>OZ005753.1:6748235-7435735 GCA_963930835.1 Spongia lamella
TCAATGCTTGATGACTTTCATGAAAAACTTATGTTCTTAAAAGGCCGGGTAGTAGGAAAAGGATGGGAAACTACACTATGCTTCAAGTATATCTGTGTGTATATATCAATACCTTCTTGGTTTAGCCCAATTTGGTTTGGTGGCCAGCTGTTCTCGATAGCGGCACAAATCACCGATATAAATATTGAAATGATGACACATTAAGATACTCATCTTTCCCTATAAAAGCAAATAAAGATCAAAGTTGCGATAGACACTATACAATAACTGGTGTAAGTATATCAACATTAACTTATGAATAACCATTAGCAAACTTTACCTTTCTTCTGCTTTGACCATCACCCAATGATCCCTCTGTCAGTTGAAGCTGCTCAACCAAGCTGCTATAAAATACTATTGAAGATTCCAAGAAGTTCACAAACTGTTTCTTCAAATCACCAACTACAGGACAAAGAAGCCATAATGACAACTGTAACATGCCAATATGTTGACTCTAGGGATAAGCCATGGTTTACTTAAACAATTTGGATGATGAAATATGCTCATTTCCCAGAAAGCTCAATGCAAAATTGTACAACCAATTGTGTAAATTCTAAATAATGCCCCCTCATTACACTAAAATATTTTTATCAAGGTCAACACATATAAGAATTTACTTCAGAAAGAATGAAGTATAATTCATCCCTTTGTTATGTTGATAAAAATTTTACAAGCTGGCTACACTGGGACAGCACACAAATGTAAGCAAAGACATAACAAGCATACATAATTGGCAATGTTTAACACAACATTTGAATACCAAACTTCCCGCCAAAAGAATACCATCTTCCCAACTACACAAGCAAGGTTTCAGTAAAACAAGAACTATAATAATGGCTGCACCTTTACAGGATTTCCCAGCAAGATGCCTCCGAACTGTCTCTATAATAATGTAATGACAATTCTGCCATATCCGATTATAATCACTATGTTCTTTTCCATCTTCAATCACCTTACTCCACAGTTGCTGCAACTGCACACTATAAAACAGTAGCAAACAAATCGTAACTTCTAGTGTCAAACTGTCTAAATCGTTAACTCTTTAAAAAGCATAATGAAAAGGATATAATTGATTTTACGAAACTGGTTATCATTTGCACACCACATGGTAATAAGCAACTTATGCATCGCTAATTTGTGGTCGGCTGAGAGCTACACTTTACTATATACACTACCAGATCACTTTAATTTTACCCATGGGTTGGACAATTGAAATAATACAATGTACGCTTACCTCATAAATACTTGGTAATGATGGTATTCTAATCTATTTCAATTACATGTTATTTATCAAAACTATCGCTTAATTACCAACTATTAGCAAGCCATACAAGTGAGATAGGATACACTTGTACGGCATTCCATGTGTAAACACTCGACTACATATTGTCCAGTTATACGAACTCTTTCAGTACTGCAGGATACTACTACATATTGTCCAGTTATACGAACTCCTTCAGTACTGCAGGATATGAAATAGCGTACATAACTCACTGTCGTACTGTTACTTCCTTAACATGACTTTACACATAACCAAATAATTATTAATACACTGTTAAAGCATGGCAACACTATTGTTGTGTATAAAGTATGTTGAAAATTTATCTCAAAATTAACCAAGGATATACCACAAGAGCTGGGTACAAAATAATGTTGAAATACTCGTACAATATGCTACATCACCCACCACATTGTTGTGACGTGTTGAAACTTGACAGGATCTCCAGACCAACGAGAAACAAAGTTATTCAAGTTAGTTTCAGAGGCTGCTATCTCATGTACGAGTGTGCCATCATTCACAATGTTCTTCGGACAATTACCTGCTTGCACGATGCTTGGTCCCTTCTTTGATGAGGAACCGCTTCTTAAACTTTCTGGTACCCTCAGCACTCCATGAGATTCATTACCCACTCTTCCCTTTTTGCCATTTTGTACCCCATCATCATTGGTGCGCGTTATTTCGGATAAACGTTTTGTGACACAACATACATCCTCGTCACCTACTCCTCCGACCGTCTCTTTTTTCTTTGTTGTCCTTCCATGTCTTTGCTGGCGCGCTTCACTCGTTTCCTTCCGAGTATCCGAAAATATGCCTTTACTCGAGTGTTTAACAGGTGAGTCTGGGCTAACAGGGTCACTACCATATTCTAAACCTTTTTTTATCCTAGTTGTGTCATCTGCTCGCCGAGGATAGGACATAGCCCCTTAGCACCGCACCATTTCCAAGTATCACGTGATCTTTGTGTGTTCTATGCAGGCAGCAGTAAAATCACAACAGGAACTGAAAACCATCAAATTCACTGATTATAGCTGCTACAATAAACCTTGTACTGACACAGGTTAGACTTAGGAAAAACCTTGAACCACCTCTCAGAAAGATATGCAGTTTGAGATTTCAATCAATGGCTCAAGTCTACTGGCATGATGGCAGCCATTTGGAATATTATCCTTATCACTGAGGCTGAGTAGCCGGTGCCTGTCTTATGCACAGTCACAATAAATTCCTATATAATACACAACTTATCTAGAGCTATGCAAAAGTAATTCTTTCTGCTCAGTGTTTTTCACTGAGCATGCACCATTTTCCCTGTTACAATCACATTAAACATCAGCAGAGGTGTAGGAAGATGTTCAGAGCTGAGGATGCTAAAATCACATTCCTATGGAGTGGCAGTAAAAACAAGGGGTGCTCCAGCACTGATCCCTGATTCCTACGTCTGTGCTAAAATAAGGACAACTGAACTGCTAAATCAACAAAACTGAATACTGGGCATGCCATGCCACCATTGAGAGTAATGAACTTTTAGAATACTGCTGTAGTTTAGTGTATGGCCAGTTACATAGACAGGTGTACATCTCATTGACATGCTGTGCCCTCTGGCGGCAGCTGGAAGCAAAGCAGCTGGAAGTCACTTCATTAACACATTAACATGATAGTACATCCCATCCATAACAGCGTTAGTAACCAGCTTTCTACCAGCTTCCAGAATGTATACCAACTAAAATGTACATACATTGCACAATATTGTGTCACTTGTCAATGTGATAGCTGATAACATTTCCACATTACATGCGTCACGCTATAATGATTGTGCGGATGTGACGTCACCACCCCACATCAGAAGTTTGCGGAGAAAATGCAATCATGCGGCATAGATGGTATTTTCGTACACGAAGATTGTATTATAATTATATGATTCTTATTAGGCTAGTTAAATGGCATTTTGTAACTTATTATTGATATTGTGATCGTCAGCATCTTATTCTTATCGGAATGTAACAGTAAATTTTTCATCCGCCGCTTGTTGATGCAAAGTAGTGTGTTGAAGAAGAAGGAAGGAAGGAAATACTCCAGCCTAGTACGAAAGGAAAGATGGCTACTACTTTAGTGCACCCTTATCCCTTTCATATTAGTAATATGCTTAGTTTATCGTTGTCTAACTCTTGCGCGAAACCTCCATTCGTGCGCAAGCCGATCGTTGAAGAAACGCCCTCCCCCACCACCCCGTTGTCCGCCAACAAAGTTGACTCGCCAGGCGCGGAAATATCTCCCAGGCAGTTTCCTGCGCCATTGCCGCCGCAAGTTAGTTCAGTAGCAAAGCGGACAAGAAGAAAACGGTGTGGTTCTTGTCCGGGCTGTTTGAGGAAACCAGAAGAGAGGTGTGGAATATGCAGTGCTTGTATGCACCCGAACAACAGTCAGATATGTAGAAAGAGACGCTGTGAATCTTTGAAAAGACCTGCTAAGGTTTGCATAAGCCAGAAACAACACGCATATGCTGGAATGAATGCACATATACAAACATACCGCCCCATGTGGTTTTGTGATCTTTATTATATTTCCTGAACCTTTCACTGTTTTTCTTTTTTCATTTCATGTTAGACTGAACCGGCATTGCAGAAGATAAAAGTTCGCCGAGACTTGTTTGGCAGTATACAGGTTGATGCTGGGGAATCTCCCTTGGTGAATGGCATAAATAAAGATGCTAAGATTAAAAAAGACCACTTGAATGGATTCAGTGGCACGGGTCAAGTGATTAAGGAGAAGGGCACAATCCAACCACAGAAAGTGAGCACTTGTAGGGTTTAGACATCACTTTCGACATGTGCCTTGATTCATTGCTCGCCACTTGTCAACTGCGTTACTCCTATATTATATCAGATGTCCCGTAAAGTTTGTGTTGTTGTTTGTGTAAGACGGAATAATGAAATCCATCTTTAGAAGTACTATGGTTTATACGTAAGATGGAAAATGTTAAGTTATGGTGGTGGGAGTGTAAATTATGAGCTAAATGTGTCAGTCACTACAACGCATTAATTTTGTAAAATAGAAACGTGTGCAGAGTTCATTATTTTTGTGTTCACATGCATCCACATAATTTTGCATGTTGCATAGTGTGGAGAGCATATCATAGAGTTATTTTAACATATCTATTTTGCAGAAACTGAAGAAGAAATTTCGGTCTACGCCGGCGAAGCAGAGTGTACCGAATGCCTGTGGATGTGAAGGTGAGAACAACTGTGTACAGATGATGTTAATGTTTTGTAAACTCATCTTGTAACTATGTCAACTTGTGTAATGAAACAAACAAACAAACCAATCATGAAAGTCATTTTGTTTTACATTCAGATGTGGTATGACAGTATTTATTTAAAATCCACGTGTCAATTGCTAGCAAATAGTGGCAAGGTTTAACCATATTAAGATGTCTTATTTTACAAAATCTGTTACTATTAAAGATTTCAATACATTTCCTTTTAAGGAACAGACTATGTTTGTGATAATCTATACCATGGGATTAATATAACTCAATAGACATGTTTATTTATCTTATTAAAGGTTGTTTATTTACATTAAGGCAGCAATGGAGCCTTTTGTGACAGATTTCACTTTGAATGTGTGACCCCTTAAGTGAATTAACCAATAGAATACAACTTAAGTAATATTATTCTTGCTTAGTAAAAGAAGATGAGGGACCATACTATACTCACTTGGGTGCTGCTGGCTCCTACGAAGAGCTTCGTGAGGTCCTAGAAGACAGGTTAGCCCTTCATACTTGCTTCTTTTTACCTATCCAATTGCTTGCCTCTTGTCTAACAGATTTCAAGTGAGTGGACCACAATTGAGAATGTTGGAGGTGAGATATTATACGTCCCCCATGACAGGGGTGTCTTCTTGTCACATATTAATACTCATTATCGCTGTCTTTAGTTATCCTACGTTGGTATTGAAGCACAGACTGCTGATGGCTGCCCCACTACAGAAGCTGTGAGTTAACAACCATTAGTACAGTGATGTCATATATAATACAAATTTTATGATAATAAAATTAATTTTAGATGTGCTTTAAAGTTGCTTAATTGAATGAACATCTAATGTTCAATTTTTTGATGTGTGTTTAAATCATTGTTATTATCACTATAATCCTGTCTTTAATGTGGTCCAATGTTACAGAGCTTTAAACTATGATTCAATGCAATTAAGGGCCCCCACTTTTAAGTGTTGATATTTTTCCTGGTGATCTCAAGTGTTATAATAGTTGCTATGTAGTACTAGCTTGACATCAGGGTTCCTTATAGGTCATCCGTCGACTGAGCAAGGAGGAATTGTTCTTGGTGTTATATCGATACCACAAAAACCATACGTGTAGTGTCAACCATGCGGTAGTCAGTATAGTGTTTTGGGAGGGAGTGCCGTCCAAGAGGGCCAATACTCTTTATGAGGTACTCACCGGCACTTTACCAAAATATGGTAATCCTACATCTAGAAGATGTTCAACAAATGAAAGGTGTGTGTTTGTGTGTATTCATGTGCGTATGTGTGCGTGTGTGTGTGTCTTGACATACTTGCCACAGGGTATATGTACGTAATAGCAACATTTACATAATTTAGAGCATGAAATAACAGTCATTATCCGGGCACTTTTGGGGGTTGACCTGTACAAATCCCGGTTTGATCTGACATGTGTCCGAGCCAAAATATAATGCTACAGTACATGTTTCTACTAATGTCAGATCATTTTTGGCAAATGTCAGAACTAATTTGACATATGTCCAAACACTTTTCAGTCCTTGTTTCATGAATGCTTTGACATTCCTCGATGCATAGCAAGACAAATAATATACATATCTTCAATTTAGTGTTTGGCGGTATCAGTATTTTACTTTTGGTATACGGTATTACAAATTCAAAACGGTATTCGGTATTCCGCGGTATTTTGATCTTACTAGTGCAATCAAGCACATCTTATAATTGCCGTATACTTTCTATAATACTTAAACACAAAAAAATTACAGACAACTTTGCCTACATTTTTATTAAAAGTACCCACTGGTGGTATATGGTATCGTTTGAAAGTAATACCGGTATTGACTTAATACCTTACCTAACCAAAAATATCGGTATACCGCCCAACACTAATCTCCATTAGCATAATCATATCGTACGTATGCACGTGTGTGTATAAGCACGTGTGTGTACTAATAAGCATGTGTGCGTACTAACAAGCACTTAACAAAAGTGGCGTCGGATACCAGATACCTCATCTATCTCTAATTTGACTAGCTTCCAGGAAACGACTCCCAACGCACGTCCGTCAGTGAATGGTTTCAGTGATTTGTAATAGTTTGTAGATTATCTACATTGTCACCATGACATTGTTAAAACACAACACACCTGTGTTCAATTTGACAGTACAAATGAATTAGTTTTTCTTATTCGTTTAAGTATTGAATGGTTATTGTGTTGCATTTGCAGCAAGACGTGTGCATGCCAAGGCAAGGATCCAGAGAGTTGTGGTGCTTCTTATTCCTTTGGCTGCTCCTGGACAGTTTACTACGATGGATGCAAATTTGCGAAGAGCAAAGAGCCTCGCAAGTTCAAGATAAATGGCCCCTCTGAAAAGGTTTCATTTTTGTTTTGAAGTGTTTTACACTTGTTAATTTGTCTTGTTGAATCACAGGAGGAGAATCTTGCTAAGCACTTACAAATCCTAGCAACAGATTTGGCGCCGTTGTACAAATCACTAGCTCCTGTAGCCTTTGAAAATCAGGTACATGATATTCCCTCTCTGTTAAGGGAAGGTGACTTCACTGTGTGTTGTGTGTATCCTAGATCCACCATGGGAAAGATGGTCACCATTGTCGACTTGGCCTAGGAGAAGAGAGACCGTTCTCAGGCGTTACTTGTTGTATGGATTTTTGTGCGCACAGTCATTTTGATCGCTACAACATGCCAAATGGATCGACCATTGTGAGTAACAATATCTGTTGTTATGGCAATGGAGTGTTTTAGATTCTATTGTATGTGGGTGATTCAAAAATTTGAAGATTTATGAGCCAATCAAAAACATTGGTTTCCCACTTGTCAGAGGTTTCCTGTTGCAAATATCTTAAATTCGTTAAACACCAAATGTGATTCCTTACATTATCAATTTTACCTATTGATTGTGAAATATCAATAGGACTTACAGCGCTATCTCATCTCATCCACAGGTCAGTTCATAATGCGTAGCCCACCAGCTGCTTATTTATATGGCTTCTACACAAGCCTTAATCTTGAATTTAAACTACAAATGCTTTCGTTTACATAACTAAGTTTGTGACTCCGCTGTGGTCATTCCTCAATTTTCATCGCTCATAATATTCATGAGAACTGCTTGCAGACATGCTAAAGCAATAGTGGCCTCTTCAGTAACATTATACCTTTGGCTAATCCACTAATTCCTTTATTGACTTATATAGTAATTATGAGGTTTGTTTAGTTCCCAAGAGAGAGTTGTATGATCGATGGTTGTTTGTAAGCTTCTTACTGGACTTGCTGTTATTTTGTATATCAAAGAGTAAGTAAGATGTTGCAGTAGGAGTAATATACTCCTACACTGAGTAAGGTTAGGGTTACTGTTGGTTAGTAAAATATTTTTAATATGCATTCCTTTTGTTGGTGTTGCTAAGGTGATTTCTTTGTGTTTCAGTTATGTACTATCCTCAAGTCTGGTGTGTTTGGAACTGAATTGGAACCGGAGAATGAACAACTGCACGTTTTACCGCTCTATGTGTTAAAGGATGGACCAACGGAGAGTGTTCCTGGCATTGAGATTAGAAAACAGAAAGCTGAACAAATAGTGTCACACAAACCAGCTGTCAACCATAGCATGAACAACAGTCAAAATGGCCTGAATGGATTCATTCCAAATATCTTTAAGCCTTCAATGCCATCGCCAACCACGCCGGGCAAACACACAAATGGATTTTCAATTCAAGCTTTGTTACAGAAAGACAACAAACCTAATAATACAAATGGTTTAAATGGCACTCAATATTTGAATGGAACTTTGCCAATGTTTTCCCCCCATCTCCAACACTCTCCTGCACACGGTTCATTCCCTTTGTTTCCTACTCCAATTAAATCCCCTCAGCTCAGCTGCCCTCAACAACCTCCTCTGACGCCTACTCAGATGTTTAACATCAAAAGTGAAATCAGACCACCATCAACAATGACCCCACCTTCCCCCAATAATTTCACACCGCCTAAGTCATCAGAGGAATTGTGCGGTGTCGGGGGTGGGGTGGCCCTGGCTTTAAGCCATGGCTCTGTTCTTGTGGAGTGCGCCAAAAAGGAGCGTCACGCCACAACACCCATTGCCAACACGTGCCGTCAACAACCATCCAGGATCAGTCTAGTTTTCTATCAGCATAAGAGACTGAATAGAGCTTTTCATGGCTATCATGAAGAAGAGAAGAAGGCAAAGGAGAGGGAGATGGAAAAGAAGAGGATTCTCCAAGAACAGGTGGAGGCAAATTTGTTAGCACAAAAAGAAAAGGAAGAGATGGAACTCCACACACAACTCAGTGTTTTAGAAAGCAGTGAAAGTATCGATTCAGGATTTGACGAAAGTTCACCTGTAACTTTATTAGATTCAATGGACATTTCATATCTGCTAGAAGCAGACAATAGTGACGTTTATATAGGACAAGTACCCAGACCAATGAAGATGCATAATTTTGAAAACCCTTTTTACATTGATATACCCATAGAGAAAATTGATCGACAGACTTTAGTACCCTTGACTGACATCAAGATAGATCTACCACCACCTTCTAACTACCCCATTCCTCAACTCGCCGTCCAGACCGGTACAACGTTTACCGCCTCGATGGCATTTTGCAAACCCCAATACTGCTTGTCAGGTAATTACAACCATTGGTCTAATAATTCAAGAAATACATAATTATATTTAGCATTATTTTTAAACAAATTATATATGTCACAATAGTCGTTATATTATATATTGTTTTTATACTGTCAATATTGTTGTACTGTGTTGCAATTGTAAATAGTTAATTTGTGTACATTTTCTTGTCTATATACAAAGAGTATATTTTATTGTAATTTATATTAGTAATGTTTTAATAATAAATACACTGCCATTAATAAAAAGAACATAAAATACGGAGTTACAAAGTTGGAAGGGAAGACATATACAGAAGACGTCATTGTATGAATGCTGCTTGCGGCAAAGCATTTGTATCCTGTAAAAAGTACATTATTAAATACCATTATATGCTGTGCTCGCCTTACTTTTAAACACTGGAAGGCATGGATGGCTTTATCATATTGCCAACTGTTCTCTGACAAGCACCTGAAAAGCAATGAGCATGTGAAATGTTAACTTGTGAGCACATATCAGTCACTTCTCAGAGAAATGGTGATTCATGCCTGTCTCTCCAGCCAGTTGGGTCACCAATAACTGTTTCTGCTGCAAATTAAGTACCAATTCTGTTAGTTGTTAATGTAATCAAATTGTGGCCTACCTCCAAGGGCGGTTCTGCTGGTAGTTGGGGTAACAGGCTAGGAAGACTGATGAGAGGCTGTTGCTGTATCATGGTGCTCGAGAGCACTGTGGCTCCTGGATTGTTAAAAAACGTAGGATCCTGTGGGGCAACAGCAACAGCAACAGCAACAGCACCAGCCAATGGTGACGTGACAGTTGCTACAGGTGTAACCACAGGACTGGTGGTCTGCAGTTGTGAGCCCAACTCTGCTCTGACCATCTGGAACAACACACTAATTTATTGACCACACAACACAGCTGATAGTGAGAGGAAAATAGTTAATAACCATAAGAATAACAAGTTTAGACAGCACAAAATTGAATTAGCAATGTTATGAAGAAAGTGCTGACAGTCAACATTTTTACCTGTGCTTGACTTGGGGTGGCATTCCGAACTGTTAACTGATCATTAATGATGGAAACACTAAATGAACAGAATAGGAACTAACAATGCTGCTGGCCACAAGATGGTGATCATCGGCCATGCATCATTAAGACGAAGACCGTCAAACACACCACAAACAAGTCGAACAATTGTAAAACTGAAGTACGCTCACACAATATGGGGAATTTGTGGGGATCATACAAAGCACCATTGTTATGAATGAACCAATATGCCCATCAAGTTTCAGCACTTTATGAGTGCGTATAATTTGTCACATTTAAATCAGCAGTAAAAGCTATTGCTGTACAGTGAATGTTGGCACCCTCAGTCAAATACAAACCAAGTGGACAAGTCTGTTAGATCATGAAGATTTACAATATAGGGGGTCCATTATATAGTCCAGTGTTTCTACGACAAGATTGTCCACATCTTCACTGTAATAGTCCCACCAAATAAGTCAAATCATGTTGACGGCACTTCCAGGTTGAAACAAATTCTTGAGAGCTGTTTCAGGTCTGTAATATCATCTACTTATTCCTTTAGCATGTGTGCGTGCACCTGTTATAGTAAATGTGTTATTCATATCAGTTTATAATAGTTCAATGTCCTCTTTATCACGTCCTGATGGCATTCCTGTTACCGATGATAATAGCATTCCATATATGGAGTGAGTACCATTTAAAATTATAAGTCCCTTCCTTGGCTAGCAACTACAGCGCAACTACAATCTCTTCCTGACTACTTCCTGGTAACTCTATATCACCAAATGTTGTAGACTTGATAGCAAATGTAAGTCCCATAATTCTGCCATTGTTGCCATTGTCACAGTTCATAATTCACAGTCAAAACTGTTTATTTTTCACTAATTCAATTTGCTCCATATTTCTGGAAGTATTAATAACTTCGCAGAAATAGAAACTCTCTAAATACATGAAATTGATTAAATCCAAATCAGCTCAACAGTCATAACAATGGTGCTTTGTTGATATTATTCTTTAACGAAATTATCCACCACTCAATTATTAATTATACAATAGTAAATTTGAAAATATTAGAGTTGCAATAAATACGTATTTGATTCGTTCGGATATTCATTTGAATTTTAGTATTCAGATAGTAAAATCATATTCGGTATTCGTTTACTGTATGTGTTATGAAATGTACAGTAGGAAATTGCCTTATTCATTCACATGCAATTTTTGTCCTGCACTGCACTTAGTAAACTTGTAATACCAATGATCTGGACATTAATATACTAAAGCCAAATGATTACCATGGCACTCTTACTTCTTTATTATTTGTGCATTAACAAATGTTCGTTAAGGCATCCATATATCCAGATACTAAAAACTGGTATTCGTTGCAGCCCTAGTAACTTTGCAAAGACGTCTTAGATTGGGTATTATTGGCAATGCTCGACTTCAGTGAATTAGTGAGCAAGTTTCTATTCGGTCCGAATGTTTAACTTCTAATTTATATACCGCAAAATGTTAAAAATTACCTTATGTCAATATGAATGGCTAAAACAACTGAACACTAATATTCAATTGTTTCCATTGATTAGAATACCGTACAGTAGGAAGGTTAGGCAAATTTTAGTGGTGCCTTCATGGCTGAATGTATCCATTCGCCAAACTTTACTACTATACAGTATTCGTACTAAATTTGTTGTGTCAATCTTAATAATAATGAAGTAACAGTAATGCTGTTATTCTTAAAATACTCTGTACACAAATCAAACATGAGTACACCAGTCCACTGTAGATCGGGAGATTACATATTTGCGTGATACAAAGTTTGCACCAGAAACTAAAAATCAGAAAATTGAAGCGAGCAGTCATCGTGAATCGTGTTGTTATCCTTGTTGGCCAGTAGTGACAGTTTTTTTCATAGATGGGTCACACAATATGTTGACACTGCCTACTTTAGGAATTTTGTTGTAGGCCACTTATCCAAAGACAAAGCAAAAAATTCTGGGATGAAGAAGTAATGCAGCATGATGATGACATTCCGCCACTAAAATTTGAGGTCTACGAAGTCTGTGGGGGGTGCATGCACCTTCTGTCTGAAACATACAGGATACATCGTGTCACCAGAGGTATAGTACAACCATATAGCATGAGCTGGGTCAGCCTAAGAAGGGCAAATTCGTCAAAATCTTATCTCAGTCAGATGTACCGTGGAAACGAGATGATATATTCACTACAATGCGCCTGTTAGTGGAACATGGTTACTAAGACAAGTCATGGCCAAAAAACAGTCGGCGCTATGATTGAAAATAACGTAATACATCTAAAACCATGTGCCGTGTGTATGTTGAAGCACTGTCCTCAGAATATCCAATTGTGACTACACATTTACCCCATGATATATTAATAATGAAAGAGCTGTTACATCAACACTTGGAGATTGCGGTTCATGTGAGAGCCATGCCAATTCTGAATTTGAACCATACAATCGATCTTGCTAAAATCGATACAAATGAAAAGGAGAAGGCAGGGAACAAGTACTTAAGAACAAGCACGATCAAGCACCAGACACTGTTGTTGTAAGTGTGAACTAGTAGTATATATGGTAAGAAAAACAGAAATATGATATATAACTGACTACAGTAGAGGACGGGATATGTTAAGTGTGAAGCAACACAAGCGAGTACAATAGCCAAGCATTCGTTGATGTCCAGTAAGCGCAGTCTAGCGATGACAAATCATTGAAGTACAGTCAATAGAAATTTCCCAATCTACAATTGCCTGTGAATGTGAAGGGATTATGGAGGGAACTTCATTGTGTATACTGACTGGCCATAGAACATTAACCAATAGTATCATATTTCACATTTTCAATATTCACAATGCTTCCAAGAAATAATTTTAATAATAAAATGAGTAGCATGTGTCAGTCCAAATTTTATTTATTTTATATAAAGTCACCTAAACCACTTTTCATGCCTTGAAATTTTCTGCAGATGTGGAGACAATCATATTATTCCTTATTGTTACAAACTGTTGACAAAAACCTCTCGCAACGGATGCCATTATAATATTAGTAGTATATGCTAATAACATGCATGGTTCACACACCCAATTTTTCAACTTTAAAGATCCATAAAATCTGTTAGGGATTGTAGATAGTCTTGAAACTTGTCAGTTGATAGAGCAATGAAAATTTCATATCTATACACTGTTCCTACTAGTTTTTATGAATCTTTGAATGAGAAACACTGGATGTGTGAATATGTATGTTTCCCCAAATCTGGTCACATAGCCTAAAAACCAAGTCCAAATATTTCATCCAGTGTAAAGCATCTAAATACATATGCGCTATAACTCATAGATACACGGCAGCCTCTAAAACTCATTCAGTGTAAAAGTCTTCCAATAGAATTCCTGTTCTTTGGGTTTTTACTAGTCACATTAGCTGCAAAGCATTTTATCATTACAGGTCTCCTTTTGTTGCAGTTGTGGACAAAAATGGCGGGACTAATTTGTTACTCGAAGTCACACACGTACATGCTATGGAATTTCTCGTTCTCTCAAAACCTTTTCAACCCAATTCTTTAACCGCAAAAATGAAATGAATTTATTGCTCACTAGATTGAAGGCAAAACCTACTTTCAACGTCGTAATTGGGCCAGTTAATTCCAGCAAATCAATGATAATTTCAAGGCTGGTGGAGGGTAAACATCAACTTAGTTTTAGCACTGTGGAAACTTCAGTGAGCTTCTCTGGAGAGTAGTATGTGTTCTTGGCTGAAGCAATTCGTTAGTACCACACAACATTTCAAAATAGATGCATCCGACTATGGATTCTATTACAAACCACCTCATTTGCAGGAGATCCTGTGCCACCAATCATCAAACTAAACAAGTTGCTAGATACTATTCAAGATAAGCTACTGCCCTACACATATTGGTATGGGGCCAACGCCCCAAAGTTGAAACTAATGAGCTTGGAGCAATTACGAAAAACAGAGATGGGAACGACTCGATACACAATATATTTAAGTGGCTGGTGTTAAATATGAAAGAGGAAAATCGCTTTCATGTGATTTTATCACGTAGTGACAGTTTTTTCATCTTTGGGCTTCAAAATACATTGGAAGAACAAGATACGAAGCGTATGTCATCGGAGACCCTTTTAAACAAGACACAAAAAGCATATTGGGAAGGCTTGCTGGAAAAAGTCCAACTCCCATCCCTTACCAGACTTTGGAACAATATATAGATTGTGCAAAGGTAATATGTTCCTCATTGAAAAGGCATTAGAATACTGGTGTTCAGAATCCCTTGGACAACGGGAAGTACTTTGGCACAGTTTCCCCTACTGAGTACCTAATGTAAGCACCATATTGGGGGGTAACTATGGTTACTGCCACATTGGGTGGTAACTATGGTTACTGCTTACCTTCCTTGAGACGACGTAACAACAAACATACGTGAGAATGCTCTCACCGGGGTCTGATGGCCCACCTCTGCAAACAGGCCCCACAACGAGAAAACAACCAGCGACGACTAAAAATGTAATAGATCAAATTTCCTTCAAGTACATATCTTAAACACTGACCGTTGCTTGGGAAACATCTACAACAAATGATGATGCCAAGTGTTTCGTTCTGGGGAGATCATTCAGTGCTTTCACTACATCCAACTTGCCATGTTGTAGCAAGGACTCTCGTTTCTCTGAAAAGTGGCAAGAAATTGATAGCATATATCATGTGTAAAGATAAGCCTGAGACTAATTACCTCTGTAAACCTTCATGATGTTTCTACCTCTTTTTGTATATTCTCCGAGGTATGGTCCCCTAATATGAACACAATAAAACACATGTAGTCAAGGAACATGGTTTACTTCAGCCGCTCCGATGTCACCACTGACAGAGAAAACACAGCCTGGAAAGGTGATAGCATATATAAAACTTCACACAAATTGCATGCAGGGGGAGCCTCATACCTCACTGGAGTAGGCACTGAGTAAACCCTCTCTAGATTTATCATTGTCGTACATGTTGTAATACCTGTATGACAGAGGAGCAATGTGACCACTTGTCAAATGCCTTAACAAAGAAACAGTGACAGGAACCATAGAGCAGCTGTGTGTGACATCATTTGGCCCTAGGCAGGCGTACTTCTGGGTGGCAAAACTATGGGCTGTTTGTATGACAACAAAAATAACAAATTCTTCACTAGCTTGGTAACAGCTGTTATAACTGTTATTGGATAGTTCAATGTCAACACCTTACAATATCCATTTCATGCTTAGCCTTGGGCACATTCATTAGGTCAAAATGGATTTACATTATTAGGGAGTAATTTAATAATTACAATTACAGTCAGTAAGGATCATTGATTTCCAAATTCAATAAACCACAAAATAATGTTAAGGATTATTAATGGAGTTAACTCACTGCTCTATGAATGACTTGAGGAAACCCTTCACTTCATCGTTCATCAAGTAACTCGGCTGTACAAAAAGAGACATTACAACAATTATATTTATGCACTAGCAATACCCAGAAAGATTATCACCCATATCCCATCCCGCCCTGGTCCACTTAGCATACCACAGACTATTTATTTAGTTAGTAAATAAGTAACATATTTTGTAAGCTCAACTAATAAATGAACTGTGTATAATCTGATTTCAAGCAGTTATATCATCACATACAATAATTAGTTACTCCTGACACGTTGCAATTACCATACCTTAGTCTCAGGTAGGACTATAGAGCTGGCCACTGGTAAATCAAATTTGACTGGGCTATGCAACACATGGCCATCCTATGTACACACACAAACACACACACACACAATAAGTTACTACTGAACGACACACAGTGCTATGGTAAGACTATTATATACTCACCAGCGTTTGTGACTATTATATACTCACCAGCGTTTGTAGATTGGGAAACTTCTCTCTCATCAAGCTGTGTTAATGTAAGATGATGAGACAATGAAACACACACACACACACACACACACACAACACACAACACACAACACACAACACACAACACAGTCTTACTTTGAGTATTTCCTTAAATCCCCACAAGAGTTTACAAACGAATTTCCCTCCAGCGAGAGGTTCACTACCGAACTGCTAGCTACTTTATTAAGCTCGTCCATATGATTGATCTACATTGAGCATGGTACAGTGTTAGCAGGTCACATGGCTCATCTACCTGGTTATCCGAGAGATTGAGAATCTGAAGTGATGAGAGGCTAGATATTGTGCTAAAGGAATCTAACTGTCGCAGCCGATTAGAACTGAGGTCCAATGATACAAGCTAAAACACAATACAAATACAAAAGTACATTCTTTTTTATTGATTCCTAATGCCACTATGATCTAATAAAATTATTGCCATGACATGGTGACTGTTCTATTAGAAAGTTTAAATCAAAAATTTCATTGCACATATTATTTGTCCAAGCTTTTCTCTTCACTGAATATGTAAGACAAGCACTAATAAAATACACTTGAAACACAAGAAATACAACTAAATAAAATGAAAATACAAGAAATCATATACAACTCACATCAGGACACTTGTCCGCAATTTGACTCATTATCGCATTAGCAAAGTCCGGTCGATACATCACACCTTGAACTCCATTTTGTTTCAAAACTAAAACAAGATGTAAACATTGTGCCATACAAAGCAATTAAAAATTGCACAGCAGAGAATTTGTACCAGTTTAAGGCTTATACACGGGAAAAACTTGTGATTCTTAAGTAAGCTGGCTCCTACAACTTTTTGTATTGGGTTGGTAAGGATGTTTTTAGCAGTATAAATTATAAAACAACTTTCACAATTGAAATTTTCAATATAAAATGCTTCACTGGTAACTCGATCTCACCAGATTATAATTCAGCCACAACACCATAACTGGTCTGGCAACCCAAGAGTATGAGATTGTATTGTACAAGGTATCGTATAGCTACCTGACAGGTTACAATGTATGTAGCTACCCAACAGGTTTGACAGGGCTACCCAACAGGTTTAACAGGTTACTGAACAAGTTAACTAACCGTCATCATGATACATGTCAGAAAGATCAAGTCCTTTAGTGTTGGGATCATATCGCTGAGACAGAGATTGCTGTAGGAAAAACAACACTGATAATGTTAAACTTAGTTTCTAGTGCATGAAACTATTGGAATAACAGGAGCACTTTATTAGAATAATACCACCAATTACTGCTGCTACAGGCAAAGGTAAAATTTTGCTAATGTTTTTTGAAATAAAAAAGTTTCCAGCATTTGAAGGACTTCACAACAATATGTTCTAAATTGTTCACAAAGAAAGTTATCCCAAGAGGAACAACTGGAGAGGCGGACATGAACAGTCCATTATAATAGATTCTTACCATAATGACTCCATCGTTTGTGCTATCAGTATCTTGTTCCATACTAGCCACGCCCTCCATGCTGCTCTGCTTCTGTACTTGTGGACGATATGGTTGCTGACGTTGTGCCCCACCTCCTCCTCTGCCAGTAAACCGTTGTTCACCACCGCCTCCTCCTGTGCACACAACATACAAATATACAGACTAAGGAAATAGTAGGAAGAAGCTAATGCTCAAAGACACGTTATAACACAACATTTCTCTACGCTCTTGTTTATTCTTGAATAAAATCAACACCTCATGAGTTCACAAAGAAAATGTTAGAGAAGCAAGTATGCTTACAAAGACATGTTGTTTTAATGAATCAAAGAAGACAGTGCAGAACCACATCTTTTAGGTCTCACCGATAATAGTAATGCTAATGGTATCGCAACTATTCATGAACCATCTTGAATCCTTGTAGCACTCCTCTGCTGCCAAAGGTTTATTGTGTGGACTCATGAATGAATGGAATTCAACACATCTTAAATGTATGCTCATCCAAATTATGTGCCTTATATGGCTTTAAGGTTATCAACACCTTCGTTTGTCAATGGTAGTTATATCATAACTTCATACAGTGTATTTGTAGAATATATGCTAAACAAAAACACCCTGGGTGTAAAAAAAGTGCGAGGCCAATCAGAAGCAGCATTGCAAACAGG
This sequence comes from Spongia lamella, assembly GCA_963930835.1. Classification (NCBI taxonomy): domain Eukaryota; kingdom Metazoa; phylum Porifera; class Demospongiae; order Dictyoceratida; family Spongiidae; genus Spongia; species Spongia lamella. The sequence goes on from OZ005753.1 coordinate 6,766,545, forward strand.
TGCAACCAAAAACTTTGATATCAGTTGAGGCCAAGAAGTTACTTATCAAAAATCTTTTTCACTACTTGAATGACATACAATAGTTTATAGCATATTTTCACAACTATGATTGGCTTTGTCACTTGGCCACCTTTTTCACACCATCATTATTAATAAAGGTGGCCAAGTGACAAAGCCAATCATAGTTGTGAAAATATGCTATAAATAATAGTTAGACGTCAAACCACAGGGGTCTATGGAATTTAGAAACCCGAAGGCCCTGGGCTGTGGCGCCCGAGCGAAGCGAGGGCGCTACTAAGGGCCTGAGGGTTTCTAAATTACGTAGACCCCGTTGTGGTTTTACGTCTAACTTATTTAGACTCTAGCGACACTCACCTTGAAAACTGTTTCAATGTTCACGCTGACAACTTCGCATTTGTTGTAGCTTTCCATTTGGCTGAAAACGGATAGCCATTCTGAATTGAAATATAAAAATTGCGCGCTTATGCTTCTTGACGACGAACTGCTTCTATTTATTTCAAACGAGCATGCGCCTACTTTTATTATCGATATACTACTCAGCAGCAGCCCAGTTCACCCTAGCTCACGGAGAGAGAATTAGAGGAGATATGCAATTGAATATAATGCCAATAAGTTATGTAAGTAATACAAATTACGGAGATCTCAGTATGATGTTTTTCATCACCCTAGAGAAAGGGTCTAAGTGGCGTAACTAAGGGTCTAAGTAGCACAACTAGGGGTCTAAGTGATTTAGACCCCTAACTTTTGGCCTGAGCTAGGGTCTAAACTATTGTTAAAAAGATTTTTGATAAGTAACTTCTTGGCCTCAACTGATAAAGTTTTTGGTCGCACATACCTATTTGCAATGCTGCTTCTGATTGGCCTCGCACTTTTTTTACACCCAGAGTGTTTTTGTTTAGCATATCACTACTTTTTGGAAGTATAAACAGATGTTATTACTAGCAAGCAGCAGAGAAGTAATGCATGGGCATAACTTGTACTTGCCTAGCACACAACATTACAAATTAAACTTTAAAGCTCAATTTTGAAAAACTCAGGCCCGAGATTTTTTTAAACTTTCACTACAGAGTGATACATCAATATAGATTGTGTATCTGAAAGTTTATGCAAATCATTTGAAGGGGGTCCAAGTTATGACAACTATCAACCTACAGTGTAATAGCCCTTCTCAAATATATTCAAGTGTTTATTTCAAACTGATAATAGTATGACAGGTAGAGCATACATAGGAGAAGTGCTGATACAAATTTGGCTGAAATCCATGAAGAAATGAGTGAGTTATTAGACAAACAAGTGAATGTATAAAAAGAGAGTTTGAAAAAAACTTCCAGGGTTCACGAAAGCTCCCGCAAGCCCATGAAAAAAGTGCGCGATGAAAATGAAAGAAAAAAAATGACTGCCACGTAAAAATTTTTATGGTGACAGGAAGGCATTTATAAGGCTGTATCAGAAGAATGGCTGAACCGACTTCTATCAACTTCGGGATATTGATTCTTTAAACAATGAAGGTACTAATTCTCTAGTAAACGGGCGAATCGGGCGGGAAAGGATGGTTTGTCGTGCATAGTCACACAACGGGCGCCATAAAACTTGCAATGGCTGGTACTTAGGAATGGTGGCGCCTATTTCCTCCATTCTCGGTTTATTGATTCTATATAGTAAGAACGTTGTGGGTCGATAATAACTAAGCGATAGCTTTAATGGCAGCTTAGCTAGAGCGTTTGCGAGTTTGAGGGCGGTGCTACGTGTAAATAACTCTCAGTGGTCGCGTTGCTGCGCTTCTTCTTGGCCTCGCGACTCACTATCGTGAGTCTTGATTCTCCTATCACGATAATGCTGCTTATTATCACGATTATCATGATAGTTCCATGTGTGCATGAAATTCACCAAAACACTATTAAGCACTCTTCATTGTGTTGTTCATTACAGTGCCTAGTAGATACGCAGTTAGTCATATCTATGTTAAAATTCCAAATTTAGTAGCATATTTCTCTACTAAAGGCAACATCTTTAGTGAATTAATATTTCACACCTATTACAGTACTGAAAAATCATTATCACGATAATGATAATATTTATCACTGCGATTATCACAAAATTTCAATTATCGCACAGCACTAATTAGTACACTACGCATAATTGTGTGCGCACACATGTATGCACACACTACACACACACACACACACACACACACACACACACACACACTATACACTATACACAACAAACATACACAACATATAACACACACAATCAATTACCTTTTCCTTGCAGTGGTGGAGGAGAAGGCTTCACCACAACACGGAGCTCTCCACCAGCAGAGGGCAAATTACCAAGTTGCTTTAACTTCATAGCTGTGTCATGATCCTCAATGAAGAATATCGTTTTATCTCCCAACACATGGCACTGAAACACATACACACCATAACACCATGTCACTTATGTACACTACTACTTACTTGAACTGGAATAAGCGAGGCATGAATTTTAGATGACAATGTCTTTAACAGCCAGTCTTTGCTGTTCTGAGCACCATTGTGAACCTAACATGTAATACACACAACATTGCACCAACACACTCATACTTCACTTAACAAGTTGCAGTGAGTATTACCATAGTAACTAAACTAACACTTATTAATGGCAGAGCTTACAGTGACTTTATTCCAAGAAGAGGCAGCCATGGCAGGCTGACCAATATATCCACCTGGACTATATCCACTCGGACTATATCCATCTGGACTGCCTAATTCACCATTACCAGTAGGTTGGCCCAGTCTATCAAAAACGCCACCTCTACTAAATGGCCTGCTGTTCGGCCTACCGCTCGGTCTGCTGCTGTAACCTCTTCCCCTGAACGGTCTTCTGTTAGGAGCTTGATAAGGAGCACTAAATGATACATGACAAGTTTATCCAATGGTTGCATACTTCTGTATACTTACAATTTTCGGTGCTCCCTCCCTGACCAAGGGCCTTCATTTCCCAAGCCATCATCATCTGGAACATCCCTATCATGGTAAGACCTCCCACTATTTCTTCCTCCGCCTCTGTAATTAAAATTTCCACGTCCTCTCCCTCCGCGCCAGTTCCTACCACCGTGCCTGTGTGTCACGTTTCCCCTACCAGGTCCTGCATGACACACGTGGTCATTCAAGTGAACTATATTGAAGTTCCGCATACCTGGGCGATCATTGCCATCATCTTTTAGTAAAAATGCTGTCTCTCTGCTGAATAGACCACTCATAATTTAGTAGCACGATATACAGTTTGGAAAGCGCGGATACTTCTAAATATTGCGCATTCGTGACGTCATATAAAGTCATCTCTTGGGACTCTTGTTACAAACGTCAACAAAACGAGGGATCTTTAGCGCTTTAGAATCGCGAGTATTTTTTAGTGTCAGTACTCAATCGCTACTATTATTGTCGCCGCTGTAATACGATCAACAGAAACAAGGGTCAAATCGAGTGTGTTTTGTTTTAATACAACTGAAAAATGTCCGCTACACAGGAAGGCAACAGGGAACCGGTTAAAGCACCTTTAAAATCCTTCAAGCAAAGACGAAATTTTGGTAAGAAATTAATTGCTGTTTAACAATATGATGTGCGTTTCTAGTTTCTACCGGAGGTTTACCTATGAATAGAATGTAGAATGATATTGTGTGTTGTAGCGCGAATTAAACATGTTTGATACCAATATACACAGTCAATTGTTGCATGGTAACAAAGTGTTGAATAGTGTGGGTTACAACATGACATTGCAGAAGTCATGTTTACACGTGATAGGGTTTCTGCCCAAAAGGGTTTGGTTAATAATCGAGTTACTTGTGGACCAACAATATCAAACACACGGTGATACAACGTATCTTTCTATGAAAGGTTTTACATTTAACCAAGCTAAAAGCATTCCAAGATGTGATGTACACTTAAATTAATTGTGATGTATTGTGATGTAATGTATAAGTAAAGAACACCATATGCTTGTAGTATGAGTCATGCTGTGATGTCACCTTCTTTAGCAAGTCGCAAAGAAGAGGTTGCAAACATAAGAACCAAATTTCCCGACAAAATTCCAGTGAGTTGGCACTTCACCACCATAACAGTACATTGTGTAAACTGGCACATGTTGTTTTTTCTATATGTAGGTCATTGTTGAAAGATATGGCAAAGAAAAGGATTTACCAGTCCTTGACAAAACCAAATTTCTGGTCCCCCAAGATCTGTCGATGAGTCAGTTTGTAACAATAATCAGGTAATGGTGTTATCCAGAAACTACATGTGGTTTTTTATAATAATGTAACTTGCATCAATAGATTTGTACACCATACCCTCGCATGTGCACATACACACACGCAACACACTGTACTGTCAATGTATAGGTCTTTCATGGTTGTATGGTATTTTCCAGGAACCGTATGGGGCTCACCCACACACAAGCATTTTACCTGCTAGTGAACAACAAGAGTCTTGCAAGCATGGCGACAACACTCGGAGAAGTCTACAAGTCAGAGCGAGATGATGATGGATTTCTTTACATGGTCTATGCCTCGCACGAGTTTTTTGGCTAATTCCTCACCAAATGTTTAATTCCCACTACACAACTGATTATTTGTAATGAGAACTATACCGTACGTAAAATAATGGCCAGAATAATATTAATGTACTGTTAATGCAGTGTGTGTGTGTGTTCTTGTTTTGTACCAACTGTATGGTGAGCTAACAATCATGATAATAACAATTGTGCATTATGTATTGGCTGTTAGCAAATCTTTAAAACAATCTCTCAACCAGTCAAATGATTCTTTGTCTTTATGGCCGATCTCTTCCCCTGCTGATGTGTCCATCTTGATAATTCCTGCTGTTGTTGTTTTGTTTTCTTTCTTTGCAACAGGAGTAGATTCCTTTGCTATAGACGAGTCCCTTTTATCCTCACCTGTGTATGGGGAGATAAGTGTTACATCGTGAAAGAGTATTATGCACAAGCAGCACGAGTGTCTAGTGTATATATACCTTCTGAGTGGATGTAGTCGGAAGAGCTACAACACAACACTTCATTATCACACAATGATGTGAGGAGGCATCACTGACCTGTTGGGTAGATCATGTGACACAGCTGGCGGCAACAAGCTGGTAAGATACTGTGAGCATAGGACAGTCATTGGCGGCAGTACGTGAGCGGGAGTGGTCAATAACTGCAAAACCCAATGGTTTTGTATCAAGATCATTAACTACCATTAGTCACCTGGTTCAATGCTGCATTGGCGGAGGATGGTGGAACATTAGCTGACGATGGCTTTGGTTCTGTTTATTTTGTCAGCATACATTACCATGGTAACACTACATACAATAGCTTACTCATTACGGGTGGCTGAATGGTACTGATTCCCAATATCTGTTCAAAGGCTGATGGCCTATTGTCTAGCTCAATACTCGGTTTGTTGCTTGAAGGAGGTGCCTTTCCTTCTTGGTCAAGCGAATATAGAATCTGTGGATAAAGAAAGGAAACAAAATGCCCTCACTAAGGTTTAGGCTTGAGCCAATTATGCTTTTAAAACTGCCCATCATGCTTTTGAGCAGTGCTCCAAAATCAAGCCTATTGTGCTCGATAACTTAAATTATGCTCGGTGGTAATGTGAAATTTAACAGGTCTAAGTTAGGTTTCTTGTTGACTTTTGCACATATTATCATAATTATGACTCCTATATGTCAAATTTATCACTTTTATCATATAATTTGATAAAACAATCACTGTGTAAAGTCACTCAAAATTTCATAGTGGCTATTTCCAAATGAAAAGTGTGCTTTGCACAAAAGCTTTACCTATTATGCCGGCATCATGCTTGATGCTTTTACCATCCCATTATGCTCAAAATTATGCTGGCATAATTGGCTCAAGCCTACTAAGGTTGCCTCCTTAGCACAGCAGGCAGTGCGTCAGTCTCATAATCTGAAGGTCGTGAGTTCAATCCTCACAGGGGGCAACATTTTGTCCTTTGTTACTACGATTTAGACGCTAACCTGTTTTGTGCTGAGAAAGAACAGCTCAGATTGTTTGAACCATTTAGGTGTTGATGGGTCTATATCACCGGACAGTCTTTTTCTAAACATTGCTCCGTATACCCCTCCATCAATAATATGGTTATACACAGCCACGGGAGTGAAGTTGGCAGGATTGAAGATGTACACTAATATGGGAAATTTTAAACCAACAGATGTATGGTAATTGTGCAACACTTACAGTCAGTATATTTTAAGTGTCGGGAGAATGCAGCACAATATGGTGACCAAGGGTCTGAGATCAGCTGCGTTGCAGAAAATTCCACACACCAGCAAACTGATGATACAATAAAATTTTATACACATCACACACGTGCAACATGCACGCACACGCACACGCACACACACACACACACACACACACACTACACACACACACACACACACACACACACACACACACACACACTACACACACACACAACACACACACACACTACATACAATACTCATTCTACTATAAAATAATTTACCAGAACAAGTGAGGAGGTCCCACACTGTAAGATAGTGTTCGGTAGCTCCAACAAGATATTTAGCTGAAGATTTATTTCCAAATATAATATACCTAAAGTAAATACAGAAAGTCTCAAGAATTAATAAGAAAGCTGAATTCAATTAACATACAACTAATTTAATTAACTAGCATGCTTGATCAATATTGTAACAGAAATTTTAAGCAAATAGACCTGCCATAAATTTCTTGCTAGATTACTTCATCAAATGTCTTTATTACAACACACGCTTGAGTCATCTTGCAAAAAATTCCGTATATTACATAAGTTTCCATGGAAACAATCATGACACTACATTGCACTAACCTACAAGTTTCAGTTTTATATGGAGGAAGTAGAGTAGTCTTTAGCTCACATGTGTCCGAGTCCCACAGAGTGACACACTAACAGATGGACAAACTACACGAGGTAATGAGGGGATGTTGAGTCACTCACCGAATGATAGGTGACAGCTAATAAGGAGCCGTCTTCACTGAACGCTGCATCAACAGCTGGCTCGTTTACATGGTAACTGACTGATCTTAACACCCAAGAAGAACGGTCTAAATGGACAATAATAAAGTCTATCATTTTGTTAGTAACAGCTACACATTAATATAAATTATATAAATTATTTCTTGCAAGTGACAGTACTGCTAATATAAAGCTATTTCTAAAATAGGCACCTCTCACAATCATGGGTAGTTCATCAAAGTTTATTCTGTCAAAATGTTCTCACCAAAGTTTAATGTCATCAAATTCCTATTTTACAGTCAAAGTTTAATGTCGTCAAAGTTTCCTATTTTACAGTCAAGGTTTCCCGTTTTACGGTATTGGGAAACTTTGACATCATAGCAAATTCTGACTCAGAACATTTTAATGAAATAAACTTTGATAAATTGTAAAGCACCTGTAATATTATTGTTGAGTGGTTTCAAAATCTGCAAAATTATCATGTTACTGATATAATGTGTTACATTGCTGACTGCTTTATTAAGAAGTTAGAAACCCACAATATGCATATTTGAATACCACAATCATATGCCACATATTAAACAGCAAGTATTATACCATTGTTGCTTTGCAACCTCCAGGTTTTTATCTTTCCATCATTTCCTATCGTAACCATGGTGACATTAGTGGCCGACTGCTGTGCTGGTTGAAACAGTAATTTTGTCACCAATCCGTTGTGAGGAGGATCAACGCAAGTATTCAACTCATACCTTAAAATAGTAAAACAAATATTTTATCATTTCAAAAATACCTCAAATCTTCCTTGATAAACTTCCAAAACTTCAAGCGCAGATCGAGAGACAACTCAGGATCAACTCTACTCTCCACCTGTACACAACCAAACAAACTGATAGTAAATGTGACTCACTGTTCTTACGGTAGCCATCCACGAGCCGTCGGCACTAAAGCTCACATGATCAACTGTTGTCAACACCAGTGCTTTGTCAAATGTCCGTGAAACATAGTTAAACTCTGTGACATCATGCTGCCAAGGCAACCACAACACACAATTCTCATAAAGGACACACTGTACCACACAAATGTACAGTTTGAATATTAATTTAAGGCTTCTAAAATTGATCTTATGTCAAAAAATTTCCTAACAGTTGTCCCTAACGATGGCAAAATGAAGTTGTGTAGGTGTACGAAAGAAATTGTGAAACATAAGATGACACACTGTCAGAATGAAGTTTGCTTGGAAATGTGCAGATTAGTCAGGACAATCAATATCTTATAAAATTGTGCATTTCTCAATAGTTTTACAGTGGCTACACTTTATCAGGACATTTCCCTAAAAAATCTCCTGATAAATAGTGTAATTCTCCGGAAGGTGTTCTTTGTCAGGCTGTTATTGTTGCACACAAGTCATACCTCAAGCCACAATTTGTTTTGCTCAATATTGTAGAACTGCAGGTTGCCGGGGTGACTGTTCATGACCAAACATTGACTGTATGGCTGTAACACAATTCCTGTCTTGACGCCATCTTGATCCAACTGCAGCTTTGCTACAAGAATAAAATGATAAGTAAATCAATAAAATACCCTTAACTACCTTATTCATACACAAGACATTGATGTAACAATTTCAAAAAATGCCACACCAGTATTAACTACTGCAAGCTCTTCATAACATTTTTAGTTTACACAAAATTAGCTGAGACAATCTATTTTTGCACCATAGCATTTAGTGTTGTACCGATTAATCAGATCACAATCGGAAACAGCAGATTATTGGGGAATTTTGTGATAATCGGTATCAGTAGACTTTAAGGTTACCATATCGGCTTATTAAAATCAAATAATTCAAGAGCCTTGTGCTTGTAACTGAACCAATAGATTTGCTAATTTTTACACTTTTGTAAGTTTTATTGTATGTTTGTAATAATCGGTATCGGATTGAAATATCGGCTGTCTGGAATGTAAAGTAATCAGATATCGGTGTACTCCTAAAATCTGGCAATCGGTACAACACCAATAGTATGTACTAGTCATTATGTAGCTGGCAGATGAATTTCATTAATATGCTTTTTGTGGTGCTATGCCAATTAACAATATGTAATGGCGGCCATTTCTAGTCATTTTCTGAAAATATTATCTTTGTAATGCATATAGGTGAAGCTGGTTTTCAAGATTTTTCATATTTGAAAATTTCTACAATATTTTGGGCTTTACAGCATACAAGTTCACGCGTGATGTGTTTTTATTCATTTCAGTAACTACACACATGAGCAAATATTGTATTGTTATTTCATTGTGTTTACTACAGCAATTAAGGGTGGATCATAGGGATGATATTACTTGAGGGGAACAAGCCATGATAGTTCAAAGAGAAGCCATCAAGATGATTAATTTACTATATAGACCCAATCCCATTTTGGAAATTCACTCTGGCTAATCTTACATCTCTTAGATGATCCATACGTCCATGCATGGGGCAGCTACATCAGTATGACATCAGTATGACATCAGTATGACATCATTGCTGGTAATACTATTACCTACCCATTGTGTGGAATAACAGCGTATGATAAAATACTTGATAAGGAAACACATCCATGGTTGAGAAACTTCCCAGTGTTTGCAATTGCATAATTTGAAATTCCCATGAAAAGAAACAGCAATTTGATTTACATACCAGAAAGCTTTATGAGATAAGTAATATTCACAACTACATTTTCACTAAGGATGCACATTTGTCATTTCATGAAAATTTCATCTTGGTATTTAAACTCATTCATGCGTGTAGGAGTTCGTGAAAGAGCATGGCGTGCTAGTGGAGAACTTATAATCACACCCAACAGTTTAATACCACGCATCGTGCATCAATTAGTCTTGCTTTCTCAATGCTACTCTGCTTATTTGTCTACTTAAACAATCACTCGAGAAGCCATTCCAGATCTAACAGAATTACCATAAAGGACTTCTTTTATAATTTTATATAATTTATCAGAAGCACATGATTGCTCAATATAATCTGCAGAGTAAACAATTGTGGGAAAACCTTTATGGAGACTCAGTCAACCGTAGAACTTCTCTTCCTCAAATATTTACTGTACATAGTAGTGATAATCTTGTACGGAGTGGGATGTAATACAATGGACTATTGATGTCACTCAACCTTGCATGTATACATTACTACACACCACAAGAATTCTACGATTATCATATCATCACAAGCCAATATTTATGTCACACGTCTCAATCCAAGATTTCATTCTGGTGTGAATGTGTAACACCCTAGCAATGCCTTGGCAACAATTATGCCCTAAATTGATCAGGAATATGAAGTAAGCAGTTACAGCTGTTCCCAATGTCTACTATTCACCAAGGCATATCCTTACTAGTACTATTAAGTTAAATATTCACTAAAGCACAGTCTGTCATATGTATATTGGGACATAAAATGCCAAGGGAAATGTTTACAAGACTAGACTAAGACATAAAATTATATCTATGACGCTTTGTACGTACCACACCCTATCCCATGTACAGACCGATAACTGTAATATTAATATTTCATGGTTACTGGCTTTGGTTTTGAGGAAGAATTGCATGTCAGGTTTTAGAGAAAACTGTCATTTTGCCAAAATTTAAACTATAAGCAAACTGGCACTTTTGTACATTTAGCTAAGTACACAAATATTATATTAGTGAACTGCTTTGCTAAACATTGTCTGCAAGAGTTTCATAGGAGAGAATAACTTGATGTACGCATACACAATCATTATACAAATAAATGTACACACTAAATCAGCAAGCACCTGTTCTTAGGCCTCCAATAGTGTAGTCCACTGATAAGTCCATTCCTGATAATATTTGTATTACTATTTATGTAAAGCATCAATCACACGGTGAAATGGATAACGACTGTCGCTAACTGTTGCTTTGAAGACTGACGGCATAGTAACCATCATCAGGGCTACATGAAATCTGTTCAATTGTTGATGCTCCCAATCTCGGTCTGAATTGACTCAGGTTTTTGTCCAGTTGCCATAAAACCAATACACTCTCCTCTCCACCAGACAGCAGAAAAGTACCTAAATAATAATTAATGTGTTACTGTGTATTACAGCTGAAACAAATATTCAAATTTTTAAAAATCCATTTAAAATCCACTATCCAGAATCCAGATCCTGAACCCTTCAGGATGGTAGCTAATTATTTCAAACAGCTTTGAAATATATTTAGTTACTAACAGTGTTTAAGTTAAGTTAAGTTGTATGTATGTATGTATGTGTGTGTGTGTGTGTGTGTGTGTGTGTGTGTGTGTGTGTGTGTGTGTGTGTGTGTGTGTGTGTGTGTGTGTGTGTGTGTGTGTGTGTGTGTGTGTGTGTGTGTGTGTGTGTGTGTGTGTGTGTGTGTGTGTGTGTGTGTGTGTGTGTGTGTGTGTGTGTGTGTGTGTGTGTGTGTGTGTGTATGTATGTATGTATGTATGTATGTATGTATGTATATGTATAAAATGAATTGTAGTAAGGTCTCGTAAGAGTTGCATGAGGCATTTAAAACTGAAAATTTTCATTATCATATGACAATACACAACCATAAGATCTCTCTATTTACTTGTTCCAGTTTTGGTTTCCTTACCGTCATTTGTGAAGCACAAACTTCTGACGGAATGTGAATGCCAATGCAGCTTGGTCGTCACTGGTTGCGAGTTCAGTTCAAACACGTTGTACCTGATAAAAATTAGACACCCTTACAACAAATCGTTATGTAACAATGAACATGTGTGTGATGCATTATGATAATGAAATCAAGTCAGATATTTTTGAAACACTGTACAATATCACTTCCTTTTTGCCTTTCAGATGTGGTAACAGTTAAACATGATTTAGCAACTATAGCATAGCATACAGTGTTTACACTATGATGATGTAATGCATATTACATTAGTGTCAGCAGGTAAAACACTAATATTATTATCTGGTGTGCATCCACACGTTTAATAAAAACATTGGATACATCTTGGAAGTGAGTATTCATGATACTACCTGTCCTCCTATACAGATTGATATAGTGAAATTTGTCATCTCTATACAAAATTCATAATACAATGAAAATTATTTTATCCTGTTCGGTATGTGGGGTAGGATAGTTTTCATGTTTGCATTTTATAACAACATCCTCTTCACTAGTAATTCATATAATTATTAATTATATAATTCTATATAGATCTCTCATTGTTGTGAAAACAAAATTTAACGATTATTGTACAAGTATGCTTCTTGTCTGACATTCCCTGGAGTGTGTCTTATTGTGACACGTGATGACGCAATATGACAAAATATATTTGCATTATTGGATTATGACAACAGTACTTCAAACACACACACACAGAGAGAGGAAATTAGACACTGATATAACACAACTAATACTGCTACCTTCAACTTTTAGTAATAAATTCTTAAACAAATAGACTACATGAGTTAGCATCGTCAAGAGTTTATAATGTTTGTTGGTATTGTGATGTATTGGTTTGTCACTGGTGTCCCTATTTCCTTTGTGATGTTTGTAATTACATAAATTAAAGTTGACAAAATTGTTGTACATTATTGATGTGTTAACAACTTTCCGAGCCGTCACAAACTGGGTTAATATGAGGTGCAGTTGCTCGATAGAACAAACATGTACAATGAAATTAGTTTAGACGGCAGCCGTACAAGTTTTAAGCATAAATCAATAATGTCACAGATCATATGATCGTGAGACGCAAAGCCTTACCAGAGGTGGACCTGACCGTGACAGTCACCAGTAGCGACGCACCGTGCAGCAGGATGAGACGCAATACAAGTGATTTTAAACTTATGAGTATAACTGTATAATCCCTCAGTGGAGAAGTCGTATATGCATAATTCTGATTTGTCATATGATGCTAAATATTCACCCTAGAAATGACCACAATAGTTTATTAGTGCATATAACATTCCCACACATGCCTCGGAGGTGAAGACTGTGTCAGCGTTGGAAGAGATGTCCAGAAGAGCATCAGCTTCATCAAGGAAATCACTGGGTGAGATTTGCTGTGTCTGATCGGTGACTGATATCCAATTGATGCACTTCACAATGCATTCACTGCGGTTACCATCTTATAATAAAATTGAGCATATAATATGTGTGCATCACATGATACCAGTTCAAACCTTTGCTTAATGTTAAACAGAGGGATTTTGAGTGATTACCAGGCCTAATAGCAATGTTACGGATTGGCATACCAAAGTCAATATCCTTAACATAACGACAACATACAATATCATGTTAAACCATACATTAAATTAATGGTTACTATGGTACCCTCAACACAGCTCCATCAGTGTAGTCCCAAACTATCAAGTGGCCATCCAGTGATACAGTGAACAACTATAGATTATAGAGAATATACATGTGTACACAGACAAAGACAGACAGACACATACATGCACGTGTACACACACACACACACACACACACACACACACACACACACACACACACACACACACACACACGCACTACACACACACACACACACACACACACACACACACACACACGCACTACACACACACACACACACACACACACACACACAACACACACACTATGCTACACACACACACAACACACACACTATGCTACGCACACACATACACACACACACACACGCACGCACGTACACACATGTATATGTGAACTTTGCAGAATCAAGTGTTCTTTCTCTCTCCTGGTCAACACTTGACCCACGCACCAGTAGTAAGCAGAGAGACACAAGCTCAAAACACGGCACACGTGTGCAACTAAAATTTATACTTCTACAATAACATTCACCAGTAGACCACTAATTGCAAACAAAAAGTCAAAGGCAAAGTAAATATTTACAGAAAACAATAGCAGACTATTTAGACAATGATTATTATAATGGGTAGCAACAGGATGTTCATACACTAGTACTCCTGGTAGTGATCCGATTATTGAAAACAAATCATTTAAGTGTGTCCTTTAGTTAATTAATTAAATAATTTTCACCAGACATTCTCTCTAGCGTAAAACTTGATAACTGAAAGTTTACACTTGTAAGGAAACAATAATACAATAAATATGATTGACAGCCATACATGTACATGTACACACAACTCCAATCTGCATGTTGGATACGGTATAGCACAGGCGTAGGAAGCAGGGGTGCTCCGGGTGCTGGAGCACCCCTGTTTTAACTGTCACTCCATAGGAATGTTATTTTCTTCATACAATTTTGACTTAATGATCACCTATAGCACCCCTAGATCTGATATAGCACCCCCAGCTCTGAACAGCTTCCTACGCCTCTGTATAGCGCAATTTTTGATGGGGGAAATATTGATGGGGAGCATCCTAGGGCAACTATACTACTGGATGAGGGAAAGATTTAATGCGTTACTAGTTTAGCATCAGATCCGTCAATATTTTCGACCGTCAAAAATTGCACTATACGGTATTACACAACCACATATGCACAAACCACTGGTGCATACACGCACACTGACACAACACACCTGGAACAAGTTATTAGCATTAAGTTGTATGCCTGTGACCAAGGCTGTGTGGTGTGCCAACACGTGCACCAGATCACGTGACCTCTGGCTGTACATGTGCACTGCATTACCACAGCATACAAAAATCCACCTGAAAATTATGTTCACGCTCATTACACTATGCACACGCTATGCTTACTTAGAATCTGAAGAAAATATAGCTTTTCTGGAAACTATACTTTCCCCTCCTCGAATCACAGAGCATAGCGCAGACATGATTCCACGTGGAGTTTGTTTACATCACGCGAGGTAAGCGTGGCGGGAGAATCCAAATTACCGTTGCATTCTTTGAGCGAACTCATTCTTTGAGCGAACTTGGCCTTCTTAACGTGCGACACTAGGACGTTCAGTGAGATTTTTATAACCAATGTATGGTCGCGTTATACGCAGTTAATTATTATTTGTTTGTATTCTAATTGTTACGCACACACCACACGCCCCCATTATATTAAACAGTTTTGTGATGTCTGTGGAATTGTTAAAACTAACATCAGCATCGCTGCCATCATCTGGCAAGTCAGTTCCAAGGATTTACAAGCCAGTTGCATCCACTTTACCAACTCAAAAGTTTGATAACACCATTTTTTCACCACTGCCAACAAATGAAGCGGCTGAAGGGACTTCTGTGCATTGTCAAATTGATTCTGCACCTCAAGAACCACCAGTCCTCCATCATCTTGCAACTAATCCTTCATTTTCTCCAATTACGGTGAAAGCTTCCGATAACTTTGCACTTTTTGGTACACCCACAACCTCCTCCCCTGCTTCTAATCATGAAGAGGCCTCAACTGAAGGGCAAAGTAGTATACAATCGATTCTGTCATCCAACACTAGCAGTCCTAATTCTATTCAAGTCAAAATATTATCAAGCAAGTTGAAAGAAATACCATCACCACACAGCCAAACAAACCGAGACAAGTGTGATTCACCATCTAGCGCCCACATACAAACTCCACCAAGAGCTTTAGGAATACTCACAAGTAATAAGAATTGTGAAAGTAAAGTTTTGCTCTCTGTCTTGTTAATTATGTATTGCAAATGTAATTTGTTTTTTAGACCATGGTGGGCTTCATTTGAAGCCAAAAAGCAGAAAACCAGTAAGTACCATAATGTATAAATTGCGTAATAAAGGAATGCTTGATAATATGGCTGCCCCCTAGGAAAGAACAAGGAATTGAAATGTATAACATCAATCAACGTTGATTGTCTTCTGTAGAGAAATGTTTTAATATTTCTGCCCACCCTTGAAATGATAATTAACTAGCTGCTTGTATTATTAGTGGGTCCACAGCCTGTATTTAATGTACTATAGACCTTGGGTGTTGGCCTTTTGTTGAAATTGTGGAATATTGAAATTTTATATAGCAGAATTTCTCCATGAAGACACGTAAATACTAGTGCCATGCACTTTCACTGGATAACTGATTAATCGATCCCGTTATTTTAACTGATATAAAGTGTTAAGTAACTAGTTGGTTCAATTTCATACATAAACACTACATATTTGAGTAACACATACACAAATTGACATTAACTCCCCAGATTTTATCCAGCTACTGATGAGTGAATCTTGTCTCCAATTATTGATGGTGAATTTTACTCTTTGTACACATATGTAATTGCACGATAGCTTGCACTAAGGTTTACCCCTCGTTTCCTTGTTAAGAATGAACTTTACTTGTCCAATTAAGTTATTGCCAATTATTTATGGCCAATTATTAACCACAGCACTGTACTAGGTGATATTTTGGTGTACTGTTTTACCTTTCATTGTAAACCTTTGCTCTTTAAATGGCAGTTCTATTTTGAACCATTTGTCCTTAATAATTATTGTGTTATGTCTTTAGTCCACAGAGTTCGATAATGTCATTCTGAGTAGGCATGCATTTCCGCCACTAAAATATTTTCTTATAGAGTACAAAGTTTAAGTTTACATTTCACATACATTCTTAAACACAACAGTGTCACATGGTCTTTATAAGTACATGGTTTCTATGAGCACAAACCAAGAATACAATTAAATGTTTACTATGTCCCTACAATGCTGCATACTTGTTTTTAAAGGTTTTATCCCAAGGAGTGATGAGTACTGGATCAGTAGGATTGTTAGCTTCAACAGATGAATCAAGCCCAGGTGAACATCCATTATTTCAATGAAGCAACCTGTTAACACAAGCACATATGTGTGTTTTGTATGCAAAAATTTCTTTCCTAATAAGTAAATATGTTATGCATTGTATGTAGTATCCCTAGAGAGGAGACGTTCCTTATAATACAAAAGCCATTGTGGGAATGACACAGTACATTAGTTATTTTATGGTTTAGGCACTGAATAATTTATGGTGTATGTGTGTGGTACGAGATCATCAGTGATGAGTAGATACCGCCCAGTTTCACACTGAAAACAATGATATCGCTATTTTGGGACAGGTGGACCATTAATAGTATGATGAGAATCAATTTTTGTCAACAAAGCTTTTTTACATCACAAACAAATTCACTTTGATATCATCTGCTGTGTGTAATCTATTACATGTACTTACATTTTCCTGGTATCTTTTCACATGTTATTGTTACCATTTATGTATTAGCAAATAGATTTATTGCTTCTCAAGTTTGCCAAATACATAATCAGCCTCTAATGTACCGCTGGCCTGTCTAAGGGTGTTACAAAGTTTTGCTTATTACAGATGAAAATATTCAGTTTAATGTTGGTTACCCGTTAATGCACATGTGATTGGCCTGGAACACTCCTTTAATCTGTAGTGTTTTATTCCAGAGCTTGAAGGCTTACCTGGTTTAGCAACAATCATATCTTAAGTATTCCTGGTAACATATACGGATGCTTTGGATAAATTTCTCTATGAGGCAATCCCCACAGTCCAAACACAGCTGTCCCCAGTATAACTTTGTTCCAAAGTCCATTAAATGAAGTACCTTGAAGTTGAAATGTTACTTACAACTGTTGTTGCCTTGGTAACTAAAATCATGATGTTCCTACAGGTGGAGATGAACCTATTACTTTTAAACAGGTTCCACGAAATTTGTTAACTGGTGTAGTAATAAGTGTTAATTACCAAATTTAGTTCATATGATTTATGCATTAGGTATGTTACAATGCATTTCAATGATGCCTGACATTTGATGATGGATTGGTTTTCTTTCAAGTCCTATTATGTGCCTATTAGCTGGTTAAAAATGTGAAGAGATTTTGTATGTATTTCATGCCGCCATGCAGCCAGACTGCCCCATGAATTAGCATAATGGCTCTCCCACATGTCATCTTCTTTCATTCTAGAATCTTTTTCACACATTTTAGAATGCTTTTGCAACATATGGCTTGTCTATAGGAAGCCCCTAAAGGTAAAGTTTTTTATGATTTTCTTCATCAAGTGATGGGAATTTGTAATGATATGGTTTTAATGCATTTAATTGTCTTACTTTAGTGATGTTTTAGCTGACAAAAATTTACACATCTCATCATTTTTTGTCACATAAGGGTCCCATTGTGACTGGATGTGACTGGATGTGATCATGTTGTAAAGCAAATAATTTTTTGTTTACAGATGATAGCATTGTTGTAGTCCAACTCAATAACACTGAGCAGACATCAATTAAGGATAAACTCTGCCAAAAGTATGTTACTTCCATCACTATGGCAGGCAACCTTACCCTGGAACATCCTGCATGACTTTTAGGAAGGGAAACAGCTTTCATAAGCATGGCATTGTTGTGTACCCTAATGTGCTTCAACACAAAGATGAAGACAAGGTATTCAGCATAACAAAGGAAGCGAAAGGAATACAGACAGAGAGCTTTCCTCTGAAATTTGATGAGGGTACGCAATGTGAAGAAGAGAAGGCGGTTGTACATACACAAGGTATTCAGACATCACCCAGCAGTAGTACCACCACCAAGAAGAAGCAGCATCCAGTACAGAATCTGCCACCACCAGCAGTAACAACAACGGCAGTACCTCTAATACAGACCACCACTCCACAACTAACGGACACTGTATCTCTGATAGCGTCTACTGCTGCAGCCGCAGCAGTTGCTGCGTCTGCTTCACTGCACAACAACGACAAGTATTCAAAAGTATGTCTGTTGAAACAGCTGTATCTATATGACACCAATTTTCAGTTTGTTGTAGTATCTCATTATTTATTTAGCTATTCCATTGTTTCCTAAATCTTGTTAATGTGTCTGAGAATCTGCTTGTGTGGCTTAGCCATAATTTTGTCTATTTGTTATATTTATTCAATCAGGATACTTGTCTCAGGGCCAGAAATGGCAATCCTGATTTGCAAAGGTATTTACAAGATGTCTCCACAAACACGAGGACAGTTGCTGTTCACACTGCGACGCAAACTGTCGGGACAGATCATCGCAGTGACCTCAACAAATCAAGAACCACAGATCAAACAATAGTTGAAACGTCTCCTCAAACAAACCACAGTAAAGGAAACTCCCAGGTAAGAATTTGATAAACATTGCAGGGCTGCTGTTAAAATTTTATTGTGTTTCAAGGTATTGTTGAATAATATTGAGTAGTAATGCTATGTAGTATGCAATGAATTTCATTCGTATGAATACCGAAACTATTGGAGCTTGTCAGAAGATAAAATTACAGAAAGAATTAATTTTTTACAGAACTTCGGTATTGTGTTGCATGTATCCATGTTGACAACACTGCCAGAAACACAAGCTGCCAAGTATAACATTACACATGAACTTGTCCCTTGCTGTGTTACAAAGGCTTTGAATTACATGCTCATGTACACGACAAATTGTCCATGGCAGTGTGAAATAAGATATTAAAACAAAATAAAATTCTGTTTATCCAGTTTGGTGAAAGGCATGCAGAAGTACTCCCACACTTTGGCTATCACTGAACATGCCATAACAACTGTTGATGTAACCAAATTGGTACCAAGTTTATGTCCATACACAGCTATAGAGCATTTACTTTTGCTTGAAACTAAAAGGATTGGTGGATAGATTACTTGCCTTTTCTACTTCATTGTCAGTTTTTTGAAAATGGCATGATGAAAGGATTGAATGCATATGTGTAATACAAACTTTTAAGTAGCTGCACTGGTGAAAAGCCTTTTTAAAAGGTTAGGATCGTTTTCCGCATGTGTTTTTAACCCATTGAAATAAACCTTTGCTAGATTAACACTATAGATGCTCTCCAATTTGCACGCCTTTTTTGTTTCTTTTTCAGATCAACAAGAAGGCCCAAGTCATCTTTGATGGTGGAAGGTTAATAATGTGTTACATGCATGTGACATGTTGATTGAAAGGCATTCTTATAACTCAATGAATTGCTTTATAGTTAAACAAAAGGTCACGCTTTTTAATTCACCAGAAATTTGCAGCGGTAAGAGAATGCTAGGTAGGCACTTTTTGCACTTATGGCTCTTCCGCATTAGCGTGCGTGTATTTATGCTTTTCGATTTTGTACGTTTTCTGATGTCAAAAATTTTTAGGTGGTCCAGTTTTTTTTTACAAATTACCTAACCCATTTCCGGTAAACTTGCTTTCGTGTTTACCTGAAAAGTACATATGACATCATTTTTCTATTGGCACGCACTTTTTTTGTCTCACCATTTACATTTTTTTACACTTCGCCACAAATAAATATCCGTGATTATGAGTTATTCGAATATAAAGTTGTGTTAGCGCTCAGTGAAGTTAAGCCTTGTAGTTGATTCGCTATTGTTGAGTGAAGAAAAGTTATAATGGCGTCCAATGCGAATGCGGCGGCTGCAGGTTCTGCTGGCAAAATAACGAGGCAAAAGTGTTTCCTCTGTGAAGTACCCAGAGGCCCATGGGCAATGATAAACGATTTTTCCGAGCCGGTATGCCGTGCCTGCTGTAACTACGAGGGATTGGATAGAATTGAAGAAGTGATCGCCAAGGGACGAGAGCTGAGGAAAACGTTCGAAGGTCAATACGTTGGCCACGTTCCTGCGCGCCACTCAATGTCAGGCGTACGACCAGCAGACATACTCGAGGTGATACCAGGATCCGTCGCCATCCCAGCTAACTTCGGGGAATCCCACGTTGCTCTCACAACCCCGCAATATGCCGTGGTCGGCTCCAACCAGCTCACCTCCATAGCGAAAACGCCCTCGAATGGCAGAGTAGATCACGTCAGCTATGGCAAAGCCAGAGTGGCAGGAATTCCAGTGGTTCCCTCAACCCAGTCTTCCAAGCAGTCACACATGTTGACTGAAAGCAGTGTTACTACTGAATCCAATCCACAACGTTTATCACTGATTCAAGAGACACTGGCTATTCTATCAAAGTCTACACCATTCCGGGTTAGGTTTAGCAAGGATCATTCTTTATTTGGTCGTGTGTTTGCTTTTGATGCAGTTTCCCGAGGGTCAGATTATGAACTAAAGGTTTACATTGAGTATCCCATAGGAACTGGTACAGTATTTCAAAGTGCTTCAGGAGCTGGTCGACAGATGTATGGTGAATTCCGGGAACGTCTAGGAATTGGAGGTGGCTTTCGTGGGGCTTCATCCAATGGCTACAAAGATTTGGAGTTTGAGCAAGTTCATGGAGCAGAGAAGTGGCACATGCTGGGTGAACTGCTTTCAGAGGAAGTACGGTTCTTTCGTGGTCATGTCAAAACAGATTTGCTGCCAACTCCTTATGAAGATCCTAAGTTTCCGAACCTGCCAGTGGTCTCATCCTTTACTCCTGGTAGAGGTGCAGTGAAGACAAATTCCTTTGCGGGAAAGAAGAGGCCGGATTCAGATTCTGACGAGACAGACCGCAAAAGGTTTTGCTCCAGTGATCCACCCAAAGAAACAACTCCCGATGCTAAAACGCCACCTGCAAATCCCGATAGTTCGCAGGATGCCTCTCATGCTGAGCAAACCTCTCCTTCACATAATCACACTAAGTCCCCACCTAACATGAGGTGTTTCCTCTGCTACAAAATGCTCGAGGATACTCGCTTTGTTCAATGCCCCTCCGTTACCGGGCATAAATTTTGCTTCTCGTGCTCGAGGGACAGCATCAGGAAGCAGTCATCATCCTCAACAGATGTGTACTGTCCCAGTGGCATGAAGTGTCTCATTATGGGCAGCTCAACACCTTGGGCTTTTATGGAATCAGAAATAGCCACCATTCTGGAATCAGGAAATTCTTAATCACTCTTTGTCAGGACATGCTAAATTCACCACACACTATCTTGTACTTAAATAACATCTATACGTTGTACTTGTAATATTATATCAGTTCTTTTAACAGCAGGTATTTAAATGCATGCTTGAATTTTAACAACCCCAGATTTATTGTACACTGTATCAACATGTCCTGTCCTTTAGTGTTATTTTAATGTCATGTAATATTTTTATCATGTGCGTATGTATATTGTACTGAGAATATTTCACTTAATAAAGCTTTTTATTATACAGTAGAGCTGGTTTAAGTAATTGCGCCATTTGTATATGTACGTAGCATGCCTTTTTATCAATAGACTGATTTTAAATGATTAGTTTATTCACTTGTAATGGTGACTGTAATTTAATATCCTATAAGATGATTTAGGTCATTATGGACTGTAGTGATGTATTTTCTGTTTTTGTTCAAGTGTCGAGAGGGATTCTCGCTGGCTACGGCGTTCGGAGTTGCTAAAACAGGTTACAGCACTTTTACAGTGTATTGTCCATATTAAAATGCATTCTTTGCCTTTGAAATGCATTCTTGTTTGAATATGAATGAAATCACCCCATGCTGACATTCTGCTGTTATATAAATCTTATGATATTCAGTGTTAAGCAGCAAGGCATATTATTATTATATTAATGTGTGGTATGGTTGTGTAAAATTATTTAATATACTAAGGTTGTTATGTCTAATAAATGTTAAAAAAAGATTTTTATCATGGGTGTGGTGAGGTGCTTCTGTTTCGGCTTACAGAAGTACGAGAAGTCTTCGATTGATGATGTGGTTGAAGTGCTTCACAGTGCTGCCGTAGCCCAGGAAGAAATCGAGTATCAATGTGCCGCCTTGGAATCTACACCGACCTTGACAGAGTTCACCGAGGCAATGATTAAGGGCAGGTTCATTGAATCTTTACCCACGCCTGTTTTAATATTATACAATTCTGTTTTGCTCCATTTCTCAGGCCCATTCAGGAACGGATAAGAATTCACCAGAGCGTCAATAAATTAATTGAGCAGGCTAAAGTATATCTTCATTTACTTAATACAAACATTATATTTCTATGTATTCTTTTGGATGATTTCTTGTAGTGTGTGTAAATGTTCAAGTTGTTTGCAATAACACTGTAAGGTTTCCTTGTAATTCGATTCTTGCAATTTGTGAACAATTATTACCTGTGAAAAATATTGATCGCTGCAGGCTAAAGAGAATCAGTTGACATCAGAAGTAGAACTGACTGTTTCTAAACAACAGAGGAGCAGTTTAAAAACAGAGGCAGGAAGTAGTAACCTGCGGATAAGACAGTCAACCAAGTCAAATCAAAAAGTTACTAAAATTGTAATAATAATTTATGTAATAGCTAATTCCTTATTTGGAGATGGTTACTAATTTATTTATAGACCATTTTGTTCATTAATTTTGACTGTAATTAGTTTTGACATTTTTGGGCGATTTTTATTGTTCGCCAACCCATGGGAGGATTGAGGTAGTGTTTTGCCAATACCGATTTGGTTAATAACCTGAACAAGTCTCAGTCATCATTGTTGACACCTTTTGGGTGTAGTTTTGACTACTACATAATTTTCACTTCATGATTTGTGGTTTGATTTAGATTCACCTGTGTTTGTGTAATTAATGATTTAAACACCAGGTGCTAATTTTCCGTTCTATCTTTCTCTTAGAGGAAGAGAAAAGCTGACTATCACGCTGAGCATGTTTATGGGAGCAAATTAAATTATAGAGCAGATGCTGAAAGGACATCTCCTAAAGTGGACTGTGGCATTGTAATGAATCCATTACGGCATGATATTGGATGGCAGATGAATTTTGCTAATCCAAGATTAACTGCTGTTCCACTGGGTCCCCCACGCCAGTCACAATCACACCACTGTGTTCCCACTGTTTCAATGGCTAACACTCTTATATCGGTTGGCTGCCAGGCACCATCTAGCACTGCTACACCAGTGAAGCAGGCAGAAGAAAAATCTGAAGAGAAACCTGACACCCCCACTGGCTCAATTAAGGTTCAAAATATCATTTTACATGACAAATTTGTTTACCTGTAATTACATAGTTGGTTAAAATTTTTATTTTTGGCATTTTGTAAGAACTCGAAACATGTGACATGGCAGCCACAGTTCTGTAGTAAAATTTTAAATCAATGTTGAAGTAATGTTAATGTTCTTGTATCATAATTTGTTTACTAATCCGTTTTTGCAAGGTGAGAAAATCTTGAGGTGTAAGAATTTTGAGTGGCTGCCCAGTTGACAATTTAACCCCCACAGAAAGTTTTGGTTCCAGATGTCTCTTAATGCATTTTTCTCGTAACGCTCTGGTTTATAATTAGTATCTGCCTAGCTAAGACATTATGGTTTCTGTAGGAGTTGCTCTTGAATATTTAGTGATAATCTCAATGTACACATTGTGGTTATTTTCCTCTCTCCTACACATGTAGCATGTCATGAGACAACCTCATGGCTTATAAAGTTTTTTACCACTCAAAACCAATTTTGGTTAGCTTATTAAATTCTTGTCACATATTTAGTGGTCAAACTGTTAATGTGCAGGTGTTGAAGTATTGCGTAATTTCACATTGATGGCAATTAAGTGATTTCACTTATATTCAGTTGTTTTTTGCCAAGTGTACACTTACCTATATGGTTTTAATGCATGACACTCTTTAGTGGTCTACAGGTGTTAGAGTATCAAATTGATACCAAAACTCGTTTCATTTGTATTCAATCCCTGTTTTTGTTGTTTTTGAAGTAATATGGTTTTCATCCAACGTAATACATTGTGTTACACCTTTGAGATAAAGGCTCTATTAAAAATTGTATATTTTAAAATCAATTTTGCTATTGTCTATGTTGAATGATTTGCTTGTTATTCAGATTACGGCAATTTCTCTAGTTTTTCTTTCGTCTTTTTTGAAAGTTCTGATTGTCCATGATTGTCAGGTGACCTTGCATGTGATTGCAGTTAGATTGCAGCCAGCAGTAGTGACAAGTCTATATAAGCACTTTTTAATCTTGAAGCCATATGATTGCAGCAGCATTAATGCAATGTATTTTATTCCTGAAAGCGCTAATTTAAAATTACCAGAAACATGTTGATATTTGCCTATTGTAAGAGCAAGTTTTTTTGTCTCTGTTGACGCATTAAAAGGTTATGGCTATTTTGCCACTTAGCCTGTCTGTCTATGTTACAGCTAGAGTCTCCTGTGAACATTAGCAGCTCAAATGGGACTACAGAGGCCACAGTCTTGTCGCCTGGGAAGCCATCATCTACCGCTGCTTCTACTGGGCACGACGATAACCCTCATGGTGACGACTTTCAACAGGTGCTGGACATTTGCTCTCACACCACCACAAACAATGTATGAATACTTCTAAGAATAGGAAAATACATTTTTGTGATTTGTTTGACAGAGTGATATTACCTTTGAAGATAAGCAGGAGATAGCAATAACTGTAGAAGGTGAAGAGGTACAGAGCGCAGCAGATTATCAGGGTCCAAGTTTTCCACCCAAACCAGCTGAGAGGCTTTCTCCCTACAATATGGAACATTTAACCATGTCTGCCAGTGAATTGGACAATAAACTTAGAGAGAACTTAGAACAAAAGGCTATGGAATGGTACAGGGTATTATATTAAGGACAAATGAGGGTTAATGTGGCCATGTTTTTAGGATCCACCAAGAACTATTAGTAAGGCTGGCAGCTGAGAAGAAACGAGACCCAGTCAGTCATACAGTTAACTCATGCTCAATGTGTAGTCTATCCACTGAAGACTTGCCAGGTAGCTACATTTGGAAATATTATTTTATTTTTTACAACTTGATTCTATGGCTGCTTGTTGGCATAATATGTTCAAGTTATGGCCAGGATGGTTTACATGGGGTCAGTTTATTACTATGAAGTACAAACCAAGCAGCCATAGATTAACTACAAAAAATTGTAAGGGATATGGTGAGCACTGATGCATGCTAAAGGCAACAGGAATATTGATCCTACTTTGCAAAATGATAATTGTTTTGTATTGATACCAACACAGCTGGCATTGTTAGTGGATGCCATGAATACCTGCTTATTTTTCCTTAATATGTGCCACTTTCATTCTTCATAAACTGTTTGCGGTGTAGTGAAACTTTAAACTGTTGTTAGTTTTAGAATACTTATTATTTGTTGATTAATAGTCCCGTCAACTTTAGGAATGCACAAGCTACCTATAGATGAGGAGAGTGAATGTGTTAAAGTGTTGGTCTATGAAGAGGTGCTTGGATTGATTCAGAAAGTACTGAAAGAAAAATCGTGTAAGAAAGAAAAAGAAAGCCTGAAGGAGGCGGAAGCCTCGGAGATGGATGATGCATCATCAAATGATTCTGCACTATGCCACCTTTTGACTCCGGCTGTAACACCTCCATCCACCCCCACAAATCTCCAGTCTACTACATCATCCCCAGATCATGTGACACTTGTGACCACACCCATACCAACTCCCCCGCAATCCCCAACACCAAACATACAACAATTGGTTGAAAACAGCAGCATGGAATCTGAAAGCTATAGAATACCAACCCCTAAATCTTCTTCTTCGAGTTCTAATGATGATATTGATGATAGTTTAATACACACCGTACAACCGGAGGTTGTCAATAGCAACTTGAGCTCCCCTAGCACAACGCACCTGACAATCACCACCACTGCCCACACACCCGAAGTAACAAGTGAATCAACCAAGAAGAAGCCACAAACTGAAGAGGCTGTTACAAAGCATGCCATAGAGTAAGGGATTTTAGTTTCACTTTTTAGGAAACATGTCACAAAAAGACCAGCCATTATTAACTGAAAAGCTTTGATGAAATTGAAATACAACAACTGATTTACTAACATATTATGTTATTTGATTGTAGAATTTCACT
Source organism: Spongia lamella (assembly GCA_963930835.1). Lineage (NCBI taxonomy): Eukaryota > Metazoa > Porifera > Demospongiae > Dictyoceratida > Spongiidae > Spongia > Spongia lamella. The sequence goes on from OZ005753.1 coordinate 6,793,278, forward strand.
TTCATGTGAACCTGTCCAAGATTGCCACATAAATAAACATGGTTGACGTTCCTGGCTGAGCATAAGATAGGGAGCCAGAAAAACAACAATAGTTTTGTCTCCTGTGTAACTAAACGGTTTAAACTCTGCACTTCAAATTGAATACTTTAAAGTAGTATTTATAAGGCTGTCTAGTTCAACCTGCCCGACTTTTCATAATGTATTGTCATGCGCAAACATTGCATGTTTTCCAATTGTACTTTGTCCTCACCTGATCTTATTATGCTAATGTAACTGTTACAACCTGTTCAGTGAAGGAATACAGTTTACCTAACCACAACCACATAGTGAGCTACATGAAAATAGAAAACTGTTTTTTACTGTTATCATAACCATGTAGATTGGCCATATTAAAAAATCAATTTTTAAAATTTGTATTTTTTAATTTGTTATTTCAACTGCAGTCCCACCAGGTCAGCAGAGTCAACTAGCACCAGCAGTAGCAGCTCCCCAGCTGTGAGTGATGCCACTAGCAGCATGACGACCGCCACCACAGATTACGACATATCCATGGGAGAGTACATATTGGGTATGCTTAATTAATCCCATTATATCTAACATGATTATTTACACTACAATATTTGTGCAATTAACTAAATTTTCTGCTAACTAACAAACAGTCATGATGATGATGTGTTCCTCTTTACATTGAAATGATATAAGAAATGGTTTGTTTTTTTACATGCATGAACTCATGATGACAATTGATAATTCCTATTATATTATTAATAATAATTCTGTTATATATCACTGGGACCTATTGATGAGTTGCTGTTTGTACTATGATAAAAAAAGGTTCAAACGGGTGATGTAAGAATTCCTTGTATACAGCTAAACCGACTGTCATACAACGAGCTAAGAAGGCTGACTACTCGCTGAGTGAGGGTGAAGTACCGCTGTCGCCAGGTGATGCTCGATGGAATGCATTACATGCTAGCAAGTTAAAAGGAAATCTGAAAGAAAAAAAGAAAAAAGGTAAAAGATGATATCATGGTAGCTACAGTGTTAAGTGCAAAAGTAGCTTAAGTGCATTGCTGTGTTCGTTCCAGTAATTAACTAAGTATCCACTAGAAGAAGTTTAATTTATAGACTGTCAGGTTTTATCTAACTCAGCTTTTTAGCATATGCATGTGTTCTTAGAGTGCTGTTGTGGTTTATGATCCATTACCTTAGCTGTCTTATTGGATAGCTAATTGACTTATAATTACACAAATATGTATGCGTTGTTAATGCACATTAACTACCCACTCCAACTAATTTGTCCTGCTATACTGTAAGAATTTGACGAGGTGTATTCCCATGCCATTAGCACTGGGTTCAATGTTGTTTACACTCCCACCCCTAGTTGGTTGCATGTTTGTCACACTATAAAATTAAAATTCTCAAATGTTTATAAGAAAACTATGACAGCATCGTTACTTCCATTCATGCAAGGTTCAGTATTTTTATAGCTTTGTCATGAAGGCAAAACGGTAAACAAGATTTGTTGTGGCTTTGGGAAAGTTTTTGGCTTTTCACTGCACAACACAAATACACATTGCTATCTGTATGGATTGGAACCAGCGTGTCTCTGTCCAGCTGGCATATAGCATATACTCTTTCATTGACACCAGATGTATATATCAGCTGTATTCCCAGCACCTACTGTTGAATTGATTACACACATAACACAGATACATATAAGGCTTCAAATGACTTATAAGTTTTCTCAAATTTTTTTTATTTTTTACATGTAATTAGTTAGGCTTGAGGGATTAAGTTACTGAGTAATTGATCACATTACATAAGGTAGTCAAGTTGCCATAACAGTATTTTGTGAATTGGTAGACATCACAAGGCCTAATCACCCGGTAGTTGAAGCATTCCTGGACTTGAAACAGGCAATATCGTATGAGAAGGATAGTGATTCGGCTACTGAGTTTTCAGCTGACAGTTTGCAATGCAAACCACAGGTAATAATTACCTTATAAGGAGATATGTGACGTGTGTGCTACAGCAATCACTCAGCAACGGGGAGATACAGGGCAGATCACATGATCCGTTTAAGAAGCTTCTCGACAAGCTAAACTCATCCAGCTCCAGCAGTGATAGTACAACTTCTGCTGCTCAGGATGAAGAAAAAGACAACACACTCAGTGAAGTGACTTCTTTCGCTACTCAAGAAGACATAATTTCATCACCCCCATCACCAGCTGTCGCTGCTACTGATGCTACTGGGAATAAAACATCGCCTGGAGAAATCGTCAGAAATATTTCTGTGTTACCAGCTCCACCTGGAGATGAACCTTCGTTGGGAGAGTTCAATTATTCTCAAAAGGAGGCCAAAATGTCTAGGTCACCTGGTGAAGTGCCGCCAATCTTACGAGCTAGTGAAACCAGGGATGGAATTGACGTCATCCGAATATCAAAATGGTGTGACAAGCCATCCGGTGACAACGGTCAACAACCATCAGCAGCGATGACCAGTGAATCGCGGTATCTAATGGAACAGTTTGACTCCTCAGAAATTATACAAATGTCAACATCACGATCATCCATGAACACACAAGGTTATACCAACAGTTCCTCTCAACTTCAGCCTGTTGCTAGCCATATGAATGCTCATAATGGACCTACAGAATCTCAAGTGCTGTCAAGTAGCCCTACGAAATCATCCCATGTTGTAGAAGAAGAGGTGAATAGAAGAGTGGTAACTATTAACATTCCTGACACCAGTGCTGGCTTCTATAGTGAAGACAGCAGCAGCAGCAGCAACAAGGAACTGAGTACTGAAATGACTTTTACCATTTCATCGTTGTCTAGTGAAAACTTTTAATGGTTGCCATGAGCTTCCTCCCAGCCATTATGATTTAACTACTTTATTTTATCATGAATGTGTAATAATGTTAATTGTCTTCATGCATTATCATCATAATAAGTGTCCAGTGTTTACCTTGCTGTCATCTCATTTCCTGTCCAAGCATTTTGCAATTGGCCTCTTAACCATATTTTTAAAAATAATTTTCCTTTTTGATATCATTTTAATATCTTATATGATTTTTCTTAATACTTATGATCTTAGAATATTTTGGCCAATCAAATTAACCATTTTTGACACCAAGTCAAATCAGAAAGGCTTGAAAGCAACCATAAAAAGTAATTTCTAGTTGAAATTCTTCAGCACCTCCAGAGCAGGAAAAATCAACTAAAGTGTAAAAATGTTTTTGATTGACATCTGATATCCTTTCATTTCTATAGTAACCACTCCTTTAACCCGTATTTCATTTTAGCCCACTCCATTGTACTTTCTAACCTTATCAAATCATTGCATGAGATGTGCATAAATCATGTGTATCCCATTGTAATTACAGAATTTTACAAAATTTATAATTTTAGTGATAAAATAGCTAAATATTTTTAAATATCATAGTCATCATCACTATCATCAGTTCGGTTGGCAAACAGTCCTCGTGTTACTATGTCATCATGACCCCTCTGTGGTTGTTGTGACATACCACTACCTGTGGCAGTGCTGGCGGTGGCAACAGTGATCAAAGGAGAAACAACGGTGTTTGTTACACTGGCTGCTTGAACGACAGGCAAATTACTACAACTGGAGAAAAACAACACATGTTAAATGGAGACAAACTATTCGCCTCATGAACTAACAGGATATTCATACAGTCCTAAAGTGTAGCTGGCCACCCACAAATAAGCCTTAACATGTATGATGCCAGCAGAATATTACATAACCTGTTTTTGTCATTAAATATAGTTAAAAGTAACCAACTGAAACCTAAACCTATTCACACCCTGCAAACATTTAAAATATAAATTAACCAATCAGGCTACCTTTTTAATACAGCACATTCAAGTAATTATGTGTTACAAGAAGTTGATAAATTACACAGCTAACTACAAGAACATTAATAACTTTTTAGTCAGAAAGTTGGTAATTTTTAGTCTTCACATTCCTTCATAAAAATTAATACTGTTAAGTTTCACATCTTGTAGATATCACCATGTAAGGTTAATCAATGCATTACAAGAGAAGCACACTGGGTTAAATACACTAGCTACAAGATCATTGTCAACATGACCATGTCAGAGTTTTACTTCTAAAACGTGTAATTAACTTGTATAAGAACAAGACTCAGCTCAGTAGCTAGTCACACTACAGCTAGTATCTTAGTCAAAGCATTCCTGTAACTGCATAAAGGGATTGATCAAGGAATAATACATCACAGGATAGGGTGGTTTTGCTAGCAGTGGCCTGACATGGACTACAAGACTGTTAACATAGGCTGTAGTTACCAATAGACTTGTATTGTGCTGGTCATTTGGTAGCTAGCTACCACTGTGTGTGGATAGAATCCTGACAAGGTGAAAGCATTGGTGATGGTTAAACTACCAAAGCAGGTAAATAATTATTTCTCATGTTGACACTTTAGCTATGCAAACAGCATGATTTATAGTGATGCAGTAAAGATATCACTTATGGTGGGGTACAATGATATTCATACTGTCACCAGATGTACAGTGGTTTATATATTAAATTTTACTCATCTGATTTCACCTGTAATAAATGCTCCCAACAAAAAACCTCTTCACACATTAACACATAATTAATTAAAATTAAGAGGTGCTAATGATGTGGTTAAATTAATATAATATTAATTAGAGGTGCCAATTTAGTTTAGTATGGCTTTATTATATAACACAAAGAAGCTTCATCCGCTCAGACATACTCTGACAGACAGTCACTCCATAGTTACTTTGCAAGTAGTTGCTAATTCCACTGACATGATTTCACAAGAACTATCATCCATTCAGCTTCTTGGAAACATCCAATTCCCATGATATCCAGAATGTGAATTATGTTATATATGGTAAGCGTGTATATATATGTATAAGTGGTCAGTTAGTATCCTGTGTATGGCTGTGGTGTATGTGTGTACATTCCCTTTCATGGAACGGGTATTTTCAACTATTTGGCCATGCTTCAGTGACCCAACTTCCCCCTGTCCTCAAGTCATTTTGGTTGGTTAATCCAGGCCATAAATTTTAATTAATTTTCTACTTTAAATTTCCTTTTTAATATTAACAAGTTTGGCCACATGGGGGTATGAATTTCATCAGAATACCTTGGTATGTTGCTTGAGGTGATTTCTTGCACCTGCAATTACATGAAACAAAGTGGTTACTAGTAATGATCTGGTTTGATTACCTCTTGTGGGTTGTCATCACCTCCTGAGCTACCGCTACCATAACCATCCTCCGTTTTCATTTCTGAGCTTTTTCTCTTTCGCTTCCTCACACTCGGCACCTCAAGCTTATTCAATGATTTTTCTTGACTAACCGTTCCACTCAACTTGCGCTTTCTGTAATGAATGTGTCGTATAAATTATGTATATGGATCACCCACAAGTGGGTTGGCTGTACCTTCCACGTTTTTTGCCTTCTTCGTTCACCAATGCTTCATTGCTGTTGATGTCAGGAATCTTGGAGACCAACGCCTTCAGGAAGTCCCACTCTCTCTCATTGTCAATACAGTGTTTGCTAAACAATAAAATTGCTACCTATCCAACTACACTGTCTGCGACCAGTTGACTAAAATTATGTCTATCAACAAATACGTTAATCTACAGAAACAGAACTGCTATGCACAATGGTGCTGACGTTGCAGTGTTGTATCACAGATGGTATTAACTCAAGAATGAGGAAACGTCTATGTAAATTTGAACCAGAAAAAACCATAAAATTTTCTTCCTCAAAACATATGCTAATCATCATAAATTATTAATAAGCCTTATTAGACATTTGATGTCAAGTAATGTTTTTGCTATGATCCCACTGTGTCCTCATGGAAACCTGTGTCTTATTTATATGAACCAAGGTGTTACAAAGGTTTCAACGCTAATAACTAGAAGTGATGTTACATAAATATCAATACTGTAGGAAAATTCTAGAAACCTGTTTCCTTCTCAAGGATGTACCAATTCACTGGTACAAGGAAACAAACATTAACATGGCATACGTACATGTGTTGAACTGTGATGGTCTTTGTTTGACGCGATGAAGCATATTCATCTGCCTTGCTCAGTATCCTCTGCAAGAACATCTCTACTGCTCTAGCTGGTACGGATACATGTTAAGACTTATCATCCACACGCATGATTTGAGCATGCACCAAAAAGTGGACTAGATTTATAAACCCCAGGTGGTTTATAAATCTATGGAAAAGTGCCCATACAAATTAATGTAATTTGGACAGAAATCCTTGGAAATCAAATTATAAATACATTGTAATTACTAATTACGACAAAATTTTACACCAGGATACAAATTATTAGAGGGACAGACGCCGCCACCTTCCCCACATCATCATCCAGTTGCATTATTTTCTTGATACGCGCCTATTGGTAGCGAAAATACATTAGAACATAAACACAGAAATGTCTGGCGTGTCGGAAAATATGCAGACCTGACATTACTCTTGTACTCTCACGCTACACAACAACTCACTGTTGGAAATCTCGATTCAAATCTCTTCTTTTTAGGTGGCATTTTTAGCACGACGCCGCACCAAAAACTTCGAAACAAATGAAAACGATTGTGGTTTCCATTTCTCTGGTTGGAACCATAGATTGTATAGACTCCGTTACGGGGTCTATACAATCTATGTTGGAACCTGTGAGAAGGCTGGTGCTTTAAGTCCATATAATTTAGTGAGGATATAAATTAGCGTGCGTTATATATAAACATCTTAAAAAATATAACATCTTAACATTAGTTTTTAGTTATTATAATTCCCTTGCTGTAAAGAACTGTGGCAAATTCAATCTGAAAAAATTAAACAAAATAATATTGGATACACTCCTTAAGCAGTGTCATCTTACTTTGGTTTCACTATCCTCCAGTGGCAACTCATTGACAGTAACATATTTTGGATAGCTACAAATGATATGATCCATCGCTGGAATGGCCTACAGAGAATGTGTCATTGCATAGCAAACAAGCATGACTCCATATTAAGCACCCCATATATAAAATTATATTATACCTCTTCATCTAAGTCAAGGTACTGCGGTTCTTTCTCATGGTATACCCTGGAGTTCTCTGTGGTATAGTAGACACCGTAACCTTCCTGCTCTGTAACCACCCTAATAGAGCAGTCAGTCAGCATGCATTGTCTATTCTGCAATAAACTCCTGTTACCTTGCTACCCCATATCTGACCAACTTGATTTGTGCTGATAAATCAATCTCTTTACTATTTACTACTTCAGTTTGATTCCACCGGGCCCCAGAATTCCATACTCCATTACTCTTCTCACCTATGAACCACGTACAACAATGTAATTTTCAGTAACAGTTGGGATTTAAAATGAATCAGTGCGTCCACCCACATTTCACAGTCAGAATTACCATACACACATACACACACATATACAAACAAATACAAATACACACACACACACACACACACACACACACACACACACACACACACACACACACACACACACACACACACACACACACACACACACACACACACACACACACACACACACACACACACACACACACACACACACACTATATACACTACACACTACACACACACACACAGTCTTGCATGGCCAAACCCTTTCATCACTGGACACTAACAATCTTAATTGATAAGCGCCCTGCAATGAAGGTTCCAGTTATGCAAGACTGATAGTATTACATAGTGACAAGAAGTACTAACATTCTGTCAGACATGGCGGCAAACAATCGTGCATAAACTTGGTGGCCATCTACAGCAGTAAAGCACAACATAACACACAAGCTCTATTCATACCATCTCAGCACACCTTGTCGGCAACTTCATCCACTGGGATATACCCCAATAACTTACTCATTAGGTTGGCCAGCTTTTTCCCAAACATGCTTCTGTTATTTTCATCCTAAACAACAATAGTTCGTACCAGTGTAAATCTCATACTGTACGTTAGAGATGTAACGATACACAATTTGGGTGCATTGATACATTGCGGCTTTTTGGTATCACAATACGGCGATATACAGTAAAGTGTGAATTACAGATGGACAGAACGTTTTCCACTTCATATAAGCACTAAATAGTTGCAGGACTGTAAAACTGGCAACCATAATGTACAACCACAGCATCAGTGATAATGTACTGTATGTACAAGTATGCAGTCTTAATGTCAATACATCGATATATCACGATATTAGATATATCAATATATGACTTAAATGTGTATCACTGCCTAATATATCATGATAATTATGGCGATATATCATTGCATCTCTACAGTACATCCACTCACATCAGCTGAGTGCACAATGCCCATATAATTCATGTAATCTGTAGGCAAAGACTCTCTGAATTGCTTGTCTTGCTCTACGGCAATGGACAAAGCCATTGGAATCAGCTACAAGATGGAGATCCACATTAAAAATACATTTCAATAGTATTGATTCTAACTTTTTCGAGCAGATCTCCCCAAGAGTTCCTCTGGGCAGCAGATACTGTTACATGTAGCGAGTGAGTGTCTGGCAAACTGTATGCCTTGAAGATTTACAACCCACAATCAAAAGTGATGGATGGCATAATAATGTATGGTATTACTTGGTGAATTGTCCCTCTGGGGAAATACAACATGTCGCCAGCTTCAAGGGTAATATCCAGTATAGGATCACTAATTTCTTCCTGTTTAAAGTTTCCTGAAACACAGTTAAGAAGTGTAAACTATCTTTTCATTCAAATAGTTTATCTAGAGAATACACAAAGTATTTCTGATAGTATTATTGCTTGCTTACCACTGGAGAATCTCGGTAAAATCTCTTTCTCATTTCTACAAAATAATGTTCAAATGGAAGTATGAATTAATATGAAGATAGGTCATTGTATACCGTGGAAAATAAAGTTTCCATTTTTTCTTTCCCTCCAACTGCAGCACAAATGCTTCAATATCGTCATAATGTGGAGCAAACCCTTGGGTACCTGGTGGTGTTAAATACCTGTGGAAATACAAGGATAATTACCTAAATAAAAGGTAATTATCTAAACTTACACATTGGCTCCAACACAAGAGCCAAAAAACTCTTGCAAAGTAGAATTTAGTTTCCACATTGTGTGAGAATAAGTCTGAGGGTTTAGGAGCCGTACTGAACATCCCCTCTAAATAAAGAAATAAATGATAAATGAACTAAATAGAGTTATAATTACGTAGAGTTTAGTAGAAATATTTCCAAATATGGGCATGCTTTAGGTTGTATATGTACCTGGTAGTAATCCCATACAACGCTGGCATGAGCTCTTCCCTCAGGATTGTACGTCTCTCTCTTCCCATTGTGGTACCTGGTGATGTCGATGTTCATGGAAAATTCTAAAATATTCTAAATTAAAATAAAATGAAATTTGCATAAGAGGGAATAAAAATTAACTATCCAACTTTAGGCATTTTAGGTCAAATTTTGTTAGAAAATTTAGATAAATAAATTTTTGGTGAGGGAAAGTTTAGTGAATGGACAGATCCAGCCAGAAAGTGATGGTTCAAGTTTGGAGTTGCCAAATTTGTCAAACTTTTCTGCCATACGGTACATTTCCGAAGACACATATTTCATTGCTATTTAATGTGTGTTGTCCAGTATTTTGTACACAATTACTAAATCACAGAAAAGCTGTTACCTCTCGGAGTATTCGATCCAGCTCAGCTGAACTGAACAAGCCATTGTTGTAATATGGTCGATGACGTTTGAGCAGCAGTGGCTTTCTTTCCCAGAGTTCCCTACAGGAAATGACATGGAATATCATTATATACAATATCATTATGTTTCAGTCACACAATACTTGAGAAATTTGTCACATTGTACTGGAAATATCAGCCATTTTAGTAACGATCTTGCCGCATCTCTACTATCTTCATACTGGTCCAAGTCAAATGTTTCGATGAATGGTTTTCTTAACATCCAGCATTCTTCTACTTGACACATCTTGACCGTGGAGTCTACTTCTTCTAATGTAGATATATAAGTTTCATCCTGTTGTTCAGTTGTAGGGGATGTCCTTCTTTCATCAATACTATCAGTTAATTTCATCCTCTTCTGTGGTTCACTATGATGGTTTTTCTGATGTAACAGTCTCTTTCGCTTGCTGCCAATTTTGTGTTTTAGTATTGGTGAGTAGGCAAGATCGTGAAGCTTGATGGAGAAGTTCTTAAACCTTGGCCTGGCCTTAATGCCATTCACAACATTCTCCTTCCCTCTCTTATTGGCTGTAACCCCATTACTATTCTATTAAATGTATAAGATAATAATTGCTTAGTTATTTGTAGCTTTATAAGATGTAAAACAGCTATTTCCCACAATCTCATAAACTAGGGCGTGTTCAGGTAAACTTGGGTGTCAGTGGCGGATTTAGGGGGGGGGCTAGGGGGGCTATAGCCCCCCCCTCCTTGCAACCTCAAGGAACATTATAGACTCTATGTATTGATATAAAAATGCACTAAAACACATTAATTCTTGCATTAAGTGTCATTTTTACACTTTACAAAATAAAATAACCTATACCCTCAGAGGGGTTGCACCCACCACACCCCTGGTTCAATTATACATGCATTTTATTAGCCCTTTTTAAAAAATCCATCAAATGTGCTCTAAATCCTTGATTTTGGTAGTTCAAAAACCAAATAGCCTATAGCTTCTGGGGGGCTGCGCCCCCCAGACCCCCTGCTTCAGAGATACACTTCTAGGTTTAGCCCCCTCCCTCAAAATATCCTAGATCCGCCCCTGGGTGTGTACCATTAATTTGACAGTAACGCAATACCTTTGTCTTATCTGCTTGCCTTTTCTCCTCCCTTTCCCTCTCCTCTTTACTGCGCTGATAGATTGCAAACGCTGAAACGCGCGGAGCAATAGTTTGAGCCATGTGCGATGATTAAGTTAATTCCATTTAATGCGCACCGTGTTTCCTGGGTAACGTAACATATAAACCGAAAAATACTTGTGAAAAAGACATTACCGTAATACTGTGTAAGTAGCCATTACATTATTAGATCAAGTTATAATACTGGTTAGACTACTTTCAAACTCAGTAAATTAGCCTCGATTTTTTCATTTTTAAAAGTAGCCCGCAATTTTTTCCTTTTTCAAACACTATTATAACTAGAAAGGTGTTTAGGTTGAGTCATAGATATATAGTATCTGTGGTTGGGTTTGGCATTACACACCAGATTTGTTGTACATTTATTATTGTAGCATATCATATTTAGTGTCATAGATATTATCCATGGTAATGTGAAGCTTAGCACAGTCATGACAACGTTACCAGACAAGCCTGTGATGACCGCACAGCGTGCAGTGGGGCTGATGACCCATCGACACTCAGTAAGCTGTGATTTTTTGATCACAATGATATTATATCTAAATCGTTAACTGCAGGAAAGAATGATTGAACGACATGTTAAAGCTCTCAAAGAATTAGCAAACAATAACAAACACGGATTTGTATCCCTCACAACCATTAGTATGACGTGTAAAAATTATCATCATGAGCGGAAATCTGGATTCAGTTCCCAGCAGAATGGTTACATGCCTGAATATATAAGACCATTGAGTAACTGTACCATCTATAACAGTAGATAGAATCTTTTGCATATGTGTTAGTACAACAACTTTCCTTGACTACTGCAATAGTTATTAAGCGACTTGTCAGACCTCAATAAAATATTTTCATTGTGCTGTGGAAGACTGCCAGCTACTCCAGAGTATGAACGGCCCGTGTGTAAACTGGTGAAGCTCTGCAGGTACTAAACCCACATGCATGCTCGTGCATACAGACACACACACACACACACACACACACACACACACACACACACATAGTGGATACACTGTGTGTAATATAATTGCACATTTATTCTTTAAGCTTGCCCTTTTTGATGCAACGAGTTTCAGATGAAAATACTTATGCTCTATCAGTTATTGAACTAATGATTTCCCTAGGTCAGTGTTTGCACTGTTATAGTAGTTGTAGTAGTATATGTCATGTTACATGTGTTTTATCATAGGCAAGTTACTGGAGGCAGGGACCTCACCACTGCAGATACAAGTGGCAGAATCCATTGCTGTTTTCTTTACTGACCCCGGTGATCAGTCAGTCTTGAAAGGTATGGTGTATATGATGATACCGCATTGGTTGAGTGTATCTGATGTATATACATAGATCTGCAGATAACTAAACTGTCCTACAATGCTGCAGTCATTGAGAGGAGTGGAGTTGCTGGAAAACTTGTGCAGGTCAGTTCTAATACAACACATGCCGTCGATGCCAACAACAATGTGACAATAGGTGTTTGGTGATGTTGAAGACATTGCTGTTAAGAACGTTCTCTTGAACACCTTACACATTTTATCAATTACTGGTTAGTTTCATGCTCACATTCATAAGTATCATTCAATTTGTTTTATGCAGTCACAAATTGTAACCACATGTTAGCAGTGGGTGGGGCTAGGCTAGTGTGTGAGTCACTAGCCAATAAAAACACTTACAAGTAAGCAAAATACTCTCACTACACGTACACTAGAATATTACCACAATTATTATATAAGCACAGTTGGGACTAAATTGTCATCATTCTGCAGAGAGTTGATAATAACTATTGAATTGTTATGGAATCTACTGGAAAATGGATCAAAAATTCAAGTAAGCATATATCTTTTATCATAGTTATCATAGGGTTATTATTGTCAATGAGACAGGGAGCAAGTCAAGTGAGTAATCTGAACTGTATGAGGTAAGAGACGAGAACTTATAATACTTTTGTTGAGCATGTACTGACTGTACTACTACTACTACTACTACTAGGATATTGAGGAATGTGTTTTGTGATTTAATGGTCAGAGGTTACACTGGTATTCAAATTAGACAGTTAAGGTAATGTGTATCCAAACATGCGTAACACACACACACACGCATACACACACATACACACACACACACATACACCGGTGTTGTTTTGTTAGTGTTAGTGTGATCTAGTACATTTCCGGAATTTTTTTGTTGTAAAATTACTAAGATTTAGTTTTAGTTTTAGTGATATCTATCATTATGAAATCTGTGAAAGTTTTGTCGATAAAATCTATAAAAATTCCTCTATAAAACTTTATCTTCAGTTTCTTTGAAACAGAAAATGCATGATATCTTAATGATTCAGAAATTTTAGTATATTTACTCTTATTTAATTTTTAGTGATTTAGTTTTAGTACTGACTTTTTAAGGTTTTAGTTTTAATACTGATTGTTAGTTTTGGATTTTAGTTTCAGTTTTAGTTTTTAGTGCTAATTTTTTAGTTTTACTTTTATAGTGCTAACTGAAACTGAAATGTCTTAACTAAAAATACATTTAGTTTTATTAACACACACACACACCCGCATCCACACATGGACACAAACACACACACATACATACATACATACACACAACACACACACTCACCATACAATTTTTTAACTGTAGGAATGATTTATTAGTAGTTTGTAATATAATAGCAGCAAATTGTCCAGATGCTCCGTTTGTGGTAAGTCACCTTCTAGAATATCAATGATGAAATTACTATTGTATTTATTATAGGAGAGTGAGTTCTTAAAGGATTTGTGTGTCTTTGCCACACACCCAGAAGGTAATTATATATATGTAACATGAGTCCATATATGGGGTCACGTTGTGTTATAGTCAGTCGAACTGGTAAAGATATTTTGAAAACCATCAAACTAACACAAGTGAGTGTTCTTAATCAGCTGGTAATACTACTAACAGCTTACTATGTGAATATATTAGGAGCATGAGGATTATGAATTGAAGAGACTCTTCATGTGTCTTCTAGTCACATTCAGTAGTGATCCTGCAGCTCTTAGAGTATGTATATCATTGTGACATCACTGTGTTGTATGTGTGTATGTGTTATATGCCCAGGTGTTATCAGAGTGTATGGTACTGCTGGGTCTGTTCTCCTATGTCATACCCAATGATAAGGCCGGACCAGAATGGACTGGTGCACAGTTTGAAGAGCTACAGTTGCTAGTACGTGAAGTATATAAACTCTTGATATGCCTTATAGCATGCGAGCGATTACATGACATTTTGCTTTTTAACATAAGTGATAATAATGGTGGCAGATGAAAAAATCATAAATCCACGATTTTTCTCCCTCAAGAATACTAGTATTATTTTAATAGAGTAATAGAGTGGTTTCTCACAGTAACTGTCTCTTACAGGCCTTATCCTGTCTGTGTACCCTTGCTCCATTGAGGATAGAAGACTATACCGTGTGTCAGGGAAACACCAGACTACTAATACTACTGGAGTGGTGCATTAGACATGGTGGGTTCCTACCCTGTAAATGCATTGCTGGTCTATTCATGTTATATATTGTTATAGGAGATTTCGGTGGTCATGGAAACAGTTTCCATGGTGAAGGTGGCCGGGGCAACAGAATGGCCCAGTTGAGATACGTATTGAGGTTGATATTGAATATGTGCACAGCAGGAAATGATGTCATCCGACAAGATTTCACTGATCAAGGAGCAGTCTCTTTATTTATAAGTATGTCTACAATTGATGCATGTTAATCAGAATAATGAATGTAAAAATGCAAAAGTAGTTAAGAATTCTGTTATACAGGCTTGCTGGCAACACAGTTGTATCAAGACAGAGATGATGCTGTTCTGATAGAGATGAAAACTGATACTGTCATCATTCTGTCCTCTCTCTGTGAGCAAGATCTTCACCGTAAGGTTAGCATCATGTGATCACCACTAGTATGAAGTCTTATGATTTAGAGGTTAATCTTGTACATACATTATAGGCATGTCAATTTTTCCCTACCACTATTTTGCACTGTATATATATATGGTAATCTCTGTATATGTATATACGTGTGTATTTTAGAGTAGTCATATACATGTAGATGTCTCTTTGTAGGAGTTATTCTGCAGTTCAGGGGGTATTCAGGCCATTGTCCCATTCCTGAGGATAGATATCAAGAAGTTCAGTTGTGGACTGGGCCATCATCGACTACTACTGTCAGCAGTTGACTGCATATGGTACAGTAGTGTGTGTGTGTGTGTGTGCGTGTGTGTGTGTGCATGTGCGTGTGTGTGTGTGTTAGGGATGCCACGATATAAAGTTTTTTATGTCATATGTCATGGAGAATTATGTCACGACATGTCATATGTCACGACATAAACTGTATTTGGTTTTGCAACACTTTTTATGCATATGACATTTTTGTTTTAGTGTTAATGTTAAACATTTTAGTCTGCTGACATTATAATTAACAACAATAACATGTTGTTCATGATTTTTTGTTTTTTTCCTGCTATAAAGCTTTTTATTACATCATAATGATTTAAAGAGTTTTATCTATGCCACAACATAAAACAGCCTACGACACATCATATCGTGGAATTCTATGCCACGACATATCGTATGTCACGACTATCACGGCATCCCTAGTGTGTGTAGGTATGTGTGTAGGTATGTGTGTACTTGTGTGTGTCTGTGTATATGTGTATGTTTGGAGGGACTACGTAGTCTAATACCTAAATTTTTGTTGTTGAGTAGCTGTCTTGTAATACAGGTGTGCTATTGTGGGCAGCAGTTTAGCTGAGGAAATTCTTCTGGAAAATGAAGGCACATTCCTACTACTAGATTTACTAGAGGTTAATTTAAACACTCTATTAAAACATACACCAGTGTAGAGTGCCATCTGCAGTGTTGTCCTGATAATATGAAGAATCAAGTGTTGGGAGTGATAACTGATTTGTCAGAGAATCCTAAGGTGTAGTGACGACTGCATTGACAATAGGAAATGCTTGACACCGTCATGTCCTTAGACTATACAACACATTATTCAATGGCAGGGGAAGAAGTGCACTAACCCATGGTCCCTTGTTGCCAAGCTGTGGAGGGAAGAGGAAGAAGATATGCAAGTGCCAAGAGAGTACATGAACACCTTGGCAGGTCTGTATACCTTACCATACAGTATCTTAGTTATTGCACGAGTCTCAATACATCAGCCACCCTGGCATATGGTATGTACTGCATAGTATAGGTGTGGTCTCACATTGTGCCTACTACCTACCTTAAGGCTTAAATAATAAGCTGCAGTTTATCCCACTAGGAACGTCACTGCCACTCATGGGAGTACAACAGGCATCAGAGGGTACCACACCTCAGCCGGCCCATCAACTCTCACCAGCCGTCAATGATGTATCAGACAACCTTCGAGCTAAACTATACATCTTGTGCAACAGAATTGGTAGGGGAGAAATGGACCCAAAAATTATTAAATCACTCACCACTTGTAGGCTTTCAGTCTTATCCAGGAGATCTCTCCACCGAGGACAAAATCAGTCTCTGCATTGCTGAGAAATATCTTGACTTTAAGGCAAGCAAACTAATTGTCCTACACAACTCAAAGGTATGTATCATCCAGGAGGGAGAGGCTTGGTATGAAGTGGCCGGGGAGCTGGCACAAGAAGGAACACGACCCATTACACCTGATCAGGAATGCCTTCAGGAGATACTACAAATCACCGAGAGGAAGGCAGAAGAAGTGCTAAAGAAACAAGTAAAATACGTCACAAGTTCACAACCTACTGTATGTCATTAATATTGTCTTTGCAACTACAAATATAGCATGAACTGATTGATCAGCAACAAGAATTAGACTTAATGGAAGAACAGGAATATTATTCTCAGGTGAATACTACATCACAACCAACTAACCAATCACATCATACAGATCCATGAGTATCACCAGACTGAGGAACAGGCTAGAATAAACTTTGAAAGGTTATTGATACGTACATCAAATTATCAAGCTCTTAAGGTAATGTCCAAACCTGTATGTCATATTTTATGATGTCACATTTATAGACTGCTAAGGAGGAACAAGAGACTGCCATTGAGGCCACGAGGACAAGCAGTATGGTTAGAATAGGGTAAGCGCCCAGTGGACACAATATATTGTATAATTGATCAATGTTTCTGATATAGTGAACGATTCCACAGCACTACAATTCCTAGTCTCAACACCACAGTAAGTTATTATTAGTGGTCCTTATAAGAGGCCATGGAACAAATCATTTTGATCAATTACAGTGTTTGTGATAATAGTTGAAAATTATTCAGACATTTGTTTATCCATTGTAAATTTATTGAATCCCCATAATTAATTTTGTCTGGTCAAATTTAATTTGGTCTGTCAAATGCCAAAGTTAGCCAGAAAATGTCTGAAGACTGGTGGCCATTAAGATACAAAAAATTTCATGATGCTCATATGTAGACATTATTCTGTGCTCCATAGGCATTCTCTGGTCGTCACCTCACAGTAGAGACTATACCAATGAAATTCTCCGACAAATTTAAGCAACCAAAACAGCAAACAGAACTTGAGGTCACACATGTGAGCTAAGCATAATAATTTAGTTATTTATCTACCGTTTCTCTTTAACAGTGAACTTGAAAGAATATGTTTATTATTTGTTATCAAGTGAATCAATTGTGTAAAATGTACAATGAAATGAATTTGTTATTGAAAAGATTGTAAGGTCATTAAATCACTGTCATGTATATAAGTTAAAGGAGAAGGGATTATGAGAGCTGTTCATTCATGATCAGTTCTTCCTGTTCCTTGTGTTCTTTGCTGTACAAATGTGTAAACAGTTCCCGTGGTGACGCACAATTTACATTACAGAATTCGCAATAAATTTGTTCAGGTAATTCAGACCTTGAGGGTAACCGATATGAAAATAATAAAGTACTTCAATAATACTGACTTTGATGCTTTCTTGTGTAGTATCCTGATTCTTTCCAACGCTGTTGATCGTTGATCAATACTTAATCCTGTGATGGCAATGCCATTGTGCAATGGATATATGCATAAGGGATCAATTGGCTCTTTTAAATTTGAAAACAGAATTAAGTGTTGTGGGATCTGTGTATGTAAAAACTTGCAAGAGACCGCCGGAATAACAAGAAGTCTCATACCTGATTCCATTTGTAAGAAGACTTGTAGTGTGTTGGAGTCATGGACTTTCTTTTATTCAGAAACACACGCAACAAGAGATCCCGGACCTTCTTCTGCAACCTTAGAAGGTTGTCCACGCCCCACTCCGTTAATCCTTCCTCACCAATGCCTAAATGCAGGGCGCCCCTCAACTTGTTGATCTATTGTATAAGCATACCATATAATGTAGGGCATTTACTCCCAGGGGAGGTCGGACACAATCACGTGCACTAGTTTATTGTATGGAAACTTCCATACATTTCTATTTGTGCCAGTAGACGGCTTATTGTAATTGATTCTGACATGATTGTACTTATAACAACTACCTCTATTAAAAAATGAAGAGTTACCCAGGGTTACCCATGTTAGGCTACTTTAAACAGCAAGTGAATATCACGTGATATTTGTGCAGGTCAATGACAACCATGCTAGCAGGAATCAACAAGATTATATACTCAATAGCAAGTCCTGTGTGAACATTCAGTAACCCAGAAATTTAGAAGAGATGCTTACCGCATTGTTATAAGAAATATGCATGAAGGAAATTTAATTAACTAAAGGCACTTAAATGGTCCTACCTCCTCTGATTTACTCCTATGGGCATTTCGTGAAGAAAAGTTTGCCAAAATGGAGGGCAAACCTTTGGATGGTTTTAGTTTGGCAAGTCACAAGTGATCTGCCAAAATTTTCCTCCGGCAAACTTTCCCGATACATTATGGTAAATCAGATTACCATTCATAATACAAATTCCTTCTCCATCATAAAAACAAAATTGACTGCCATTTACCTGGTCAAAATCTTCCTGAGTGATAACTGTGTCAAAGGTGCACTCTATGTCGTGATCTTCGTGCAGTCCTTTGCCAGTACTAGGGTCCCACCCCAGCCCACACAGCACTCCGGTATACTGGCTCCTATCCTCATCAGTCCTGTGCCATAGCAACCAATCACATAAAGTGTTAATGAAGTAGAGAATACCACACACACGGTAATTTTTGAGGGACACAGATTTCAATGTGAAAAACAAAATTTTAAAATTGCCTTCTTTACTACTAGACAGATGTACACAGCATCGAGGGGCGAGCCTGAGAATGCATGCAATTTGTATGGTCACGTGGGAAGCATACAAGAAACGTACACAACAATGTGTCGAGATGTGGTGAGTTATGGTGGATGAAGATGTGACAGTGTCAGAGACGAGGCGTTGTCTTCGCCCATTACAGTGCATGGCGTAGTCTTTCTTCTCTGTTCATTTTCTATGGCATGGTCGCTACATGAGGTCCTGTAATCTACGTACACCCGTGGCATGGTTGACGATACAAAACAAATCAGAAAGTCCTGTAATGTACGATGTTTATTTCACTGTGGCATGGTCGACAACACGAAACAAATAAGGACCATTACACACACCTAATATGGAAGTGCAGTAATCTATGCTGTTGATTAATCATGAACCATTACACACACCTTATATGGAAGTGCAGTAATCTACATCGTTGATTGATCGTGGCATGAACCATTACACATGCCTGATATGGAAGTGCAGTAATCTACGCCGTTAATTCAGCCATGACATGAACCATTATGTGCATTTCTATGGAAGCACAGCAATTGACGCCAACCATATAAGGCGAATGTTTAATTCAACGTTCAAAGAAAGTGTAAGGTATCCGTTTTATATCAAAGTTTATTGTAAACGTGACCATTACACCAGCTACTCACTAGTGTGGGGCTCGCCCCAATAATTATAGGACCCTCAAAAATTACTACATTCACACAACACAGCAGCAACTATGCCTCGATCAGCACAAACTTCTCAAACTAAACTTAGCAGAAAACTTAAAGAGGCTATGCATTTCGTATTTGTTATACAAAGCTGATATGAATTTGCGTACCTCATTTCAGCTACTGGAGCAAACAATAAGCAAATGAGACCAGCGATGCCATGAATGTTAGGCATCAAAGTAGTGTCTCTATACAAGAAGTGTCATTCTAGCAATAGATTATTATCCATTACCTGAGTACCATGGTGTTACCACTAGGGTTTAATCCAACATGAGCGGCTATCATGATTCTCTCGTGTTTGTCCTGAGGCTCATTGTCAATAGTGACAGAGTTCACCGAGTCTCTCTCCACTCTGACACCCCTACAGGTATGTACAGTTGTTGTTATACATGCACAGAACACATAAACTCATGCACACAGACACTGCAAAGAACACACACACACAGTGTGAGTGAGTGAGTGAGTGAGTGAGTGAGAGAGACAGACAGACAGACAGACAGACAGACACACACACACAGAGTGACTGACTGACTGACACACAAGCACGGACACACACACACTCACACAGAATGACTTACTTTGTTCGTCCAATCTTACACATGGAATAGTAGCTGACCTCATAAGGATTAGAAGGACCCTTCAAACTCCATTGCCTAATTTGGGCACTACCAGATGGATAACCACCTGTCTTCTGGCAATGAGTGTTCGGTTGGTCAGCTATGTTCCAGAGTTCGCTGTGTCGTGACGATCCTACAGCTGCGATGTGACTAGCCCGTGGCTTATTGCCGGTGTTCAGTGGCATCTGCATACTGGCAATACCCAGTGTGTCAGCATTTTGTTGTTCTTGCTGTGCCAACAGGTGCAAGTGCTGGAGAAGAACAAAGTAAGATATTTGGGCACACAACTGTTTATACCATAATTATTTTACTGGCTAGAAGCTGCAGCTTTGATAGTCACCGCTTAGTAAAACGTCGAAAACACAAAATTAACATTTTGGACAATTTTGGTATAAAGTTCTTGGTTAGTCGCCATACATTTTCTATGTGTAAGTTATAGTAACCATGGCAACTAACCGGTAAAATACGGTACAATTAATCAACAGCCATGTTATTGGAGGGAGTTTGCCGCATACAGGACAATTTGGCTGTGTACCTTTGATTGATATGGCTCCTCCATTCTTTCAGCATACCCTTCCTCAACCAACAGCTTGTTGATGAAGATATCTTTATCACTTATTGTATCCCATAGTCGAACTCTTAGCACATCATCCCCAATCTTGGAGTAGATCTAAATATACAATAACACAGATACAAAACACCACGATTAGTCTTGCAAGCCAGACCGCTTTTCTTTATATTGGGTCTTCCCCCTGACCCAATATAAAAGAAAAGCGGTCTGGCATGCGAGACTACACCACAATAGCTACATAGCAAGGAACCTCAAAAATTATCTATCTATTGATATAAAATTAAGCTATTGATATAAAATTTGCATATTAAAAAAATTCATGTCTCCCTCCCTTTAATATCCCTCTAATCTCTAACTAAGTCACCACAGGGTCACAATCACTTTCCAAGATTTTTATGTTACCTGGGCAACTAGTGGTTTGTTGCTTGTCAGCTGATGAAAAAAGTTGTTTGCCTCAGCAGTCCATTTGCCTACTGAGGAGTGCTCATGTGATGGTCGGATTTCCGACAAGAAACACTCAAACGCCTACAGGTTCAAAATACACTGCCAGAGTACTGCAGTACACAAGTTGCTTACCTGTATAGGGAGGGCAGCAAGGTTGGCTGGTAGTTGTCTTAGTGAACTGAATGAAATGGCTTCCATGTTACCGTAGTCAACAAACACAACCTAATATGGAAGTTAAAAAAGTTTCCATTTTAATATTTGCGTACGTGGGCTGATCCTGCTGAAATACTCTCTATTCTTGCTCGATAATATTTCCTGTCAATTGAGAAATTTGCTAAGCAATAGGAACCGATGTGCTGCTCCTCTGGTCTGTTCAGTGGGATCAGTCGAGTTGTCTCTATGGTAACCACCATGGCCGCTAGATTACTGAGGGCCACAGCGTCAGACAGTTGGGCCCAAAAATGACCAGCATCGATCATCTAATAGGCCAAAGTACAACCCAGTGGGTGGAACAAATGCATATGGTCTCCCTACCTCTGTAACAGTGATTTGGATATAACCCAACTTTGGTAAAGGTACTGGTGTCAGTGAAAGTTTCTGCTTTGGCGCAGGAGGTTCAACCTGCCTTGGTTTCCCTGACAACATCCACTGGTGCTTACTGCCCTTCTGTTCCACCTGGCTGAGTGCTTCATCTGCCGACTCACTGGAGTAAAGGATGTGCGACATCTTCAACTGCCTAATGTTTGAGTACAATATTCAGTTGTTATCCGCTGGTAAAACGTGCTCACCCGGCCTTGACAGCCAAATACACTGCTGGAATGACATTTCGCGCATCACCAGTGGAAGAATATCTATTCTGAGATGGTCTAGTACGCTCATACTCGACGTAACATCTACAGAAACAAAATGTAATCTACTACTACTACTACTACTACTGTGTATTGACCAACAACTTCATGTGACATTCAGTGGTCTTATTCATACCCTGGCAAAGCCATGGGACACATAACACATACTCTAACTCTTTTTGTTCATGGGAGAACATTTCACAAATTTCACAAACCCTGGAGACATTTGTGAAAATAAGATTATAAAAATTTTGCACACCTGTAATGTTGTGTAGGGATTTCAAGCAGTACCCCCTTGTGAAGATAAAACTGGAAAAAATCCTCTTGATAATGTTCTTCATAAAGATGATGACTTCAAAAGACTTGTGCACTTGCTTGTACGATTTTCGTTTGAAGGCAAAACTGTTTGAGGCCAAGTCAAGAATTTTAATTGTGAACTAATGGGAATATTTTGAACGAGAAGCCCAGAAATCCGGACATGTTGTGAATTACACTGTGAAAGTGAAATACAAGTTCCATGAACAAAACAGCGTATACAATGGTACACAAACAGGCAGACAGGGATAAAGCTTCAAGGTATGAACATGGGCAAACACAGTTGCACACTACCTGGAGCCGTCAAAGTGAAGAGCTTTTCCTTTTCCGTATGTTCCAAACAATTGACACAACAACGCTCTGTACTGATGGGGGTGTGGCGGTAACCCTGACAACTGTTGATAAGAAGCAAAGCTGGTGTATACCAACACAACAAATGAAGCCACACAACATCCTCACCATCACTGTAGTGGTCGGATCGAGACCAGACATCTGTCTTAGCGACAGCTCCTCATCCGATATCTTCCATGTGAAATAATTAGGATAAAAAGCCCCAGCTAACACCACCTTCAGTGGAAACACTAACTCCAATCCTCATGATCACACACATACACAATAATTTTACCTTAAAAATAAAATACTCATGAGGACTACTGTGCAGGGGCCTGGTAAGGTAAGCATATCATCATCACTATGATGGAGTGCTTACAGCTCTTACTAACTTTGATAACACTGATCTTTGAGGTACAATGTTATATTTTGCTAATCGTCTAGTCAGGTCTTCCACTAACTCGGACACCTGCTTGTGAATGAGATGGTAAAATTGGATACTATGGAGTTGCTATGGATACTTGACCTCTTTGATGACTGAACGATTAATCAAGTTACGTTGGCACCAACTCTTCTCCTCCTAGCAACACAACGATTCACTGATAATACACGCATAGAATAAAACATTCAGTTACCAAGTGGATCACAAATTAGTGTGAAGTGCATGTTTCAAAAATTAACTTCCAAATATTTTAAGAACAGCCCAATATGTACCGTGGGGACCAAATTCAAATCTTAATTCTGGGTATAAATGGCTTATAAGAATTTCATCTTCATTACAAGTATGATAATGATCATAAATTGCTGGGCTATAATAAGAACATATTAAATTATTAAACTACACATTGTCCTTATGGTCGCTGTACATGTGTGTTGTACTAATCCTGACCTTTCCTCCCAAGTCAAATCGGCCATTGATTTTAGCATTCTTCCACTCCTTGAAGGCAACCACTATCGCAATGCAGTCGCTGTAATGATCCTCAGCCCATGACATCTTTGACCTGACAACACACACAGTAACACAGTAGTAAACACACACACACGCGCGCACACACACACACACGCACACGCACACACACATGCACACACACACACACACACACACAGACTTAATATGATTAACTATACTGACAAAAACAATTGCACTATGTACAGACACACTTGTAACCATCCATGGGTCGCCTGTAAGGATGAATAAACATACTCTTCAGTGACAGAGCTGAAGCTTTAATAAAAGAAAAGAGCCAACATACACAAGTACATGTAATAGATCACCATGGTGACCATACCGACTACAATTGCTTCTTCTAGACACCCAAACACATGTCCAAGCACACAGAGTTTTCCAAGATGAACATCTATTGGTAAACCGGATAACACACGACCGAGAAACGTGAGGTTTCCATCATAGGGATTGGACACTCCTTCAGTGAATGCAGTCAAAGCTCCAACCTACAGTAACATCACTACCATAAGTCCGTGTTACAGCATGCATAACACCTAGTATATTGTCTTATGTTACTGTGTGTGTGTGTGCGTGTGTGTATGTGTGTGTGTGTGTGTGTGTATGTGTGTGTGTGTGTGTGTGTATGTGTGTGCGTGTGCGTACGCGCACGTGTGTGTAGAATGAATCCTTGTCCTTACCTCCTTCAAGTTGAGAATGGTTTTCTCAATGTCTGACAGGTGAGGAGGTTCTAGTGCCAGGCGTAGAATGGAACGAGGTTCTCCAATGCTCAATACCTTGACATTAAGAACCAGCGACTCCAGCGGACACCTCTGAATAAATAGGAGATAGAGGAATTACATATGCAACAAACAATATCACATACACATGTACGTATGTATATTACCACAAGGGAGGTCACTGGGGACATATATAGTTATAGTGGTATAGGCTAGCATTTCAGCCCCCATGGCTGTAGCCTCCCCTGACATATGCCGTATAGCTGGAAATTTTCAAGGGATAAAATTTTCATTGATTAGGCTTTAGTAAAGTTTTCGCAAATAAATTAGCTACTTACCATATTATTGTCTTTTAAATTCGAGGATATTAATTTTCGAGGATAGAACAAAATGCATGAAAAAAACCTCGAAATTTTTGTCCCTTGAAAATTTCCAGCTATACAGTACACATATGTACATACTCTAATACATGCACAACACACTGTACTAAAGACACACTCTAGTCTAACTCCTTACCAGCATCTCTGGCGTGCTGTGTTCAGAGCACCACTTGAGATAAAAATCTTTCTCCATCAGTCGGAAGCACACCCCTGATGCAACCCGACCTGCACGACCCTTGCGCTGAGTCATGGAAGCCTTAGAGGTCCACCGGAGCTTTAAGCATTGATAGTTAGTGTATGGGTCACATGTGAGCTCCTTCACTAGACCAAAATCAATCACTACAGGGATACAAGATGTTATCACTAGTAAAGGCAGTGCAGAGATGGCCAACCATAGCGGATATCAGGAACAGTGATGGAGCTCTCTGCAATGTTTGTGGCAAGGATCACTTTTCGTTTACCCTCTGCTGGATGTATAAAAGCCTTCAACTGCTCCTCATGAGTAATGGATGAGTGCAGTGGAATGATTATGAGCCTGGAGCATATAAATACATACATGTTTGCAAGAATATATATTATATCTATCATCTACATAGTATACTACTACGTGTGTGTGTGTGTGTGTGTGTGTGTGTGTGTGTGTGTGTGTGTGTGTGTGTGTGTGTGTGTGTGTGTGTGTGTGTGTGTGTGTGTGTGTGTGTGCGCGTGCGTGCGTGTGTGCGTGTACTACTGTACAGAAACAATAAACTCACCTGGAGTCAACACAGCGTTCTTGTAGCACCTGGTCAAACAGTTTAATCTCCGGTAGACCGGGAAGAAATACTAACACTGTTCCTCTAACAGCAGTCCCTCCAGCACTGAGGCAGACAATGAACAGTAATTGTATATATATACATACATACATACATACATACATACATTATGTACTGACTGCTGTATTAGAGTATTTACAATGGGATGTCCTTGGGACACCACACACAATAGTGGTTTGAATTTTAAACAATTTTCATATCACAATAACACGACCACAATAAATATATCGATATGGTATAAAATTACAGCACAAGGGCAAGATATACGTAGATGGTTTAATAGGTGAATTTTATGTAGATAAGACTGGTTTTCTCAGGCCCTATCACAAATATTGTTCATCAGTATTCTATACCTCAAGATTACTGTAATTAATAAGCTAACAAGTATTATTACTGTAAGCAACATTAAGGGAATATAGTCCATGATACTCGACTATACAAACACACTGGATGCTATACATAACCTACTGTGATCGCTGTCCACACTCAATCTCCTCATCAAGTCTCTTAATAAGGTTGGCGGCCAGTTGAACAACCTCAGGATGAAGCTTGGCGTCATCAACATCAAATGGTGAATACTATAGTTACACAACATATCAAATACATGACGATCACATGATCACATGTTAGTATCTTTTCAATTCCTCTGTAGTTATTATCAAAGAATAACTAAAACAATGACACCTCTTTGAAGTATAAAAAGCAAAAAAACTCAAGTTAGGAACTTAACATCTTAGATTCTACATGCATAAAATATCAACTTACTGATTCAGTGGTTCCAAATCTTATCAATGACTCAAGGTAGACTTCAGTCACCGGAAAGAATTTTCCCGAAATATCCACGACTGGAGCTGGCCCTTTAGATGTGGTGAAATAGTTTGCAAACATGGAGCTATCGATGGTCGCTGACATCAGCACTATTTTGACAAGTGGTGAATTTAAACTTTGCAAATAACGAACAAGAAGCAGGCAAAAATCTGTATCCTTGTCTCTCTCGTGCACCTAAATTATTTCAATACAACACAACATTACATTGAGCATAGAGAGATGCTACAGTATATCGATACATCGCCATATTGTGATACATCAGGCAGTGATCCTGTATTGATACATCATGATATCGAGTATCATGTTGTATTGATACCAAAACTGTACTTATACAACACATACAATATTTTATGATGTATAAAAATTTAGTTGCATATTACGGTTGCAACTCTGCAACTATATAATATAATTTTGGAAAAAATTAGCTAGTTCAATAATTAGTTCTCACCTCATCTAGTATCACATGTGTGAATTCATTTAAGTTTCTATGGTTGACCAACTTCTGCAACAGAACCCCAGTAGTGCAAAAAGTCAATCTCGTATCATCTGACGTCTTTCTATCTAACTGGATCTGATAGCCTACAAGATTTCCAAGCTGCCATTTTCTCTCCTTGCAGATAAACTTGGCAATACTGGTGGTAGCAATTCTCCTCGGCTGTGTACAAATTATGTTACAATGTCTGTTCTCCTTGGCGCACTGGTCCAGTATGTACTGAGGCACTTGGGTTGTTTTACCACTCCCGGTTTCACCTTGTATGATGGTGACAGGGTAGTGGTTAATGGTATCCAAGATTGTTAGCCTTTTCTCAGTGATCGGTAGGTACCTGTTGTATTGGTGGTCAAATGAGTAGCGAGAATAAACGTCATTTTCGTCTCCTCTGAGTGTCGTTGATTTAGCGGGATGGTTTGTGCTGTGACATTTAGGCAAGTCAAACTTTGACGGTTGATCATCTGTATCACAAACACTGTTAAAAGACTGATCGTAGGGTTTTATAGTAAATCCCTTGATTTCACTGGATCTGTCTTCATCATTTGAATGATTACTGTAGTTTAGCTTGTTACGCGGCTCCCTGAGGGGCACGCCCGGCTCTGCAGCTGGTCTCTCCTGTCTGATGTAGCCCCCAGCAGTCTTAGGGATGGCGGCCCTCGTCTCCTCCAGGCCTGGAATGGTGGCTCCAATTTTGAACCACGCCATAACTTGTTCATCACTGAACCGATTACCATTAGTTGTATTATTCATCTACAAAAGAAAGTGCAATCAAATTTTGCCTCGTTCCTACCGCGAGATATCCGCGGAATATCTATGTTTCCTCTAGAGAGAGGGATCTTGGTACGAGACTAAAGGCTATTTTAAATTATGCATACACACCTTATTAAAAGCTCAAATCGAATCAAACAATCCAATTCCTCTACTACATTCCACACGTGCGTTCCTTTTTGTTTTTACTGATTGTTTGCACGTGATTATTCCCTTGAAAATTATAAATCATTGGCTAATCTTCTAAAAGGTGCTCAGTACAGTTGGTCGACAGGATCGTAGGGTATTAAGACATACAGGATATTTATCTTGTATAAACTCAGGTAAGAATGTTTTATCCTATAGTATTACTATGTGTGTGGTTTTATATTGTGTTCATAGCGAGGCTCATAGTGGTTTTTATGTAGGCCTACATAATTATATAGAAATGACTGATTCACCGAAACACATTCCCACGAGCCCGCCAAGCGACAATAACATGCTGGACACCATCATATCCAGTACTAATTCTGTATCATCGCGACTGAAGACATTAGAGAAAGAACACCAGTCGTTGTTGAGTGAACTTCCTCAAGACAAAGTCCACAATGAGGAGACGGCAAATGATTTTGAGTGTCTGTTGGTTCAAGAGAAACAACACGTATTGAGTGAATCAATGAAGAAGCTACACTATGGACTGAACGAGGCTAAAGTGAGTGCAGGGACTGTTATGGTGATCCTATTGACATGAATAGGGATCATTTGTTACTCCATGTTAACATATTGTTCACTTGACTGACTTATTTGTTGATGAAACCAGTCTAGTTTGTTTGACTCATGTCAGGCATCATTTGACAAATCAAATTTCACTAAAATGTGTTTAGGTGTGTAACTGTTCTTGTTATTGTAATCATCTTAAGTAGTAATCTGCAGTGTGGAATGACAGTGTATGTAGTAGTGCATGTGTGTGTGTGTGTGTGTGTGTACAAGGTGTGGTTCGTAGAATTTGATTGGCGGAAACCCATCAAAACAGAGAGTATGTTATTAAGGATGGTAGGACACAGGTATAAAATATTAAGGAAAAAACCTCCCAACAAGGGTATGGTTTACAGACTACCTCTAAAACAGGAAACATCTCTGTATTATGTAAAGTTCCTAAAGTAACATTAGGCAATAAAGAATGGACCACATTACTCATCACCAGTATATGCGTGTGTGTGCGCGCGCGCGTGTGTCACTGTGTGTGTGTGTGTGTGTGTGTGTGTGTGTGTGTGTGTGTATGTGTGTGTGTGTGTGTGTGAACTAAACAGTCAATATAAAATATAATGCTAGTTGCTGGTTGCCATTGCCAACCATTTGAATGTGATGGAGACAGAGAAGCACAAACTAAAGGCTCAGGTTAGACGGCTGGCCGATGAAAACAATTGGTTGAGAAAAGAATTTAATGAGCTAAGACAACAGCTGCAAGATGCAGAGGTGGAATTAGCCACTCTGAGAGAGGAGAAGGAACATAGGGATTTCATTAACAGCAATGTACCAAAGGTGAGTGATTGTAATGACAGTGGGGTTGTTAATAAGGAAGGGATTCATTGATTGTAGGCGGAGAGTGGGTCAGATGATGGGAAATCCAGTTCAAAAGATGATTCTTTTTGTGCTGAAATTGATTTGCCAGATGAAGAGAATGCAGGTTAATAATAAAGGCTTACACAAATATGTACACACCATACTACACGCATGCATGCATGCACGCACGCACGCACGCACACACACACACACACACACACACACACACACACACACACACACACACACACACACACACAGGATAATTACTGTTCCTCTTCCATTAGCAAAGGCTCCAGTGTCAGGTGATGTAGTAAAGCCAACAGAGGAAGGAAAACAACGACCATCAACTGAGTCTGAAGTATCCGATCGACTACAAGTCCTCCATAATCTCATCCAACAATATATTCATCAGGTCAGACCATCAGTAGAGAACCTCATTGCTAACAACTACACGCAGTGGTGTAGTCAGGCTTAGGCTACCATGCCCAGGCTGAGTGCAGGCCCGGGCAGTGAGGCTGAGCTAAGATAAAAATCAGCAGGTCCATGAATAAAGTAAATTTTGCAATTTTTTGTGCTAGCTTGCTATATAATTTCTGAATGCGCTAATGTTTGTACTATAGTTATAATAGTAATCTTTAAGGTAACTAGAGAGTTGAGGGATAAAGTTTTTATTATCCTCGGTTTTCTCACCTATGACAAGACCATAATATCACTGGTGTAGGGTAAACATGAGGTTGCTGTGCCATTGTGTAAGAAGACACTGCAAGATCTGGAGAGGGAGCATGGCCGCAATCATCCTGATGTTGCCTTCATGATGACCATACTGGCATTAGTATACAGGTCAGTGGCTTCATTGTGCAAACACTAACATGTACATATTAATAGTTCACACGTCCAATTTTTCAACTTTAAAGACTCATACAATCTGTTAGGACTAATGGATAGACTCAGAGTTCATAGAGTTACCATTTCTCTTTCATTCTTGCAAATTTCAGATCTGTGTACTGTTCATACTGGATGATGAACCTTTAAATGAGTGTGTAAACTATGCACATTTTCCCACAAATTATATTGTTTGATATTTGTTGACAAGGGTAAATATTGACGGAGTGTGACACTATTACACCTCGGCATATACAATACATAGCGTGTTAAGTGATAAAGGCCTTCGGTATTTTATTGTGTTATTGTGCTGTGCGTATGCCACAGCTCTTTTTCTAGTTCAATGGATTCATATAAGGTCCTTGTGTTTTAAATGCATTTCCGCTGTGGGAACTTGCGCAGAATGTAATAAGTTGCTTTACCGCAAATGTAGTTTGTGTTTTAGTTTAGAGCTACAGACAATTACTTAGGTCCCTGGGATGTTCTGGTGTCCTGATTTCTAAGTATGCATACTAGTACTTGTATGGTTGAAGAGTGTACTATTGTTAAAGCATACAGATCATGTGATATGAGCTAGAGATGTTTATTGTGTAGGGAACAGGGCAAGACAAGTGAAGCCATTAAGTTATTATCTGATTCACTGACAATCAAGGAGAATGTGTACGGACATGACCACACTTCAGTATGTTTGTACATCAGTTTCTCATTAGATAAGCTGTATTGCCACTCCTAATTTACTACTTTAAGCTGTGTTACTAGCTGTTTGCACTGTTGCTGTGGTGATATTGGATCATGTGATGCTTGTTACAGGTCGCCTCGACACTTAATAACCTTGCTGTTCTACATGGCAAGATGGGGAAGTATCGGGATGCCGAACGAAACTGTCGACGTGCACTGACCATCAGACAAAAGGTCAGCAAAATAATACTGTTTTATATTATGTTTTACCATATTTGGTGTTACGTTAATGGTGTAGGGTTTGGGAGCCAACCACCCTGATGTTGCTAAGCAACTGACCAACTTAGCAGTGATCTGCCAGAAGCTGGGAAAATATGATGATGTAAGTGTTTGTGACATTTGGCTTCTGTTATGGTGGGCATGATGAATGTGTCTTCATCTCTTGTTAAGGTTGAGTGGTACTTACAAAGGGCACTGGAAATATACACAAGTGAATTGGGCGCTGATGACCCTACTGTCTCCAGGACAATGAGTTTACTGGTATGTAACATAACTGATCACATGACATCACATGATATTTGTGTATTAGTGAGCCTGATTCTATTACTAAAATGGCTTTGTTGACATAATGTTTATGTACATGTATGTATGTGCCTTCCTTGTTTGGTCATTTGTTTATATAATAAAAGATTTATAATTGGATAGGTATGGCCAATGGGTGCTTACAGCAGACCCTTTCTTACCTGTATTTATAAAAAACTAGGTCAAACACTATTTATATGTGAGACTGAGCCTTCTGAAATGTAGATAGATATGGCTAATGGTGCTTGCTATAGCTGCAGGACACAGTGAAGCCTTATGTAGTTGCACCTGCCACCTCCATATTCCAGCCAACTTTAAAATCCCCAAAAACTTGTAGAACTTCTGATATGACCAATACAGTGAGTGGAGTGAGTGGTGTGTAGAGAAAACAGAGCAACTAGGTTTACTGATCATAAAACTGCAACAACTACAGTAAACAAAGGCAAGCAACATTGCCATTGTATAGTGGTAATTCCCCTGTAAACTGCCTGTATATCACATCTGCTTTGTAACAGTGTGGGGCTGGTGTGTAACAATGTGGAGCTGGTATGTAACAATGTAGGGCTAGTGTGTAACAATGTGGGGCTGGTGTGTAACAATGTGGGCTAACACTTTGTCATTGTTTGCTATGTAATGTCACCAACAGGCTGAGAGTTACCTGAAGCAGAGGAAATACAAAGCTGCAGAGAACATGTACAAACAAATCCTCCAGTCAGCCAGCAATCACCAGGATCATCATTCATCACCAGCCCCACCCACTTCTGGTAAGTCTGTTATCTCATCTGCAAACAAGAGCTTGTAAAATTTATTATTGTGTATGATCAGCAGAATTTCGTTCAAGATTATCGTCATGGACACCTGAACGAGAGATGACCCCTAAAGTAAGATGGACCGACTAGCATCATATTGTGTCATTGAATGTTCTTCCTGTTGGTTTAGTCTGACGAGAAAGGTCATTGGTTCCGTGCTACATCTGCAACACAAGTGTGAGTAACATTATAGCATGCAATGGAACTTGCTAACTACAATGGATACCTCAGGCAGTTTTCGATAAGAGATTTAGCAAACTGAGTCATAGTTACACATCTGCTGTACTACAGTCAATTACGCTAGATGTCCTGCTGCTTTAACATCAACACTCTAATCAAATACATAAGATATCCAATCAGATTAAGTGAAATATGACTTTTGTCCAATCATTTGTGCTGAGTTATAATCCCCATGTGCACATAATGTCGTTTAAGAGAGGTATCCATTGTATTGTGCTCATAGTGTTTAATGTTTTGTTGTGTTGATATGCTGGTCTCTCTTTAGTCCAACTGTTGCCAGCACATTGCATCACTTGAGTGCGGTGTATCGGTCGCAGGGCAAAACTGAAGAGGCGGAAACACTGGAGAACTATGCTCAGAAATCCAAACAGAAGGTGAACGACTAAACTATCACTAACCAGGACAGCACAGTCACCTTTAGGGCACTGTGTATATTTCCCAATGACTTGCTAGCAATAGAAAAAATGAAATTTAAAATCAAAAATCAGGATGTTCCCTAATCAGATTGTACTGACACATGTTCCAAACTTCCAGCGATCTACTATAGAGTTTTCTATGCCATGGCATGTTACTGATAGTGCTCACTGAAGTACTATCATATTACTCTCCAGGGTCTTGATACATCAGAGCAAACACAAGTGGCTGAGGTACTGGGGAGCAATGTGTACACGGTAGATGATGAGGACTCGCCCCCTCCTCCTAGCGACGACACTCCAGAGAAGAGCCTTAGTCACAGTGCCAGTAGTGATACATTAAAAGAAGTAAGAGTGAATAGTAGCCCCGGCCAGGCATGTGTCATTGTGAATGTTTACATTGTAGCCAGCATCCGGGTTGAAGCGTAAAGGATCTTTCTCAAGAATAAAACGAATGTTTGGAATTAGTCCGTCACCTCCAAAGGACGACAGAGAGTAAGAAATTATCACTCCAGTGTACTCATGTGCATGCTCTGGACTGTATGCACAAAATTTACACTCCCAACATATGTAACAAATGTCTTTTGAAGTCATAGGTGGTAAAAGTGCCTCTTGTAAAGAGGATTTTAAATTTTATTCCCCCCAACTTTGATAATTTGGTCTGTCTTTGTCCTGAGATTAAGGATAAATTTTGCTCTTCTGCTCTAGACATGAGGGGACTAAGAGTGCTGGTGCATCTCCCGACCAATCTCGATCAGGCTCACCAGTTCCACCAGATGTCAAGTCAAAGCTGACCAGGTCACCATTGACCGTGCCCAAACGAAAGGTTAATGCATCATATGCATGTGATCCACAATGTGGTATTCATATTTCTATACAGAGTGTTGGTGACCCAATATCATCCACCAAGCCACTCAAGCCCACAATTCCAGTCAACAAGCAGCACAAATAACTTCTCCATTCATCAATAATAATAATAATATTTCTATATATTTTAATCCATAATTATAAATACATCTGTATTTAATAAAATAATTTACAATGCAAGGTAATTATAAAACTAGACATATGATTGTTACACTGGTTAGTGATTATATCAATCTGGCTACTTCATCTTCAGTGAACCAGTGGCTGAACTGGAAGTATCTGTGAGACCATTGTGGGTAGAGTAGAATGGTCATACTGAGGAATCCTGCGAAGTCCATGACTCTGATCGAGGTTGATATGAGCATTGTTCGATACACTGGATTAAGGACAGCAGCGATTATCACAACAATTGGTAGGTACATGAACCAGATTAGACATCCAACTAAGAAGACAATGTACAGACGAATTCGAACTGGATCATCTTCTTGTAGGTAGGTGGAGCGTAGTTCATATAGAGCATAAATTAATGTCACCAGTCGCCAAGCAAGCAGTAGTCCACCAGCCCACTCCTGATATGGATTATTATCCGACCTTGCTGACAATCCAAACTGAAAAAAACAAAATGGAGTTTTTTCATTAGGCATCAAGTAATGTGTAAGTAACGTGTGGTGGGTGTATGACCACTTTAAATATTTTTGTCCCCACACACAAAGGAAAGCACATGACTATTTGTTACTGGGGGTCTTGTACAGTCAATTTCAGGTTGGTTGTCCAGCATCACATGTGAATTTAACATTTAACCAATGAAACCGGATAAATCTGCATGTGATACTCTGCATAGCAGACAACCAATTTGAAATTGACTGTACATTAACCTTGAAGAGGCATAACTTTGTGTGTGAAGCTAACATGTTGAAATTTGCTCTTCTACAAGTTCAGTGATGGAAATGCTCTCCACAAAATTTCAAAGCTCTAAGCTTAAGTTACATCTCTGCAAAGTTGAAAATTTGAATACATGTATGACTTGACTATACTTACCAGTGCCCACATGGCAAAAGCGACCACGGCAGCAAAATACGACAACCACATTGCAATCAGAATTCGTTTTCTACGGATAACACTGATGGTGACTCGGTAACCCTTAGCGATGAGGAGAATTATTAGTAACAACACACAGTCAGCAAAAATCTCAAAGAAGAAACCCAAATCATACAACACTTGAATTCCTTTGCCATCATCAGCATAAATTGAGTAATGTATTAGAATAAATATCAACCCAATCAGTTCCACTATTACTGCTACTGTGAACATTCTCACAAAATTTGGCATCTGACATTTTCCAAACAAGCATGTGTACCCGACCACATGAAATGGAAGCAGAATTACATAAAGGATAATTATAATTATCAGTGTAATTAGAATTCCATGCTCATGAAAAGAGAATTGGTACGTGAATTTGTCATGTTTGGTAGCAAAAGGGTCTCCACTTACAAACCACACGTCATAATCAATGGAACCTCCGCTGGTGTTTATCATCCAGACACAGTCAAGCGAAGTAGTATCAGCTGCCTGATCAGCTGGGATACAAGATGATAATATGGCAAAATAGAATTGCGTTGAATCATTAGCAGAGTACGTAACTTGACTATGAGGTACCAAGGGAACATGTGATGGCTGGCATTCGTCCACTGAACATGGCAAATGTCTTACATACTTACTCACAATTTTGTCATTGGCACAAAGAGGTTTCATGATATCCAGACATGTAGAGTTAGTGTAAGATTTCGTAATTTTATCATTTAAAGCTTTCCACACATCACTTGGTACAAAGACTAACGTTGCACTTAGACTACCGCTGAAATTTCCATACATATGAATTTGGTGTCCGCGGCCATTTATAATGGCAAACTTCTGCAAGAATTTGAATTTATCACCATTCCACACTCCAGTCACGTGGGCTGTCTTGACATTACTAAACAGTACCTGTAGAAGGAGCGCCAGATACCAAACAGTTCGCATTCTAAACTATTCATCTCATGTGACTAGCATCACGTGATCGTGGTGCACATTATTAAGAATTAACTCTTGAAGGTTGGAAGGTCGATTTGGTCATGCTTCGTTAATTTAAATTTCCTTGATAAAAGAGCTGTCATGTCATTTAACTGTTCAGTGAACAATAGGGGCAATTTTGACTGTGACAAGTTTAAGGAGTCGTTACCGGAGGTGTATGCGTATTGCAGTATAGCATCAGTAATAGCATGCATTGTGGTGATCATTACTTATGCTTTTTTACGGAGATTATCCGGATATTTACCTCAAGTACTATTGTACAGGTAAATGTGTTCAGTTCATTTGCTATTGACAGCTCAATATTCTGCAGGACAGTTTTAGATCTCACCATTGCTATTTTACATATTGTGTCGCTTAAGCTTGTCCAAAAGGATGATGATGCCAACCGAGATGCCAGCTGCAAAGTTTTGGGAGCACTGTTACAATTTGCTCTGTTTGCTTCATCAGGATGGTATGTCACGCTAGCTGCTGAACTGTTCTTCTTGATAAGAAATCCTTTCAGGTGAGTAATGTTAATCTTGTGGAGTAGTGGATTATGCATGTCCTGGTATTGATCATTTTATAACACAGAATCAGTGCTAGAAATACCATTGGGCATTTTCCGACCAATTTCAACATTTGGCCAACCAAAATCCATTTCGGTCGGCCAAATTTGCTGTACACTTTCAATGGGACAGCAATTAATAACCTGCAAAATGTCCTATCTCTTCAAAAAAACGGCCGACCAATTTCTGACCCTTATTTCTACCACTGCAGAATGTAGTACAGGATAGGAAGTATTGCATGGAAGGTCAATGGCACCGATAGAGGAAATGGTTGTTGTGCCATTAATAGAATTTATTATGATTATAAAATAGTTATGTTGTTATATTGAAGACAACGTGGCAGTCATTGTAGGCATATGAGAATGTGTATGTGTAACTATTGTCTGCCTAGAATGTCTGTATACTTGTGTCGTTATGGTAACAATCAAGAATACTACATATCAGTGATATTCAAGTAATTGTGAGCACTAATGCACCCATGATCAGTAAATGATCATGCAGTGGGCGTGGCGCTATTTTAAGACTCCATATATGTACTGCTATGTGCCCACAAAGTTTCTGAATTAATTGTATTTTTGTAAATGCAACGTTATGAACTTTGCTCATAGGAGTGTTTCTTGTGCCATATAACCAGTGAGTTTGTCCAAAAGGGAATTTCGAAGCATACCATTAAGCACTATTAGCTATTAGCTGCTAAAGCAGCAGAGCTCTACCTTGCACATGATCAAGAATTACAACAGAAATGAATAGCCTCCATCCAAAATGAATATAATAAGTGATCATGAAATAATACCGCCTGAAAAATACACACACAAAAATAAATACCCACAAAATCAATCCATCCATCAAAAATAAAACACAAAATCTTAACCTAAAAATGCATACGGTATAATTATTTACTCTTGACCACTCCCTTGCTTATTGTCTGTTTGTGATGGTTCAATAAATACAGTCATCCAGTCCTACTGATATCTTCATAATTTAATATATTTTATCTATTAGTCGTAACTTAGGATATAAAAGTTTATTTTTGCCTTATAGTTCAACTTTCAAACTAAACTGGAGATATCATTTGTTTGTTTGGGTATCATCCATAGCAACCGCCATAATATTAGTTGCCAACAACGGAGCAGATAATGCAGGTATAATTATAGAGTTTGTGTCGATTATTTTGTTTTATGGGTATCAATTTTCTAGGCCGTTCAATGTTCTACCACTGCTGGGTGCATGTGTCGGTTGAGAATTGGCATGAATTTACTGCTTATTCATGGGGTCTACTAATTGCCCCACAATTCGCATCTTTCATAATTTCAATAGCCGTGCTAATATTTGCCATTGTGGTACTGTTGAAGAGAATACCCACCAGTGATGAGAGTCGTATTCGTGTCCTCAAACAGAGTGCTTGGTATGTCTTAGCTCTGACGTTTGAAACTATGACCATTGGTGGTATTTGGGTGACAGAGTTTGCTTTGGTTGATGGAGACACAGAGCACTGTTTCTGTAGTGAACGATCTTTTGCACTTGCCATAGCATTTGCTGCTGTTCATAGCTTGCGTGGTGTTTTCGATTGCATCATCTGGTTTGTTGTCTTCTCCATCGGGCCCAAAGATTTTCGTCACATTTTTAATCAAATATTTAATAGATGCATTAAGTGTTGCTGTAGAGAGAGATGGAGCGTATCGACGAGTCTTGAGATTCCTTTGCTAGTTCAAGAGACCCCAGTGGATAAGTCGTTGAGAAAATTTGTGATATACTGTATCAATCGTGGCATGCTGGACATTATTAATGAAGCAATTGCCAAAGAGGAAGAAGAAAGTAGACGCATTGGTAATGTACCCAATCAGATCGTTGCTGCAGTCATGCTCGAACATGCTGATGCAGAAGAGGAGTACAAAACTGAAGAGGCTCTATTTATCAAAAGCAGTGACTCAAACATACACAAAGTTACACTCAAGAATATCACTTTCTCCTTTGTTTCCATGCAACCAGGTGTATTCCGTCTGTTGTGGAAAAGTTTAAAAGTGAACTTTCAGACTTTTAGGCAGTCCTTCATGCTGGAGGATATGAGTGGCATCGATAATAGCGGTATACTTGAAAAGTTCACTGAGGGAAAAAGCGGTAGCTTCTTTTACTTCACCCAAGATCGTCGCTACATCATCAAAACTGTTAGTGCTGGAGAAGAGAAATTTCTAAGGAAATTTGTTAGGCAATATTACCGGCACATGAAGGACAATCCTGAATCATTAATAGTGAGGTTTTTTGGTCTTTATCAAGTTCAGTTAGCTTGGGAACAAAAGTACATCAGTGTTGTCGTGATGGAGAACATATTTTACAGCATCCAACATCTAAAAATTCATGAGAAGTATGACCTGAAAGGCTCCACGGTAGGAAGAAGGGTTCTAAAGGGGGGGAAGTCTGCGACAAGTTCTACAACACTAAAGGATCTTGACCTTCAACGAAAAGTCTATATTGGTGCTGAAAACAAAGCTCTTTTTATGGAACAATTGAAAAAAGATGTACGTTTTCTTGCCAGCCATCACATAATGGATTATAGTTTGCTGTTGGGCATTCACGATCATAAAAGAGAACAGAATTACAGAGCTCTTACTACAGGGAATTTGATTACAAATGATGGATTTGAAATAGTCACTAGAGGTGACCGACATCCATCCCTGTCCTCAACACAAGGTACTGGTAGAATTGAACGAAGTTCTACTAATGAAGACTCCTTTATGTCTAATGGAGTCCATCCATGGTTTAGACAAGATTTTGGCGGTCTCAGAAGTTACACGCCTCATCATCCAATCCATAATAGAAACGAACAAGTTGACTTTCCTAGCACTTACGATGGTCAAAGCATTTATAACCTACCAATAGACACATACTACTTTGGTCTGGTGGACATTTTTCAGAAGTACGATGTTAAGAAGAAATCGGAACGCTTTTGGAAAGCCAGTGTTTGTCGGTTGGACCCTAATGGAATTTCAGTGATAGATCCTGACAAATATGCAAGCAGATTTTTAGAATTCATTTCTACAAAATTAGCTTAAAGCATTTAGCTAGTCATTGCTATACAATCTTAATTGACTGTCTACTTTTATAACAATGATTTAAGCTTGTGTTTTTTATGGAATGCAATCATATCACACACACACATATAAAAATATAGTTGTGTTGCATGTGTGTATCTATACTGTATTGTAAACTGAAAGACCATGTGAAGTGAAAGATCATGTACAATCAATGCTATAATAATATGACTGTATAGTTTGTTTTTATATCTTTTTATTAACTGAATTTCATTTTCACCTCAGCGCTTTCAAATTTGCATGTAATTACATAGTCAAAGCTGCTGCCGAATTCGTTAGTTAAATATCGACTAGGTCAATGAAGTGTGATGCTCATGTAAATGAATCTTGTAGTAACTACACATGCTGTTCAGGTGATCAGCAGTTCCTGGATGACTTCCAGGAGGTGGTGCCAACAGTGTTTATGAGTGTCAGTGCTGCCTCTGCTGTTAGCTGTCTCCTGGTGTTTGTCACTTATTGTAGTATCAAAAGAATATCAGGATATCTTCCCAAAGTACTGCTACTCAGGTAAGAGATATATAATAATAATATTATAGTCAATGAGCCATTTGCTAGCTAGTTAACTGTATTCTTATATTTTAGGACTACTTTGGATTTCATTTTGGCACTTCTGCACATTTCATCATGGATTGCTGACTCTGCCAGGAACAATAAAGTTGACTGCAAAATTTTGGGAGCATTTATCCAGTTCATACTACTGTCCTCATCTGGATGGCACTTGATGCTGATAATAGAACTGATCCTGGTTATCAGAAATCCTTTCAGGTAAACAACATGTGAAGCTACATAGCTGATTAACGAGGGATCTATTTTACAAAATCAAGTTACTCTTTCAAAATTAGTTGAATACTATAATAGCTATGGCAAATTCTGCTAATTTGACTGGCAAATTATTCATTACAAAGTGTATAGCTATGCTCAAACTCTGACTGTGTGTAGAAGTGATTGTCTTGTTTTGATACGTGTAGTTTGGGGACCAGAATAAAGAAGAGATATCATTTTGTGGTGTGGACACCAGCCCTGGCTTCTGCCATAGTATTGGTTGCAACTGGTAAAGATTCAAGCAATGCTGGTAAGTACGTAACAGCATACAATGATATCTAACAGCGTGCATCATTATGCTTCACAAGGGCGATATAGTTGTGTCCAAGTAGCTTGTATTAGGCTAATGCATTCAGCTGCTCTGCGGTTCTAATACTTTCATGTTGTTTGGTACAAAAGGTTTTGTGTTGCCGGGGCTAACTGTTATTTTAGTGCCTTATACTTTATAGAGACATCCTACAATAGTTAGTTGGTTGACTGCTATGTACTTCTTGCAATTGTAATAAGAAATTTGTGTGTTTTAGGTCGTTCCATGTTTTATTTCTGTTGGGTATCCGTTGAAAAGTGGGAGACATTCAGAATCTATTCAATGTCATTGTTTGTGATTCCACAACTGCTGTTCTTTCTCGCAACACTAGTAATTTTGACATTGGTCGTCATACTGTTGTGTAAACGTCTGCCAACCAGCAGCAAGATACGTGTTCAAGTACTGAAACAAAATGTTTGGTACATATTTGTTCTCACCTTTGAGTCCATGTGTGTTGGAGGAATATGGATGACCCAGTACATCACAGTTCAAAGACACAGAGAAGAAGGATCGCATCCATGTTTCTGTTGCCATAGAGCGCTTGTCCTTGCCATTGCCTTTGCCGTAATCCATAGTATACGGGGTGTGGTTGATTGTGTCACCTGGTTTTTCATGTTCTCCATTGGCCCCCAGGATTGTTCCTATTTATGGAGAAGAATTGTTTTACGTTGTAAGAGAAGAACATGGCAGGCACCCCCTGAGCTCAGCATCCCACTGATCATGCCGAACAACACTACGGTAGATAAGGCACTAAGAAGAGACATTATTTATTGTATCAATCGAGGGATACTAGATGTCATTGAAACAATGATTGCTGAAGAGGAAGAGTGCACACAACTTGGTCAGGTGTACAACCAAGTTGCTGCAACTGCTTTGGTAAGACGGGCAGAGGAAGAGGAGGACAATGATGCTGAAAGGGGCTTTTCAAAAAACACTCTTGAGTTGAACACACGGAGGATAAAATATTCACCTCAGTCATCCTATGGTATATTTTCATTTGTGAGTATGGAGCCATCAGTGTTCCGCCTGCTGTGGAAGAATCATAAACTAAATCTTAATAGCTTTAAACAATCATTTTACATTCATGATCTCAAGGACGTAGACAGCAGTGGCATGCAAGAGCAGTTCTCTGAGGGGAAAAGCGGTAGCTTCTTTTACTTCACTCACGATCGACGATATGTAATTAAAACTGTAAACACAGAAGAAAAGCGATTTCTCTGCAAAATTGCACCATCCTACTATGAATATATAAAAGATAATTCTGATTCATTGATAGTACGTCTATATGGCTTGTATCAAGTTCAGTTGGCATGGGAACAGAAATATATAAGTGTAATTGTCATGGAAAATATTTTTCACAGTTTGCAACGCCTAAAGATTCATGAGAAGTATGATTTGAAAGGTTCCACTGTAAAAAGAGAGACCCGCAGAAAAAGCAAAGGAGCTGCAGTCTTAAAAGACCTTGATCTCCAGAATAAGGTTTACGTTGGCCCAGAGAACAAAGTGGCTTTGCTGCAGCAGCTGAGAAAGGACACAGAATTTCTTGCTAGGCATCATATCATGGATTATAGTTTACTGTTGGGTGTCCATGATCATCGCCGGCAGGAACAGAATATCCGGAGGTTGACAGGCACTTTAACAATAGATGATTTTCAAGTTGTTGATAGTCATGGCAGTTTGAATGATGCATCGTTATCCCTTTCAGACAGCCAGCACTCCAGGGAGGAATCGTTTATGATGACAGAAAATTGTTCTCGGTTTAGACAAGATTATGGTGGCCTCAGAAGTTACACACCGCACCATCCAATTTATAATCATGAAGCTGAAGCAAGTGCTAATTTGTCCAATAGTTACAATGGTAAAAGTTTTGATGATCTGCCAGTAGCCACCTATTACATTGGACTAGTGGATATTCTACAAGAGTACAACATGAGGAAAAGGCTGGAGCACTGCTGGAAGGTCACCATTTGCAGAGCAGATGCTAAAGGCATATCAGTGGTTGATCCAGAAAAGTATAGGCAGCGATTTTTGAATTTTATTGATGAGGTGTTTGACTAGTTATTATTAAATATTACGTCATCGTTACATACGCATAATATTATCACGTGACTATATGTTGGTGTGCTTTAGATAGATTAATCGAAAAGCATGACACTGAATGCAATGCGCAGAGTAGGACGAGGAGTAAGGACTGCTAAAAGAAGTAGGCTATCAGCTACAAAACAACGTGCTATACTCCAGCAACTAGAGCCAGTACGAGGTGTTGAGAAGATTGTTATTAAACCTACTGGACAATCGGTAAAACACTGTCTGGGCATGTCCGTCAGCGTTGTTATCTTTATTGTATAGCACCCTTCCATTGAGTCAGTCCCGGGGTTCTCTAATCTTGACTTTGGACCAAATATAGTAGAAGCCATTGAGGAGACAGGGATTCATAAGCCTACCATCATACAGGTGTGCATGCAAGTGTTACTGCGAGT
Source organism: Spongia lamella (assembly GCA_963930835.1). Taxonomy (NCBI): domain Eukaryota; kingdom Metazoa; phylum Porifera; class Demospongiae; order Dictyoceratida; family Spongiidae; genus Spongia; species Spongia lamella. The sequence continues at coordinate 6,836,581 of OZ005753.1, forward strand.
ACGAGTAGACTTGTTTTCAGATGTTAGCTGCTCCAGAAATATTAAATGGAAACCATGTTTTGTGTGGGGCTGAAACAGGTATGCATATTGTGTGTGTGTGTGTGTGTGTGTGTGTGTGTGTGTGTGTGTGTGTGTGTGTGTGTGTGTGTGTGTGTGTGTGTGTGTGTGTGTGTGTGTGTGTGTGTGTGTGTGTGTGTGTGTGTGTGTGTGTGTGTGTGTGTGTGTGTGTGTGTGTGTGTGTGTGTGTGTGTGTGTGTGTGTGTGTGTGTGTGTGTGTACATGTATACAGTATAATGTTTAATAATTAGGTTCAGGAAAGACACTGGCGTACCTTGCTCCAGTGATGCAACAGCTTAAGCATGAAGAATACACAATAGGTGTGATGGCACGTGTTAACAGACCTCGTGCCATCATCTTGTGTCCTTCAAGAGAACTAGCATCACAAGTGTTGGTTAGTATAATATCAAGTTGCTAGGAAAATTTTACATTACATTTAGTATCATAAAACATAACGTATTAGTGTGTTAATGTGCACATACACACACATACACACACACACACTATACTCATATTTTAGGGTGTGGCCAAGTCACTGTGTCATGATGTGAGATTGAGAATTGTTGGAATAATCGGTGGAAAGAAAAAGGTACTAGTAATATGGACAGCACCAACAGAGTTCTGCCCAGGAATTTCTGAGTTGTGGACACAAGTTAATAAAGTTATAGACTACTGAAGTACTGATAGGCTGTCTTTAATAAAATTGTACTGGCCACCAGGTTGATTTTATGAAGTGTCTGGTAACTTTGTGCCACTGGCAAACAGTATGGGTAGAACCCTGCACCAACCAGTACATTAACATGTGATATCTCTTCATGTAGAGAATTATCCAGGAATCATTACACAGTCCGGCTGATGTTACTGTGGCAACCCTCAGCACTCTTCTAAGATACCTACGGAGGGGTTGGTTGTTAATTGTCGGTAGCATTACTACCTTCACAAATGTACAGGGAAGATAAGCCTCGCTGATCTAACCCATCTTGTCATCGATGAAGCAGACACGATGTTTGATGAGTCGTTTATACAAGACCTCAAAGGTGTCCTGAACAATGTCAAGGTAACCACATAATCATGTAGAGAAGTTACTTAGACACCTGAGAGCTACCTCAATGTCCAGCACATTGTCAACAACTCCCCTTAGTTTATATGTAATGACTATACATCTACTAGTCTGGGACAAAGGACAATTTTTTTGTGAAAACGTATCAAAAATAAGTTTATTTAACCAAACACTAGGTATAATTCATAATTTGTTGTGATTGTACTGTAGGCACAAAATTTATGGAAATTGTTCCACAAAAAATTAGGCTATCCAGTACACATAATTATTGTGGTATGGTGATTTTTGTTGGTTTAAGGTCAGGACCAGTTTCCCTCCTATCCCACCTGTTGATGACACTCAAATCATCATAGTCACGGCAACCGTGTCCAGTGAACTGCAGAAGAAGGTTAACATGATTATTCCAGTTAGTGCACACCTGCTGTACTATGTTGGTGGAGAATATTATAATGGATGTTAGAACATTAGAGTGGTCACTACTAAAAGCTTACACAAAGTGTTGCCCAATATTAAGCAAGTATTCCTGAAAGTCAGACAGGAGGAGAAAGGAGGTGAGTATTGCTAATAATAATTATATTGTTAGCAAGTTACTCTTGCATTAAATTACTAACAAATGTTGACAATTTAGATAGCAATTCATATTTACCATCCAAAAGTTTCCTTTAGAAATTGTATGTAGGCTGTTACAACACATCAAAATTTTGTTCTTCAAAATTTTCCTAAACCAATTTTCAAAATTTTACACCAAAATTTGCACTCTACAGTATTCTTCAGTAATCTTCAGGATAATTGTTGTACATTATTGTTCTCATTTCACCACACACAGATAAACTAGTAGAATTATTAAGAGCACATAGTGGACCACATTACAAGACCATTGTATTCTGTAATACCGTGAGGAGCTGTACGTGGGCTGCCAATCATCTGGTTGTCAACGGCATTCCTGTTGCTAAGTACCATGGTGGAATACACCCTGTGGTATGTGTGTTAATGTGTAACACATTTTGTAACCCGTCAATAATTCTATTTGTAGCCCATCATTAGTTTGTTGAAAGGCAGTGTTCTAGTGAATCACCTAATATCGTATAGCACAAGTTTTTACGAATTCGGAGTTAGACAAAAATTGATGAGTTAAATTTTGATGAATTATATCATCCTTATATGCAACAGCTATTGGGATGAAAACTTTGAATGGTAAAATTTTGACAATGCCGTCAAATTTTTGTGCAGTACGGTATAAGCAAGAGTTATTAACTCTTGCTATAAGGGTATATCATTATTCTAAAAAAAGAGCACCAACATTTCCTTTGTTATATTAAGCTACTATATTTTGCTAGTTTAGGATTTCATAATTTACTGAAATTTAAGGTTATTTCTTAGGTTATCTAAATATTGTTTCTATTAGATACACAAGCAGAGACCATTACAAGACTTTGTCAGTGATGATCAAAGTGTTCTAGTGTGTACTGACATAGCATCAAGGGGCATAGATTGTAGTAAGGTGAGTCATCATTCAATGATGTCATTATTTATGATGTCATTATTTATGATGTCATCATGTGTGTGCCAGATTAATCATGTAGTCCAGTATGACTTCCCGACCTCTGTCACGGATTACCTACACAGGGTGGGGAGAACAGGCAGGGTGGGTGGGGTGACACAGTGCCTGGCCACCACCTTCATGACTAAGAAAAAAGATGTCCGAGTAGCACTGAAGATCGAGGTACGTATGCAGATACTCCGTTTTTCCAAATTATTGACATTAGAAGTGACGTGTGCTATGTTTCTGCGCATATTACTTTTTTAATATCAAAAACTTGGAAAAACACGATATACAAGTTTTTGTGGTGAATTTTTGCTTTTCCTTATTCTCAACCTGCAGAGAGCTGCAAACAAGAAGACACCAATAGCAGATGAAGAATTAGTCAGCAAGAGTAACAGAAGGAAACCAGTAGTTAATGATGGAGAGAAACAATGGAGAAGGAATAATATAGAAAATTCTACTTAGCCACGTTCATTGATCACTGTTCCATATTGATCCTCTCCAGACTTTTATTAAAATGTTTAGTGTAATTGTCACTGCACTTTGATAGTGATTAAATAGCAAAGGGGAGGGGCTGTTAAATATGCAACAGTGAATGGCTGGGGAGGGGCTGAAGATTATGCAACAACAGTAAAATATAACTGTACAGGTGACCACACAGGGGGTGGGGCTACATACAATGTCTTGAGGTTAAGCTCTCTCCACAGTGTGGCATGTGCACAATCAAGATCATGTGACTTGTATAATAAACAATGGCGTAAACTATATAACACTACATCAATCAATCAATGTCCAGCTGTGATAATCCATGACCAGTCTTTCCTGGAGTGAACACAAACCCACAATCACAAATTACACCAAAATACCAAACCCTACTCCATACACAGATAATAATAATATAATTTTATCGATTTGAGGATATTATCGAACACAAACTTAAAAATGTAGTTATATTGCAAGGCTGATTATGTAGATTCGAAGATTTTCTAAACCATTGTGAAAGAACGCACGACACGACACACGGGGTATGAAGTCACCCATTAGGTTAATATATAGTTTAGTAGAAATTCCATACTAACCACTATAATAATAATAATGACCTTAAACTTACAATAACATCCGGCTGGTTTACTGGGTGTGTCGCGTGTACGTGTATCTGCGGTCTCTAAATCTTTGAGTGTTGATCAATAATTCTTCTAATCCGCTACTATCACGATTATCAACGTAACATGAATGAAGGAATAAACCAGTTCAAGAAACATGACAAAGGTAAATACTACTGGATTTCTAATTATTAATTTTGTATAAATTCTGAACTTTAATTACAAATCTTAAATCTCCAGTGAACACTACTCCATCACTGAAGGATCTTTATCAACATGTCACTCCACAATATGCTGCAGACTGGGAAGTGATAGGAACACTATTGGGTCTACCCAGTGGAGAACTGAGAACTATAAAGGCTGGAAACCCTACAGACGTCAAATGGTGTTGTAACCAAATGTGGATACGGTGGCTACAAGTGGACACCACTGCCTCCTGGGAGGAATTGTTTACTGTCATTAAGTCACCTGCAGTGTCCTGCAGTGCTCCTGATAAAGGTGACTAGCTTTGTATATATGCATTGTGTATGTACAGTAGCTAGCTATATGTGAGTGAATGATTGTGTATTATATTGTCTTTACTAACTAGCTACTCTACTGACCTCCAAACTGGACCAGTTGACTATCACCGATAAAGGTAACCTCTACACATTATTGTATGCTCCAATTATAACTACTTTGTTATTGTAGGAGTTGAGGCAATCACCATATTATCCAAGAGGGTAAGAGAGGTTAACATACAAACACAGTTAAGAGTTGACGAAGCGGCTTGGCCTCCAGAGCCACCAAAGACATTTACGCCACTTGTATTAATCCAACATCAAGGTCATCGTAGCTTAAAGCAATCCACTGCAATGGCTGAATTTGTTGAGCGAGGTCATATCGACAAGGTTGTTTCTGTAACTAAAACTGATACACTTCCCAAACGTCCTAAGCTAGGCAGCCATCAGCCATTACAAGAGGTGCTTGACACTAGCAAGGTCACAAAAGAAGTTGCAGAAATCTTAGCCCCACTGGAGACAAGTGATGATCCCCAATTTATCTTGATCGAGGGAGCTCCTGGGATAGGAAAGTCTTTATTGTTAAAACATATAGCATACCGTTGGGGTATACAGCAAATTTTACTAAAATTCAAGTTAGTTCTGCTTCTATGCTTGCGTGATCCTGCTGTACAACAAATGTCCTTCATCGATGATCTTCTCCAGTCATTCTGTAAAAGAGACAAAGATGCCACTGAAGTTGCTTCTGTATGTAGGAAATACCTTGTGAATAATAATGGTGAAGATCTTGCTTTGCTCTTTGATGGGTACGATGAGTATCCTGAAAGATTACGAAAAGATAGTTTAATTGCTGACATATTGAAACGAGAAGTGTTACCTTGTTGTGGCTTGATTGTATCATCTCGTCCACATGCCTCAGTAAGCCTCCGACAACATGCAACAGTGAAGGTAGACATCTTGGGTTTCACTGAAGCTGAGCGAAAACATTACATCAAAGAGTCACTGAAGGGTCAACCACAGAAAATTGATGAACTCACACAATATCTTCAAGCTCACTCAACAATCAGTAGTTTGTGCTTTGTACCCTTCAACCTTGTCGTCTTGGTTTACCTGTACAAACAGGGAATTCCCCTACCTGAAAATTCTGCTGAATTATACAATTACTTTATTTGCCTTACTGTGTGCCGACATCTTGCCAAACATGGTCATCGTCTCCAAGGCAACATCACCAAGCTGACCGATCTTCCAGAGCCCTACAATAAAATAATTCAACAATTATCAAAGTTATCACTAGAGGCTCTTAATGATGACAAGTTGATTTTTACCTTTGACGAGATCGAAGCTGCTTGTCCAAATATCACCGCTACCCGGCTAGGCGCCATTAATGGCTTTGGTCTCCTACAAGCAGTAGAGCACTTTGGCTTGACTGGAACGACGACAACAATAAATTTCTTGCATTTCTCCATTCAAGAATATTTGGCCGCTCACCACATCGCTAACCTTCCAGCTGACGAAGAGCTGAAAATCATCGAAGAGAAATTTTGGAGCGATATTCACTTCAACATGTTCTCCATATACGTGACACTCACAAAGGGACAACGACCTTCTTTCAAACATTTTCTTTGCGGTGGAAACAAAGCGATCACCATTTCTAACAAATTCCTCAACAATCAATTACAATGTCTTCGTCTCTATCGCTGTTTTCACGAAGCTGGTGATGTTGATATTTGCAAGACTATAGAGCGATCAGTAACATTTAGCGATAAAGAGATTAATCTTAGTGACACTAGATTAACAGCTAGCGATGTGGAGTGTGTTACAGTATTTCTTACCTCATCGTTCAACAAGGAGTGGGTGTTGCTTAACTTGTGGGGCTGCTACATACAAGATCATGGCCTTCATATACTACATCGTGGACTACTCCATTGTAGGAACATTACTATTGATCAGCTGTGGTTGGACTACAATGGCCTAACAACACAATCATCCTCCTTGATCAGTGACATTGCTGTGAAGTGTAAAGTGAAGAGGTTAGGGATTAATGGTAACCACACTATTGGAGAGAATGAACAACTCTACTCCATGTTGTCCAACCCCTCTACTGTACTAGAGCGACTGATCATGGACAATACTGAGTTATCATGCAGAGCAGCCATTGCTATGTTTACAGCAGTGAAGGATAATAATAAACTAAAGGAGCTCATCATTGAGTACAATGCCATCACTGATGATGCCTGTGATGCCATTACTACAGCACTGGAGAGGAACAGTTGTTTGGTTACACTGAGTATGTCTAGCAACCCACTGACTGGTGAAGCCATAGTAAACATAGTGAATGCCCTGAAGGTTAATAATACATTAAAAGTGCTATGGCTTCCCGATTGCCCTGAGGACACTAAGAAGACAATTAGTTCTCTACAAGAAGTTATTAACAAGAATAGACAAAGCCGAGGATGTCAAGTGAAGTTGAGGATTAACTGTTTGTAGCTTTTAGTTCTTTTCATTAGTTTACTCTTTGTAGCTACTGCCATCTTATGACTAACTATCCACAAGTGTTATTAACAACTGTTGTATTCTAAAGTTGATAAAAGTTTTATTAAATGTTTTTAAACTACAAATTGTTAACTCGATAAACTAAAAGCCATTAAAATACGATAACATCAACTACACCTCCTTCAGTGCTGTGAGAGACAGTTCTAATAATTGCTCACTGTCAGAGATGGGGTAAAGCACATTGAAATGACTCAAGTACAAAGAGCACTGATCATGAGATTATATATACATTGATACTGGCGGATAGCTGTAAACCACACTGCAGTAATTGTGAGCATACAATAAAAGCTAGTGGATATACATTTGATGTTAAGATTATAATATTGTAACTAGTAAGATGATCACTGATCACACTGACTAACATTAGTAGCCAGCTGCAGTCAGTGTCAGTTATTCTATAGGATTTTAGTATTGAGAGGGAAATCAGTAACTTTGGGAGTGTTAACTTGAGTAAGAGCAATCATCACTTGTACTGATCAATAACTCTCCATGACTTTTACATGTTTAAAAGGTAAATTATGGGGTTTCCCCTAACATTACTGAAATAAACACTGAATTGTAAACTAGTGTTGTTAGTGGAAGAGCAAATTTTACAACAAATAATCTTGCAACCATGCATGAATTTTCTGACTATTTTCAACGAGTTTACTGAATTCACTCGGTGTAAACACAACAAATTTTGAATTCACAATGTAATGGGAACCAGATAAGTCAAAATGAGGGTTCCGCAACAAGGAAAAATCACCAAAATTTCAAAATCTTTTTCAAAGGAAGATTTGAATGGTCAAGAAACATTTCAAAAAGTCACATTCCATTAGAGGACAACTACAAGATTTCAAGCTTGTTGCGGGGGATCCCTAAAATGTTAACTTCAATTCCGCCGGCTCTTTGCAAACTGACTTTTCAAAGTACTTTAACCATCTCTGTTCCCTGTTAAGTAGTTAATTAAAGTAACAATTCGCTCACTTGTTTACTGTCACTGGTCTCCCAACAATAAACAATAATAACAAATAACTAGTAACTTTAGCTGACTACCTAATAACCTACTGAACACTAGAAGCTGCTTCAGGAGCTGCTGCTGCTAACATTTCAGCTAAAGCAAAATTAAGCGGTTCAGTGAAAATGTCTTTTTAGCCTTATGGAAGTAGTTTTAACTCAATAAAAAAAATTTTTTTCAAGCACAAAATGCTTAACAAACTTAACTGAGTTCAGTTCAGTTTTCAAAACAGAGTTACAAACTAAAGCCAATTTAGCCCCTGAGCAGCTTAGCTAGCTAATGTCTAAGCCAACTGTTCAATTTGAGTAGACCTTAAAATTCAACTGAAACTATTAACCAACTGGCCTAGCCTAATAAACTGCTCTATATTTCAATTTTTCTACACTCCTAATGGCTAACTAGTTATTAGTTTACCTTGCTAACTACACTAAGTGAAGTTTACACTACAACTCCATCTTTCATTTTTTGTTCTTAGCAACCAGACTAAGCAGCTGGAAGTACAGCCGCCTTTTTAAACCGCTAAAATTTGTTTTGCATGTGATTACGCAATGTACAAATGACCCAGACAAATGACACCTTTTATTGTTGCAACTATTGAACTACTCTAATAGAACATTCAGCAATATAATATTGACCTCGGGATAATAGACCAGTCGATAAGCAAGTAAAACTATAATAGTAAGAGTTCATAATCTACTATAGTAGTAAGAGTCTACATACTGATCATAACTGCAGTAATTCCTACACCGCGGTGTAATAGATCAACTACCGCTAAATTACTGACTGTACTATTAGAGAGTTTTGCTTGGTACACTGATAGAAATACATTTTTTCCCATCAGCCACCTCTCTATCTGTACACAGCGTCTAAGCAACTTCTGAAAATGTTCATGGAGTATATAGCTAATCGCACATACATTGTTACCATAAGAATTCTATAATACAAAACTTTTATAGTTGCTTGTTAAAAGCATGTGCACTATATTAATAGATTTTATTAGCTACTAGTTTGGTCACATGCTCTTAGCAGACTTCGTTTGGATGGACTGCCAGTCAAGTAGTACTTTAAGAGAGACACCTGAAAAATGACCAACCACTGCACCAAAATTACACGGGATGGTCCAAACCTGTAATAAAATAAACAGTGTAGCTCTATATACATAGTAGACTATACTTGGTCATCGAGGATACTAGTCCTTATGTAGGCGACACTGCACAATGGGGGTAGCACACATACTGAATAGCTATAATGTGCTTAAGAACCTTTTGAGGAGTCCAGTTGGCCAAAATTTCAAGGTGGATTCTTCTCTTACGGATTTGTATTGTATACAACTGTACTTGGCATTGGCATGGCTTCCTCAGAAAATGCTCCTAATCTACTGATGGCTGTATGAGAACCTGTAATAACCAAACAATGATACCGATATTTAGAATGTGATGTTACCGCATAGGCGGTAATTTTTGAGGCACGAAAATTTCGCTAAAAGCTTAAAAATAGGATTTTCGCGTTTATTTGTTCGCGAGACACCTGAAGACTGGAGGATGCAAGTTACACAGGCAATAGTATAATTGATGATGCAAGAAATGTCCGTGATTATATTTTCACAAAGGCTATTTACTCGCGAAATTCGTGAAAATTTCATCCCTTGAAAATTACCGCCTATACGGTATCTCATGGTACATGCATCTACCACTGATCAGTATAGCTATAGGGTTCAGAAGCCCCTCAAGGGTGGCAAGGACTTGTCAGGTTTCCATGCTGGGGGTATATGATATTGTCAAGTTTATGGGATAGGGCCAACAGACAATACCAGCACATACACATAATACACCTGTCCTGCATGTGCATTGCCCATTACGGTTAAGTGACATTCCAAAAGGGGAAAGAGCAGGCTACCACACCAGTGCCTCACATGCATCGTCAACTGTATGGCAATGGTCAGGAACCACATGCATGCATCCCACATCAGCTTTGCTTATTGTATAAGCCCGTGTGGCCCTATCCCATAAACTTGACAATATCATATGCCCCCAGTATGGAAACCTGACAAGTCCACTAGAGCTGCATGTCCTTGCCACCCTTGAGGGGCTTCTGAAACCTTAGCTATAGTGATCAGTGGCAGATGATTGATGTGTCATGAGATAACATTTGATTTGCCATGCAGCATTAGCCGTCTAATGGCCATTACCCATGCAGAGGTCTGGTCCCCATGAGGAGGTAGTGACGTTAAAAAACACTTCATACATGACCTCCATGAATGCATACACACTCACACACACTGCATGATAGCTAGCTAGCTATATTGCTTTAGCAACTTAACATACAATATCCTTATATAGCCACATTCTAAATATAGGTATTACTGTTTGGTTATTACAAGTTCTCATACCGGCCATCAGTAGATCAGGAGCATTTTCTGCAAATACCAAGTACAGTTGTAACCATACAAATCTGTACCCCTTTTAGAATGTCACTTAACCATAATGGGCAATGCACATGCAGGACAGGTGTATTATGTGTATGTGCCGGTATTGTCTGTTACACATCTGTGCGTTTCTATATGCATGTGCATGCACACCAGTTTACTGATATTTTTGGGGTACTACTTTTACAGAATAGATTACAAACCTCTTAAATTTAGCTAGCTAGCTACTGGAAGATCTTGTAGAGCTAATAAGCACCTGATACAATAAAATGCAATATCCTCAAAAATGCACCTGGAGAATTTCAAGAGTAATTTCATTACATTAAAAAGCCATTATTATTTTAATAGCCATTATTATTTTTAAATAGGTCATTATTATTTTTAAATACCTAGCTACTGTGATACTTTACCAAAGTGAATTAAGAGAGGGTAGGGGAATTGCTATAATTAATACAATTATATATAATTGTTATAATTAAATATGTTATAATTAATAATTAATACAATGCTAATATAATGTGAATATATCACTTACCATGATTGCCTCCATGGTTGGGTACAATGAGTTCTTAACTTAACTTTTGCAGGGCCCTGAGAGTAACTATAGGTAGCACTGGAATGTGTGGAAGCCCAGTCCCATTTATGCACAAGCACTCGATTTAGACATTAGCACATGATCATCACCCGGCACAAGCATGTTTATGGGCTTGCATTTCAAAACCTACAGTGAGTATATAATATGTATAGCTGTACATGTATTTCTTGCATGGCAGAAGGGCTACAGCCCACCAACTAGCATTGTTCATGCAGTAGCCTACATCAAAGCTTAACAGCTGCCGTATATAGCCAGCTCATAAATTGTGATTATGAAGAAGCTTATGTGAAATACAAACTCTTAAAATTATGGTATACAAGCAACTATAGTGTTGATTGTCCTATAAAGTGAATTGTTTTTTTGTAATCTGCACGCAACTGTATCATTGTCATCAGTACTGCTCGATCAAATCCAACCTACAGAACACCACAATGAAAATGGTATCATTTTAGGACCCTTAGCTGGTGCATGGGTGATTCATCTACAACTATTAATGACATTACGCCCTCCGCAGTGGCGGAAGGTAATTTACTATGCATGGAGGCTCACAGCCTTATATTATACATAATGTTACTACAGGCCTTACCAATGACTCCTCAGAACAAACTTGTTTAATATTCTCTGGAGTAATTATGAATATGTTACACAGTGACTGGAGTAACTTGTTCTGTGTAATAATATCAATTATTAAAAACATAAGAAATTTAGTTTTTAAATTGCTAATGTATTGTTAAAATGTAGTGTGTGTGTGTGTGTGTGTGTGCGTGTGCGTGTGTGCGTGTGTGTGTGTGTGTGTGTGTGTGTGTGTGTGTGTGTGTGTGTGTGTGTGTGTGTGTGTGTGTGTGTGTGTGTGCGTGTGTGTGTGTGTGTGTCCTTGTACTTCAACTAGGCCTTGTTTACATAGCTACATACAGGAAAGTTTAACAGTAACAAATTACAAACTTCAAACAGTTGAACAGCCTTCCTGTAAGCATTCATATCACAGATTGCTAAAATTCCACCTATAGCAAAACTACAATCGACTCATTAAGTTATAACCCTATATTGTAACCTGTTGAGTTGAACGTGAACTGTTGTATGTGCTCGTAGATGGTGTGATGCAGTCTGGTATCAAACTTCATCAGATCGGCTTCCCGATTCTTGCCATCCAGTGAATCATGGATCACTCGGGATCACTCGCACAGTCGCACGCATACTGCACTACATCTCTACAAGCCTACAAGATACAAGAACCATACATACACACATAAAATTTAAATCAAGATTCCACATAATGTGCATGTCTACTAAAACAAAGTAGTTTCTTTTGAAAAAATGTTGTATGTCTGTATGTGTGTTTGTCTGTGCATGCTATACACATACATTAGTTGAGTTTGCTGCAGTGGAGACTTCATCTGCCTTGATGTCTTCTGGCTTTCTGTTTTCTGCTAAGCACTGAGCAGACACTTCACCCAGTTCAACATGCTATTGAGACACCTGTCAAACATGCATGAATAAATTGGAACATTAGGAAGTAAAAATGTAACAGATCACCTGACAATTCCTTGCTCAACTTTATGCTCAATGTTTGTAATCATTGTCCTCTTAGTTTCCAGACAGGTAGATGTAATTTGAGGATATCTAATTAATGCCCACCACACTTAAAATAAAGCATACACGAACGTTAGGCTTACTTGATGCCGGAAGCAATCTTTTCTCTGTAGAGACCTTCAATTAGAGGCATTTGTGAGTTGATCAAACCAATCACTCTGAAGAACTGGCCACTAGGAGGACTGCTTGGTTGCGAACTTGGAATGCCTGAGGGTTCATACATAAGTGATGAATGGAGAGGTGCATTAGTAATGGAAAGAGACTCAAAGAGTAGGGTGAGCTTTAAAAGGGCCCTTCATAACTTTAGTAGGACTAACTGCTTATATTTTAAAAGCTAGGTAGCTACAAGTGATGAATGATATGCACAACCCTTGAGGATTAAGTGCATATGTTTCTGAATAGTCGTGTATCATAACTGTAACTAGTATGTTATGGTAGGACTCCAGAATTCTTCCCAAACCTGTTACCAATCATTTGGCCACTTTACACAAATGGTAGTTGTTATGATTATGAGATGTTATTTCAACTACTGACACAATATCTTGCATGCAAAATAACTAGTAGTTACAGTGTGTCAAAATCAGGAGGCTCCATTATATACATATTATACGTACATGAGGTTGCTAGCAAGAAGACATGATATATTAAAGTTATAATTCTCAACCATATTAGGCGGCTGGTTACACACTTACAAACACGATGTCGAGGGCATAGTCGAAGTGTTCGCTGCAGAGCATGTCCAACACCTTCAGGTATATCTGTGTCACTGTATCCGACAATTCTTGCTCCGTAATCAACTGCATAATATACAATGGTAGTTAACACTAAAGCTGAAACAAACACTTGGATATTTGCTCAGTTGCATATCTAAGTATTCGCTCAGTTGCATATCATGGATATTCAAATACCAAGAGAGTATTCAGATGTACAATGAATGATTTTCTTGCATTATTTTTTTGCATACTTTATTAATTTTTAGCACATTTAATAATTCGCTAAAATAATTAGTAGACCTACCACCCTACATTACTTCCCTACCTCTTTACACCTGCCCACTGCCTGCTTGCTCTCATAGATAATACTGGCACACACATCCTCTGAAATGTACAACTCATCGGGGGATGCTTTAAGCAAACGGACTCATAGCCTAGGGAATGAAGGAGACATACAATTAATATACACCACACACGTAAGGTGTGTACACCTTGTAATAGCACAAACACTACTGAACATATTATGACTTACTCTGTGAAAACCCTCCATGTTCGCACAAATAGCTATAAAATTCTGATAGTTGCATCAATTTTTAATTGCTTTATATTAAAATGCAGCTGGATCATTTGACAACTAATATGCAAATTCTACAACATCACAAGGAATGGTTAGAGAGTTATGACATTATAAAATGGATCAAAATTTGCATGCAAACATGGAGGACTTTTGCAGAACCAATCACATATGAGCACAGGTGAGGGGAATACTTACCCTCCTTGTGAGCGTATGTATGTATGTATGTATGTATGTATGTATGTATGTATGTATGTATGTATGTATGTATGTATGTATTGTAGTGTGTGTGTCCAGGTGTGCATATTTTTTTACTGTATGTGTATACATACATACTCACGTGCTATAAAAAGTAAGGTATTTATTAAACAGTGTCACTTTAGTTAGTTTGAACAAGAACGTTGGATCAGATGTCATATCCGGTCTGCTCAGTTTACTAGACAACCGCGTAGTCCTTTATGAAGGACATACAAGCAACTCACAGTAGACCATTACACATTGTACTCACCTAGTATAGAGTTACTCGCTGGTCTTCTTTTCTTCTTGTAATTTATCCAGTGTGCTTGTAATGTGTTTCTGCAAACAGATCAACTAGGATAACAAGGTATTTAAGTTAGGGGGTTTCTACCGAAAGGACTTTTTCAAACACAGCTTGTATAAAACAGGTGGTGACCATCTCCAGGCTCTCAAACACAACCTCAATTTGATCCCTCACCTATACATTACATCATTATGATGTCATAGGACATTACATCATTGTTTACCTTAGCACAGTATTTTTCAACATCCAGATAGATGTGGTTGGTGCTTGTTGCCTTGCTACTGACACTTTTTTAGACAATTATTTTATATGACCTATCTCTCTTAAATAATACACACCACACATACTTGAAGACTGTTTTGAATGAATGAATCAACACAATCGGAATATCCCTACATACATACATACATATATATATATTAGATCATGTGACATCATGTGAGACCAAGATAACATACTTACCTTTGAGAACTGTTGAAGTGCAGAGGCATAGATCTTCATTCGTGGAATATCAGCAGAGATGTGAGCTACAAGAGATGTCTCTATTTCAATATATTCGTGACTGCATAGATGATTCAACAAGTGCCTAAATCTCATACAAGTTACTTCAGTGTCAGATTATTAAATGTGATCATTCCAACAAACACCATTCACTGCGGCAACACCTGTAGAAAAACAGGATTAAATACAATAACACAACAGGCGTATAATCATTATGCTAAGAGGATTCCACGGTCCCTAACTGTAGTCTTGCATGACTAGACCTCATTCTTAGTCCCCTGCTTATACTGCCAGCAATAACACCCTGTGCTAAAAAGGTTCTGATCATATGATGCATCACATGAAACCAGGCTCTAATTAACTACACCATAACTACAAATAGTCTTGTCTTGGTATATCTAAGGTGATATTTTGCTATTTACATGGAACAAGATATTTGTTTTATGGTCTCCCGATGCATGAATGAAACACAGTGTACAATAATAATAACAGTACCTTCAGTGTAGTTGTGACATTAAATTGTGCAGGGGGAAAGGAGTCGAATGCCGGCATCTTGTCCCCAATGAAGCCAAGCAGGATACAGATGATGATGGATATTATGCATTGTGACAGAGTAATGAATAATGGAGCATTCAGCTAGCAGAGAGAAAACAAATAATTCACATACCAAGATCTTGCCTTTTATAAATGTCACGCGCTAATATGTGTACAGTATACTCATTCAAATTACACAATTAAACCAACTGCGTGTGCACTGGTACATGACATTTACAAATGCAAGATCTATATACATATATTATATATATATAATTTATATAGAACAACACATAAGGGTCTGGAGCATAATATACTGGAGGCATAGATAGTACCATATAGTTCCAAATTTTTGTGGTTGAACATTTTTGTGATCATAGCTGATTTTTGTGATTCATCATTATTTCGTGATTTTGAAGTGTGAAGCCCTAGTACTTAGGGGTGGTGTAAGGAAATTTTCGTGATTTCTGTGTAATTCACGAAAATCACAAAAATATTCGACCACAAATATTTGGAGCTATACGGTATGTTCTCCGCATACTCTCCGTATGGAGAATAACTCTGCAGCTGGAGGTACAGATAGTATATCCTATGGTGTCCGTAGGACTCATGATATACTATCTATTGTTGGAGGTCATCAGCAATACAATATAAAATATACAACAAGCTAAACTGCAGCTCTATACCTTTAAATCTTCATTGCTTAGAAATAGAGATGAACCTACAGCAGGCACGTACACAATGACAATGTGTTTTATCATAGATACTACACTGTGACCATACTTAATATACGCCCAATGGCGTATGTTATCTATGCTGTGATGTAGTGTAGTATCTATGGTTTTATCGTTGCATACTCACCAATATGATACAATAACAGTTGCTATTTTAATCCATTGGCTTACCAGGCTAGGCCTGGCAGCACTCGAGTTGTCCTCCGAGTCTTTCATAACCAATCCGTGTCTCCAATCCACATTCACTAAAATATAAACCCACAATCGATCGGTCAATTTTATACGATGAGATTCTTTGGATTTTCCAAATTTTTTAGGCTAGCAGATGGTTGACTACTATCCTAATCTATGTATGGTAGATGGCGAGTGGAACTTCCAGTAGTCACAGAAGGAAAAATGTAAATACGAGTGTAGTACCTTACCTTCAGTTGTTGCACTACTAAAAGGACTAAATAATTATTATGCTTGTCTACAGAGGGAGGATCCACCAGATGTGCAACTGTCCGGCAAAGACTTTGAGTTGGGTGTGCTGTCATAGTGCTGTGAAAGTCAGAATAAAAATGAATGAAGGTTATGAGGTGGTATTTACTGGCATCTACTAATCCGGTGATACAAACAGGTGGCTTCAATGTTGATAATCTCCTGCTATCAAACTGCTCTAGGCAGAGGTTCTCCCTCAAGGAGGACCCCGCCACACATAAGACATACGTATGTTAGAGCTAATTACAGCCACTCCATTGTGGTCAGTGGTAAGTTCTAATCTTGTGATGTTACGGAAAGTTTTACGGTGACATGTACAGCACTCAAGTTGTCCTCCAAGTCTTTCATAACCAATCCGTGTCTCCAATCCACATTCACTAAAATAAAACCCACAATCGATCGGTCAATTTTATACGATGGGATTCTTTGGATTTTCCAAAATTTTTAGGCTAGCAGATGGTTGACTACTATCCTAGGTATAGTAATCTATGTATGGTAGATGGCGAGTGGAACTTCCAGTAGTCACAGAAGGAAAAATGTAAATACGAGTGTGGTACCTTACCTTCAGTTGTTGCACTATTAAAAGGACTAAATAATTATTATGCTTGTCTACAGAGGGAGGATCCACCAGATGTGCAACTGTCGAAGACTTTGTGTTGGGTGTGCCGTCATAGTGCTGTGAAAGTCAGAATAAAAATGAATGAAGGTTATGAGGTGGTGTTTACTGGCATCTACTAATCCGGTGATACAAACAGATGACTTCATCAATGTTGATGATCTCCTGCAATTGTATCAAGTCAACATGTTTGCTCTTGCAGACATCCAACGAGTTGTATCAAACTGCTCTAGGCAGAGGTTCCCCCTCAAGGAGGACCCCACCACACATAAGACATGCGTATGTTAGAGCTAATTACGGCCACTCCATTGTGGTCAGTGGTAAGTTCTAATCTTGTGATGTTACGGAAAGTTTTACGGTGACATGTACAGGTTTAGATTTACAGCCGATCACATGTGCAGCAGAAGCTCCTGTAGTTGTACATGGTACTTACAAGAAGGCTTGGGACTCTATCAAACATCAGGTACTTGTGTGTGTGTATAATATTTATAATATCGATATTGGTGTGTGCGTGCATGCCAATTAGATTCCGATATACATTTGACGATTTTGAGGACGACTTCACGTGAATTAAGTGATGAATAATATGGCGTTCACCATTTAAACAAGCTTGGTTAATGCATTTTCATGAAGCCACACTGCAATTATCCACAGTGCACTATTGTTAATCACCCACACATGTGGCATTTTAGTGATAAGTCCTGTGCAAAAAGGTTACTAGCCACAGAAAATGAAGGATTAATGCATTATAAATTAGCAAATTGGTTAATAGCAGGACACATCGGTTAATAGCAAAGATATCGGTCATGTAAACTCTTTGGCTGGTTATTAGGGATTAATAAGCAGAATGAAACGAAACTATATTTACTTTACTCCTGATGTACCTGGGGACCAGGAGATTGTCAGTGGTACTGTGTGTGTGTGTGTGTGTGTGTGTGTGTATGTGTGTGTGTGTATGTGTGTGTGTGTACTGATACAACATGATCACATGTACATACGATCCTGTAGGCATGAGATACAACTGTGAAGTTTTGATATTTATTGACATGGAGAAATCACTAAAAGGCAAGAGCTACTAAATTTCTCCTCAAAACACAACTTACATTACAATACATTACAGATGGGTTGACATTTTATCGTTCTGCTAATAACGTTATCGTCACTCCCGGCAACAATGAGGGTATCATACTATCAAAATACTTTGCTAAAGTTCAAGAGCACCCTTCAGGTAAACCACACCATCTAAAGCATCACTGTCACCTCAACGCTACTACTGTAGGAAAACTACTGGAGACACAATAATTATGAAGAAAATGTGATGTAATAAATTACATGTTAAATATAGTAATAATGTATTATGTATTAGTTACCTCTTCTGGAGGGATATAGTCATTTAATGGAGGGGTTTCGGTTGGCCCTGTGCTTGAAAATGAAAGCAAGGCTGGTTTGGGCTCCATTACTTACTCATAAAGTGACAGAGATACTTTCCTCAGTTCTCTCATCGCCTTGTCTCTGCATTTTAACATTAATTGTAGTTGTTGTAATTGTCTTGTGCTGGTACATTAATTCTCTAGTCCATTGCTTCATCACCAGGGTTCTTCGTACTTGCTGGAGGATTACTGGATTTAGAGGTTTTCCAATTGTCCAATTAGCACCTCTTCCATTAGATGCTTCCTCTTTTGAAGTTCGATCTTGCTCTCTCTCCCTCATCTTAGCCCTTGCTTTTACCTTTAGGTCCCTTAGTTAACTGTCCCTATTCGCACAACTGTGAAACTGTTTAGAAAACCCGAGTCTAATTAAAGCCCCAACTCTATTGTATTCGGTCAGGTATCAGCTGCGAATGGAGGAATCGTGGAACTTAGAAGATGAGGCGGGTATTTTGGTCGCCATAGCGGACTGTAGTTTCGGCTGATTCATGTGTACAGGACTGCTATAGGCTGCAGAATGAACAGAAAACCAAACGTTGCGCTATTTATACACGATCTCTTTTTAGACTGCTAGTTTCATTATGAAAGCAGCTTTGTAAGAAATCCTATCTATGATGGATCACCTGGTATGAGTCATGACTGCACTATCTCGTGTGTGCTGTTGCCAGGGGAGAATTTGCTGTGGTAGGGACACACACACAACACATGTGCTCACTTGTTCAACAAAAGGGATACTATTTTATGATTCAAGCAATGCCGTTTAGGTTACTCAAAGTTTTTGGGGAGGGAAGGTTTGGCAAACTTGCAGAATACAGGAGTACGGTTTGGTCACCAAGTTTGCCAAGTTGTTCTCCTGTCAAAGTTTTGTCTTTCCACTATATTTTGTGTATTCGGGGTTGGTGGTAGTTATGAAGATGATGATATTGGGAGTATTTAGGTGATGAGTGTTAACAGCTGTTTACTCACTAGGAGTGGAATGATTCAGCTTTGTGTGAATCTGATATGCTGGCCAAGTTGAATTTTGATCACAATGATGATAAACTGACGAGAGGTCAACAAACAAGTTGTTGCTATCTATTTAAACTATTTTGTTCAACAGAATTTGAAATTCCAAGCAGTAGATGTGTATCGACGTCTTCTGCAGGAGAGAAGGATCAAGAGGCGGTTAGGTGCTAAACTAAATGTTGCTGGATTTATATCTGTCATCTTTACAGCATCATCAGGGATTGTGGGCTGTTGGTACCATGGAAACAAACTGTTATGGGAGAAATACACAACATTCAATCACTACACTGATTCTGTGTGTGTTGCTGCAGTAGTACCACTAGGGGATAAGTTGAAACTGAAAAGGAGCCAGTGAGTGTGTATGTATAGTATTGTATCATATGTATGTGTTTGTTTCTTATGTCAGGTACATTCACAAGTGTTTATTCCATTCATGAGGTTGGTTACTCTGGAAGAGGCCGAGAAGATGCTGCAGAGTTCCTTCAGTAAGTTGGAAGTTTCTTTGCTGCGAGTGCACACTTGTTTTTACCTTCCATAAGAGGAGATGAAATTACGTGACAATATAAAGAAGCTACAAGGCTACAGGGAAGAAGGTATCAGTTCATTAGTTGGTAAGACTGCAACCATTATAATGTATTGTTACTTGTAGTGTATTAACTATAACACACTACTTAATGCAGTGAAAATGTGAACGAATTGAAACTAACTGCAAAGTTGTATTGTAATATTGTAAAACGTTCCCACAATTGGTGTGCATTGTGAAATTCCCTCTTCTTTGCAGTATTCCATTAAGAAATTATTTTGTAAGAGCTAGGACAAAAATTGACACTTAAAAAAACTTACAAAATTGCACAGCATGCAATCTAGTCTGTCTTCCCTTGATAACACCCAACTAAATCCAAAGTTGGGTCCTTCAGAAAAGGGCATGCCCTACACTCTGAATGGGCAACAATACTTGATGATTCTACTGATTGTAATTCAATACACATTACAGGAGCTGAATTGCATGACCAGCTGATGAAGCAGCGAGTACAAGAAATGGAGAACAAGAGAAAAAGACCAAACAAAGAAGTGTGTGTGTGTGTACGTGTGTCCGTGCATGCGTGTGCATTAAGTATCACTGTTTATTTAGGAACTACGGTATGGTGCACAAAAAACTTTGCAACATGTTTGCGAATGTTCATGAGCACTTCGTATGAGCCATATCATGAGTGGTTCATGAGTGGTTCACAACACTTCAGTGGCAATTAGCTCTGTGGAGCAGTAATGATATTCACAAACTACTGGGAAGCAGTAATGATATTCACAAACTACTGGGAAGCAGTAATGATATTCACAAACTACTGGGAAGCAGTAATGATATTCACAAACTACTGGGAAGCAGTAGTGATATTCACAAACTACTGGCCAAGCAGTAATGACATTCATGAAATAATTAATTACTGTCTTGAACAGATTACCATTGTTAATACATTGTGTCAAGGTCTAAGTTTGCAAACCAGTGCCCAAGCTCATTAGCTGGTGCCAAGTGCTGTGAACTAGTGCCCATTCGCAACAAACTCGCACTAACCGGCGACATTAGAACTTATACGAATGCTTACAAAGCAATCACGACAAAGTGCAAAGTTTTTTATGCACTCTACCGTACTTTTCTGTTATGTTGTGAAGCAGAATGGGATGGAGTATGGATTGATATTAGGTATTTGTTGATTTGTTGTTCTTTGCAACTACAGCCTAGAGGACTGCGACACTGTCACAACAGCGTTGTACAAAAACAGTAAGTCAGTTTGCAGGGCTGTATTTAAGGGAGGTGGGGAGGGGCATTCCCCCCTAGGTTTATTGTGCTTACAAGACAACTTACATTTTGAAAAGCTTTAATTTGCCCCACCCCTTCCAGCTGAATATATGGCCATCCTTATATAGGTATATCCATTATATAGTTAACTATTGTAGTCCTTTTCTCCTAAAATCTGTTGATGCTGGCTTTGTATCACAGGAGAAAGCCCTTGCCTTATTTTGACATCACTGGAGCGTTGGGAGTTGAAAAACTAACATCAACAGAAAAGGAGGTCTGAATCGTTAGCTTTGTGCATGCATGTATATAGCTGTAATCAGGGTTGAAACTGGGTCAGGTCAATTCACATATCCTGGTCAGATTGGTCAGTTTCTCCAGATCATTCAGGTTGCCGGGTCAAGCTCTGTGTGTTTGTAATACTCTCTAATATAGCAGTCACTGATAATACTAGTGACCATCAATTGATTTATTAATGCTATCTAAGAATTATATAATTATGATTATCTAAGAATTATAGTACTACTTTTTGCTTATGATTTGATACTATGTTTAATAATGTTGTAGGTTCAGGGAAGACACTGGCATATCTTGCTCCAGTGATGCAACAGCTTAAGCATGAAGAATACACAATAGGTGTGATGGCACGTGTGAACAGCCCTCGTGCCATCATCTTGTGTCCTTCAAGAGAACTAGCATCACAAGTGTTGGTTAGTATAATATCAAGTTGCTAGGAAAATTTTACATTACATTTAGTATCATAAAACATAACGTATTAGTGTGTTAATGTGCACACACACACACACACACACACACACACACACACACACACACACACACACACACACACACACACACACACACACACACACACACACACACACACACACACACTCTATACTCATATTTTAGGGTGTGGCCAAGTCACTGTGTCATAATGTGAGATTGAGAATTGTTGGAATAATCGGTGGAAAGAAAAAGGTACTAGTAATATGGACAGCACCAACAGAGTTCTGCCCAGGAATTTCTGAGTTGTGGACACAAGTTAATAAAGTTGTAGACTACTGAAGTACTGATAGGCTGTATTTAATAAAAATTGTACTGGCCACCAGGTTGATTTTATGAAGTGTCTGGTCACTTTGTGCCACTGGCAAACAGTATGGGCAGAACCCTGCACCAACCAGTACATTAACATGTGATATCTCTTCATGTAGAGGATTATCCAGGAATCATTACACAGTCCGGCTGATGTTGCTGTGGCAACCCTCAGCACTTTACTGAGATACCTACGGAGGGGTTGGTTGTTAACTGTAGATAGCATTACTACCTTCACTCGTGTACAGGGAAGATAAGCCTCGCTGATCTAACCCATCTTGTCATCGATGAAGCAGACACGATGTTTGATGAGTCGTTTATACAAGACCTCAAAGGTGTCCTGAACAATGTCAAGGTAACCACATAATCATGTAGAGAAGTTACTTAGACACCTGAGAGCTATCTCAATGTCCAGCACATTGTCAACAACTCCCCTTAGTTTATGTGTAATGACTATACATCTACATAGTCTGGGACAAAGGACAAATTTTTTGTGAAAACATATCAAAAATAAGATTTTATCATTTTTATTTAACCAAACACTAGGTATAATTCATAAGTTGTTGTGATTGTACTGTAGGCACAAAATTTATGGAAATTTGTTCCACAAAAAATTAGGCTATCCAGTACACATAATTATTGTGGTATGGTGATTTTTGTTGGTTTAAGGTCAGGACCAGTTTCCCTCCTATCCCACCTGTTGATGACACTCAAATCATCGTAGTCACGGCAACCGTGTCCAGTGAACTGCAGAAGAAGGTTAACATGATTATTCCAGTTAGTGCACACCTGCTGTACTATGTTGGTGGAGAATATTATAATGGATGTTAGAACATTAGAGTGGTCACTACTAAAAGCTTACACAAAGTGTTGCCCAATATTAAGCAAGTATTCCTGAAAGTCAGACAGGAGGAGAAAGGAGGTGAGTATTGCTCATAATAATTATATTGTTAGCAAGTTACTCTTGCATTAAATTACTAACAAATGTTGACAATTTAGATAGCAATTCATATTTACCATCCAAAAGTTTCCTTTAGAAATTGTATGTAGGCTGTTCCAACACATCAAAATTTTGTTTATCAAAATTTTCCTAAACCAATTTTCAAAATTTTACACCAAAATTTGCACTCTACAGTATTCTTCAGTAATCTTCAGGATAATTGTTGTACATTATTGTTCTCATTTCACCACACACAGATAAACTAGTAGAATTATTAAGAGCACACAGTGGACCACATTACAAGACCATTGTATTCTGTAATACCGTGAGGAGCTGTACGTGAGCTGCCAATCATCTGGTTGTCAACGGCATTCCTGTTGCTAAGTACCATGGTGGAATACACCCTGTGGTATGTGTGTTAATGTGTAACACATTTTGTAACCCGTCAATAATTCTATTTGTAGCCCATCAATAGTTTGTTGAAAGGCAGTGTTCTAGTGAATCACCTAATATCGTATAGCGCAATTTTTTACGAATTCGGAGTTAGACAAAAATTGATGAGTTAAATTTTGATGAATTATATCATCCTTATATGCAACAGCTATTGGGATGAAAACTTTGAATGGTAAAATTTTGACATACTCTTGGTATAAGGGTATATCATTATTCTAAAAAAAGAGCACCAACATTTCCTTTGTTATATTAAGCTACTATATTTTGCTAGTTTAGGATTTCATAATTTACTGAAATTTAAGGTTATTTCTTAGGTTATCTAAATATTGTTTCTATTAGATACACAAGCACAGACCATTACAAGACTTTGTCAGTGATGATCAAAGTGTTCTAGTGTGTACTGACATAGCATCAAGGGGCATAGATTGTAGTAAGGTGAGTCATCATTCAATGATGTCATTATTTATGATGTCATCGTGTTTGTGCCAGATTAATCATGTAGTCCAGTATGACTTCCCTACCTCTGTCACGGATTACCTACACAGGGTGGGGAGAACAGGCAGGGTGGGTGGGGTGACACAGTGCCTGGCCACCACCTTCATGACTAAGAAAAAAGATGTCCGAGTAGCACTGAAGATCGAGGTACATATGCAGATACTCCGTTTTTCCAAATTATTGACATTAGAAGTGACGTGTGCTATGTTTCTGCTCATACTTCTTTTTTAATATCAAAAACTTGGAAAAACACGATATACAAGTTTTTGTAGTGAATTTTTGCTTTTCCTTATTCTCAACCTGCAGAGAGCTGCAAACAAGAAGACACCAATAGCAGATGAAGAATTAGTCAGCAAGAGTAACAGAAGGAAACCAGTAGTTAATGATAGAGAGAAACAATGGAGAAAGAAAATTCTACTTAGCCACATTCATTGAGCACTGTTCCATATTGATCCTCTCCAGACTTTTATTAAAATGTTTAGTGTAATTGTCACTGCGCTTTGATAGTGATCAAATAGCAAAGGGGAGGGGCTGTTAAATATGCAACAGTGAAGGGCTGGGGAGGGGCTGAAGATTATGCAACAACAGAAAAATGTAACTGTACAAGTACATGGATGTGACCACACAGGGGGTGGGGCTACATACAATGTCTTGAGGTTGCTCTCTCCACAGTGTGGCATGTGCACAATCAAGATCATGTGACTTGTATAATAAACAATGGCGTAAATTATATAACACTACATCAATCAATCAATCAATGTCCAGCTGTGATAATCCACGACCAGTCTTTCCTGGAGTGAACACAAACAAAATACCGAACTCTACTCCATACACAGATACGATTTGAGGATATTATCGAGTTCACTCGCACACAAACTTTAAAATTTAGTTAGTCAATTATATTGCAAGACTGAATATGTAGATTTGAAGATTTTCTAAACCATTGTGA
Organism: Spongia lamella; assembly: GCA_963930835.1. NCBI lineage: Eukaryota > Metazoa > Porifera > Demospongiae > Dictyoceratida > Spongiidae > Spongia > Spongia lamella. Next base: position 6,861,853 of record OZ005753.1, read on the forward strand.
CACAAAGAACGCATGAGACGAGACACGAGGTATGAAGTCACCCATTAGGTGAATATATAGTTTAGTAGAAATTCCATACTAACCACTATAATAATAATGACCTTAAACTTACAATAACATCCGGCTGGTTTACTGGGTGTGTCGCGTGTACGTGTCTCTTCGGTCTCTAAGTCTTTGAGTGTTGATCAATAATTCTTTCACTAATCCGCTACTATCACGATTATCAACGTAACATGAATGAAGGAATAAACCAGTTCAAGAAACATGACAAAGGTAAATTATTGGATTTATAATTATTAATTTTGTATAAATTCTGAAATTTAATTACAAATCTTAAATCTCCAGTGAACACTACTCCATCACTGAAGGATCTTTATCAACATGTCACTCCACAATATGCTGCAGACTGGGAAGTGATAGGAACACTACTGGGTCTACCCAGTGGAGACCTGAGAACTATAAAGGCTGGAAATCCTACAGACGTCAAATGGTGTTGTAACCAAATGTGGATACAGTGGCTACAAGTGGACACCACTGCCTCCTGGGAGGAATTGTTTACTGTCATTGAGTCATCTGCAGTGCTCCTGATAAAGGTGACTAGCTTTGTATATATGCATTGTGTATGTACAGTAGCTAGCTATATGTGAGTGAATGATTGTGTATTATGTTGTCTTTACTAACTAGCTACTCTACTGACCTCCAAACTGGACCAGTTGACTATCACTGATAAAGGTAACCTCTACACATTATTGTATGCTCCAATTATAACCTACCTTGTTATTATAGGAGTTGAGGCAGTCACCATATTATCCAAGAGGGTAAGAGAGGTTAACATACAAACACAGTTAAGAGTTGACAAGGAGGCTTGGCCTCCAGAACCACCAAAGACATTTACGCCACTTGTATTAATACAACATCAAGGTCATCCTAACTTAAAACAATCCATTGCAATGGCTGAATTTGTTGAGCGAGGTCATATTGACATGGTCGTTTCTGTAACTACTACCGATACACTTCCCAAATGTCCTAAGCTAGACAGCCATCAGCCATTACAAGAGGTGCTTGACACTAGCAAGGTCACAAAAGAAGTTGCAGAAATCTTAGCCCCACTGGAGACAAATGTTGATCCCCAGTTTATCTTGATCGAGGGAGCTCCTGGGATAGGAAAGTCTTTATTGTTAAAACATATAGCATACCGTTGGAGTATACAGGAAATTTTACAAAAATTCAAGTTAGTTCTTCTTCTATGCTTGCGTGATCCTGCTGTACAACAAATGTCATTGATCGATGATCTTCTCCAGTCATTCTGTAAAAGAGACAGGAGAGCTACTGACACTGCCTCCGCATGTAGTGACTATCTGTCAGAGAATAATGGTGAAGATCTTGCTTTACTCCTTGATGGGTATGATGAGTATCCTGAAAGATTACGAAAAGATAGTTTAATTGCTGACATATTGGAACGAGAAGTGTTACCTCGTTGTGGCTTGATTGTATCATCTCGTCCACATGCCTCAGTAAGCCTCCGACAACATGCAACAGTGAAGGTAGACATCTTGGGTTTCACTAAAGCTGAGCGAGAACATTACATCAAAGAGTCAATGAAGGGTCAACCACAGAAAATTGATGAACTCACACAATATCTTCAAACTCACTCAACAATCAGTAGTTTGTGCTTTGTACCCTTCAACCTTGTCGTCTTGGCTTACCTGTATAAACAGGGAAACCCCCTACCTGAAAATTCTGCTGAATTATACAATTATTTTATTTGCCTTACCGTGTGCCGACATCTTGCCAAACATGGTCATCATCTCCAAGGCAACATCACCAAGCTGACCGATCTTCCAGAGCCCTACAATAAAATAATTCAACAATTATCAAAGTTATCACTAGAGGCTCTTAATGATGACAAGTTGATTTTTACCTTGGAGGAGATCAAAGCTGCTTGTCCAAATATCACCGCTACCCCAGGCGCCATTAGTGGCTTTGGTCTCCTACAAGCAGTAGAGCACTTTGACTTGACTGGAACGACAACAACAATAAATTTCTTGCATTTCTCCATTCAAGAGTATTTGGCCGCTCACCACATCGCTAACCTTCCAGCTGACGAAGAGCTGAAAATCATCGAAGAGAAGTTTTGGAGCGATATTCACTTCAACATGTTCTCCATATACGTGACACTCACAAAGGGACAACGACCTTCTTTCAAACATTTTCTTTGTGGTGGAAACAAAGCGATCACCATTTCTGACAAATTCCTCAACAATCCATTACAATGTCTTCGTCTCTATCGTTGTTTTCACGAAGCTGGCGATGTTGATATTTGCAAGACTATAGAGCGATCAGTAACATTTAGCGATAAAGAGATTCATCTTAGTCGAATAGAAACATTTAGCACTAGATTAACAGCTAGCGATGTGGAGTGTGTTACAGTATTTCTTACCTCATCGTTCAACAAGGAGTGGGCGTGGCTTAACTTGACCGGCTGCTACATACAAGATCATGGCCTTCATATACTACATCGTGGACTACTCCATTGTAGGAACATTACTATTGATTGGCTGGGGTTGGACGACAATGGCCTAACAACACAATCATCCTCCTTGATCAGTGACATCACTGTGAAGTGTAAAGTGAAGAGGTTAGTGATTAGTCATAACCACACTATTGGAGAGAATGAACAACTCTACTCCATGTTGTCCAACCCCTCTACTGTACTAGAGGAATTGATCATGTGGAATACTAAGTTATCATGCAGAGCAGCCATTGCTATGTTTACAGCAGTGAAGGATAATAATAAACTAAAGGTGCTCCACATTTACGGCAATGCCATCACTGATGATGCCTGTGATGCCATTACTACAGCACTGGAGAGGAACAGTTGTTTGGTTGAACTGATTATGTACGGCAACCCACTGACTGGTGAAGCCATAGTAAACATAGTGAATGCCCTGAAGGTTAATAATACATTAGAAGTGCTACGGCTTCCCGATTGCCCTGAGGACACTAAGAAGAGAATTTGTTCTCTACAAGAAGTTATTAACAAGAATAGACAAAGCCGAGGATGTCAAGTGAAGTTGATGATTGACTATTGGTAGCTTTTAGTTCTTTTCATTAGTTTACTCTTTGTAACTACTGCCATTTTATGACTAACTATCCACAAGTGTTATTAACAACTGTTGTATTCTAAAGTTGATAAAAGTTTTATTAAATGTTTTTAAACTACAAATTGTTAACTCGATAAACTAAAAGCCATTAAAATACGATGACATCAACTACACCTCCCTCAGTGCTGTGAGAGACAGTTCTAATAATTGCTCACTGTCAGAGATGGGGTAAAGCACATTGAAATGACTCAAGTACAAAGAGCACTGATCATGAGATTATATATACATTGATACTGGCGGATAGCTGTAAACCACACTGCAGTAATTGTGAGCATACAGTAAAAGCTAGTGGATATACATTTGATGTTAAGATTATAATATTGTAACTAGTAAGATGATCCTACACTGATCATGATCACTGATCACACTGACTAACATTAGTAGCCAGCTGCAGTCAGTGTCAGTTATTCTATAGGATTTTAGTATTGGGAGGGAAATCAGTAACTTTGGGAGTGTTAACTTGAGTAAGAGCAATCATCACTTGTACTGATCAATAACTCTCCATGACTTTTACATGTTTAAAAGGCAAATTATGGGGTTTCCCCTAACATTACTGAAATAAACACTGAATCGCAAACTAGTGTTGCTAGTGGAAGAGCAAATTTTACAACAAATAATCTTGCAACCATGCATGAATTTTCTGACTATTTTCAACGAGTTTACTGAATTCACTCGGTGTAAACACAACAAATTTTGAATTCACAATGTAATGGGAACCAGATAAGTCAAAATGAGGGTTCCGCAACAAGGAAAAATCACCAAAATTTCAAAATCTTTTTCAAAGGAAGATTTGAATGGTCGAAACATTTCAAAAAGTCACATTCCATCTGAGGACTACAACTACAAGATTTCAAGCTTGTTGCAGCAGATCCCTCAAGTGAAAATGTTAACTTCAATTCCGCCGGCTCTTTGCAAACTGACTTTTCAAAGTACTTTAACCATCTCTGTTCCCTGTTAAGTAGTTAATTAAAGTAACAATTCGCTCACTTGTTTACTGTCACTGGTCTCCCAACAATAAACAATAATAACAAACAACTAGTAACTTTAGCTGACTACCTAATAACCTACTGAACACTAGAAGCTGCTTCAGGAGCTGCTGCTGCTAACATTTCAGCTAAAGCAAAATTAAGTGGTTCAGTGAAAATATCTTTTTAGCCTTATGGAAGTAGTTTTAACTCAACAAAAAAATTTTTAAACCAGGCGCGCGCCTGGTTTCTTGAAATCGTTTTCGTGAAAACGTCGGTATGCGTGTGTGTGTGTTTGTGTGTGTGTGTGTGTCCGCCCCCCAGGCTATTAAAAACTATTCACGTGAAATGAAGCCTGAATAACCAATCAAATTAGTCCTACTGCTTTTCTATGACACTTGCTATCGATATTACTGATGGGCGGGGCCTTAGTAACGAAGCGCGTCGTGAGTAACAGACTAATAAGAACAAGGTAATGCAGTGTTAGCCGTTCATTCCATAGTAAAAGCCGTTTGAACAGCTGTACATTACTAACAAGACGGAGCGCTTCAGTTTTGAAAGTGGGCGTGCCGTGCGGGTTGCGGAGCTTATAATACAAGACTAGCCTAGTGTTACAGTAAGAATTTCGGCTTAAAACAACTTTTTAAAAGTTTTATCACTAAAGTATACTGGAGTATAAAATTAAATTTGTATGCGTTGCTATGTGCTCCTTAGTGATGAGTCTTTGCTCACATGACTTACTCGTGACGTCATTAATTACTATTACAATACACTGAATAGGAGTTGATTAACAGTGGTTTAACTTACACATCGCCTGGTTTTTAGATGTAACTTTAGCTGACTACCTAATAACCTACTGAACACTAGAAGCTGCTTCTGCTAACATTTCAGCTAAAGCAAAATTAAGTGGTTCAGTGAAAATATCTTTTTAGTCTTATGGAAGTAGTTTTAACTCAACAAAAAAAATTTTTTTCAAGCACAAAATGCTTAACAAACTTAACTGGGTTCAGTTCAGTTTTCAAAACAGAGTTACAAACTAAAGCCAATTTAGCCCCTGAGCAGCTTAGCTAGCTAATGTCTAAGCCAACTGTTCAATTTGAGTAGACCTTAAAATTCAACTGAAACTATTAACCAACTGGCCTAGCCTAATAAACTGCTCTATATTTCAATTTTTCTACACTCCTAATGGCTAACTAGTTATTAGTTTAACTTGCTAACTACACTAAGTGAAGTTTACACTGCAACTCCATCTTTCATTTTTTGTTCTTAGCCACCAGACTAAGCAGCTGGAAGGTGCAGCCGCCTTTTTAAACCGCTAAAATTTGTTTTGCATGTGATTACGCAATGTACAAATGACCCAGACAAATGACACCTTTTATTGTTGCAACTATTGAACTACTCTAATAGAACATTCAGCAATATAATATTGACCTCGGGATAAGAGACCAGTCGATAAGCAAGTAAAAGTATAATAGTAAGAGTTCATAATCTACTATAGTAGTAAGAGTCTACATACTGATCATAACTGCAGTAATTCCTACACCGCGGTGCAATAGATCAACTACCGCTAAATTACTGACTGTACTATTAGAGAGTTTTGCTTGGTACACTGATAAAAGTACATTTTTCCCTTCAGCCACCTCCCTATCTGTACACAGCGTCTAAGCAACTTCTGAAAATGTTCATGGAGTATATAGCTAATCGCATATACATTGTTACCATAAGAATTCTATAATACAGAACTTTTATAGCTGCTTGTTAAAAGCACGTGCACTATATTGATAGATTTTATTAGCTACTAGTTTGGTCACATGCTCTTAGCAGACTTCGTTTGGATGGACTGCCAATCAAGTAGTACTTTAAGAGAGACGCCTGAAAAATGACCAACCACTGCACCAAAATTACATGGGATGGGCCAAACCTGTAATAAAATAAACAGTGTAGCTCTATATACATATTACTATGTTTGTATAACTGCAACTCTAATGCTTAAACACTCAGCCAGAAGAGTTGCACTTGTATTTGAGATATAGGGCAACTGATCTAACTATCTAGCTAAGCATATCATTATATCACCTGCCAAGGTCTCTCCCAGTCCAATGGAACAACAAACACTCCTAACCAACTTCCCATCAGTGTACTGCCAACTATCAACATTGAAGTAGCAGACAGCCTAGGATGATGAAAATGAACAAGTATCTATAGAATAGGTTGATACTGTAGAACAGTTTTTATTCAAAGGAGATGTATTTTTGAATTTTTCGAGAAGCACGAAGTCTACAAAAATAAAACTATGAAAATATTATCGTACATGTGCGGATTGTTGTTGGCAAATGGAAGAGCACAAAAATAAAACCCTCGAAATTTAATTTATTAGTTCTACGATCAAATATAACCCATCATACAGTAGTATGTGAACCATACCAGAGTGGTGCTCATCAATTGGAGATTATAAATGCCCCCTTGGGGAAATGGTCTGGTGAACTTAGCAGACATGAATTGTTCTACTGATCTTGTTTTTAGATTGTTGATTAGCGTGGAGTGGCTCAAAGGAAAGTTTACTGAGTGGCACGGCAGGGTGGTTTATTGAGATTCTAATTATAGAAACTGAGGAGGGTAGCCAGTGTTTAGTCTTCTGAAACTGGTTGAAACACCAATCAAAAACCTGTAGGTCAACAAAACAAGTCATGTCTCCTAAGTTCACCAGACCCTTTCCAAGAGGGCACTTATAATTCTCAATCATAAATACCACCACAAGGAAAGTGGTCCGGTTCACAAGACTAATAGGAGAACTGACTGTTTCAGTCGGTAGACATCAAACATTGATGCAGACGGTAAACAGCAGAGGAGGGCCATCAGAGCAGCCCACATAAATGTATCCAGTTGCCTCCTGCAATGGAAATGAATATAAACTCCCTCAGTAGCCAATAATCAACCCTAAAAATTTGTACAAGTTTAATGTATTTTGTGCATAGACTGGACTTGTATGCATGGGCGCTATGTTTGTTATTACAAGAAATTACTTGTAACATATTCAAATATCTGTTATACTGACTTACTGAATTAGTGGGGCACCAAATAGAACTGCTGTCACACAGAAAATAACAATTCCTTTTAGAACGTTCAAGCACCATTTTGTAAAAGAATTCTAAAAATACAACATAAAATTATAAACTGGCTAGCTACTAGGACTCTGCAATATACCGAATTTTAGTAATACCCAATATCATTTTAGGATACCATCATGAATTTAACAATGCCATGATATCGTACTTCTATGAATATATAGGATATTTATAAATTATCTTGTGCTTGAATCTTGTTCTCTCATGCCACTTGAAAATCTTTTCCCTTGTTTCCTTGCTAGCATTGCAAGTGCGATCCCTACTCACCTTTTCATAAATTTTGACTTATTACATCCGATTGTGGACATGTTGTGTATTGTTTTACAAATATTATATTTGGCAATATACCACAGAGCCCTACTGGCTAGCTATATGCGTACCCATCGCACATATGTGTATGATCGAAGGTAATTACCTTATTTTGCGATATGTTCTGATTAATGCACACCATACATATTGTAACAAAATACATCAGACAAAACACAATAGAATGCCAACCATTCCATTTGAGGTATTCGTTTTTCCATAACAACGTTGTTACAAGATAGAAAATGCAACAGAACCAAGAATATACTAACATTGTAAACGACAAAATACGGATATAGTTAGAAACGTACACGTGCGGCGAGACGTGCGACATGTTCAAATGTTACCCTCTGGTATCTCACTCTCCAGTCATTTAAAACCAGTGTTACTTGTATAGGGGCGCTACCTCCTCAATAACAACTATGTTCTTCCCACGCTTTCATTGTTCATCTTCCATACGGCAATACGAGCATCATAGATTTATAACCTGTGAGGGTAAAATAATCAATCAACCCCCAGGTTGTAAATCTATGCGCGCAAGATGCGCATGGATGTACCAATTACCCTATTATGTAAGAAGACAAAAGAATTTAATTAGCAGCAAGTGTTCCAACGCGCTCCTCAGTTATGTTGTCTTTAACAAGAGTATTACGTGCTGCTACTCAACTGCCGGTGTGGAGGCCTAGGTGGGCACAAACCACTGGTAATACATTGGCACACAACCTTCACCTCCCTTGTGCATGGTCATCGACGTCGGTATTAGACTCGGTAATAGACGAGATCTTTCTTGGTGGAGATTATTTCAAATCCCGAAAGCTGTCGGATGAAAAGTTGCGCAAAGCTTTGACTAGTCCAGCTCGATTCCAATCGATTGATGCAAGAGAAGATCGCTCGGACGTTACCAACATTTCGGTGGGAAAATACTTGTCAAAATACCGTGGGGCTTACTTGATGAAAAATCCCAACGATATGTCTGTTTATTATCAGCTTTTTACTCACGTGCGCCCCAAGATAGTGTTTGAGATGGGAACATTCAGCGGAGCATCAGCTATGTGGTATGATGATACTGCAAAGTCACTGGACTTGAATTGTCATATATACTCAGTCGATATTGAACCGGAATTGTTGGATGAAGACTTCAAGCAGAGAAAACCAGACACAATTGACTTCTTCATAGGAGATACAACCAAAATTGAAGATGTTTTCCCACCATCAATGCTAGAGCCACTTCCCCACCCTTGGCTGGTAGTGGAAGATTCCCATGACAACACAGAAGCTGTTGTTGAATACTTTCATCAGTTTATGATGGTAGGAGACTACTTGGTCATTGAGGATACTAGTCCTGATGTACCCATTGAAGGAAATATGTTCGACAATACCACTACAAAATGTGGACCAGAAAAATTAATTGTGCTTAAGAACCTACTGAGGAGTCCAATTGGGCAAAATTTCAAGGTGGATTCTTTCCTTACAGATTTGTATGGTTACAACTGTACTTGGCATTGGCATGGCTTCCTCAGAAAATGCTCCTGATCTACTGATGGCCGGTATGAGAACCTGTAATAACCAAACAATGATATTTATTATTTAGAATGTATCTATATGCATTGCATGCATGTAAGGATAAGTTGCTAACTCTGGTATAAAGCTATAGCAATACAATATAGCTAGCTAGCTATCATGCAGTGCATGTGTGTATGTATGCATGGGGGTCATGCCCTAAGGTCAGTACCTCCTCATGGGGACCCCAGCCCTGGGGTAATGGCCATTAGACGGCTAACGCTGGCAAACCAGATGTTGCAGTTGATTTCACTATTCTTGAAAAAATCAATAAATAATCCCATATGGTTGGATTTTATAGAATTCCATTTCATTAGTTCTACGGAAATCCTTACTGGGTTCCGTAGGTTCTATGGAATATTTTACGGCAGTTACTGGATTTTTCAAGAATAGTGAAATCAATAGTATCTCATGACACACATGCAAAGGATTGTACAGTAGACAAAGCTGGACATGCATGGTTACTGTGCACCTGTTGCCACGACCATTGCCGGCCATGCAGTTAACCATACAGATGTGTGACACTGATATGGTACCTAACCTGCTCTTGATGTTTTTGCTCTTTCCCCTTTTGGGATGTCACTTAACCGTAATGGACAATGCACAGGACAAGTGTATTATGTGTACGTGTTATACATCTGTGCATTTCTATGCATGTGCACACCAGTTTGTATTTTTGGAGTAATAATTTTTGAGTGCTTTTATAGACAAACCTCGTAAATTTAGCTAGCTACTTGAAGATTTTGCAGAGCTAATAGAGGGTAGGGGAATTGCTATAATTAATACAATTATATATAATTGCTATAATTAAATACAATTATGCTATAATTAATACAATTATAATGTGAATAGACTTACATTACCACAATTGGCTCCATGGCTGGGTACAATGGGTCTTTGACCTTGAGAGTAATAACTATATAGTATATATATAGTGTTGTGATGTGGAAGCCCAGTCCCATTGATGCACAAGCACTTGATTTAGACATTAGTACATGATCATCACCCAGCACACGCATGTTTGTGGGCTTGCACTTCATAAGTACAATACCTAGTGAGTATAGGTGTACATGTATTTCTTATATGGCAGAAGGGCCGGGCTACAACCCACAGTATAGGTACCCACCAACTATAGCATTGTTCAGCAGCTGTAGCCAGCTCATAAATTGTGATTATGAAGAAGCTTATGTGAAATACAAACTCTTAAATTATGGTATATGTGTTAATTGTTCTATAAAGTAAATTGTTTTGTTTTTTTGTAATCTGCACGCAACTGTATCATTGTCATCAGTACTGCTCGATCAAATCCAACCTACAGAACACCACAATGAAAATGGTATCATTTTAGGACCCTTAGCTGGTGCATGGGTGATTCATCTACAGCTATTAATGACATTACACCCCTCCACAGTGGTGGAAGGTAATATACTATGCATGGAGGCTCACAGTCATATGTATAGCTTATATACATAATGTTACTACAGGCCTTACCAATGGCTCCTCAGAACAAACTTGTTTAATATTCTCCGGAGCAATTATGAATATGTTACACAGTGACTGGAGGTTCTCAAATAGCTGATCAAGCAACTTTTTCTGTGATAAAAGAATATCAATTATTAAAAACATAAGGTGTGTGTGTGTGCGTGTGCGTGCATGTGCGTGTGCGTGCATGTGCGTGTGTCCTTGTACTTCAACTAGGCCTTGTTTACATAGCTACATACAGAAAAGTTTAACAGTAACAAATTACAAACTTCAAACAGTTGAACAGCCTTCCTGTAAGCATTCATATCACAGATTGCTAACATTCCACCTGTAACAAAACCACAATTGACTCACTAAGTTGTGAGCCTATCCTGTAACCTGTTGAGTTGAACGTGAACTGTTGTATGTGCTCATAGATGGTGCGGTGTAGTCTGGTACCAAACTCCATCAGGACGGCTTCCCGATTCTTGCCATCCAGTGAATCATGGATCACCCGGTAACACTCACACGCATACTGCACTACATCTCTACAAGCCTACAAGACACAAGAACATACACACATAAAATCATAAAATGTAAATCAAGGTTCTACATAATGTGTGTGTCTAGTCAATTTTTAAAAACAAATTTTCTTGTGAAAAAATGTTGTATGTCTGTATGTGTGTTTGTCTGTGCATGCTATACACATACGTTAGTTGAGTTTGCTGCAGTGGAGACTTCATCTGCCTTGATGTCTTCTGGCTTAAAATCTGATTTCTGCTGAGCACTGAGCAGACGCTTCACCCAGTTCAACATGCTATTGAGACACCTGTCACATGTGCATGAATCAGTTAGAAGCACAGTGTAGGTTAAGAACTACAAATATTAACAGATCACCTAACAATTCCTTGCTCAACTTTATGCTCAATATTTGTAATCACTTTCCTCTTAGTTTCCAGACAGGTGGATGCAATTTGAGGATATCTAATTAATCCCCACCACACTTAAAATAAAGTATGCAGAAAGGGCTAGGCTTACTTGATACAGGGAGTGATCTTTTCTCTGAAGAGACCTTCAATTAGAGGCATTTGTGAGTTGATCACACCAATCACTCTGAAGAACTGGCCACTAGGCGCACTGCTTGGTTGCGAACTTGGAATGCCTGAGGGTTCATAAATAAAATGATGAATGCAGAGGTATGTTCAGTAGTGTGAAGTGTAAGGTGAACATTAAAAGTTATATAACCTACACTTTAGGACCAAACCCTAAGTACAAGGTACAAGAATACATTGTATTATATTTGCACAACCCTGTGCATGTGTCAGGCAAGTATGAATACTTGTGTGCATAGTACGTTCCACTTATGGGCCTCTAAAAATCTTCCCAAACCTGCTACTGATCATTTGGCTGTGTTATCACAAATGATAACCAGTAGTTGTGATGATTGTGAGATGTTATTTCAACTACTGACACAATATCTTGCATGCGAAATAACTAGTAGTTACAGTGTGTCAAAATCTCCATTATACACCTGTATACATATTATACATGAGGTTGCTAGCAAAAAGATGTGGTTTATTAAAGTTATAATTCTCAATAATATTAGGCGGTTGATTACACACTTGCAAACACGATGTCCAGGGCATAGTCGAAGTGTTCGCTGCAGAGCATGTCCAACACCTTCAGGTATATCTGTGTCACTGTATCCGACAATTCACGATCTGTAATCAACTATGTAATAAAAACGGCAGTTAACACTAGAGCTGAAACAAATACTTGATTTGTTTGGATGTTCGCTCAATTGCATATGTATTCAAATAACAGGAGAGTATTCGGATGTACAGTGAATGATTTTCTTGCATATTAACTGCAAATCTAAGTAATTAATTGAATTGATTTTTATGTATTTCTAGCAAAAATCAAGCGTTTTATGCCCTAGTTAATATTTCCATTGCCTTTTAAGCTGCTTAATTACTCTTGTAAACTACCTACAGGTTACTAATATAAGTAAGTGTGTGTATTAATTTTAACGTTTTGACTCAAACTGTAAGTAAGTAATTATATTGAAATTTGCAGGCAATCATAGTTTCATAAATATAATAATTCGCTAAAATATTAATACTAGTAAAGTAGACCTACCACCCTACATTACTTCCCTACCTCCTTACACCTGCCCACTGCCTGCTTGCTCTCATAGATAATACTGGCACACACATCCTCTGAAATGTACAACTCATCAGGGGATGCTTTAAGCAAACGGGCTCGTAGCCTAGGCAATGAAAGAGACAATAGACACCCCATATGTAAGATATGGACACAAACACTCCTGAACACATATGACAGACTCAGCAAAAACCTCCATGTTTGCATAGCTTCACACAAATAGCTGATAGTTGCATCAATTTTTAATTGGTTTATATTAAAATGCAGCTGGATAATTTGACAACTAATATGCAAATTCTACAACATTACAAGGAATGGTTGGAGAGTTAGGAGTTCTAAAAATGGATCAAAATTTGCATGCAAACATGGACTGAGGCTTTTTGCAGAACTAGTGATCAACAATTAGCACAGGTGAGGGGAATACTTACCCTCCTTGTGAGCGTTTTGGCATATCCATTGACTCATAATATTGTGTAAGCATTTTAGTACATCTTTTGTGCAGGTGGTCCACTTCAGCCCTGCCATATAGAAATGATAATGACCCACTACATGTGCGTATGTATGTATGTATGTATGTATGTACGTGTGTACGTATGCATGCATGTATATGTATGTGTGGGTAGTGTATGTATGGTATGTGTGTGCATAGCATACATACTCACGTGCTATAAAAAGTAAGGTATTTATTAAACAGCGTCATTTTAGTCAGTTTGGACAAGAACGCTGGATCAGATGTCATATCCGGTCTGCTCAGTTTACTAGCCAACCGCGTAGTCCTTCATGAAGGATATACAAGCAACTCACAGTAGACTATTACACATTGTACTCACCTAGTATAGAGTTCATGAAGTTGTGTAAGATACTCGCTGGTCTTCTTTTCTTCTTGTAATTTATCCAGTGTGCTTGTAATGTGTTTCTGCAAACGGATCAACTAGGATAACAAGGTATTTAAGTTAGGGGTTTGCTACCGAAAGGACTTTTTCAAACACAGTTTGTATGAAACGGGTGGTGACCATCTCCGGACTCTCAAACACAACCTCAATTTGATCCCTCACCTGCACAACATGTCACTATGATGTCATAGGACATTACATCATTGTTTACCTTAGCACAATGCTTCTCAACATCCAGATAGATGTGGTCAGTGCTTGTCGCCTGACTGCTGACACTTTTCTAGACAATTATTTTATATGACCTATCTCTCGAATAATACAGACCACACATACTTGTAGACTGTTTTGAATGAATGAATCAACACAATCAGAATATCCCTACATACATATACATTAGATCATGTGACATCATGTGAGATCAAGATAGTCCATACTTACCTTTGAAAACTGTTGAAGTGCAGAGGCATAGATCTTCATTCGTGGAATATCAGCAGAGATGTGAGCTTCTTTGAATTTGGCCACAAGAGATGTCTCGATTTCCACATATTTATCTATTATGGAGAATAAGACTGCATAGCTACTAGGAACCATAACAAGATGATTCAACAAGTTATGTACTACCACCTATTAGCTACATAGTTCGCAGACACACATGTATACACTACACACACACGCACGCATACGCACACACACACACACACACAGAGGGTATTATAAGCACATAAGTACCTGCTATTCGTGAATTCACTTCATTATACCTTAAAATGTAAACATAATAGACAATCATAATTGATAACAATATGTTTACTTGTCAGGAGGAAGTTCTTGTGCCAACATGTTCAACTTGAAAATGATGTCTGCAGCTTGCGGGAGCTACAAAAGCAATAATGATACAAGCAATAATTCTGTAGTGTAACAATTTAGCAGTTAGAATCATTCATAAACCAATAACTAATTGGCAGAGAGAGGTCTGGTGACATTATATACAAAAGGCTCAGCTAAAAATGTACTTTCCTTTTTCTTTCAAACAAGCACCCACAACCCAGTAGAAATCTTGTACAAGTTCCTGATTTGTGAATTTTTTATATGTTAAGGACGTTTTCTTCTGAATACTGTTATCATATAAGACTCTGAGTGATGCTCAGAGATCTTTCTTGAAATCTTGTACAGTGGAAACTGTGTTATATGGACACCATGGATCAAGGTGTCCTGATTTTCCAGGTCAGCTTATGTAGTTAAAGGGCACTTTGGGAACTTAATTAAGTGTGCGCAGGTGTCCACATTTTCAAGTATCTCCATTAACCGATTCCACTGTACACGATTTTTGAAGTTTCGGTGAGCCCTTGCTTTACACATCCTTACCTGCCCAGGATCAGTGAACACCATTGAGGTGGGTTTGGGTGTAGCATAGAACTCTGCCAAATATCGCATTAACGTTTCAGCCTCAAAATCACGTGCCCGTCGATTGTTAGAGCTCTCCAGCTGGTCGCCAAGGTGGACCACTTTAGTAGCAACATATGTAATCCTATCCTCCAGCTCCTGGAAGTTTCCAAAGGCTTCCTGAAAGAAGAATAAGTCTAAAATAATACTGCAGCACTCGAGTTCGTTCTCACTGTATAAAGACGGTCTAGTTCACGTATTCTTGCTTCGTGTTCCCTCTCTTGCTGGCTGCACACTTGCTCTAGCTTCTCCACTCGTCGCTGGTTCCTGTTGCTCAGTTCCTTCAAGGTCTCAATGCTTTCTTTGAACGTGTTCAAGAGACTAACAGGATCAAATGGCCTTCTTTCGCTTACGCTTTGCGGCACGAGACCCGTGCTCGGGTCCATCTTAGACAACTTTTCAACATAGTCTTTTAATACAAACACATCCTTTAAAGTGTATAACAGATACACACAATCCTTAACTACTCATTCATTACCGGCTCAAAGTCTTTAAGGCTGATGTTGAAGGCCATTCCAAGATTTTTATGTCCTGAATACGCGTGTATCCTAGTATATTTAAGCGCTTCAAGTTATAATTAACTTAATTTAAGCGCTTCAAGTTTAAATATTTTCATCCTGATCGTAGTATGGTGTGGGTGTGTATGATACTTTGTAAATCATCCGTATGAAGCCGACTAAGTTTACTGAAAAGCCTTCAGCTTCGCTTTGCTGTCCTGTATGCAAGCGAGTGTTTGGTGATCCGGTGATATCCGTGAAGTGTGGGCACACATTCTGTAAGCAGTGCATCATCCAGCTAGCAGAGGAGAATGGAAAATGTCCACTGGATAATGTACTATGCGAAGGCAGTAACCTGGTGCCTAACAGAGCGCTAATGGCGCAAATTGATGACCTCTTCATCCATTGTTGTCATGGAATAAAATCGAGTGATGATGATGAGAACACGTGGGAGGTTGATAGTGAAGGATGTCCGGAGATAATCAAGTATGGGAAGCGGGAGGAGCACGAGAGCTCGTGTCCATTTGAGCTAGTACAATGCAGCTATGGTGGGGAGCTGTGCGAGAAGATACGAAAGAGTGAACTCGAACAACACTACAAAAACTGTACCAGCATCCCTTGTCCATTCAGTGAATTTGGTAATAATTCTCACACATGAGCAGAGTATGAAATAACAGGACATCTGAGCACATACCTATAGAGATCAGAGGCTAGATCTGACAAAAGTGTCCAAGCCAAATTGTATTTAATGTATGAAAAATTTTATTCCCATAGTTCTTATTTCATGCTCTGCATCCAGCATGTACGCCATGCAAGAGATAAGAATTGTGGCCAGTGTTATTAAAAGATTGTGTGCTTTTTATAGGGTGTGTTTTCAGAGGCACTCAGGCTGCCGTGGATGCCCACAAGGGTAATTGTTCCTGCAGCAGTGAGTTGCACATTCAAACAGTCACTATGACAGAGGTATTGTATCCATTACCGTGTAGTTTTCAAAGTTGTATTTATGTCGTGTGTGTTTACAGCTTAAACAGTTAAAATCGGCCCATGCTGATTTGGAACAACAATTATCAACTGTTCAAAAACAGTATCAACAGCTTCACAAAGACAATGAAAAATTGTTGTCCATTGTAAATGAACAGGCAAAGTATGTATGAAGATGTGATGTACGTATTTTGTGTCACTTGTTTTTCCACTAGTCTAATAGTCAATCTAACCAGTCGGCTGGAAGTTATTGAAGTAGAGTTGAAGCAATCTCGAAGAGTGTCATCGGTAACCAGGGCTGCAGGTGACAACGGAAAGCCAGATGTGACGCCGCGACATCATCGACGGTGGACAGCCTCCAGCGATCAAAGACGCTGGTCGTCTGAATCTGTCATCAGCTTACCTGACTCACAACGAGGCACGTTTACATGGCAAATGCCATTTACATTGAAATGTATAGGAACCTTTAGGTTAGTGAGGAATATATTGCGATAGTAGTATTATTTCTGATTACAGGGGTCACAATGGGACAGTTTGGTCAATGGTTGCTAGCGGTGACCGGATGTACAGCAGTTGTAGCGATGGCTCTATTAAAATGTGGGATGTTGCGGACATGAGGAGAGGATGTATGAAAACAATAGTGGCTCATTCAGACTATGTAAGCCACACAGTCAGTGTACACTAATTAGAGTTTCATTTTATGCATGGTTTCTAGGTCATGTCTGTAGCTGTGGGTAGAGAATTGTTATTCAGTGGTGGATCAGATCGCTGTCTAAGATCTTGGCAGGCAGATACACTGGATAAAGTTGGAGAAGTGAAGGTTAGAAATTTGGTGTGATAAAACAGAGGAAGGTTAATTTCTTGTCTTTCTATACACACAGTTTGCTCATGATGATATCATCAGTGCAATGACATATACAGGCACTTACTTGTTCACCTCTTCATATGCTATGATAAAGGTGAGTAGGTGGGGCTGAGCATTGAATGTGTTTATCATATCATACTATACTGTATTCTACTGAAGGTTTGGGACGCTCTAACACTGAAGGAGCTTCATAAGAATACTGGGTTAAACCACTGGGTCAGGGCTTTGGTGTATGATAAAAGGAGGGTATGTATGTACTGGACATTGTTGTGCACACGTACACACACACACACACACACACACACACACACACACACACACACACACACACACACACACACACACACACACATGCACGCACACACACTGTGACACACAAACACGGTGAAATTATTTAATTAATCTTTGATAGGATGTTGTATACAGTGGGTCACATAATAAGGTCCACATATGGAGGGCCAGTGATGACTTCACTGCCATCAAAGAGATACAAACACAATATGGGACAATCTATGCCATGGCAGTAACCAAAGTCTATCTCATCGTAGGTCAGTCACTGACTGTACTGTTAGAATATATTTAGTAAAAACACTTGCAAATGGATATTATGCATGTCAGACACATTTGAGCACTAATGCTTATAATCAAGTGTTTTTGTAGGAACGTTCAATCAAAATATTCAAATAATGGACATTCAGAGTCATAATCACATAAGGACCCTCACTGGCCATATTGGCACAGTGACATGCCTGTCTACCACTCCATGTGGCCAATTCATGTTCAGTGCATCAGTTGACACTACTGTACAGGTGAGTGCCTTTGTGCTGCTTCACCTTATCCATTAGCAATGTATATCATAGGTATGGAGTTTGGAGAAGATGTTACCGATTCAGACGTTACAAAGACATGAGAAGGCGATTTATGCATTAACGTTATGGCACGACACACTGTACTCCGGCTCAGAAGATATGGAAATTAAGGTAATATTAATTTTGTTGTATAAATATTTGTATTTAATGTTTTTATTATGTTAATAGTTGTACAAACATTTCCGATTGTAGAACATCAATTAATTTTATTTTTTTAACTGCTCAAAAATTGTTTATTAAATTAGTTGAATATACGGTTCGTGCACGGATATTAGCGGGAAAGTACGGAGCTAATAGACATGATCGATATCGGTTGAGCAGGTCGGGTTATAAGGTTATCGACTGTTATGGCGGATTCCGGAGAAGGTTGGGAACTTCATACGACATTATCTTATAGCATGTAAACATTATTCCAGATGATGCACAGCGTTATCACTGTACTAACTGCCATTGCGATATAACCATGCGCTTGAAGTGCGCCCAGTGTACTGATATAGACCTGTGTTTAGAGGTACGTATTATATGGCTCTGGTGTATATGGCGCCATGAATTTAAACAGATCCGTTTATGTCCGTGTTATTAAAATTTATACAATCGTTTGTTTGTTTGTGTGTAGTGTTTTGCTGCAGGAGCTGAAATAGGTGACCACAGGAAAAACCATGACTACCAGTTAATTGTGAGTACTGCAATTACTGTATGTTAATTGTGAGTAGTTTGGAGTAGCCAGCCTCTGGCGCATAGCGTAGGGGTTAGTCTCGCGTGGCCAGACCGCTTTTTTCCGTTTTTATTTGTGGTGGCGGAAAAAAGCGGTCTGGCCACGCAAGACTACGCAGGGGTATGGTCTGTTACGCACACAGTACTTGTGTGGCTGGAATGTAATTAATGTACGTGAAGATTACATGACAAATAAAATATACTAGAATTCTTGATTGTGTAATTTAAAATACTACGATTTGATTGGTGCTTCCACTATAGTGGCAGCTTCACAAGTACTGTGTGCGTAACAAATCCTGTGCGTTTGCCAAACTAAATTGTGAGACTGAAGTATAAAAGAATTATCTGTGTAAAGTTGTTGTATGTGCAAACTTTTGGAATTAACATTGACAAGGGGGTGGTACTCCAGTAGACTCCACTCTGAGCTGTTCACCGCAGTCAAAATGTTGACTGTCTTACTTCACTTGTCACTTTTGGTGTGCTCCTTTGACCAATAGGATTTTCACAAAATCTGCTATCTCAGCTTCTTCATGATCTTCATGCTTCACACAATCTAGCTAGCTACCATGTGGTAATGACAATACAGGTTATTCAAGTTTGTGCTTGCTTTTTCCGAAAACTGTTGCACACTTCAAAAATTTTGTATTGATTGTGGTTGATTTTAGCTATGAAAATTTGCTTGACATTTGACCAGCTTTAGCAGCTTGACTGTTGACCATGACGAATATTTCAGGTTAACTGTTGACTTTTATTTTGACCAGAGTCTAATTGGAGTGTCACCCCTTCATTGTATAATACCAGTTTATTGATATTTTAATCTCAATATTAGGATGATGGAAGTTTTTGTTTACTAAATAACAAATGGGGAGCCATCGAAGAAGTTTTGTTGTTGGATGCAATAGAACAGGACGGCCTTGGTAACTGGTATGTACAACAACAAAATCATATTGTAGAGGCTTTAAAACACTTTTGTCAGGCAAGATGCTGCCTCTCATGTGTTAACTAAAACCACTGACGAAGTCAAGGAATATTATACACAGACATACATTAATGGCATCATTGGTGAAGGTATGCCTTTTTCAAGACCTTGTGATGTACAAGCTGGTTACAAAGCTCCAGAAGTTTTCAAGAATTTTTCTTTAATAGGAACTATTCCAAAAGATTTTCACCGGAAGTTTCTGGACCACTGTGGTGGAGAAAGTGGGTGATGTTTATTCTAATTAAAGCTACTTAGTAACTAGGACTATTTGGTGACTTGTAGCAATGCCAACATCGCCATCTTTTACTCCAGTCAAACTGGAGCTCACAGAGCAGATAGAATTAGGTTATCTTCCACTAAGAGATGATTTTGATAGAGTAAATAATTGTTTTGTATTGGTTACCATCAAGTTTATCTCCTGTCCCTTCAGGAATATGATAATGATGCTGAGTCATCCATTACAGGCTTGGCCATCACCGAGGATGACAAGCTGGAGACAGGTAAGAACTGACTCTGGTGGTGACCACTATATAGAAATGTTCCCTCACCCTGCCAGCTCTCCAGTTGACACAGTTGGACATGTATAACAAAGTGTTGATAGAGAGGCAACAAAGAAAGAAGTGTGTTAATATTATTACCATTAGATTCTCTTTACATGCTGTTACCATAGCATCGCTAGGCAATATAATCTGATAGCGAGCAAGCAACGACAAAGCAGTAAGACTTTATTTATATTATTCACTGTACAATTATTTTACAAAATTTTTAGCCCAGAAAAAGAAGTTCTCTAAAGATGAGAGGTAATAAATTTTATAAGAGCCTAATTAAAATAATTTTAGTCAAAATCAGCTACTAAAAATTAAGAAATGATTCTAAATTTTATTTTTAATCTTATTGTGTAAAGGGAACTGAGAAACAAATTCAGGCCATTTGCAAGATTGCTGGAGGCAGAAGAAAATGATAAATTTATTGTTTCTTTAAAACGTAATGCTGTAATCTAGAAGGGATTATGTTGACACTGTTTGTGACTAGGAGAGAAGCAACTTAAACACAGGATAAAGGAATTGACGAGATACAGAAAACATGGCATTACTAAACTAGAAGGTACAATCATCTTTTTGCCCATTATGGTTGATGATGTTATTTGCATAGATTGTCATGATTGTGAAAAAATTAAAGATAAAAGAAAATTACAAGTAATTAAAATCCATTAGTTACCGGTATCATGTGTTTATCTATCTGTCTTGGTATTTGTACAGGAGAATACTAATCCATCATCCAGTGGGTAAGTGTGTGATGTGTGTGTGTGTGCATGCGCGCGTGTGTGTGTGTGTGTAGAAAATAGTGCAGTGTCTAAACAGCTCTTCATATCACATGTGAATTCCTTTCCTCACTAGATACAGTGAAGATTCTACAACAACAACTGAGCAAGGTTGGTTATCACATACATTCAGTGTTTACATGTGTTCATTTCACTATCAGAGGACATGACATACACTCCAGGCATTTGTTTATTATCCAGCAACGAGCGTTCAGTAAGTGTTTCAACTAATATCTGATAGGACATCATGTCTATCACCTTAGTTATGTCAGTCAGTATCCATGAGGCCTCTGAAGTTTGTTAATCTCAAAACCAACGTTCTAAAAGTAAGCTTATATGTAGCAGTAGTCCAATATTATTTACCATAATAGGAAGCGGCCTTGAGGAAATATGGTGTTCCTGCTAAACACAAAATACCAAAGAACCTCAGGCCAGAACAGAAGGAGAAAATTATCGATTACTTTTCTAGGACCAGTTGGCTCCATTAGTCACCTTCATTCTCATATAATTCCGATTTCTAATGATACCCTCATCTCCAGATAAACAATATGTTTATTCACTATTACAAATTTTTGTATTGCAATTTGTATTTTTTATTTATTTGCAAATATACTGACATATTTAATATTTACATTATATTTGTATAAATAAACGAATCAATGTGTAAATAGATAGAATACATTTCCATGGTAACAAAACCTGATAGTAAACTGGGATCGATGGAGGGGTTACCTGCCTTACCCCGTCACGGAGTTGTGGAGACAGTGAAGCGATCAGCGAGGACAACAACGTCGCTAGAAGACTCCGGGTTGGACCTGAGGGAAGCGTTAAGCACTACGGCCGCCTCGTCCACGAAAATACTGGGAGAAACGACCCGCTCGATTCGTTCCCCGCACAATTTGACTGTCACTGCAACGAGTGTCCCAATGTCACCTCGACCACCTTCATCTACTGCGAAAAAGGTGAGCAAGCAAGCATGTCTTTACCTAGCCAAGACTGAGCCTGAAAAGCAACGGTATTGACTTGTCAGCAGTTGGTTACCTTCTAAACTTGATTTTAAAAATCACTCCATTAGCTATCATCTATTCATACAGCCTACTGAGATCCTTCGAGTCACTAAAGCTGAGATGGACCGTAAGGAACAAGTTGTCAACAGTCTGAGGTGAGAAGACTTACCAGTAGCCCAGGCTCTTAACAACTAATAATTATAGAGCTGATAATCAACAATTGCAGGGGAGGCTGAGATCACTGGAGGCTCTAGAGGAGAGTTATAAACAGGTGACTATAATCTATACTGGTATAAATTATGTGAGGGATGGTATGAGTGAAAACCTTTGCCAATTTATAAAAATTTGTTTGGAAATTATTGGTATAAATCAAACATCAATTTATCATTGCTGAAACTTTTAGCTGGTATGTGATTTTATGGAGCATAAGTTGAGTCTGTATAAGCAAGGTGTCAACTAAGCTGGGTTTTGTCACATACGTATATAAGCGATCACATGACTATGGTGTATTGTGTAATGTAGCTACAAGCTATGTGTACTGAACTGGGTCAGATGATTGGCTGCAACATGGAGGGCGTAGCTGCCAGCAGTGTTAAAGTTATATTGTGTGACAAGGTCTCTAAGCTTCTGTCAGGACACAATAAAATCACTCAAAAAGTTAGTAACACAATATGTCATGTATTACTTAATCATTTTATTGTGCTGTAAAGTTACGGTTGTGTCAAACGGATGCTGAAAAATCTGCGGGTGAGGCAGCAGCCAAAAGCTCCCACTGTACCACGATGGAGTCACAACTGGGTCAACTCAACAATGAGCTTGCATCCAGAGAGAAACAGCTTCAACAGCTCAAGGTAGGTGTGATAATAAATTTGTGAACTTCTTCACACGTTCATGAAGGAAAACCTGAAAATCACCTCCATGTACTAACATTTAGGTAGACATCTCAGCTTGTTACAAATAATAGGATATATTTAATTATGAACTTATGAAGTGTCAAATTAGGTCAAAAATTATGTGTGAAAAGGTACACTGAAGTATCTATAATATTATACATTGACTTGCTGAAATTTAACTATCAATAGAATGAGGTTGACTCTCTGAGACAGTCCAATGCTAGGAGTGAAGCGGTTGTGGCTAAGCAAAAGCAACAAATCTCTGAACTGCAGGTTGCCAGCATGGAGCAATCAGCTGGCGAGGCACACAGCTCAAAGCTTCAAACCGAACTAGGAGTGGTTAAGAGACAGTTGGAGAAGAAGGAGATTGAAATAAACAGCTTAACTGATCAGCTAGCAGGTCACAAGAACAGCCTGGAAGAAGCCGAGCAACGAGCAAACACAGCAGAAGCAATTGTTGATAACTTATACATGCACATTGGAAATGTACTGAAGATGAATGTGGCTGATCAGGATGTTGATAACATCATCACAAAGGTTAGTGCAAACACCAGTTCAATTATAATGTAGTTTAGTAACAGAAGACTTCGACTGTTAGCTACTAAACTGTCACTTTTATTTTGTAGATATCTCAAGTGACTTCAGAGTGTGATCATTTGAGGAACAAACTGAGTGAGGCTGTCCATAACTTGGAAGCTTTGCAGCTTGAAACTAAAGCTAACAGGTATAGTGTGTGTGTGTGTGTGTGTGTGTGTGTGTGTGTGTGTGTGTGTGTGTGTGTGTGTGTGTGTGTGTGTGTGTGTGTGTGTGTGTGTGTCAGGGGCGACGGAGCTGGGTAGGCAGGTTAGGCAATTACCTACCCAACTTTTACTGGCCGAGGTTTGAAGTGCTGCTATGGGAAATGTCTCAGCAATGAATATATTAGCTACTAAACAAACATAGATAGTATATTCTCCGTACACTATATCTATGCTATAAACCAACTGAGAACGCTATCACAAATTAATAAAGCTACCTTATAATAGAAACTTCCATCATAGCTATTAATCATAATATTTATCAACTACCACAGTAGCTATATACCACTGCGGCACAAGCTCCAGCTGCAGCGTCGGCCAGTATATATCATGTGATCCAAATTTAGTGAACTCGTGGTGTGATGGCTTGTAATGATACCATTCGTGGCTGTGTCGTATAGACAGTCACCTCGACTGACACTGAGAGTCAGCGGGAGGAAGAATTGCATCCTGGAAGAACTAGCACCTCAAGTAGCAACGTGCATGTAGACTCTCATGTAGACTCTCATGTAGACTCTCATGTAGACTCTCATGTAGACTCTCATGTAGACTCTCATGTAGACTCTCATGTAGACTCTCATGTAGACTCTCATGTAGACTCTCATGTAGACTCTCATGTAGACTCTCATGTAGACTCTCATGTAGACTCTCATGTAGACTCTCATGTAGACTCTCATGTAGACTCTCATGTAGACTCTCATGTAGACTCTCATGTAGACTCAGCCTCAGCAGTTCCAAGTCACAATGAGGGACAGTCCAGTGTAGCAGATTGTACGATAGTTTGTAGCTTGTAGCGAGGATTGTAGGCGGGCGCCGGTGAATATAACAAGTGAAAATGCACGGGTTTCATTCAAGCTTGCAGTTCAGATAGTTAGCTATGCAAGAATATGAGATTCCAGAAAAGTTGCTTCATCCACCAAGCGCGCAGTCACTCTCAGTACCACCTCAAATACCTGAAGTGGCTCCCAGATCCAATCTCAGTAAGTCATTTTTAAAATTTTCCTGGGGGGGCATGCCCCCAGATCCCCCTAGCCTTAGCATGCTTTGCACAATATAGATACTTGGATAGCATTTCATTCAGAACTGCCTACCCAATCTGCAACTGCTTCCTCCGCCCGTGTGTGTGTGTGTGTGTGTGTGTGTGTGTCCACTATATTTTGTTTACTAACAGGGAGACAATTTTACGACTTGTCTCAGAAGCAAAGAAACACGAGAAGGCCTCCACAGTGGTTAAAGAATTACAAGAAGTCAGTCAGTAGAAGATTAGACTGATGTATTTCAATTCTGTACGTTACAGGCTCAGTATGAGAGGGAAGCTTCGCTAGTTGGCCTCAAACAGGAGAAAGAAGCACTCCAAGATCATTTACATGCAGTACAAGATACTCTTCATTCATGTCAACAAGAATTGTCAAACAAAGAACAAGTGATATCTGCTCTTCAGACCTCCTTACAGCGGGCTACCCAGGCTGAACACACAGCATCTCAACAGGTTACAGTCTATATTTGTAATGTGTGTGTGTGTGTGCGTGTGCGTGTGCATGCATGCGTGGGTGTGCGCGTGTATGTGTGTGCGTGTGTTACCATGTTAATAGATAACTGTTTTATCATTTTTAGTTAACAGAATTTTGCTCAGAATTGTCTGCTGTTATTGGGGCGCCCTCAACTGAACGTGCTAGCATATTGGAGAGATCTCGGCAGCTGGTTCACAGGTGCGAGGAGGGTCAGAAAAGAGTGTACAGCTTTCAAGAAGAACTCTCCGGGAATAGTTCACAATTGCAGCAATTGGAACAGCAATTCTGTGATGTGTGTACTCAGCTGGAGTCTGCCCAACAAGAAATAGACAAATTTAAAGATAAAAATAAGTTACTGGAAGCAGATACAATAGCAGCAGAGTCTTTAAACTCCCAACTAAAAGGAGCATCTAAACAGGTGAAGTTTATGTTAATACATAATGCTGTTCCCTTTACAGTGACGTGATTAGTACGAATCTTTTGTGAAGAAGCTGGCAACTGCTCTTAAACTTGATACAAACATGGCACAAATTCTCTCTGGAGAGTTCATACATGACGCTCTACTGCAAAGAGCTGAACAACTAACAAAACAAGAAGTAAATATTTTCATCGCTACCCTCATGCATCATAATGTTAATTATTTGTATAGACTCAAGTGTTAGCTGAAAAGACATCAGCTGTTTATTCTCTTCAACGGAAACTAAAGGCAACTCGACAAGCTTTGGAAAGCAAAGAACTCCACCTGGGATTGCTGGAACGCAAAGTTGCTACTCTTGAAGAACGTATAGTAACATACAATGAAGGTGAAACCCATAGGGAGTCCAACAATCAAAAGGTAACACTTACAGTATCATACCAATGGTTGACATTACCAGAGTGTTGTGCAGTTCATTAAGATGGAGAAGAAATTGGAGAAGGTTCAACAGTACAGTGAACAACAAAGAAATGTTATCATGCAACTAAAGGCTCAGAAATCTGATATGGACCTGATAAAGGTACGCTAGTATATCCGGTAGTGAGTACTTACTCTAATAGAATATTCAATGTGAAATTGTGTTTCACACAGACTGAGTGTCTAGCCCAGCAAGAGACTATAGCAAAACTTAGTGAAACTGTCGAACAGCTCACCAGGAGTAAGGCCACCATATCTTCAGAACTATCTGCCACTGTTAAACAACTGGAGAAGATGAAATCCCTTGAGAACAATACCAAAGGCAAACTTGAAGCAACCATTAAGGACTTACAAAGCCAATGCGACTTACTAACAGAACGTGAAAGAAAGGTAATCCTATATTTTAGTGCTTGAAATATTTTTATTTTTTTGCTTTTCGATTAGTTGTCATCATTTCGGAACACAGTAAATAAATTGTTACATGATGATATCACGTCGGAGCAAAGTGATAATGACCTTCTCTCCGTCCTACAAAGACTAATAAGCAACAACAATGCACATGAAAGTCGTGTGCGCAGCTTAGAAACCAGCTTAAGACAGATGGAGCATGGCTTTAAGACTAGTTACAATGACACCTTAACACTGTTAAACTATAGTCATGAAAACTAGTATAATAATTGTACAATTATCATTTCACATGCACACAATGATACAAAACACTCTAATAGAGCGCACAGTCGTAAAATGCGATTGCGAAGCGGAATGTAACCGGAATTCTTTGTATGCCGGAGCAATGATTCGTTCACAACTAACTTACGAGTTTACTCACGACTATCGTATTAAACTGCTGGTATGTGGTGACTCTTCGGTTGGTAAAACTTCGCTGTTGACCAGATTTGTGTCCGATAAGTTCAACCTTTCACAAAATCGCACAGTCGGCAAGTCTCGTCAAACTTGTGTTAATTCTTGTATTAATTTGTGTTAATATATAAAAATGACTTAACACACAATGTATGGCTTACATTAGGGTATTACCGTTACAGGTGTTGATATCATGATCAAAAATGTGGTTGTACAAGAAAAGAAAATTCAACTAAAATTATGGTAAAGCTCAGCGGAATAGTCCACTCTGAGTTAATATAATTGTATAATTGTTTAGGGATACTGCAGGGAATGGCTGTGACTCTGTCGACAAACTTCACTTCAGAAAAGTACATGGGATCCTATTGGTTTATGATGTTACGGACCGAAAAAGTTTTGACAGTTTACCCAAATGGATGCGCCACTTTAAAAAGGTACTGCAAAGTCTTACGGTGGACAATTAATATTTTATTGATTATCAGGTAGTCGCACATTCAAAGTTACCTGTTATGTTGCTAGGCAACAAAGCAGACTTAGAAGACAGACGAAAAGTTGATACCAGTGAAGGAGCTCAGGTAAGTACCATTACTTTTGGCTCACCACAAAATGATAACCATTTTCTTATCTGTCTAGTTTGCCAAGAAACATGACATGACATTTTTTGAAACCAGTTGCTTCACGACAACAAATGTGACAGAAGTAAGATGTTCTTAGCAAGTCAAGTAGCAAAGATTACATCGAATAATATTGTTTATAGGCCAGACATACTTAATTACTTGTTTCTCATCAGCAACTTTAGCTTTTTTGTGCGGGCAGGGGTCATTTCTTAAACAAATTTTAACAAAAAGTTTGTAAAATTACACATCAGTCAAAAGTTGAAGTAAAAAATGAGGCAGTAGTGTTCGTAGGGACGAGAAACAAGTAGTCAAGTTTAATTTGCCTACTGTAATATTCTGTATAAATATTTGTGTTGTTTAGGCATTTCACGGTCTTGTGGAGAAAATTGTTAAGGAGGTGAGTCACCTTTTTGCATAGTATGTTTCTAGTCATATCACCTGTAGCGGTCCGATCTTACAGACGACAGCATAGACCTGACGGATTCTGAGCCGGCTTCGTTAATAGAACCAGAGGCCAAGAGAAAATGTTGTTGTCGTCGTTAATCTCTCATCTATAATTTTGTATATTGGTGTCATTTCAAAGAACGCACAGTGGTCATTTTTGTACATTGGAATTTAAATTCATACCATACCATACTGCATAATGAAAATTGAAAACTGAAAAATGAATTCAGCCGAGCTGAACGTTATATTAGGGTGTTGGCAGAAGTTGAATCCTTAGTAATGTCCCTCTAGATCCGTCTTTCCTTCTATTCCATGTATTAAACCGCAGGTGCATTACCCACACTAATGTATGGCGCAGCGTAACCTCAGGTTCACTGAGTCTGGCTCCAGTTCCCGATCCAGCTCTCATTCTATGGCGGAAGCTAATCGTTCGCTCGAACGTTCACAACTAACCTACGACTACGAGTATGACCATCTTTTTAAACTACTAATATGTGGGGACTGCTCGGTTGGCAAGACATCAGTAATGAATAGATTCGTGTCCAATAAATTCCGAGTCGCTCACATCCGTACATTAGGTGAGTTTTATCATAGTAGGTCAAAAATCTATGGTTTTATGCTAAGAGGATCAAAATATTTTATAACTGAGCAAGCATATCGCCGGGTGACCGGCTTTAACAAAATATGCACTAATTGATCCATGAATACACTAACTAATGCATGATGCTGCAGTGTGTCTGGCCTACCCGTCTCTAACTGTATAGCTAGCTACTCTCTGCACTGCATGAAGCAGCATGATGTGTGATGATAACGCAGGTCTACACTAGTCTGAAGCTATATAGCTATGTGGGGGATTGTGGGCCCTACTGGGAGGTTTTCTGTATGGCATAATGCCTGTATTTAGTTATGGCTCTTATCAGTGAAGCTTTACTATAAAAATATAATGTCTGGTATCAGTGTGTATGTATTGGCAGGGGTTGATTTCATGATGAAACACTCTGTGGTGCAGGGAAAAAAACTTCAACTAAAAATATGGTTGAGTATATGAACTACCATAGCTAATATGACTGTCACTGGCTGTACCGCTGCTCTTGTACAGGGACACTGCTGGACAGGAGGAATACGACTCCATCACTGAGCAATACTTCAGGCGGGCCCAAGGGGTACTTTTAGTTTACGACATCACAAATCAAAAAAGTTTTGATAATTTACACATGTGGACAAACAAATTGAAACAGGTGAGCTACAATGCTTCGCAAATATATATACTGTGGCATAACAGTTTCATGTTAGAGACTGAATACTCAAGTACCAATTGTATTACTGGGTAACAAGGTGGATCTAGAAGATCAGCGACAGATAAATACAAATCAAGGACTATTGGTATCCAAATTTATGATAATAGAATTTGTTGAATTTTTTAAATATAAATTTGTTATAGTTTGCTCAGACAGAAAACATGCCGTTTTTTGAAACCAGCTGCAAAACATCAGTTAACATTACAGAAGTGAGTAGTGTGACTTAAAACCACCAGCCGCTGGTTGTGAGATAGCATCATGCATTTATCTTTACTATAGGCAGTTCATTGTCTAGCAGAGAGAATCCTTTTAGAGGTACGCACAAAATAAATTGATAGTTGTTCTTATTTGTTTCATTGAAGGTTGAAAATTCTAAGGAACCTGAGGAAATTCCTGAGAATGAACCAGCGCTTAGCCAAAGTGGCAATTCAACTGTCACACCCCAATCTGAACTTGCAACACCAAAAGAGAAAAGTATTGAACTGCCTCAAGAACCAATTCCACCAGCTAAAGAAAAGAAATGGTGCTCATGTTAATTCATTATTACCAAATGCTTATCATGATCATAAGGCAGTAATGATGCATGAGGGGGGTAGGGTGCATTTTGTTAAGTAGTTAGAGCTTTATCGTAATAATATTTATGAAGCACTAAAATCTTAAGTATCCCTGTTATTCCATGGCTAAATAGATGCTTGATGGATGGA
The DNA here is from genome assembly GCA_963930835.1 of Spongia lamella. Lineage (NCBI taxonomy): Eukaryota > Metazoa > Porifera > Demospongiae > Dictyoceratida > Spongiidae > Spongia > Spongia lamella. The sequence continues at coordinate 6,892,180 of OZ005753.1, forward strand.
TCAAAATCACTATTGCGTAAAATACTAGTGTCATTAATGCGGGTTAGCATCCCTGAATATTCCAAAGCTGTCACATGTTCAACCTATAGCAGTATCATGACTGAATCACTTCTTTAGGTGTCACTGAAACTAGGGCTGGACGATAGTATGATATTATCGTCAGAGTGGCTAACTATCATGATAGTGATAGTGCAATTTACTATCATGATAGTATATAGCATTTGGTGATTTAGAGGTGGTGGGAAGCCATATCTTATTCAAAAAGTGAGGTTAGCACTTTAACTTTTCAGACTAGTACTGTGGAGGTTCAACCTGTAACCGAATTCTTTTGATATTTTGAGGTGCAGCTGTTTTATATTCACACATACAGTGCATTTGTCAAGCAACCTACAGTGATATAATGAATTCAGTACTATCAGGCTACTATCACTATTGTGACATGTTTTTCTACTATCATGATAGTGCTCAAATCTCACTATCGTCCAGCCCTAACTGAAAACAGCAAAAATTTTGACCCATTTTAGAAATTTAAAATCTCATTTCTTGTAATGTTAGAAATTTGCATATTAATTGTAACAGTACATCTTCTGTGAACTGGATATGACTACCACCTAGTCATGTGGTGGCTATCATGCAAACATAGTGGGTTTTTGCAGAGACAATCACGATATAGTTATGTGCCTTCTCATAAAGATAAAAACGACAATCATTTATTAGAGTAACAAAAATAACCCATCAACAGTAGAGCATACCGGAACACTAGATGAATATGTTAGTGATGTTCCTTTTCTGTTAACATTGCAACCAAGATGGAAAACCTTTATCTCTCACTATATCAAAATCGTCAATGATCTTTCCATCCTAAGAATAGTATTCCTGTTTACATATGAGTACAATATTTACTGAACCTTATCAACAGAAACTTGCTGCCATCGGATGTGAGTGGAGTTGAAGATAGTCATGTGGGAATAACCGTAGTCTTCATATCGTACCGCATCCCATGGCATCTTATCAGCAAATAGAGTATGACCCTCTCTACAACCCTACAATGTTATAATTCATCAACAATTGCATTATCACATTGCCGGCCATCTAATGAGACAAAGTGATGGTATACTGAAAAAATCAACCTTGTCACCACACAAACATCATCTATTTGTTTCTTTTATCACAACTCACGCTATAGTTACGCTAACTGACAAAACACAATTTCTACCACAAATGCAGAAATTAATGGTGAAGTTTACAGAATTCAAATACCTCTTTTAGAACTGAAGATATTAATGAATATCTAACTAGTTTAATTTGCATTGACATGGTTGATTCGTAGACATGACATGGTGGATTTTCGCAGACTTGGTCACATATTTATTCACTCACTGCAGAGCCTGTAATAATATGGACTGGAGCTCCAGGGTTCACATAAGGATGACTGTATGATCCATTGTGCACCTCTCTGTCATACACTGGCCACATCCTTTGGTACTCATGTTCATGGGCCCATAATGCAATATCCACTCCTTTATAGCAGTCACAATACTAACTGTTCTCCACATGTATACACATGAAATAAATTACCGTATTTGTAAAATAGAGGCTCTAGTGCAAAGGTGTGCAGTACTGGGAAACCAGTGCGTATCTGTATAATAAACAATGGTGTGCTATAAATAAAACATTAATTTATTATAGTGGAGATGCTATGTATGTAATGTGCCAGGATACTTCATAATCAACACACTAGCGCATGGCTCCCCAGAAACACTTATAACAAAGTTTTAGGCTACCCTTAAGTTAAGGACACACTTCATGGTAATCATGGGTCCATGGTACCAATGAGCTTTGAGGAATCCTTACAATGCTCTCTCTATGATCACAATCACCATCATTCAGAGTGGAGCAGTACATCGGTCGATGTCCAGCTGTGATAATCCATGGACGGTCTTTCCTGGATTGTACAGCCTGCAAACCCACAATCACAAATTATACTTCTAGCAATGGTTATAACTAATACCTTTAAATCCTCCTCCAACCACCTATACTGATATTCAGCTAGGTGCATGCCATCTTCCACAAAGAAGTAGAGTTCAGTAGAGAAGATAATGAAATGAGCGGTACCAATATCCCAGCTATAACGAAGACACGCCTGCATGGTGTCTGGCCGCACGAGAAACCAACTAACCTGTAATAGTAATTTGCATGGTCCCCGGGCATTTTAAATCGATTGATGTAATGTGAGAAGTTGCTATAGACAACACGACAATAGACTATCCCTTTACACTCTTCGGAACAAAACGTTTACTCACTAAGCATATTCATGGTTGCCTGGTGCAGTCATGTAAGGCATTCGTGTTGCCACATCTTGAATGTTGTTCATGAAAGTGTCCCCAACGGTTCCATCATCCTATTAGAATATGAAATCATAGCTGGCACTTCAAACATTGCCTTACTGTCGCTAAATTATAGGCAAAATCACCTGCAGTAAAGCATGGTTGAATAACAAGTTGTTTATCGGAGGGAGCTCTTGACTTACCGACGTGAAGGATGGCATCAAAGTTCCCAGCATCTGCCTCATTTGTTAGTATAGGCAATGATCGTGCATTAGTGGAGCCCATGTCACCATAAATAGCCAATCGGGGGCTCCAATTTGTCCCGCTATTCAGTGTTGTCATGGTGAATACCTTACTCCATTGATCTGAACAACCGACCTTGTAGTCTAGTAGTGATTGTGTGACAATTACATCATATGCTATTTTATAGTAGCAACTCACCATATTTGGAAGCAGGTTTTAGAGCAGTTAATTTTACAGTGTGCATGTATCTCACAGTATGTTTACTACCTCCATCCACAAACTTCATCATATTACCGTTAGCAGTGTTGGTAAGGTTATCACCATGGTTACCATATTGAACTGTACTGTCATCAGTTGGATCAAATGTGGTCCACATCACTATCATCTCACTGGCATCACCTGATACACATGGCAACACATTTTCTTCAAGTGATGGAAAACTATAAAATTAACAACATTTAGCTACAAGGAGCTTGTAAGTATCGTGAGGCCGCAGTTGATGTAGCTTTCAAATTCAGTAGGATTTCTAAAGTACAATATCAATTTCAGGTGATGTATTAAATCAATTAAAAACAAAATTAACATAGTCATTAGTTCATGACCTGAGGCCACTGCTTACCTCTGCAGCCATTATATTGCCATATGTACGTTCAGAAGTGACATGACTAAGACAAGTAATTCAAACTTGGAGCTGGGCAATGTCCATATAAAGGGCAACCTGCCCCCCCCTTCTTCCTACTCCCCTGGTAGCGCGCGGTAGACAGGCTAACCTTCTGCCCGTATTTTTGCGGACACTCATTGTTTCCCCGCGCGGCATTTGCGCAAGTCTTTGTATTTACCTGTTGCAGAGAGATGAATTTGTTCTGGAGTATTACCAGACGCCTGTACTGATAAGAGGATGGCAAATGTTGTTAAGGCGAGGAGAATCATCTTCCACGATTTCACTGAGAATTAATTAAGTGAACAAGAGAGCAAGCACATTAAATTTTAAATCACGAGTTGTTGCATACGCCCAGGCACATGCTTAACATGTGAAGATACGTAATAATAAAGAGTTGGCGAATAAAAAGATGTACTGTAATGCGGCAATTACGGCAATCTGGTCCTTTACAGTCCGGCTTAATTTCTTTTGGGTATTGTCATAGATTTATTATTTTTGTCTCTGCCAAGTGTCAACATATATATAGCTACTTATGATAATTGTGACTGAGTTTACTTTCATTGACCATTAGATTCAAATCGTAAATTCTAAAGCTACCACAAGAGACTTGCTTTTTGAGGTACTAAATACGACAAAAACGTAACAAAAAGTATAAAATATACTTGAAACAACTTTTATTTTTACTAGTCAACTTTCAATTTATTTCTGCATACTAAAATGAGGGGCACTGTTTGTATTGAAGTTTAAAATCACAACCACATTGGATGGCCTTTTGTTCTTACAACATATATATCATCAATAACCTTTCCTTCCTAAAAGAGAAGTAATGTGGTTTAATATGAATTAAAAATTGACTAAACCTTATCATCAGAGATTTGTTGCCATCGGATATGAGTGTAGTTGATGATCGTCATGTGGGAGTAACCGTAGTCATTAAATCGTACTGCATCCCATGGCATCTTCTCAGAGAGTGGAGTACGGCCTTCAGGGCAGCCCTAAAGTTGCCAATACAGTTATCAGTCACTCTTCATGTGGCTGAAGATAGATCAGGGTATATTTATGTTTTTAATTATCATAAAATAGACACTATCAAGTCATAGTCTAAATTGGTTATTGCTTGAATGCAAGGCTCCACATTGTTTAGGTAATTTTAGTCACTAAGCAGTGGCATAGTTCCATTGGGAAGGCCTCATTCCATAAAAGTTGATTTTAAAACTTCATTATAAGCAAGAGTTAATAATATTATTAACTCTTGTTATTAGCTTATAGGTCCTGTAACAGCATATTCACAGCTATTCCACTTGGAGTTGGACGGGTAAGTGTCTGTCCAGACTCACCCTTGGCTATGTCACTGCATCACTGTGATAACATTGCAAACAATGACATACACACTTAGAACCAGCTGGGAGGCTATTCAAATTCTTGGGACAGATTTGTATGGAGAAAAACTACATTTCTGTGGAGTGATAGTAAAGATAGGGGACTACCCCAGCCTCCTGTTCCGCTGCCTAACGTTAACACAATAGTCCATGAACTACGTGAAGGTACATACCACTTATCCCAGTAAACAAGCTCCTGGGGGTGTGAATAGATGCATGCTCATACGTTATATACAACTCAGTGAACTCACTGCAGAGCCGGTGACAAAATGTACAGGAGCTTCAGGATTTTCATATGGATTACTACTGACTGATCCATTGTGAACTGTTCTATTGTACACTGGCCACATCCTTTGGTACTCATGTTCATGTGCCCATAACTCAATATCCACTCCTTTATAGCAGTCACAATACAATAATGAATGTTCTCTACATGCAAAATTTACCATATTCGTGAAATAGAGGCTCTAGTGCAAAGGTGTTGAATGGTGGGAAACCAGTGCGTACCTGTGTAATAAACAATGATGTGCTATAAATAAAAAATTGTATAGTTGTACTGTATTGTGAACACCTCAATACAGTACAACAGAGTATACCACTGCACAGTGTTGAGAGCTTCCATCAGTACTTGTACTTGTGCAGGGCTGAATCCAGAAAATGCAGCTAGGGAGGGGGCGGGGCAAATTGAAGCTTTTCAAAGTGTGGGGGGTTGTCTTGTAAGCACTAATACCATTATAGCTTGTAATCTTTTAACATACTATTAGTTATTTAATTTTTGTTTTCCAAAACCTGGGGGCAAGGAGGGGAATGCCTCCCCTTAAATGCAGCCCTGTTGTGGATACATTTAACAACAGTAGTACTGGGCACTAGAAGTATTGGGATTGCAGGCCTACGTTGAGTACAGTTAGCTATCCAGGAAGTCCCCCTTGTTAGCTATGAAGTCTTACAATGCTCTCTCTACGATTACAATCGTCACCATCAAAAGTGGAGCAGTACATCGGTCGATGTCCAGCTGTGATAATCCATGGACGGTCTTTCCTGGATTGTACAGCCTGCAAATCCACGATCACAAATTACAATCCCAGCAATGGTTACTAATACATAACAATACCTTTAAATCTTTCTCCAACCACTTATACTGATATTCCGCTAGGTATATATTGTCTTGTACAAAGAAGTAGACTTCAGTTGAGAACACAATGAAGTGAGCAGGACCGATATCCCAGCTGTAACAAACGGTTTAACCATACCATATGTCACCATGGAAACAGCTAACCTGTAATAGTAATTTGAATGGTTTCCCGGCATTGCAAACCGATTGATGTAATGTGAGAAGTTGCTACAGACAATGATGTATTTGGTCTCTCACTACCCTAAGGTGGAGGAATAGCTTACTAAGCATATTCGTGGTTGCCCGGTGCAGCCATATAAGGTACTTGTGTTGCCACATCTTGAATGTTGTTCATGAATGTATCCCCAACTGTTCCATCATCCTAATGAGATACTCAGTTGAGTGCTTTTTGTAATTCATAAAAACAAAACAGGTCTGGGCTACCAGGGCTTATTGTTAACCAAATTCAAAACCTTACAGTAGAATTTAAGGTTTAAGGCCAAATTTTCACAATCATGTTTAGCAATAAAACAACTGCATGAAACTATTAGAACAGATCAAAGAGCATAAGTTACAATTAGGGTCTGTCAAATACCAACTTTTGGACACAACTAGAGGCGGCCCCTTAGCCTGACAACAGAATACAGTGGAACATCATATCTGAACATCAATGTCAATTATTCAATTGAAAACTAGCCACGATTGAAGTATTTTAAATAAAGTTGTCATTGGTGTGTTCTATTACACCCATACATCACAAGTTCACTACCAGGCACCAGGCCTGTAACCAGACTTTTCTAAATGGGGGTTGCATGGTCACACAAATGAAGTGGGGTACTTTGATTGTGAGTTATTGTGTGAAGCACAATCAGCATGTGTAGTATGCTAATGCTAGGGGGTCTGGAGGCATGCCCCCCAGGAAAATTTTGAAAATTAGTTGCTCTGAGATTGAATTTGGGGTGGGGGTATTTTGGAGTGTTTGCTAACTATATTGTGTGCATTAATTTCAAGAGTCAAATGAAATTTTGACTTTTATAAAAGTGCAAGTAAAAAGCTAGCTAAAATATGGGGTTCGTCCGAACCCCCTGATTACGGCAATTTACGGGCCTGACCACAAAATATAGGAAGCTTATATACACCCTGAAAATTACTGTACATACATTGCTACGTGGCCAGACTGCCTTTTATATTTGAATAACTACATCTTACCGTTGCAAAATCATAGGCAAAATCACCTGCGATACAGTATGGCTAAATCATAAAATTTGTATTTTTAAGCTTTACCAATGTGAAGAATTGCATCAAAGTTTCCAGCAGTTGCCTCGCTTATCAACCTGGGCAATGATCGTGCATTAGTGGAGCCCATGTCACCATAAATAGCCAATCGGGGGCTCCAATTTGTCCCGTTATTCAGTGTTGTCATGGTGAATACCTTACTCCATTTATCTGAACAACCAACCTTGTAGTCTAGTAGTGATTGTACAACAATTACATCATATGCTATTTATAGTAGTAACTCACCATATTTGGAAGCAGGTTTTAGAGCAGTTAATTTTACAGTGTGCATGTATCTCACAGTATGTTTACTACCTCCATCCACAAACTTCATCATATTACCATTAGCAGTGTTGGTAAGGTTATCGCCATGGTTACCATATTGAACTGCACTGTCATTGGTTGGATCGAACGTTGTCCACATCACTACCATCTCACTGGCATCACCTGAGACACACACAAGTTACAATCCATATATATGTATATAGCGATATGAGTTGTCAGTAGTTTTGGTCTTAGCCACAAATTAGTCAGTAAGATACCATGTAGCCTAAATTTTTCGAGGGGGACTATTTTTGTGGATTTGTGAATTTTGGTGTTTCCTGGATAAAAATTTTGTGGATAACCGAAGTATTGTATTGAATTGCAATGGAGGACAAAAATTTCAAGGTTAAAATATTTGTGGTTTGACAAAAATCCGTGAAATCAGTGAAAACTTTCTCCCTCAAAAAATTTAGGTTATACGGTACATTTTCTGGCTGTCAACAATATTGTCCTATTTTACATTGTATGGTCAGAGTGTGTCGTACAGCCTACGGGTGAAATTTACACTGTTCAGTCAAATTCCCTTCAAAATAATTATTTTGCAAGAAGTAGATTGACATAAACCATTTAAATAAGTGATATTAGTACAACTATCAAACACATGGTCAGTCATTTTTGAAAATATTATCTTCACAATGCACATTTGAAAAATTTAAACATGCTATAGTTTCTGTGGCCTCAGACCCAGCGATCTACTGTTCAGTTTTCCACCTTCTCTCTCTCTCTCTCTCTCTCTGTGTGTGTGTGTGTGTGTGTGTGTGTGTGTGTGTGTGTGTGTGTGTGTGTGTGTGTGTGTGTGTGTGTGTGTGTGTGTGTGTGTGTGTGTGTGTGTGTGTGTGTGTGTGTGTGTGTGTGTGTGTGTGTGTGTGTGTGTGTGTGTGTGTGTGTGTGTGTGTGTGTGTGTGTGTGTGTGTGTGTGTGTGTGTGTGTGTGTGTGTGTGTGTGTGTGTGTGTGTGTGTGTGTCCATGCACTCGTCAGTTGCAATAAAACAACTAACGTTTTTTACTTTGTCACACTGATTTTGTTGACTCCACAAATCAGTGTGGAGTCCATCATGATTTTAGACATTGGAATATAATCGTAACCCCCGAGGGCTTTGATCTGCACTGACGTACTAATCCTAGTGTTAATCCGAGTGCCAGTTTAACATTATTTCGCACCTGTTGCAGAGAGATGAATCTGTTCTGGAGTAATATTAGCTCCCTGCACTGTATAAACTACAACAAGTGTAGCCAGAAGACGGATCATTTTCACACGTCCAAGAATTAATTTTTGGAGGCACCTAAAATTAAAAGTACAGGCGCATATTAGCTAACTAATACTTTGACTTTAGCTAGGAAGATTCAACTGCCTCTGTAACAAATACTGTAGCATATAATCTATGACTGTAGCTGGGAGGATCACATGCACCTTCACGTGAAGGTCCATGTTGTTAAGTAAATTATGCCAAATTACTCTAATAGAACGATCACATAGGACTGGTAGCCAAGCTAATACACTACATGCAGCTCATGCATGCATGACTATGGGTCTGCATAATATAAGTTGCATGTTTCAAGTACATATGGATGCATGGAATAACTTTTTTGCTATATAGCTACCAAAGGCATAATTCATAAGTGTAATATTATATATATTATTATCAATTTAGACATATACATATACATGCCAGGGATCACACAAAAGGCAAGCCTGTACTGGGTGCTCCCCCTATAAATACATACATACATACATACACAAAATATACATACATATACATACACACAGGCAAAATACAAAAAACAAACAAAAGTAACACATACATACAAAATCAAAACAAAATTTTTTTAAGTTTATATTTAAAAAATGACCAAGGAGCTGACAACACATCATACGGTACTGAGTTCCAGAGAAACACAGAATTCACAAAAAAGGAATATCGATAACCATTGATGGAGGAGGGTAACGGATAAATCGTCAAAGGATGGGAACGAGTCGAAAGTTCATTTAATTGATAATATTCAGAAAAAGTAATTGGAGTAAGATTGCTAGGTATAGCATAAAGCATCACAATACAAGCATAAGTACGTCGCAGCTCCAAGGAAGGCCATCCAAGCTCTCTGATACATTCACTACTAGATTTAGTCCACTGTAATGTGAGAGGATCAAAGGAACTCTTAATCCATCGGACGGCTCTGCGCTGCACTGATTCTATCAAGTCAATATTCTTAGATGTGTGGAGGGTCCATACGACACTGCAATATTCAAGACAAGGCCACACAAGAGCCAAATATGCTAGTGTTTTAGCCTTCCCAGTACAACTATACATACCCCGTTGTATCCGGTTCAAAGACTGAGTTGCCCTCTGTACAATACGTTGACAGTGCTCATTCCATTTCAAATTTGAGGTGATGACCAATATCTACATGACATTGCTGCTTCTCATGTTATGGTGACCTTCCTGATCCCCTATACATATATACTATATACACCTATAGCAGTAGCTAGGCTGTTGAGCAGGCTATAGATATAGGAGTGGCTACAGCTCACAATGTGCATGTCATGACATTTTGGTCCTACTGACTCGTACTGAGGTAATTAGCTATAGTGTAGCCATAGCAACTGTTTTATCATTAGTTTGTTATGCAGCAATAAAAAATTTACAATGAAATCCTGCCTAAATAAATTATATTATAGAATTCATAATTCTTCACTTAATTTATAAAACTGTATAATTATTGTGATTAATAAAATTGAACTAGTAGCCAGTCCAGCGATGTACATAACTCATTAGTCCCTTATTAGTGCCCACTGCTGCTGTAGACTGTGTCTCAGTACCAATGTCCGGTAATGGAGTGTCAGTGTTACCTGTAGCAAATAAACTAACTAACTAACTAACTAACTATACATTCGGCAATCATTTCACTAGTCAATACTATAGGATATGCCGAGATTTCTATTAGAGCTATTATGCATAAGCTACAGTAACCTAACTGGTGAATGGAGAAACTTTGTAACAAGACTTGGTAGGAATGGTACTGCTATAGCGGTGTAGCTAAAGGCTTGTTCTATTGGGAGGGAACCTTTCCATTATAAAGCTTATTTATTACATAGCTGGAACTTATTAGCTGGCCTTATAGGTCCTGTACCAACATGTTCTTAGTTACTCTACTTGGAGTTGTACGGGGCATACTGTATATGTAGTAATTTTTGAATGATTAAATTTACGAAAAAGTTGCTTGCCAAGCATTTTGAAATAATATTTACGAAAATAGAAGAAAAAACCAACTGTTGTGACCAGCATGATACGAAATTTTATTTTTGAAATTTTCATAAATTAAGTCATTCAAAAATTACTATGTATATGGTAGAGTTTTGTTGTGTACTTGTGAGAGCTCTGGACGTGTAAGCTATTGGATGCTGGTCTTGCACATGCCTGCCCATCCAGGCCACCTTTGGCTACACCGCTGTACTATAGTACTAGTAGTGTGATATGTTACCACTAACCAAATTACTCGTACAGCACTACTGTATAGCTGGAAATTTTCGAGAGACAAAATTTTCGATGATTACCTCTTTCCAACTTTTCGCGAATAAATTTTCGAGGTACAAGGTCTTTCACCAATAAATATTATCTTAAATCCAAATTTCGAGGTTTTTATTTTCGAGGATAAGTCAAAATCCTCGAAAACCTCGAAATTTTTGTCCCTCGAAAATTTCCAGCTATACGGTATTACCCACAGTCACTAATATACATACACTCACCTTTAGTGACCTCCATAACATATTCCTTCTCCTTAGGAGAAAGTTTCAACAATGTTGTGATCACTGGTACCAACTGACGTTGTTCTTCACCACTGGTGTGAACGAACTGTACACATTAATGAACACATTACAATCAATCGGGCTGAACACTCAAATTAGAATATTACTATTATTATAGCAGGAGAAAAACAGTTGAGCATTGGAGGGTCAAATCAGCCCATTTAAAATGTGAGGTGCTATGTAATTTGCAAGCAAAAAATACAGCAAACTCCATTAAAAATTTAAATTTATTTGTATAAATAACATAGGGAAATTTTGGTGGGAAAAGTTTGGTGAATTGTCTGAGATTAAAGCCGTCCAAATTTTACTTATTAGGTTATGACTGAATATATTTGAATGTTCGCCAAGTGCTCATAACAGCTAGTGAATTTGCCAGACTTCTCCCCGTCAATCATTCCTGCCATACAGTATTTTAATATTCCTTTATTAGCGCTCACTTTTAGAACAATATTTTTGAGATACTCCAAATCAGTAACATCTTTTTCTCTTTCTTGATTTCTCTCCAGTCTACACACAACCTATATACTGCCATGGACAATAAGATAACACTAGAATTACCTTCTTATTTCTTCCTTTAACACTTTATTTTGTGTAGTCAACTGTTGACAGTCTGCTTCACATTCCCTTAGCAACTATGATAAATTTGTTAAATACTATTAAATATACTGAATTAGTAAATACATACTTCAGTGAGGTGGTCAGTTTGACTGTTAGAACGTTGTAAGACTCTGTCACTTCTGGTCCAACTAACACTACCTTTAATATAGTCATTAGCTCACGTGATCACATTATCTATATAATGCGCACCATGTGAACTGTTAAGTAATTGTTCCAGACTGCCTCTATCTGACTTCTGTTACCATGGTAATGATGAATAGATTGATAAAAATATCATCACTTACTGCAGATAAACTGTCTAATTCTGATTGGTCCATTCCTTCACCTTGTGACCGCTCCTGCAGATTGGCATTAGCCATGCTCGCTTCCTTCTTTGCAGCATCTTCCTCAAATCGGTCCAATAAAGCTTGTTTGTCAATCAGCTGCTTCCTGAGCGTATCCTCCATTTTATGATGATCTTGTTGTGCCAATTTTAACTGTTCCTGTATAACGAGACAGCTCACCATAGTTATTGCCGGAATATCCATGACAATGGTTCAACTGGAGTAGTGACTGCCATAGGTGTTAGAATAAGAAGGCCAGTGGGGGCACATGATCCTCCAACACTTATAAATTTCCCATACAAATTGACAAAAAGTTCAAAACAGTGCTCTGTGTCATGGGTCATTTTCTGACCCACTTTAGCATACGACCGAGCAAAGTCCAATTTGGTAGGACAATTTACTGTACATTTCCAATGGGGAAGCCAATGATAGTGTATAATAATGTTCCTATTTTGAATAAATGGCTGACCAACCTCAAGTACTTATTTATTTTGAGCTTTGAAATTCACAACAGAAAATATATCACATTTTGAATAGCTTCTGTCACTCTTGGATCAGCCACAAATCAGCTTTGGAAAGTTATACTGCAATTTAGCTACTCACTTTAAAAGCTGTTGAAGTTAAAATGTTTTCATTCCTCAGTTGTTCGACTAACTCATTTTGCTGTTGCAACTTCAACAAACACTGCTCCTCTGTTTGTTGTAGTTTTTGTCGCCATTTTGTCTCATTGGCCTCCAGGTCTCCTAGCAACTTTTCATGGCGACTGGTAAGATGTTCATGCTCAGTTGTTAACTCTTCATGTTCTGACAATATTGCCGACAAATTATCACTAAAATATTGGAATACTAAAAATATCAGGTGCTTAAACAAGTAATACCTCTTTTGCTTCAATTCTGTCTTCAGTTGTGTTATTAACATTTGTAATTGATCCGATTGGTCAGTTTTATCGTCGAGGGTAGACTTTCTTTGTTGCTGTTTAAGTACACTCTGTGCCCTCACCTGCAGTAACTGGTGTAGCCACGCCCACAATATAACACCAGCCACACCCACCTTGTAATTATTATATTCTTTCTGACAATCAGCCAATTCAGACTGCACACTGCTTAGTTCAGATTGTAGTGAAGTGATCTTCTGCTCAAGAGTTCTGATCAACTTTTGACTTGTTTCCTTAGAGAAAGAGTTGTCATGTTCTATACTCTGTAACCGTGACAACAAGTCAGCCGACTCCATCTATACATAGAACAAGTTCACCAACTCTGCATCACATGATCTCATGTGACCTTAGACTGTTCCATTTGCTGTTGATTGGATTCCAATTGTGTTCTTAACTGTTGTATGGTTTCATCTTGTTTCTCCTCCTATTGATGACGTCATTATGATGTCATCACAATGACCTGACAATGCTTACACTCTTCTTTGACTCAGTCAATTCCTTCTTTGTCTTTACCAGTAGACCTTTCATCTTAGACACCTTCTCTTCCATTGTCAATCTCTGTTGTCCACCCTCCTCTGTGTTTAACCCCATTATCATGGTTACAGCACCATGATAACCACACACCTAATTGATTCCTCAGGGAGTCAATAGTCTCCTTCAACTTGTTAGCATCTTGTGAGGCAGTGAGTAACTGAGCGTCTCTAGATGATATGTCGCTCTCTAGCGACTGTACTGTCCGCTGGTAATCCGCCAGCTCTAAATCCATCAAACTACTGGCCTTAACTCCCTATAAGGACAATAAAACACTAAATACTATTTATAACACAACATCTTATTTGTTATGAAAGTATCACTATTTCCATTCAGTGATTTTGCCACCCAGATGTCAATAAATAAATAAATAAATAAATAAATAAATAAATAAATAAATATACATGCAGTTGGTTTATAAGAGTACATTATATTAACTACTTTATACCTTCTCAGCTATGCCCAATCTTTGCTTAGTGGATGAATGAGCTTCTCTCTCCTTCTGGAGTAGTTCTTTAGTTTCAGTTAGTTCAATTTGTAACTAAAATGTCATGGCATCACATGATCCCCTATGATGTAATTTAATAACCTTTTCTTTTAGCTCTTTCACTGAGGTCACTTCCATTTCTAGAGTGTTCTTGGATGATTCCAAAATTTCTACCATCTCACGAAGTCCCTATTCACGTGTATAATTACTCAGTAACCATAGTAACAGTTTAGATCACACTTCTTTCTCTTTAGTCATTCCATTACACTTAGCAGCTGAGTCTTCTTTGTCACTCTCAAGCTTATAAGTTGTTTGCTTCAGTGACTATGGCAACCAGATTAAAATAGAAACCACAATCACAATGCACACCTCAAGTTCAGCTGTCAATAATTCCACACTATTCCTCTCAGTCTGTAACTTCTCCTGTATGCTGAATAGTAATGCAATAAATATGATCATGTGAGATCACATGATCTCTCACCTTGTCTTCTCATGTTCCATGTCTGTTAGTCTCCTAGTTAATTCCTATAATAGTATCATGTGATGCTATATTGCATCATGTGATGTCACATGATCGCACACCTGACATTCCTGTCTAGATTCACTCAACTCTGTTTTTGTGTCCTTTAGTTCATCCCTTAACTATCATTATAACCAGTTTATCATCATTGGTCACCATGAATACCACCTCACCTGATCTTCATTCTGTGCGCTCCTATAACAACAAACATAGAATTGCCATGGTAACAAGCTATGTAATATTTTGCTAACTTATTTAGTGACTCTGTCTGTTGTTGTAGAGTATTCTTTTCATCAATAGCCGCCTCATGTTGCCGTGACAACTCCTCAATCTTCTGTTGATACTCTTGCACTTGCTGATCCCTCATGGTAGCCTCCTTCTCCAGTGTAGTGACTCTACTCTGCAGTTCTTTTTTCTCATTGGTAAATTCCTATGTCAGTGGTAATAAATCCTTAACCACACACACACGCACGCACACACACACGCACGCACACACACACACGTACGTACACGCACACACACACACACGCACACAGCTATAACGATGCCAAATAATGCACACCTGTTGTAAAGTATTCATGGTTGACTGTAGCGTGGACAACTCATGGAGAGCTGCATCCTTCTCAGCTCTTAGCCCCTCCTCCACAGCTGCTACTGCTTCAGTTGCTGCCTCACCAGACGATTCCTGTGACCTCTCTGCTACCTGTCTCTTCAACTCAGCAACCTCCTTGGCCAGCTCTGTTACAATATGGCATGACATAACTGCAGACAATGCTCTCATGTCACCTTCGCTTCTTGACTTTGCCTTGTGAAGTTGTTTTTTTACAACTTTGATGATTTCTTCTTTAGACATGTTATCCAACTGTACAACATAAGTTGATATATTACTGGCATGGTTGCTTGTATAACATCCCTACACATTCCTGTTGTCTATGCATTATTGTTGTATTCATATAACATGCTAGCTTATATGATTGTGGATGCTTCACATGATATAATAATAAAATGTGATTGTCCGAGCGAAAACCAGCCTAGTTCACACCTTTGATTTTGCCCAGTAAATGGTCCATAAAATCTTATTAGAATACTACAGAGAGCTCAAATTTTCAGCAATGATAAAGTGATGTTTGTTCTACTAATCCTGTAAATTTGATGTCTGTATGCCTTACCCAACAAAAGTTATAAAACACTAAAGTGGCAAATTTGGAATTGTGAACTAGGCTGGTTTTCGCTCGGACAGTACATATGCTGATGGTATGGTAGGCTATCCAGCTCCATGATTCACTAGACAGTAGTACCTACATACGTATGTATGTAGGTGGTTATTTTTACTAGGGTGTTAATCACGCTTAGTCAAAAATTTATTGAGTTACTCTACCCAACATTCAGATATGGAGCATGAATGTGTGTGCGTTTGTATTACGCGTGTGTATGTGTCTGTGCATGTAACAAAGTTCCACACACAATACAAGGTGACAAAGTCATCACAACAATTCCCCCTAACTCACCTTACTACTGGCACTACCACTGCTGCTACTGCTTGGAGTATTTTTCAATGAATTATTACTATTAGCTGTTGCAGTCTCTCCTGCTGTATTTGAGCCCCGCCCATTGGATTGCATTGATGTAGAACTGCTATTAGCAGCTGATGATAGGGACATTACGGATGATGATTTCTGTTGTGGCGGAGTGTTCATGGGAGGCGTGTCCTCCCAATTAGCATCCCAATTGTCATCACGTGATACACTTGTATCCTGTGATGTAGTGTCTTCCTAATAATCAAACATAATATTTTGAACTAAACTATTCACCTATCAACGAACCTTAGTTGAAGCTTTGTCTTCAATCACATAAGGTTCTACTGGTGGTTCTTCTTTATTATTACCTACCAGTGAGCGAGTCATTTCACTCTCAATGCTATCGAAAGCCTTCTTTAATCCGCTGAAATAATCCATTTTTCTAAATAACGCCCACCTTAAACTAGGTGTGCGTTATATAGAGCAACATGCTGCCCCTAGTCTCGTGCGCTCGACGAACATACCCTTATGATGCAATGGTGCTTTTATTATAAAGGAAAGAAAATATGACTTCACCTCGGACCTCACATGTATTCAAAATGGATGGAGGCCATTGCTACTCTGGAAATGAATTATTCCAGGTAAGGGAACAAACGGAACAGCAGCCGAGACTGGGCCTCATACGGTGGAGGAAATATGCTATGAATCAATGCGGAGCACATTCATATCAAGTGTTTTTGAATCCTGCAGACATCAGAAACTTGTTTCTAATATGGATGGACGAAAAACAAATCGCTACGTGCTGTCCTAAGCTGTCGGAGAGGTTTTTAGAAGGTAAAATTTCTAAGCTCGGGCCTCAGTTGAAAGGAGATAAGGAAGGTGAAGCAATGAAAGAAGAAATGAAGATAGATGTGAAAGCATTGGTTGAGAGGTGTGATAATGTATTGGAAAGTTACAAGAATGGTGAATTGGCAGATTATGCAATGACAATGTTCGCCAACAATGTGGCTGTTCTTGCAGCTTATGCTAAAGTGCCACAGCTGTTGCAATGTTTGTTAGACTCTGGCGTGGTGAAATTATTAGCAGACGCCATGTTGAATTGCTTCAGAGATGAAGATGTGCACGAAAACTCCAGCCAAGTACTGCACGCCCTTGTTTCTCATAATTATGATAATAAGTCCGCTGACATCATCCTGCAATTCATGAATTTTATTACTGATTGTGTTGAAAATGATGACATGCCTATCTGCTTGCAGTTTGAAGGAGTGACTCTTACTATTGTCGATTTGTTCGCCAGTACTATAAAAATAGATTGTTGTCCAAGTCTGGAACAAATACCCTACCCTGAGGTACCAAATCATACTGTATGGTACGTTTTATGTTATGGTCACATGTAGGTACCGGGGAGGATTAGTTATTCATTACTAGAGAAGTATCTGAATGTAGTGAGAATGATTGATAGTGATGGAATCGCTTGTAGTAGTGGTCCACTCCATAAACGATTCGAATTTGCAATGAGATTTTCTGATCTGATGGACGAGCTATTTGTGGTGATGGGGTGGGGACCTGACCTCCTGAGAGGCAGTGAAGGTGGTTGCCATGCACGTGGGAGACAACAAAGCAATGCCTCCATATTCACCGGTCTAGCAACGGTTCATCAATTACCACAACCAGCAAAATCTTCAACAGAGTACAAAAGCAGAAAAGAGTTTCCTTCTGAACATGAGTATGGCCGTTACATCAAGTCAGTACTCAAGGAGGACATGTGGGTGAAAGCAAGGTGTACATTTGATGATATCAACGTTGGGCAAAAAGGACGGTTTCGTTATTCCAATTCACGCAGCCCTCCTGCTCGAGTTGATTGGGAGGGTTATGGCCTCCACTGGGTACACTGGCATGTACTGGAAATACTAGAAGAGAACGATGGCAAGTTTTCTGGTTGAAGTATATGACATAATACAACTTGGTTATTTTACAGGGGGACAAGACAAGGAGCTGGAACAGCCATTACCATCAGCTAATGTACAAAGAAAACACCCTTATGGCTTGAGTGTTAGTGGAAGCCATGGAAACACAGTGGAAAGAAATGATTGGTGGGAAGTACTGTTCTATGTGCGAAAACTAGATCCCTCACAGTTTGAGAGGATATTAACCATGCTGTCATCTTATGGTGTAAAGGTGAGGTTATTATTACAACAGTTTTTGCAGTATGATGTTTGTTTGTGTGTGTGTGTGTGTGTGTGTGCGTGTGTGGTGTGTGTGTGTGTGTGTGTGTGTGTGTGTGTGTGTGTGTGTGTGTGTGTGTGTGTGTGTGTGTGTGTGTGTGTGTGTGTGTGTGTGTGTGTGTGTGTGTGTGAGAGAGAGAGTGTGTGTCTGTCCTAGTATGCATCTGTGTGTATGTATGTTAGTATGTTAGTGGGTGTATATAAACAAACCAATTTTTATGATACTTCATATCATTTACATATTCCTGATTGTGCGCTTGGCACCATATACTGCATAGAGACTGCTAGTGTTGACTCTTGAGGTGTTGTATTATCACTACAGAGTATTGATGATATGGTAGAGGTGTTACCCACTGTACAAGAAGCCAGGCAGATCATTGGCCACTTGAGAAAATATCATCCACTGTTACTAGCAGAGCCCTTATCTCTAGAGGACAGCAGTGTTTCTCAGCCACGCCCACATGATGACTGTAGCAATGCAGATCAGGTGACCATCAAGCCACGCCCACCTATGGAGGATCCTTGCCCGACAAATGATGGAACAGCACCTACCCCATGGGGCGTGATTAGATCTCAACATGAACCATCTCACCTTGGTCGAGGATATTGTTCATCATATCTAGAGATTTCGTTTGGACCTGAGGAGAACTCTTCATCTGAGGAAGATGTACCAGCTACTAGTGTGCTGGTAGAAGGGATCATTGACAACACTGCCTCTGATAACCCTAGCAACACAACTGCTCCTGGTGATCCTAGCAACACAACTGCCCCTGGTAACCCTAGCAACACAACTGCTCCTGGTGATCCTAGCAACACAACTGCCCCTGGTAACCCTAGCAACACAACTGCTCCTGGTAACCCTAGCAACACAAATGATAGCACAATTATTGCAAATGCCACTAACACTACTAATAACATAGTTAGTAACACGGTTAATAACACGGATAATGTAGGTGATTCTGCAGCAGCTGGTTTGAGGCGATCCAGTCGAATTGCCGTAAAGCCGAGGAAATCATTTGCTGACATTATATCTGGTAGAGCAAATTATGGAGCTGCCATTTCAGCCTCATCACAGCTGAAGAAGAAAAAGAAGAAGAAAAAGAAATCAAAGAAAGAGTTTGACTACAATGCTCTAGAGGTTAAGCTAAATTTAGCCAGTGCCCAACTGATGCACGATTACTTGAGATTTTGTGCCAAAGTTGATGAAGTATTAAAAGTTGTCACTGGGGATAGGCCACAAGGGTACAGGATACTAGCACGGTGCTTAACACTGATGCAGAATGGACTTCGACAGAGGCACGGGAGGTTATTGGTAGAAGATGCGCTCTCTGGTGGCTTTAAATCCATCCTACATGCGATGCAGCTTGGTGCTCTATCTGCACATGTCCAGTGTTTGGGGATTACTTGCTTCTTCTATCAAATGGGTCGGTGTTCCTATGGTTACTCGGTGACTAATATCCCATGTGATCTACACAGTCGCGAGGAGCGTAACTCAATAATGGCAATAGTCCATAGTCTTGTGTCCAGTCATGAACATGGTGGGCTGCGTACTCTAGTGAGGGGACTATACTGTGCTGCCAACCAGTACAATAAAGAGATGAGTGATACAGAGAAAAGGTGATGATTGATTGTGGTATTTAGTTTACTATGTTTGTGACTTAGTATTTGTTACCGTATGCCCATGTGCAAGTGTTTAGTGTTTGTATGAGTATCCATCTATTCTAGGGCCTCTAAAAATGCCGATTTGTGAAATGCAAGTCATAATTTTAAGACTTAACGAGCTCTATTATATAGATAAAAATTTCATTTTCTATATGCCACATCTGTTACAAGAGGATAAGCAGCCACTTGTCCTGTTGACATGTTAAATATTAACCCTTCACACACACACACACACACACACACACACACACACACACACACACACACACACACACACACACACACACACACACACACACACACACACACACACACACACACACACACACACACACACACACACACACACACACACACACACACACACACACACACACACACCATATATGTACATATGCATTCATATTACAATCAACACATTACAATCAACACATTACAAGTCACTCAGTTAGGAGGTCTCTTATGTCTAGCAAATTTCCTTGCTGGTGGGTTCTACTTGTCTCCTACAGCACTCCTCTATATTTAAATTTGGTCAGAAATGTCTGACCGTTATTTCAAGCATTGTATACTGTATAGCATAAAGTTTTGACAAATTACCAAATTTTTACATTTGAGGAAAAATATTGACGAAAGTTGTTTCAAGCCTTAAAGCAAATTTGTCAATATTTTTTACCATATGTTATACAATATTGTACTTGCAAAATTTAAACCAAAATTATGTGTTGCACCTTTATTGCACTACCATTAAACTCAAACCCACAATGAATTATTCTAGGTCATCAGTGGAAGCTGTTACTAGTGGGCTGGTGGTACTGGCTAATGTTCTACATGCTGACGGCACGTTAATAGGAAAGATGGCGGACTGGGAACTGCCAAAATGTCTGGAAGTAATCCGTTCCGAGTTTCCAGTTTTTCCTGGCAAAGGTCAACTGGTAAGTATGATGGATCGTTTCCCGATAAACAGCTCAACGCCATCATCAGATGAGAAATATTGCCAAGAGATGAGCACGCTGATACACCAGCTTGATGGCGACAGTTGCCAAACTGCCATCTTTCAATTACTAGGAAGAATCGGTAACAGAATTGTACTGGACAATTGCGTAACGTTAGTAAAACCTCCCGATATATTTGTCCGCTCCATTCTCCACTATCAAGGGATAGTCAAACTGGTGAACTTACTGGAGAAACCATCTAACATGTCGTCCAGTGTTAGCTCTGACATTGTACTGTAAGTGTGACAATGATGGTGTAATCATGACATCATCTGATGCAATAATACAGGATTATAGGGTGCACGGCATACGCAGGGTATGACCACTGTGCTCATGTGATACTACAGGGCGGGGCTAGAGGTTTGGTGACTGTTCTAAATCAGACGACACACCCACGAAGAGTGAGTTATTCATACCATTGCCATGGTTACTGTCATTATTACATCATCACCATAGTTACAGCTTCTAGTTGTTAAGATATTGTTGATGATGGTTGAGGATGAGATTGATATTAGAGCAGCACTAAAGACAACTTCGCTGGAGAATTGTTTATCCACCCTGATCGAGCGATATGAGAAAGATGTGAGATACTAAATGTTACTTTGTGCTTAGGGGCTAGTTGGGTGACATTGTAATGATGTACAAGAACACATGCTTTTTGTAAGCTCCATTAAACTCTGCATTTAAATTGTGTTTTGTTTGCTTAACTATAGCGTGAGTTATGATAAACAAAGTAGTTTATGCTGACATGGTTGATTCTTGCAGACTTCTTTATTTTATTAATTTCTTTTTGAATCACTACAGCGAGAAGTAATATCTCAGCTGGAGGAATTGAAATTATCGGTTGCAGCCGCTGATGATATGAACCATAGCACTGAGAAACTTCTGATTGGCGTGTTGTCCGGGACTATGCAGGTGATCGCACGTCACATCAATGATTGTCGACGACAACAAAATTATGTGATTCTTCCTCGTCTGGGCAACTTTGTACAGTACATGTCATCAGGTGAGCAACAATTAGAGTATAGTTGTAGAGAGTAGATTATAAAGGAATAAGTGAGTAGGGGTCGATCTCTTGTGCTCCAAAAAGTAAGGAAACGAGGAAGAAACACCATGGCACAGTGGATGAATCTTCATCAGAACAGCAGTTTCATAAATCAGACATGATTAACTTTGTTGCGTGAAAAATCTGGAGCAGTCTTACAGCAGGCAGGCAGTCAGACAATACTATTAAATTTGTTACAGATCGCATCTTTAGGATTTTCATGGCATTTACAAAGACATTACCAGTGCATTTCATTTGGTATTCTTGACTAAAGTGTATTGTGTAAAGCATGTTTGGAGGAGCATAAAATTTGAATGCCATGATGTTTTTCGTGTCAATCTCATATTAATTACATACTGCGGTAACCATATTTATTTACTGACATAATTATGGTGTCTTTGAAACTGAGCAAAATTTTATGTGTTGCTATGGTTATTGTATTGTTAATAGTGCGTAGTGGTTCAGCTGGGGTACAGGAGCAGTGTTGGGAGCGTATCGATGTATCCAGCGGCAACTATCATAAGGATCACCTGACTGACGGTAACAAGCTGACATACTGGGAGTCGTCGGGACGTTCCGGTTCTCATTGGATCAGATTGTTCATTAAGAAGGATGTTACCATCAGGTACATACCCCACTTAATATTTGTGTATTTGTAAATATACTCATTGATATTTATAAATACATTCATATTCTTTGTACAAATGTGTTATACAACAAATTTATTACTGTTTTGAATCAAAAATAATTCACTTAACGAGAGTCAATATTATCTTTTGTCCCTTTAAAATGCAATGCATGCTCTGTTCCTTTTTTTGAAGCACTAATGCAGTATGGTGTGGGTCAGTCAATAGGGATGAGAGGTGTTGCAGTCCTCAGCACCCCAGGAGTGACATAACTCACTAACAGTCATTACACTCCATTACATCATGACTTACTAGCGACCTCTAAGAAGAGGTCACAGGTAAGGATTACACCATACTGATGATGACAACCCATGCTTCATCACCTGCTTTTATACTGCTGGATAACAGTTTTGATTGTGGGTTTGAGTTTATGAAATACTTTGCCTCAAATGGGGATTAAATTATGTCCCAATATTTGTATGGGCTCTCACTGTACTGTATGGTGCAATTTTTTGATGGGGAAAATATTGACGGATTTGACACTAAGCTAGCAATGTGTCAAAAATTTCCCTCCAAATTATCTCCAGTAGTATAGCTAATACAGGTGGCCTAGGATGTTGTCTGTCAATATTGTCCCCATCAAAAATTGCACTATGCAGTAATAAAATTTAAATGTGTATGTTTGATTGAGTTTATGATCATTACTATAGATCACTGGCCATTAATGTAGACAGCAGTGACTCCAGTTACACTCCACAGAAAGTGACAGTAGAGGGAGGAGCCAACTTGACCCAATTGTCAGTCCTCAGTTACGTAAGTGACCTCTAATGTATAGCAATGGTGAAGTGAAACTGTCTAGCTTATGTTGGAGCACCAGTGAAGCATTTTTTGTTATTTAAGAGAAGTTTACATGTTCGATACTTTTCGGCGTCTGACACAAAGGACATTTTCCAGAGAAATGAAGAGCATATGATGTAGAAAATGTCCAGATGAAGCTTTAGAGAACTACAACCAAGGATAATGGATAAGCGTTGGGAATTTAAAAGGAAAAAAATATCCAGACAAACTTTGTTGTGCATGATTCAGAAATTATTTCACACACTGAATTATTATTTCCTATTCTTACTTAGCCTATAAACACAGTGCTTACGATAAGGGTTGAAATTATTCGGACATTTGTTTTTCTTATTGTAAATTTATTGATGTATAGTAAAAGTTGGCAGGAAGATATCTGATGACTGGATAAGCTCTAATATCATATAATAGGATTAGTAATACATGTAGTGATATGACCTATGGATTGTTACTGTAGACTACTGTTGAGCCGAACACCAATGGTTCAGTGACGCTGCTCTCTGACATGAAGAAACACTACTCCATCATTAACATCAAGATCAGGCAATGTTATCAGGTATTGCTGCCACTGCTGTGTCACTGCTACAGTAAATGCAGAGAACACTCACATGGCCAGACTGCTTTTATCCATTTTATTTGTGGTGGCAGAAAATTTTTCTACCACCACAAATAAAAACAGAAAAAAGCGGTCTGGTTATGTGAGACTGGGAGGTTGAGTGGGGGCAGGAGGGACGATTACCTCCCCAAAATTTTCCAACATGTATGCAGTTATAGGCACAGTGTTAATTTATGTATGTGGTCAGTGTTATCATGCAATGAAAAGCCGCTAGAGGTGCCCCTGAAATGATAAAAATATTTGTTTACTAGATATCCTAGTTACTGGTTATGAAAGCTTTAGAGTTACTGTGTATACATTGTGTAGTGTGTTTGTAGTAAAACTTTAGTGGATCTGTGCAAACCGCAAATCATAAAACTTTTCCTCTTGAGACTTCAGTATTAATTATCCTATTATTATCATATTTCTTATGCATGAATGTTTGTCATCATTACCCCCCCTAGGGTGGCATTGACACTAGGATACACGGCTTGACAATCATGGGGTCACAGTTCAACCCGCTGTGGTCGGTGTTCGGAGAGGTGTTGACAGCATCTACTGGTGTGTTCTACCACGTGTTGACACACTCATGGTCGCAGGAGACTAGCCAGCCAAACCTGTTGGACCTGTTTGACCGGTATGACAAGATCACTGTACATGTGTAGTCCAAAATTTTGTGGGATGGATTTCACAAATTTAATGAGAAAACTTTTCAAAAACATCGTCCCTATATACAAGTTAATTTTGAAGGAATTTCATCCCAGAAAAGCTGGGCGATGTGGTATGTTAGTCTCGTCCCCAGACAGGCCGCTAATAGCGCGAACACCATCTGGTGACATTACTCAATTTTCTTGAATCTGAAATCTAAGTTCAAACAGTTAAAATATTAGAATATCATATCTGCCACGTTGGAAAAAGCTGTTCCTTATGCAAACAGCTAGTCAGCTACAAACCTTACAATATTCTAATATTTTAACTCTACATGTGATTGGGTAGCCAAAATCATGGCTAAGAATAATGAGTTTGTAGCAGGGTTGAAACCGGGTCAATCCACATATCCTTTAGATTTCAAGTTTAAAATTATTATTTTTAAATCCAGGTCACCAGGTCTAAGCCAATGGGTCAGCGGGTTACCATGACTGTGACTTGGTTTCAACCCTGGTTTGTACTATTAGTATGGGCCTATCTGATTGTGGTATGTGTATTACTTACCGCAGGCTGAGTGATAGGGTGGCATATGAACAACAGTTGGCTGACACACACTTTCACTCAACCATATCCAAGGAGACCCTGGGACAAGCTTGTCATCAATACCTCATCCAACCATTAGCTAAAATGTTTACTAATGATGGTAAGGTAACCATAGCAATAGCAGGGCACTGGTCATATCATCGTTTTAGGAGGAGATAAACAATTAACTGATTTGATTGGTCGATACTTACAGCACATGCTGTCCCCTTCATTAAAGAGCGTTATCCCTGTTGCTAATGGCAACCATGAAAGCTCATGTGATCATCAAGTGGATGCGGCCGATTGGGTAGTGATGTCACGTGTCCGCTGTATGTGCCGGCTACTGGTAGACTGTAGTTCCTTCACTTCAGCTGTGGCCATTACTAACACTTCTTCTACAAGTAGCTCGACTACCAATGCTACTGCTAATACTAATAATACTACTACTAAAGGCAGAGGACTTAAGAAAGGGAATTCTACTTCTGTTGTTGTGGCAGCAGTTTCTAAGTCTTCCACAGATGCTCTGGTACAGTGCTGGAAGGGCATAGTGAAGAAACAACTGCAAGAGGTACTGGGTTCATTGCTTACAGATGACAGGCCTCACAGTATGGCCACAGGACTAGTTAACATTTATACTAAGCTGAAGTGTGCAATGAGAGAGTTGTTTGGTGGACACTCTCGTTATGCTATTGCACTCAAGGAAGGCTTTGCCGAACAATTACAAACACTCAGTGAGTCTCACAGCGTACAGGTAAAGAAATTGCATTCTTTTAATATCATCATCATCTTGGTATTTTACAGTTTTGTCAGTCATTCTGTGCCTCAATTGACTCACTGCTCAATGTCACTGGACCGGACCATCACCAGTTGTCTGCTACCATGGAAACAGAAAGGGAAGCCATTTTGACTCAACTGGCCGAGCCACTACAGTTCATTCACAACCTCGATCTCTCTCACGTGTTTGAACATTACTACAGGTAGAATAGTATTGTCTCCAATTGCTTTGAAGCACTGTGACTTGTATTTAGGACAGTGGCTTGTATTTGAGACTGTGGCTTGTATTTGGGACTGTGGCTTGTATTTAGGATTTTTCTTTTAGGTATTACTTGTCCACAAGAATTCTTCATGGGTGGACAGTGTCACTATCACTAGAGAGAAGACTGGTGCAGTTATTTGCTCATTGTTTTCCACGCAAGTACCCCATGTGAGTCACACATGATCTGTCTCGTGTGACGTAACATTACCACGCCTACTCTAGGCTCATGCTGGCTGATTTGGACCAATCAAAACAGCTCATGGACAAATTCTGTGATTCAGAGTTGTTAGAGAGTTTGGACATGTTATTAGCCACCAGTAGACTCCACAGATCTCATGAGGTGAATTTTAATTTAGTCGAGAGTATCATATTATAATGGTGCTGATCTTTCTTGCAGAATTCTGGTGCTGTTCCTGGTGTGACAGAGCTTGCTCAGAAGTGTTCGTTCTATAAGAAGCATACCCTACAGGTGTACACCCTGACCCCTTGCCACTGGCCTCTCGGCTGTCAGCCCCTCCTACCTCTCCAAGCCCTGCCACACCCCCTTCAGCAGTTCTGCAATGACTATCAGTCTTTTTACACCTCAGGTAACTTCTTCAATTATCAAGCCACTTGTCCATGTTCCTTCAAAAATATGAAAATCCATATGGAGGGAAACATTGGCATGGACTGATCACTCACATTTGTACATGAAGCATTGGCTCATTATTAGGCCTCCGCCAAATTAAAATCTGCAAATTTATCAATCCACCAAATTAGAACACCACCAAATTTTCCCACTAGATGGTTTACCTATCCAACATGATACATTGGTATCATCACAATGATATGCACTTTAACAACACAATTGATGATGTGGTGTGTTACCCATAGCAACCAGTGATAACCAGTCACATAACAGGAAACTAGAGTGGACGTTACACGGATATGGTTGCCTTAGTTACAACAAGCTACAACTGATGGTGTCCACTGCACAGATGATTGTACTGTTGCAGTACAATAGATCAGAGGTATGGAGTATGGGGATTGTAATTAGTGCTCTGCAATATACCGGTATTTAGTAATATTGTGATATTTTCCAAGTGATGATATTGATATCGTCATGATATTAGAATACCAATATATCATGATAAAATGTTGATTACTAATACTGATAAATATATCTTAATATTGCCAAGCACTAATTGTAATATGGGAATATTATTTATAATAGATTAGTGCACATACATATTATCCAAGTTTTAGTATGTGGTATGGGAAATGGAGATTGTAGTATAGAATATGGAGATTGCAGGAATAACAATGGACTTAATAACTTTTCATTCCTGTTTTTACAGGTTCATAGATTTCACTCACTGCAAGCAAGCACCCAGTTGGGGGAGGAGCTACTGAGCCACACCCTCTTATCCCTAACATCTCAACCACAGAACATTCTCACAGCATCAGCACAACACAGCTCTAGTGGTGTCTTCCCTCCTAACACTGTGTTTGGTCTAAACCATAAATTTTTATCAGAGGTTGCTAAGCGACACAGGTCACATTGCATTTGGATGCACAATGCTCAGTTGACTGTTGGCAACCATAGCAACAAGCAGGTGGATTTATCTCACTTGTTTGAGAGACGTAGGAACATCATCGATGCTGCCATTGTTAGGATATTAAAGAGGGATAGAGAGGTTTCCATGGATACCATTGCCAGCATTGTAAGTCTACAATCATTGTAATTTTATTTAATGCAACAATTATGACTAAGTTGCAAATTTAACTTTTTCCTGTTGTTTATTGATTAGATTATTAAAGGTTGTTCTGTTGGTCAGTTTGAAGGAGGGGTATCATTTGAAAGATTTGAATGCACCAATCGAGATGTGTGTTTCCGTATTGACCGGCTGGTAACAGATGGATACCTTCATCGTTGTGATGAACACCCTCAAATGATCCTCTATCAACCATCCAATATGGAGTTGTCTAGCAACAGCCAATCAGTAAGCTGTATTGTATCCACAGTAATGGTTGTTGTTATGATGTTGTTAAGGGCTCACATGATCACAGGAGAACCTCACCAATTTGCCGTAAGCGTTCCCTAGCAACAGGAGAAAAGATGACTGCAAGCAGTGTTGCTAGGAGCAAGAGGAGACCTGCCGACCTATTCAGTCATACCCACATGGTTACCAAGACGATGACTAGTTCATCGCTTACTTTTGAACAAGTAAAGGCACTCATAGTTGCCATGGTTACCAGAATAACTGAGGTAAAGTAATTATAGAGTTGTCATGACAACTGAATAATGTATCGTTACATATTAGGTTATCAAACTACCCAGTGACCAGGTGGAATGGTTGCTAAGGCGACATCAGTGGAGTGAAGATGCCGTAATACAAGTGAGCATATGTTTGTGTTTATACCATCGTTACTATGGCAACTACAGAAATATCTTACACACGGTGACGACATACTGACTGAAGCAGGACTGAGTAAACCAAGAACACCAGTTACAACATTATCACAGGGATCTCCCACATGTAAAGTGTGCCTCAATGAAGTATCAGATATTGCAAGCCTACCATGTGAACACACAGTGTGTAAGGTCAGTCAACTACCATAGTTATTTTTGAGGGGGGGACTTTTTCACAGCTCAATTTGTGAAAATTTGCTGAATTAAGTGTAGTAATGTTATTAAGAGCCACGCACTCGTGAAATTTTTACTTGTGAATAATGGCACCACAGGGTATTCGTGAAATATTTCCCCCTCAACTGTTAGAGAGGTGTCCTGATTTCAGGATCACTTGATTATTTGTATCCGTATAGTGCAATGTGTTTTGACTGGGAAAATATTGACAGACAGCATCTTAGGCCGGCCATGCTATATACTACTGGAAACTATTGAAAGGGAAAATTTTAACAGATTGCTAGCTAGCTAGCTTAGTGACAATAGTTTCCCCATGTCAACAATTTCACGACTGTATATACAGTTGGGAGTATATGGACCATGGACAAGTGTCCTGATTATTGAGGTGTCCACGTTAGAGTTCAAATGCCTTGTATAATCACACACACATACAATGCACTTGGTGTGGTCCATTGAATAATGCATACCTTACTGAATCTCCTATCCTCATTGTGTAGAGTTGTTGCAGACAATATCTGATGACCCGTCTGAAACAGAATGTGTCACTGGACACAACATGTCCCACACCAAGCTGTAAACAACCCGTCACCCGTACTACATTCCAGCAGCTGCTGAACACTGACACAATTGGCCAGTATGAGCTAGCAGTGGTGAAGTCTTACGTTGAGATGAGCAAATGGTTCACATGGTGTCGTAACCCCCAGGGGTGTGGCATGGCATTGAGAAAAGGCGACGGCAGCAAGTCAGGTACTTGCAGTAAATGTCACTGGTCATCATGCTTCACGTGTACATTCACTGAGGTAACTATCATACTTCATAACAATGACATCATGATGATGTCATGATGATGTGATAATGATGTCATAGGCACATGAGCCTGCTAGCTGTAAGGAGATGACTCAGTGGATGGAAGCAGGTGGGTATTATGAAGGAATGGGAGAAGATGCCAAATCTAAACAGCTGTCAAAGATGATCTCCAAGTTGTGCCCGGGGTGTAGTGCACCCATCGAGAAGAACGAGGGTTGTTTACAGTATGTTGTTGTTTTTAATGTTTATCATTTACGATGGCTTGTTGACAGTATGAAGTGCAAGTGTGGTTGTGACTTCTGCTGGAGGTGTTTGAAACCATGGAAACCATCCCACAGTGACTACTACAGCTGTTCGGCTAAGGTAGGCGGTCGAGAGATCACATGATCCACTTCTTCATCATCATCATTGTTATTTGCCAGGCTTCCAAAGCTGCTCAAGACGTCAGGAAGTTCGTAGACTTCAACCAGCGTTGTTCTCAGCACCATACATCACATGTATGTCAGTATGTGTCCATCTGTCTGTCTCTGATGCTGTGTGGAGTTCAAATAGCAGTCAGCCATTGGCCATTTTGTAGACAATATTGGTCAAAACATGTGCTTGGCCCTTTTCAGACTACTGACTCGACAACTACACTAAATAAATGAAATAGTTGCTACAGTATTTGTCCTGTACTTTCCATGCCCTTGTTTCAAACTGTTTTGTATTTGAGTGTGTTATGATCATCCCAAGACTGTAACTGTTGTTGACGCACTGTGTGTCATATGTTGTGACTGTGTTCCATTAATTACTAGCTAAATGTTAATGAGTGTGTAACCGTCACCCCCCGTGGTGTAGGGCTTTGCCAGACGGTTGTGTCACCTAGTGCAGAGCATCAGCGAGCCGGTTAACATGAACCATCTCACGTTCATCATTGATGCTTGTGAACTATTATCAAGATGTCACAAGGTCAGTCACCATCAACCACTATTACTACTGAGTGATAACTCGTATCGTGTGTACAGCTGTTAGCATATGCTTGTGTCAGCGATTTCTACCGCAGTAAGAACAGCACAGATGTGTTCACATTTCTTACTGAACACCTGGAGAGTGATACTAATGCGCTGCAAGCATTTCTTGGTCTGTTGCACTGACCTGTTCACTGACCATGCCTGTACCCATTAATGTTCTTCTTATTATGTGTAGAGAATACTCTGCTGTCCTCTTCCAGTGTGGCTCGTGGCATTAGGAGGCTGACAGAGCGACAACTCACGGATGGTTACCAACTGGTCAACAAGATCAACAGCACAAGAGACAAGTTGTTAGTTGGAGCAGATCAGGTAACTTGATATCCTGAGCCTCGATATGCTCCTGTGTAGCTGTTTAATACTTCAATTGCCTAAAAAGTTGAGGTTAAAAATTTTTGTGGAGTCATGTTGAATTAAAAGAACAAAAATTTAGATTTAAAGTTTAAGTTTTCATCCTCAGAATTACAGCTACAGGCTATATGGTAAATTAATTAGTGCAAATGCATTTGATCAAACATGTACCGTATAACGGGTTTTATCTGCGAGGTCCTAATTTGTGCGAATTTTGCAAGGAATCACGAACTAGCAAATTTCAAACTAGACTTTTCTATGTACAGTATGTAGCTGTCACTCAGTTTGCAAGTTTAATAACAGCAAGTATTACTGCTAGACTATAAAAATGAACGATTCGCAAAACTTGTGCCTCGTAAATTAAACCCTCTATACTCTTGATCTAAAATTTTCACTTTTGATCTTTACTACATAATATAGCATCACAGTCCGTCCCTTAAGACTGATGCCTCTTGGTAGTTATTTATGAATAGGATTTCATGAATTATTAGTGTCACCATACCTAGTTACATGTGTGTTTGTTACAGCTCAGATTTGGTGTTGTTGCTAATGAAGCAGCCAGTGAAGTGGTCATCCCATCAGTAAAGTAAGATTTATAAATACACATTGTTGTCATAATAAATATGCTAAATGAATTTTGAGTGTTTTCATTTTGTATAACATAATATAACTCACAAATGATATGCAGTATAGTGGGAAAGTTTTGATGGATTTATGGCATGCACGATCCACCAAATCAAATTACTAACTTGGCCAAACTTTATTGCTATATTGTGACACGTTTATCTTTACAGTACTGGGGCCAGTTCAATGACGGACTATTCCTCACTGTGGGGCCACGAGCATTACTCCGATGAGGATAACATGATGGAGTTTGATGATGATATCTACTCATCGTCCGACAGATACGGTGACTCGCCATATTACATGGGCTCACCGTATTACGATAGTGACTGTTATTATGACTGATTGTGACATCATTCATTCATTCTATTTAATGCTCATCAACTTATAAATCAATTTCACTTAATAACAATATTATAATTTGCTGCTACAAAAGTTTACAAACAATTGCATGTTAACTGCGACTTGTTAAGTTAAAGGACCAACAACCACTTGCAGTAAACATACATAATACTTAGTAACAAAACTTCTTGCCATGTTACAACCAAGTAGGATACCCCTTGCTTCTCACAATGTATATTTCATCAATGACCTCCCCACCCTACAGTAGTCAATGGTTACGTTGTGATAAAATATGTTGCTAGGTTACTGACCTTGTCCACTGAGATTTGCTGCCATTTGATGTGAGTGGAGTTTAATATTGTCATGTGGGAGTAGCCGTAGTCAAGGTAACGGGTTGCATCCCATGGCATTGGGGCGGTAAACCGATCATGATACTCCCTACAACCCTGCAGTGTATCACCAGCACATGATAAGTTTTACAAGGCAGCTATTATTATTGCTGATTTTGCATACTCAACCAGCTACTGAATAACAGGTTATATTTGAGAAGCAGAAATTTTTGTAATACCATATGGCACAAAATATTGACAAATTTGACAAATTTTTAGCAATTTGTCAAAAACTTACCCTTCACTTTCCAATAGCTTTTGCATGTGAGGCTGATACAATTCATCAAATCTTCACTGACCACCCCAATTCGTCAAAATTTTGTGCCGTACGGTAAATTATCTTTCAAATATTTTATTTGTGTATTCTTCCATTTACCAACAATAATCCACACACTTGTACGATAATTTTTTCGAAAAATATGAAAATAAATTTCCTTTGAATATAACCCGTTATACAGTAGTAACTGTTTCTAGGCATTAATTCATGAATTTTATGTACTACAATTCTCTCCTAAGGCAAAAGTCTGTATTGCATATTGCAAGATCTTTGGAATGATTTAGGTGACTTGTCAAGGACAGAAACCATTCCTGGTGTAGCATGTGAAATGAAGAATTTTGTTTTCCTTATTGGTAGGGACCCGCGGCCGATTATGCCAGCATAATTTTAAGCACAATAGGTTCAAGCATGCCAGCATAATAGGAAGTGTTTGGCTAGGTATTTATAAAACTAAAGAAAATTAGTGATATACTAGTACTCTAATAGAACAGTAAAAATGTACATATTCCTAAGCACAAGTCATAATTTGAGCATAATAGGTGAAATTTATGAGCACTGCAGCATAGCAGGTATAGTACTAGTGTTAGGGAAATGATTTTGTTACATACCGATAACTTAGCAAGACTAGCATAAGCAGTTACCTGCTTCTGAGGGTCAAGTGTAGAAAGTTGTACTAACAAAAATGTCTACTACCCCGGTATTATAACTCACTGCAGAGCCTGTGATGAGGTGGACTGGAGCTTTAGGGTCAATGTATGGTTCACTGACCGATCCATTGTAAACTGTTCTGTTATACACTGGCCACATCCTTTGGTACTCGTGTTCATGGGCCCATAATGCAATATCCACTCCTAATTATCAGAATGAAATTTTTACTTGCAATAAAATATTCATTACCATATTTGTAAAACAATGGCTCCAAGGCATACAAATGGGCTGATGAATATCCAGTCCTTATCTAAAAGGAGCACACCGTTACAACAGTACATCTTGCATTACTCACACGATGCTCTCTCGTTGGTCACAATCATCGTTATCATTAGTGGAGCAGTACATTGGCCGGTGTCCAGCTGTGATAATCCATGGACGATCCTCTCTAGAGTTCGCTGCCTACAAGATTATAATGCTTGATACAACTGGTGAGGGTGACTATTTATTATCTGTATGAAAATTGAGGGGATTAATTGTAAACCTATTCACCCATAATGGCAGCATGAAGAGGTGGGTGTGGCTAAAGCCCTCCTATTTTTATTATCAATTCATACAACTTATTATGATACAGTGCCCCCAGTCAAAATTATCATACTGAATTTTGAAATGCAAATTCCATCATATTACCTTCAAGTCTTGATCCAGCCAATTGTACTGTTCACCAATCAACTCTACGCCATACTTGGTAAAGAAGTACACCTCGGTGGAGAAGATGACAAAGTGAGCATCGCCAACATCCCAACTATTAATACACACACACACACTAGTATTATTATTATTATTACATACTATATATACAACACAGATGAGAGGGACAGTGGGTGGGGCTGGACAGTCAACTCCAAGTGGAGTAGCTATGAATAATGATATAGGATCTATAAGATATAATTTTATATACTTTAGGCCAGATATACAGTTGCTGTTGTATAGCTGAAAACTTAGAAAGGATCTGACATTTGCAACTATACTATATTGTAAAGACAGTAGGACACATCAACTACAACCCACCCATCCATGTTATATCAAAGATAAAATTAGACATTAGATTATATTAATCATTCACATTATTTAACCAAACACAGCATCCACCAAATTTTTACACCAACAAAATTATTATAAATTTTCTTAATTGTTACTAGTACTAATGTATGGACAGTGTTTACCTGTAATAGTAGTTGGCATGGTTTCCTGGCATGGTAAAGCGGTTGATGTAATGTGAGAAGTTGCTGGAGCACAATTCATGACACAATAATTATGTTTGAGTCTCAACAACTCACTAAGCATTTTCATGGTTGCCTACGGCCGTCATGTAAGGTACTCGTGTTACCACATCTTGAATGTTGTTCATGAATGTATCCCCAACTGTTCCATCATCCTATTGGAATTGCTACTTTAATATAGCGATACACTAATATTATTATAGTATGGCTTACTGATTTAAACTTAGCGATTGTACATTGATACTCTTTAATAGAGCAGTCACCAATCGTTGGCTACTGCACT
Source organism: Spongia lamella (assembly GCA_963930835.1). NCBI lineage: Eukaryota > Metazoa > Porifera > Demospongiae > Dictyoceratida > Spongiidae > Spongia > Spongia lamella. Next base: position 6,927,138 of record OZ005753.1, read on the forward strand.
ATTAGAGAGTTTTGATTAGTGTTTATATTTAGCGTTAGCAAAATTTTGCAGTTACTCGCTAAAATTATTGCATTATTAATATTACTCATAATTTGACATACCGTTGCAAGATCATAGGCAAAATCACCTGCAATAAAATATGGCTGAATAAAAGAACTGGTGAAAGTGAGCTCTACAGACATACCAACATGAAGGATTGCATCGAAGTTTCCGGCATCTATTTCACTCATCAGTTTGGGCAATGATCGTGCATTAGTGGAGCCCATGTCACCATAAATAGCCAATCGGGGGCTCCAATTTGTCCCGCTATTCAGTGTTGTCATGGTGAATACCTTACTCCATTGATCTGAACAACCGACCTTGTAGTCTAGTAGTGATTGTGTGACAATTACATCATATGCTATTTATAGTAGCAACTCACCATATTTGGAAGCAGGTTTTAGAGCAGTTAATTTTACAGTGTGCATGTATCTCACAGTATGTTTACTACCTCCATCCACAAACTTCATCATATTACCATTAGCAGTGTTGGTAAGGTTATCACCATGGTTACCATACTGAACTGTACTGTCATCAGTTGGATCAAATGTGGTCCACATCACTATCATCTCACTGGCATCACCTGATACACATGGCAACAAGTAAGGAATGATGTATTATATTCTAAATACACTGGCTAACTCAGTAGATTAAAAATTTACAGTCATGTTCAATTCTAAAATATTTTTAAAATCGTGACTGCATGAAATCCTTCATGGACACAACTAGTCCTTATGTTAGCCTCAGGACTGATCCTGGAAAATGGCTAAAGCTAGAAAAGATTTTACACTACATAGTAGCCAGGTGTAAAGTCTTATTCAGTATCTTAGCAAGCACTGTTGGGCATTTAATATAAAGCTCCCACTACTGTATAGTATAGCTAGCCCCCAGCTGTGCTTTGCTGACACAACTACTAAGCATATACCACAAGTTAAGCTAATATAGTCATATTGTATTTTTACTGAATGATTGCTGATGTAATTCTTATTAAACTGCACGTGATTTATCACCTTATAAGGTTAATGCAAACAATCACCTCGACAATCACACTGAACGGTAGGTAAATTATGAACTACCTGTGGAAGAAAGGTGGATTTGCTCAGGGTCATTGCCAGTTCCCTCCACAATACAAATCAACGTGACCAACAAAAGCTTCATAAACGACATGTTGATTATTAGGCGTGCCTAGCGTGCAATATGTAATGTATGTGGTTTACTCATGCACATGTCAAGTATTCTAAAATATTGGTCAAGCTTTTCGATTGTGGTTTTTTTGTAATTTCGCTGAATATTTCTTCCATTCCAATAGTAGCAATTATGTCGGACATGTTGAGTTCACTAGTCGATATGGGCTTTCCTGCTAATAGAGCGTAAGTTGCTATTGTTGTATTTCGAGATCTATAACGGTTTATTGTTGTAAAAAATATCATCTCCTTATTCCAGAGAAAAGGCATTAGCGAAGACTAATCACCAGAGTGTCCAACATGCTATGGACTGGTTGATTGCACATCAAGATGATCCGGATATTGACGAGCCCTATGTTGCTCCACAGGGTCACGTGCTGAGCTCAACAGCTGCTGATCAACCCTCAGGAGGCGACACTGCTAGCAAAGAAGCTGTGGCGAGTGAAACACCAGTACAAGCCAAGTCGCTAAAATGTGATGAGTAAGTTAAGCAAATGATATATAAAAACACTGTTAAGATTATTTCCAGCTGTGGAAAGATTCTTAAGGATGAAGCAGCTGTACAAGTAACCATAGTTACTTCATAAGAGTAACTTGTATAATAGCATATATTATAGGTACATGCTGCAAGAACTAAACACCAAAACTTTTCAGAATCAACAGGCGAAGTCAAACCACTAACTGAAGAAGAAAAGAAAGCACAACTGGCAAAGTAAGGCTAGAGGTTTAGACATCTCAGTGATCAGCATGCTAGTTTGTCCATATGATAATGTAATGTACACATATATATCCCTACTGGCAGTGGTGTAGTTGGACAATAGAATGGATTGGTTGATCCCGTGCCATGCCAGTAGTACCAGGAGCTTATGATCCGCCGAAGGTATCTTCTGGCGGCTCATAAGCTCCTGGTAGTACAAATATAAACCGTACTAAATACAACATACACATAAAAAACAACTATATAACCAATCAAGTCAGGTGTTTAAACAGTAAGAACAACAGTGTTGTTACTTCAGGCTGGAGGAGAAAATGAAAGCTAAGAGAGCAGAAAGAGATGAGAAAGAAAAGAAGGTGTGATTGCCTACTGCAAGGATTTGTATGGTCAGTATTATTCCTGACTATAGGAAGAAATACAGAAGGAGAAGATGAGAAGGAAACAAGGACAGGAGCTAACACAGATCAAACAAGAGTCAGTCTGTGAGTGTTGTCATGGGTCTGTAATATTATGACCATTATTAATGTTATGTATTGTGGGTTATGGTTAAGAGCTACTGCTCTATTAAACAATAATGTAAAACTATCGTATAGGCCAAAATATAATATTTGTGGGATAAATTAAAATCAGGTGTACTTTACAAGGTGTTATTAATGGTAGGTACATTTGTATTTTCACAAGGAAATTTTTCTAGCAAAAATGCTAAAATGCTACATAGTATTTTATGTACAACAACAACAACAACAACAACAACAACAACAACAACATACCAGTTATCCACTACTACACATGTTCTCAGACAGCCTTGTACAGCATGAGTATAGATAAGTTGTGTTAGTTGTTCATGGAGAACATTTTATAGTATGGCGTTGAGGGAAGCAAAGAAGTTAGCAGAAGAAAAGAAAAGAGAAAAATTAGAAGAAAAACGTGCAAGGTAGTAACATACCGCCATGGTGGTCATCTGTTGAAGTATGCTGTCTATTAATCAGGGAAAGAGTGAAGGAACAAATTGCTAAAGACAAGGCTGAGAGAGAAGCTGCCTTGAAGAAGGAGAAGGAACAAACTTTGGCAGCAACACAACAACAAAAGCCGACACAACCAGCAGCAGCAGCTCCTGTTAAGAAAGAATATGATACTTGTAGATTGCAGGTATGCATTTTAAAAGTCAATTGTTTATTTCTGTGGTCTTTAAATAGATCAGATTATTTGGTGGTGGTACTATCACTCATACATTTAAAGCCACAGATACTCTGGTTGATGTTAATCGTCACATCTTGATGAACCGTACGGATGATGGTAGTCCATACTCCTTAGTTACCAACTTCCCTAAGAGAGTGTTCCAGCCAACTGACATGGAAAAGTCTTTAAAGGAACTTGGTCAGTTTTTATATTACCAACACAGATGCTGTACTTGATTTGGTCATTGTAGGATTGGTTCCTTCCTCTGTGCTTATTCTAGGAAAACCACAGTAGTGAACTGTTGTTTGCACAATCAAACAGACGTACATGAAAATGCTTGACTAATAGTGCATGTGTATCACTCAATCAAAATGTATTACCACAGATAGTGTAGTGGATAAACTACACTATATATATGGTAATCTGATATCAAGAGTTAATAATATTATGTATTAATTAAACCCCACCACAAGTAGGATATCCTTGATATTACACAAGGACTTGTGTAATATCAAGGATATCCTACAGAGTGCAAGTGGGGTTTAACTGCCTTCTATCCCACAAAGGAATCATGCTTTTGATGTTACCACTGACTTGTAAGGGTTTAGCTGGCATCAACAGTTTGCTTTTGATTTATATCAACACTTTATGGCTTGATGTATATGTTAGCAGCTATGCCTTTGAGGTGCATTAACACTATGGCTTGGGGTATATGTTAGATATACCCCAGTAAAATCCTTTGAAGTATGGGATAGAAAGAATATACTTAACTGCACTATTAGATGACGTAATTACGAGTATCCATGGTTATAGTTTAAATAATAGCGGTTTAAGCGACTAGGCGTAGTTCATCTGTCTGTCGAGGTTGGCAAATATTATTTTATTTCGCTACGTAATGGAATATCTTGGGTCAACAAAGTTTGATTTGGTGGAACTTGCAACTTGGAAAGCCAGGCCAATCGCAGCGAATACAATTTCAGAACTTGTAGCGGACATTGTAGAGTATGGTAGGAAATACTACCTGTGTCCAGAATTCCAGTCTCGCTGTCGGTCACTTACTAAAACAATGGCAGTCGAGTTCGTCCATAAGACCAGCGTGGGGGAGTCTGTTGGACTACAATCCATGGAGGATATCAGCGCTGTGATAAATGCGTACACCAATGACCACAACACAGTAAATAGTGGCGCCAAGCTGTTGAAGGAAGAAGAAGGAAAAGAGACCATTAACATTTACAGAGCGCTTGAATATGTTAATAAACTACACAAGGAAATGAAGAATACAGGAATACTGACTGTCCAGCAGATCTGTGATGTTCATCGAGTGCTCATGACTGGACTGAGGAATGACGCTGGTGAAATACGGAAACATGATGTGTTCACTTGGTGTAAGGATAACGAATTCCATTTCTATCCAGAGCCCATCGTTGCTGAGCAGATATTGTATGCTTGTGTGGATCATCACTGTATTCAGGTGTCACCTCTTGCAAAGTTATCAGTAGATGAGTTATTGTCTCCGGAAAAGGTAGAGTTTATCTTTAAGCGTGCTGTACGATTGTTGTTTGACTTTGTCGATGCTCATCCATTTGCTGACGGTAATGGACGCACATGTAGACTACTAGCAAATTATGCTGTATCAATGATTACACCATTTCCTGTAACACCAACCTGTGGAGAGGACAAAAACATGAGAGATGATTACCTTAAGGCTATTATAGAGTGTAGAGATCATAGGGATAAAGGTCCTGGTGCTTTGGCTTCTATGTTGATTGAGGATGCTTGGAGAGGATGGAAAAGGTTGTTCCAGAATATCAACCAGTAATTGTATTATTGTTGTTGGGCTAGTTGGATGCTAGTGGTTACTGTATTTAACTGAGCTAGTCAGCATTGAAGGTTCATGTAAAACTATTAACACTCAAGTAGCATTATAATAGTTCATAGTGTCGATAGTATTAAATGTGATGATTTGATCTTTGAAGCAGGCACTTGTAAATTAGCAAATACCCCTGCTCTGAAGAGAGATTTTGTAAGTGTCAAGTTTTTGTAAAGATATTTATTGGCTGAACTACATATGAAAGCACCTGAGCGTGAATATCTCTCTTATTCAGGTGAAACCGAGGGGTCCACCACGGCCCGAATCTAACCTTACACGAGATTCAATCCCTTCGAATCTTTCTGAATCTCGGTGAATCTTTAAATCTCAGTTGAACCTGTTGAATCTATGCGAATCTCTATTAAACTTCTGGAATCTTGGAATCCTCGTGCGAATCTTGAATCCTGTTCAGATCTTTCGAAATCTTCAAATCTTTGGCAAATCCAAGTGAAATTTTTTATTATATTTCCGGATATGTCTAGTATTCCTTTCATATATTTCTATATGAAATATTTAATTTTTCATATTTAAAAAATATTTCGTAGGATTTCAAATCTTAATTCGAATCTTCAAATCTTTATAAATCTTGAATCTCGGAGAAGATTCGTGGAATCTTGAATCTTAGGAGAATGTGGCGGCGGACCCCCCGGGTGAAACCCTATGGCACTCACCTTGGCTATTATTGTGACAAGTTTTTTGTGTAAACAGAAGCTATTGTCATCAATTTTCTTTGTTGGAGGTTCATATCAACAGCGTCTGTAGGAGTTCTTTGATAGCAGCATGAAGACAATGAAAACTAGCGCCAATAAAAGAATTATGTAGCTATTTTAGGCCCATTGCAAAAAATCTTATGGAGCACTGATGGGACTGTAGCCCTATAGCCCCACCCTAAAAAGGCTAAGGTCTGTTATTAGCATTGTAATTGTAGTGAACTTGTCTTCTTTGAGTGTCAGTATCACCAATGTCAGTGTCACGCGCAACTCTTAAAAATTAATAGAGATTACAACTTCTGAAGCAAAATTAATATATGATATACGTGACCAATTAGGGTCAACCGCTATTTCGTTGTATCATGGATAGTATCATGGCAAACCGGTTCGATTTTATTGGAAAGGTCGACTTTGATTTCAATGAAGTACCAAACTGGCTATCTGATATAGTAGGGTTTTATAAAAAATATGAAGGCCTGTCTGAATCGGCAAAACAGTTTTGTAAAGGTAGTTTCGTTAAGTTAATGGCAATAAAGTTCGTGTTCAATGTAAACGTTGGTGAATCGGTGGGAACACAAACGGCGGACGGAACTCGAGCAGTGTTAGACGATTACATCGAGCAAATCTACCAGCAACCAACGAATGATAGCGCTGCACAGGAGTATGTGAAGGGAAAGGATCTCACAAAAGATCGTTTAGCCACCATCAATGTCTACGAAGCCCTCAACCGCTTTTTTGAATTACACAAAGAGATGTTATACACAGGGAAACTGACAGTTCAACTCATTTGTAATATTCACAGTGTTTTGATGGCCAAGCTACATAAAGATGCCGGTGAACCTCGCATCAATGATGCATACGTCATGTGGAATGATGAAGATTATTTCTATCCGGAGCCGCGAATTGCTGGGCAATTGTTCCAAGCCTGCATAGACCACCATAACCAGCACATGACTCAGTATCGCAAAAAATTAGCTGAGAAGGGACCTGGCGTGGAAGCATTTGGTTATCTCTTCAAGTGTGCAGCAAGATTGCTGTTTGACTTTGTTGATGCACACCCTTTTGGTGATGGCAATGGACGTATGTGCCGGTTGCTGGCTAACTATGTGTTGTCTCTTATTACACCATTTCCTGTTGCTCTTTACAGCAGTGGGGAAGGAAGAAGTGGAAGAGAAGATTATATTAAAGCTATTGTAGAGTGTAGAGAGCACAGGGACAAGGGTCCACATACATTGGCTGCCATGTTAATTGAAGGTACTTGGAGAGGATGGAAAAGCTTGTTTCGTATTCTTGAACAAAGAAACCTCATTTCAGCAATTCCTATTGGACCAGTTGTCGTCGTGACAAAGAGTGACACTACAGAAGACACAAATAAAAAAGTCACTAAAGCACTTGAGCAGTTTAGTGTTGAAGTCAAACCAGATATGCTTGAACGTGTGACCAAGGAAATACGTGAAGCACATGTCTCTGCAAATGATGCACTTAGAAAAGTAGTAACTTTATCTGAAGGTGTCGAACTTCACCTGCATATTTATGACTGAATTAGCGATGTGTAGTATTAGTGTGATATTATAAACTTTTTATTGTACGGTTTGGTGTAACCCATAGAATGACTAGGCATACAGTAGACTATTCCAAATGAATCTCGTTATGTGCAGACTTCAACATTCACGTGCACCAAATACGTCATAATAAAATTTTTTCCGTTTTATTTCTTCTCGCTTCTGAGGCAGTCTGTGATGAAGCGCCTATAGGGTAAGTTTTCTTACATACGTTTTTATTATTAATTAGTTTGGTTGGTGGTGCAAATAAAATGGTGGGTGGCTGTGTCACGAACTTGTGATTGTGGGTGCTATGTGGAAAATCTTGGCTAGTGTGTATTGTTTATCCATCAAGAGTAATAACCCATTAACCCAGTAAATTAAGATGTTGGACTGCTTATATTGGTGTGATGTTTGTGCATGGTACAAAGTAATACATTCCTTATGGGCTAGTGAATTGTGCATGTAATCTAGCAAGCTTATAAGGGTCAATTGCCATAAATTTTTGTGCACGTATGTTGCGTGCATGCGAGTACACATGAGAAAAAGTGAAACGGTCTATGTATGTTTGTGCATGTGTGTATACGCATGACGTGTGTGCACAAGCAAGTGTACAAAATACCAAATATAGGCTAATTATTAGTTTTTCATCCTCCTGTCCTCAAAAATTTGATGCGGGCGGGCAGATTTTATTTATGTTGTCCAGTGGAATAACAGGCATACAAATCAGTAAGCATATAGAGCAACCATACCAAGCTTTTCAGTTAGTACATTTCCTTAACATTTAATTTGCACTACTAACAAATGCCATCTTGAGCTTTATTGGATCTAAAATCAGTTACTTTTGAAAATGTTTGACAACAGAAAGCTGGATTTGATTTATTTTACAGGGCAAGATCCAGGAACAAAGAAATGATAAACAAGCTAGCCACCCATTTAATTTTACCAGAGGATATAGTGATCAAGTCATCATACCACATCCTTGAGGTAGTCTTCAGAAATAATGAAAAATCTCCATGGATGATAATTTTATATTGTAGCCATTCATCGATGTACAATAGGTGGAGATCAGTATATCTATACGAGAAAGTTGTATACATTACACATACATGCCATAGTAGCCATGCATGTGCTACTGACTCCTGGAGCTATCCCATAAACATGATAAAACAAACATCAGACATCAGTCAAAGCCTCAATTCAAGGCCTATTTGTGCTGTAGCTAAGTTACAATTACAATGATACACCATTTAGTAAGTTTGAAACACTTTGTGGCTCTAACACCATACACCAGTGTGTTGTAACTAGCTTGAATGTGGAACTAGTAAAATTATATAATGCTGAAAAGGTACCCACAATCACAAGTTCGTGATAAAAGGGTCGGCTAGGACAGACCGGAGAATATACTATCTATGGACAGACTACCTTCGAATCACTCATCATTTACGCATGCATCACTAACCTTCGCACTAACCATAGTAATGACAAGTTACGAATTGAAGCTGCCCTATTAGTGCTTCATTTGCTAACCTTCTAGCGTAACCGGGGGTCCAGAAGCTGGCGAAAACGGAAACAAACTTATGACGTATTTGGCACACGTGCATGTTGAAGTCTGCACATAAAGAGATTCATTTCGAATGAATATTCCGCGAAGCGCTACCGCGAAATATATCTTGCTATATGCGCGTTAAATCAAGATGAGTACTACTCAAGAGACGGTAGATGATTCATTGCAGTCTCACAGCTGTCCGCAGCTTCATCCGAGACCTAAACTATCAAAGCTGGACGCCTCTGATAATGCAATCGTTCAAAACACTCAGGAGACCAAAGAGGCCAACGATAAACTACAGATAATGGAAGAAGCATTTAAAACTATTCTGCGTTGTATATCGGAAAACCCAAAGCGACCAGGTCTCTTAAAGACACCCAGCAGAGCTGCTAAAGCATTAATGTACTTCACAAAAGGCTACGAGGAAACGATTAATGGTAAATAATATTGCCTCTGTTCCTTTGTAGTTGGTATGGAAATATTTTGAGTAGACGCCTCCAAAGGGTGCTTATAATGAATGTATGTTTGGCTTTTAACAACTCAATGCTGTTACATTAAGGTGTGGTGAGTCATGGTGTGTTTGATGAAGACCATGATGAAATGGTGATAGTGAAGAAAATTAACATGTACTCCTTGTGTGAACATCATCTTGTACCATTCTTTGGAACAGTAAGTCACTAAAAACATCCCTTAAGTAATAGTAGAGTTGGTGTGTGTACACCTCATATAGGTGGTTCTCAGAAAAAAACCTTTTCCATCCCAGAATGTTTTTAAAATTGCCCATTAAACAATATTGAAACACTAGAGAGACTTCACACTTGATAGCGCTGCTTATGGATAAGGAGACCCTCCCAGTTTTAAGTGAATCATGTATGATTCGTTACACCAAATTATTTTCATTCACTGTCCAAATTATTTTATGAGTACTTTGCCTCACGCCAAACTTCTTTGCTTTATGGTAGTAAGCCTACTGTGTAATTATTGTATATGCAGTGACATGCTGTATCTTATGATGATGCTTTGTATATTGTCGGCAGGTTTCTGTTGGTTACCTGCCCACTGGTAAAGTGTTAGGACTGAGCAAGATCGCAAGGTACAGTATCTCTTGTGTGATTATTTTATAGTGAACAACAATTCACTAGCATCACCAAATAGGCTTCCTTGCTTGTATATATCCCTACAGTGACTTTTCATATCCACCATCTTCACATGTACACAAAATTGCATGTGTTTTCTTGTAAGTACCTAGAGAAGACATTTTGTGTGTATTCATGGTTGCTACCCCTACAAACCATTGCTATCCCATATGTACTGTACTGTATGGTAGCATGTAGGTGGCAGAAAGGGCTAACTTAGTATATTTTTCATAACAAAATAGAATTTTCAAATTTTGCGGGTGTTTAAGTTTACGAATTCTAAAACTTAGCCTTAAGGCTACTTGACTACAAGATCCTATGAAGCACTCGTATGGTGGGGCTCCAGCCTCATATCCCCTTACAATTAAGCCATGCTAGTACTCACTAACAGTAAACGTTATAGCTACTGCAGTGCTGATCATGTCACTGTTGTTGCTAACCTACAGAATTGTTGAGATGTACAGTCGAAGACTCCAAGGCAGGTGAACATGATGTAATGATCGTCCATATTCACGTAACTCCGTCGTGTTATAGTTCAGGAAAGAATGACTCGTGAGATTGCATCAGCCATACAAGAAGCCGTGCACCCTTCAGGAGTGGGCGTGGTCATTGAAGCCACGTAAGTTAATATCATATTGTAAAAATGTCACAAGTGAAAGCAGGGAACAACAAACATTTGACAGGGCCTATTTGCACTGCCATATAGTGTGCCAACTGACAAGTGATTGTTCTATTAGAATTATCTGGACGCTCTATTAGAGTAATTCGGTGTTGTAGTATTTTCATTTCATGCAAGAGGTTACAGTGATTGTAAGAAGTGACTAAAGTTTTGCTACAGTTTATTGTAGTATGAATACATATTTTCATGTATATGATTCCTTGAAAATTACATAGGCCCAGAATCTTGAAAAATATTGTTCATGAAATTGTCTTCAAATTTTATTCCTTAAAAAAAGTTGTCCTACTGTACTGTACCTTGTGGCTGTTTGTGGATGCATATTTCATGAAATGCTTTCACCTTTTCATTTTGGTTAAATTAATAGTTGCTAAAATATAAATGAGCTAAAATTAGAACCCACAAAATTAATAACCTGAACATCCTGTTATCACTATAATATTATATAGACACTTGTGTATGGTGATGAGAGGGGTGGAGAAATCTGATAGTAAAACTGTTACTAGTTCAATGACCGGAATGTTCCGAGATGATCCTAAAACACGTGAAGAATTTCTCCAGTTGATCTCTCACTGAGAACCTTAAAATATTTGTGTTCTATAGTTTATTCCAATTCTGATTAATTTTAGTGAATTATTTATAATTATTGTTTTATTTATAATTATATTGTTAAAAATTTAAGGGGCCAGATAAATCTCATTGCATTTCTTCCACATCATAATCTGGATCATCATCATCATCATCATCCTCAATATCAGTGTTATTATTATTTTCATCCTCGTTGATGTCATCGGTGAGGGTCTCCCACAATGTAGGTGTGGCTAACTGATGGTGGTACGCCCACTTGGGGAATACCCTCTTGTAGAGACTCATCAGTACGGTATCCTGGGCGTTCAATTGTCCATCAAATACACACTTCATGTGACCATGTGTACCTGAATGTGTTAGTAACCGTAACCATGGTGTTAGTAACCATTAGTTGCACACTTCACTTACCTAATGGCTCTTTAATGTGACCTCGCCTTCCATATTTTGTCCGCAACTCAACTGGCTTGAACCACAAAATGTCCTCTACAGCGAAACAAAAACAAACACGGTAAAATTATCTCCCACTTGAGTAGAGCCATTATCAAATTATGGGAGTTATAACAGTAGTAAAAAATGCTTCATGGGTTTTGTAAATTTGGAACACAACTTAACAGTGCACACATGTGATGATAATGTGACAAGCAGTTTTAAGCAACTATAGAGTTTTATTGATACTATATATTTCCGTGTAGTGCCAAATATTGGAAAATTTGCTGATTGTCATGTGAATTCCCCAGGAACAATTGTTAAAATTGGTCAAAAAGTCTTCCCTTCCAATAAGCGATTTAGCTAAGTTTCATCCACTGACATTTTGCACTATACAGTGTTATTAAAGGTACAGACAGCACTTAGTGAGTGTTACTACACAAGACAAATTTCAGTGTTGTACTGGTCATCATATGGATTGGGTGACAGAAGTGGGCGCATGGCCCCCTCTTCAATCAAGACTCTTCATAGGAATTCAAATTGTCTTAGCAAAACTGCTGTCCAACTTTCAGTAGTCCGCTCTTCTGTCCTATGGTCCAGATACTCACTGAGTGTTTATTTCTCATACACAACCCTAGCAGATCCATAACTTCAGCAACTGCACTCAATAGTCAGTTAAAGTCCTGCCGCCTCTATGCCACGCTCATTCACAAATTTTGTAAAAATTTGGACCTCATATACTCAACTCACTGTTATGGTAGTTTACTATAGTGGCACTTCCTACACACATGCATGTGTGTTGGCACGACTCTTTGTAACATTTAACAAAGTAATTGTACTTCTTTGACACATTCATTGGATAAATGAAACACATCAATTTGTTATAACCTCACCACACACAGTTGACACTTTGTAGTACAGAAAAAGTGCTCAAATGTCCTCTTTGATCTGCCCACTCAAAATACACATTATCTATCTTCTCAAATTCAGGTTAAGTAGTTTTTAAAATATGTGCCTTACCCTCTGGAGTTGTATAATATAAACACTCACCCACACACACACATAATGACCACACACATTATGCAACAGTTTAGGGTTATTACAATGTCTCATTGATAATGTGTACTGTTCAGTAATTGATGACAAATCTTTGAGGTTAAACAAATTGTGTGGTGGGCTTCTCCCAGAACACATTCTGGGAAAATTATCATCATAGAATTACTATACTTAGTAACGTTTTTGTACTGTTTGTAGTCTCTTATAGTTTTCTTGTCTAAGGGCTAATGGGCATAGGAAGCAAGGGAACAAAGTCCTCACAGTTTTTGGTTACTATATATGGGCATATGGTTTTTCATACAAATGTGTCCACATAACACCCCCAGCTCTGAACACCATATTTTACTGGTTAGTAGCCATGGTTACTATAACTTTCACGTAAAAAATGGTGAACCGACTAACCAAGAATTTTATACCAAAATCACTCACAAAATATTATGTGTTTTTCAATGTTTTATTTACGTGGCAACTATCAAAGCCGCGGCTTCTAACTGATAAAACATGGCATCTTTGTACACTCCAGGAGAATAAATATACACAGTGAACTTTAATTGCTAATGTAACATACCTCGGTTGAAGAACATGTAGCGGATGATGGCCGACTTCTTTTGTATTTTCAGTGGGTGTCCACTCAGGACAATCTTCTTGCAGTTGATACGATCAGGATCAACACTGAGGAGAGACCCGGTGGCTACCAGTGTGTGTACACCTGTGTATTAGTATAATGAGATTCAATGTGTTTAAGGAGACCGCAGGACGGCTTACGTGCCCACTGTCTGGGTGTGTAACATGTAGTATACATATTGACATAAAATGATTACACTACTGATATGAATGGGAATTAGTTACCATGGTAACAGTCACTAAATATCAATCACATACAAAGGCATAACACTGAGGTCATTCCATAAAGACATTAGAGTATGACCACAATCATCTATCCCCCTCTCTTACCGTTGCTGAGTTCTTTAAACACTAATACTGGTGATGGTCGGTACTCAATGGGAGCATAGACACTGGCGACCACTGTAGTGTTTGGCTGAAAATACCGCTCGTGCTGTAGGGGAATGAGATCATGTGATGCATATATACAATATCAGCACATAATGTAATCTATGGTTTCCCTGGTTCATCGATCTGTAGTCTTCCGGTCAAACAATGTCTGGACTCAACCAGTTTATGGAAATTTCCCCAAACATTTGGCACCTCTATTTCCTTATAAGCTGATAAGATCAAGTAACAGGAATCTAATAACATTTATAATAATTACATTAGATTCTTGAAAGTCATCGTTGCATTACATCAAACGATATGTACTTGTGTGGGGTATAAGCCTTTGAGCTCAAGAGGTTAAGTTTTTATAAACACCTGATATAAGGAGACCAACCCAACAGCATATAGTAGTCACAAAGTCAGGACCATTAAATCATGACTATCCTTTCAAACATACTACTAAACAAACTTGCAAAGGAAAATGGCTTCCATTTCAATTTGTACAGAACAATGAATTGCTCACTTTATGCTTGTCTCCCCCCATTGTGTGCTGGGAAAATGTGCTAGGAGCTGAAAATCTCCTCAGACCGGTATGGAATATAAGCCGCTCCTAAATATTAGTAAAGGAATGCGATCTTGTAGTATCTCACTTTAGATTTTATGGGTAAGTTGTGGAATTGAGTTCTCCTGAGGACAAAATTGAGGACGCTCATTTTGTTCTCATGTTCCAGTAACCCTACCACGACTAATGGATTGTTGCCATGGAGCTTCCAGTCATCTGTTATTGTTAAGTAGATGTATCATGTGCTTACATACAATACAAATATATGCATTAACTAAAACCATACACACGTGTACATGAACACATTACACACATGCAACAACCCACACACTACACACACATCACAAACACACACACATACATACAACACGTACACAACACACTACACGCACATGTACACACAGTCACACACTAAGACAGTATATGTAAATACAATTGGTCTTACTTACAAAACATTACAGGGTCTCTATTTACTGTATATCATATTAAACTGTGGGCAGTGTCCATAAAATCATGTGAATGCTTTTAATATCTTCTCTGTATGGGATCAAAATGCTTCACTTGTCAGTACAGGTTAAACAGCAGACAACAATGACATCACCATAGCAGCATTGTGTGATTCCTTGTAGAATAACTAAAATACCTTCACATTAAATGTAACATCTCTGCAGGTGGTGGCGGCTTCTTCTCAAGCATAACTTTGTACTTGCATGCCAAACAATAAAAATACAGTGCATGGACTCAACTCTATATAATGAACACCCTGGAAACTACTAATACAACAAGTTATTCTCAGGGCATTGTTCAAGAGAAATTACACGCCACAGAATTTGAAGGAACATAAAAACTTATGTAAGACTAACCTGAAAATGAACTGGGAACACTAGATATGTAAATGTTGATGTACCATCCAACCTACAGAGAAACATTAATATGGAGTAGGTGTGTGCATATTTGCTGAGGTGGTATGTTAAACAAACAACTCATGAACTCAATAGGATGCAATCAGATTTGGCAACCATCTTATGACAGTTGTCATGCATGCCTTAAGAATTTCATTAGACTAATGCCATTGCCATGACTACCAACCTCACCTACACCGAACTCTTAATAATAATTACAAAGAAACTTAGTTAAACCACAACTAAATTAATGGCAGAAATTTTTTGTAGCGACAACACAAACGTTATTGACTTCAATCACCCAACCCTCACATAATATTGTCACAATAATGTTACAACACTTGTTAAATTGCATCTATTAATAATATGCCTTGTGATTTCTACATGTACGTCCTCTATAGAAACATTAACGACCCATTGAAATATTAAAAGTTACGCCTTATAACTTTTAAATCCACAAACTCACACACAAAACACAAGTTATTCAGTAAGGTTCATTGTGTGCTCAATATATAACACATACTAATATGCTATTATCACTTTCTGAACTCAATAGAATTCTCTTCTGGGTACGACGAAAGTTCTCAAATTGAAATATCCGTGCGTAGTCAATGGGCAGGTTTTCTTTAGGGTCCCATGGTGACGAGTGGAAGCTCTGTAAACCACGATACCTAGATATGACAAATGTAAGGAGACAACATATACCAACCATCCTCCTACTACAATGTACAAGGAGAATTATTCAACTGTGTCATTGTCAATCGGAAGATAACCATACAAGATGTAAGTGTGTGTACACTTAACATTAGTCTACTGGTTATATTGGTTATACCAGAGCATGATTTCCAAGCACTCTTGGGGTTGACTATGACAAACGTCCGAGTCAATGTATAATACTACAGTACATATTTCTACTAATGTTAAATCATTCATGGCAAATGTCAGAAATATGTGCTGACATATAATTTTTATGTCTGAACACTTTTCAGTCCTTATTTCATGCTTGTTGTATAATAATAACCTTAGGTGCATAGCATTTGATGGTCAGCCAGTAATTGTCCTTTAGTGATACAGTTTACCCATAAACCCATCTAAATGTAGTGCGTGGTAGAATTTCATTAGGTGATATTTAACAAGAGATGAAGCCATACAATGTACCTAGCAAATCTAGTTCTTGCTGGGATGTCTAGCGGTGTGTCCACTTCATCCGGAAACATTCTGTCTTCTTGTTCTGCCTTCAATAACTGCAGTCTACGAGAGTGATGAAGCAATGTGGGATGCATTATACCTTACTGTTGCATCTCTGCTGTCTGGTCTATGTGTGAATCATATTGGTTGTCATCGGTGATGCTCATGTGATCCATATCTGTGTCTTCCTGGGTGCACAAAAAGCAACCAGTCACACAGAGATGCCATACAAATCATGACACATTACAATGGTCTCAGCATCTTCATGCAGTTCACTGCCATCGTCGCTTTGGCGAGGAGCCATATCATCATCAACATAATCATCACTGAATTGGGACGATGTGTCGACATCTCCTTCCTGGAATGTTATGATATTCATACCCTTAGCTTCTTGTCTCCTTAGCTCAAATTACATACATCCTAATGAGCATTATGATTTGTTAACTAGATGAGTATTAGAAGTTACATGTCAGAGAGAATACCTTCAGTAGGGGAAAATCAAAATACAGAAGGGGTAGCACTTCAACTGACTGTCGAGTGCAGCTGTTGACTAAATGCAAGTTTATCATTGAGCCTAATTCAGGGGGGCAAAATCATTTCAGGGAGCACAGTGCCCCCTCAAAATTCTTGCTTGTGTTAGCTTAGACTGGCCCCATGATGGAGAGCACTTGTCCAGGGTTTGAAAACTATCAAACCTTGATTAAGCCAGCTTTAAGTATGGGACACATGTACTGTATGTGATATCGTGTGATTTGATTGGCTGGAATAGTGATTAATAAATGCTTACATTCATATCTCTATGTGACTGTGGTTTGTTGCCAGTGTAGTAGCAGCAGCAGCTGGGAAAGCGACTACCAAACTTAGTTTAAAGGTACATTACAACAGGCATATTGCATTACAATGGTTTCACATTTATCAAGTTTAATAATAGAAGCTCTACAGAAACTCTCATTAATTCCATATTAGTGCAAACATTATAATATAAACATTGATGAAGCATTGGGGGGAGGGAGTCTTACGTTATAATCATCTTTAATCCACGTTGCTTGGTAATCTGATGTTCCTTTAGGCACTCGTTTCTTCTGTGTGGTGACATCTGAATAGTCAAGAATTACATTCGCCATTAATGTGTGCGTGCTTGTTATTTCACAGTACAAGGTAACAAACATTAACTGTGAACACACACACACACATACATACATACATACATACACACACACACATACATACATACATACATACATACATACATACATACATACATACATACAGTTAATGTGTACATGTGTCTACATATGTACACTCCCATACATAACACGTAACACGTACACCCACATGTGTGCACACACACACACACACACACAACACCTGCCGCTTCCTGTAGCTCCTCTTCAGTCGGCCATGTTTGCTCGCCCTCCATAGGGTCAGGGGCAGCCTCGGATACCAGGGACATCTACAGTTAAGGGAACTATTACCACACCAGTCACAATACAAATCAATGCAGTGTATGACAAATGAGATGAGCATGAATGGTGTAAAAGGATAACAAGACTTTATACGGTTGCCGTGGTTTCTGTGCACCTGTTTAGTGGAATCTGCCACCTCCAACACTTTTATACCAGCAGTAGCGTTATCCTCATCCTGTAGAGATATCAGATACCTTCGTCACACCACTATACACACATGTATCAAGTGACACAAATACTAGCACAATGCCACACCCTGGATTATAAGAATATCTGATATGATAAGCCTCATAACAGTATATAAACAGATCAGTTACATATTTAAGTAACAATAAAATTCATTATCAACTTTGAATAATTGTGTTATATTATTAATTGACTAGCTCAACTGTTCTCATGGATACGTGTATGCATCTCACCATTGTGTTCCATGGCCTATTGAATTTTATGCCATTCAGATCAACAGGAGCTTCAATCTATGAATACAATACAATCAATGATGGCACCCAAATGTCTTGATTACACCTTAGTCATCTGAAAGCTTCCATGATGTGGCAACTGTATTAGTCCGTTTACTGACAACGGCTTACCCCTGAGGTACCCGGTGACCCTCAGCATACCGAAGTCCTAGAAATCATATAAAACTGTACAACAGTATTACAAAACATGCTGTAAAATATTAAGATACATTTCCTGAAAACTACACAATAATTTCTTCCAAATATTAATGCATTATTATACAGTGTTACAGTAGAGACTTTGTATGGAAAATATTTAGGTTAACTACAATATGCTTGGTACAACAAACGTTATGCTCACTTCCTGCTGTCTTCAATAATTGACTACTGTCATACAAGCTATTAAGCTTTAATAAAATAAATGAGTGCCCCATTATCAAATTATTGCAATTAATATTGTGTGCCAAAGGCTAGGGTGTAGCACACTGATATGGATGATGTATGAGATTACTGTATAATCATTCACACACACCCACACCCACATGCACCACAAGCAGGCATTACATAATACATGCATATACTTAAATGCACACACGCACGCACACGCACACACACACACAAACACACTGATTGATCATCATCATCATTAGGAATATGTTCCATTCCCTCAACTAGTAGATGCGGCCTCTGCTCACAACACTGAACATGTCTCTTCCTCTTTTGATTGGCCAACAATCTTAACAAAGTGACAGCATCTTGTGAGCTCTCCAAGCGATGTACCTTCTCCTTGGGAAACCTTTGTACATAAATAAACATATTGTAACTTCCAGTCAAAATAAATATAAAAATTAAATCTCTCTATCAAATCCTTTCTGGGCATCAGCACTAATAAAAAAGGCCTGCCCAAAATGTGTACATTACATTATGACACCCAGCTGTATTGTGTGTCTCCTCATCTGTACAAGTTGTCATTACCTCCCACAAGAAACCAAATGTTAGTAAACCTATTAACATAGAGAGATGACTCACTATCATGTCATTTTGTCTAGCCTAAGGCCAGTCATATTCATTGGGCAATCTTTCATTAAGGATAAGATTAATGAAACCTCATGCTGCTAATTTTTACCTATTACTGAAATTTAAAAATCCTGCTTACCGCTCCTGTACAAATTTTCGAATTGACTTGCGACAAGTGGCCACTTTTTCTTTCGGATAATCATCACTAAATCCCTAGGGTGGGTGCACACATGTAGTGACATGCCATCATCACATACGAGACAGTGACACACCTGTATGACATGAAACGTTGTCGCAAGCCCTTGTGAAAGTAAACAAGACAAACACAGGTCACCATAGTAATCGGTATGTTGGTTTACTCCATAGACAAGTAACAGTGTGTCCGCAATCTGGAGGATTAAAATTCACACTTGAATTGTGGTATGTATTTAAGATGGTGTAGTTAACATATGGCTTTCTCAAAGCATTCCCAATCTTTGGAACTGTTTCAGTAGATGGGTGATACGAAATTAAACCATCAGCTAAAAATGTACTAAAAATGGCTACTTACCAAAGTGGATATTTTAAAGAAATCAAGCATTAAATTTGAAAATTAATTTCCATTTCACAAACTATAAATTTGGCTATGTGGGTGTGGCTTAATATGGATTACATCCCTGCCTTAACTGAATATCAGATAAGAGGCATCACTCAAAAGGCAATTCAATACATCACTGAAGCCATAGCATGTTCACTTAAGGCATACTAGTTGCCTTGTATGGATATCCAGCAATAATAAGAGGTTTGTTACAATTTGTAGCTGAGTGGTGGATACAAATAGGAGGGCTGTGTACACTGGATCAGGGGCCCCTTATATTAGTCAGGGTAGGTGTAAAACACATAACTAGTGTAGTTACTCCAACTGGAATAAAATTTGCTAATTCAGTCTTGTTCGTTTTTTGTTTACCACTTTAAGTTGGTCAGTGTGGTAAACAAGTTCTGACCTTTGCTGCATCCAGCAGGTTATAAAGGTTGGTGGTGCGTGGGAGACATATCGTGAAACGCTGCTTCAGTGCGGATGAACTAGGAAGGGAAAATCATAATACAATAACAGGTCCGTAATGGGATTAGATGTTGTTGCAGCTGCTCACATGATAGTGGTGATGGGTAGGGTAGGTACAGCATGCACGTCACACGCTGAGCACAACAGTCGGTACAACACCTCAACATCAACAGATGCTGTCAATGGAACAATGACCTGGCAGATAAAATGTTACTTCATCTGCTCAACGATAATATACTCACAATGAGATGAGGTGGTGTACCATCTATGCCGACAAGACGTTTTTCCATGAGAACTTTGTGTCTACTGTTAGCCCTGAGTTGTTTAGCCTACACCAGAATAGAAATAAGGTTCATATATCCATAAAAGGTATGAAATTGTGGACAGTCGTCTGTGGCCTTCCAAATGTACATCAGGATATATTAAATCAACCCTTTAAGATCAGGGTGTTTCTCTAATCAATGTAGTCTACAAGCGACTGATAATGGCAATGATCCTGATGTACCTGATTCCGGCGGTCTTGTTTACTCATGCCTTTACGACGTGTGTTTGTTAAAGTGATAGCATCAATCCTTCCTGTCATACAAACATACACATATACATTAATATGATGAATATATACCACGTGGGTGCCCACGTGCGTGTTTCAAAACAACAGATTATGCATAAATAAGAGATCGTACCTTTTCGAATAGAACTTAAAGTTCCTTTGCTTAAATGCTTTCCTGTTTTATGCGCTTTATTTTGCTGTTTGAAGGGACCCGGCCTGTGTGCTTTTGTAGACATGACTCCCTTTTCAATATTTTCGAGCGGCGGAAGTTAATCACGTGATATTTGAATAATCCCCATCGTTTCAGTCGTCCTTTTCTGGATTCGTACTCATTCAACATTAAGATTTTGATGAGTGCTGTATCGCGATTAGTTGCTCACGACAGTTGACAGAAAGAGAGGGTTTGAAGCTAATCGGCCCAGACGTCGATTACGATCCCCTCAGGGAAGGCTAATTCTACACTTTGAGGAGGTCGATATTGAAGTGTACAAGAGTATCGAACAACTTTGTGGTTACAGTAATGTCTTCTCAGAACAATTTACGACCTCTAAGCGTCAAGGACAGAGTGGAATTGTTGTCAAGATGGTTTAAAGAGTGGAACCCTTGTGAACAAACGCTCGCCCTCTATTCACTGTTGAGAAGGGTCAGCCCAACGCAAGCGCGTTTTTTGTCTTTTGTGTTGAACCAGAAGTTGAAGAATGAAGTAGCCACTATAGAACAGCTTGAAGCGGAGGCGAATTCTTCAGGTACGAAGTAATGTGTGGCATAAAGTTAATGTTACAATTGATCTTCTCCGTATAATAGGTTATCTGAAGTCATTGTACGCTGACAGTGAAGAAGACGCTTTGGAACAACTTTTAGCACATCTACCATTACTAAGACCAGGAAATTTAGAGGGGAAAGAAGAATATTTGACTTTGTTACCAAAAGTGTTGTTAGGGTCTTGTGAAGAGGCCACGTACATGGACCAGTGTAAACAATTATTGTCATTATCACTAGTACATCCTGCATTCAACCAAGAAGATAGAGCAAAGTTGAGTTATTGGTTGGCACGACTTCACGAAAAACCAGAACGCAGACCTAATGTACAAAGCCCAACTTTAGAAAAGCCACCATTTCCATTGCCACTGCAAGGTAGCAGAGACAGTTCATCGCTAGGCAGTGGGTCAGGATATGAAGAGTGTGTTGAAAATGGCGACCATACGGATGATGATCAAGAATATATGACAATTTCACAGTTTTTACAAGAGAAAGGTGGGGTGTCACATACGTTCCCACAGAACGCAGCTTTGTCGCAAGACCATCTGGCACCACCGATTCCACCAAAATCGATTTCTCTTCCAAGACCATCGCCATCTCCCTCACCAGCAATGTCAATGCTCGGCAGTAGAGAAGATTTAGCTGTCCCCAACTTCAAACCAGGAATGAAAGGTGTGTTGATATAATGAGACCAAACCTATTGAATATGTGTGAGGGTATGGTTTTGGGTGTGCCCACTAAAAGAAATCACACTTTATTGAAATATGTAATGTCGGTAGCACAATTGCAGGTTTGTTTATTCAGACACTGCATTACCATATATTGCTCGTAACGACGGTTTGGTTATGGTGCTCAAAAGTGGTTACCATGAGTAAGAAATCTTACCATTAGGCTCACGGTTTTTGTTATGGATAGGAGCAATCTTAGAATATAATGGGTGGAAGCCTTTTCCTGGATGAGAATTTGACATCAGGTCTTATGGCTGTCTGACAGGTTTCTTCATTATGTGCCCAGCCTGTCTTGAAGTGATGTTGATGTAAAGTAATAAATTAGTGAGTGAAAATCATGGCTCAGGAGTGGACTAATCACCACAGTAGAGGTTATGTGGTCTGTAGAGGCAGTTGTGTTGTTAGTGTGTCCACGCCCTTCACCACTCCAGTCAATATTCCCACACTGTGTCTGGTAGGCATCTAAATGTGTATGTGTTTTGAATCATGTTAACAACACCCTTCCTGTTGTACCTAAACATTTCCACTGGCCCAGTAGCCAGAGCAGCCTTCACTAACACATGCACACTGCATATATACAAACATTTATATTCTCTTTATTCAGTTGAATTAACAAGACTATCTTTGATCTTCCAGATATACCAATTTGGTTGAAGAGCCTGAGACTGCATAAATACCAGTACATATTTGAGAACCTTAGTTACGATGAGATGATGGAAATGACAGATGACACCCTGGCACACATGGTGAGTGAAAGTCATTGGTGTTAAAGTTGATTGACTTTTATCACCATTTTTCTTCATTCAGCAAGTCACTCAGGGAGCCAGGAACAAGATACTTCAGAACATAAAGAAGCTTGCACAGCGAAGTCAGTCATTACTGGATCTAGAAAAGGTACACACACAGTATGATGTTTCTAGTCTGGACTCTGGAAGCGTGTGTACAATGGAGTGTACCATAAAGACTGGTTGTCTTTTAACATGTCATGACTCTTGTTTGGTTGTTGTGTAGTGACTTTGTTTTTCTTGTTTGTATTAGGAGGTTGGTAAACCTGGACGACAAACGTTGTCTTCGATCATCAGAGAGTTGAGACAGATGTTGATTACACCAATTAGGCCAGCACAAGGAGATGACTTATTAGAGGACAGGAGCAGTGCCTCAAACACTTTCTCCTCCCAGTGTAGCAATGACACAACGGCTCCCAGCGAGAGTTACCACAGCGATGAGGGAAGCTCGTCATCCACCAGCTCCAGTCCAGTAAATAGTCCTAAAACACCGCCATCTTCAGAATGTAGTTTATCGTTACCTTCTGATCATTCTTCAAGTGACAGTATGTCCAGAGATGAAGATCTTCCTGGATTAATCACAAGAATCATGACAAAAGGTATGAATCTACACGTAAATTTTTGAGAACAGTTTGTAAACAATTTTTGTCAAACAGTTTTCAACCAGATGATGTTGCCCGGAGGTGCAGACGAAGAGTGTTACAGACAGTTCTTGATGCTTCTTGAGGACACAGTTTGTCATGAGGTAATCATAGAAGTGTTTGTCAGTGTTTGTCAGTGTCGGTGGTGTTTAATTGTGAATGAAATTTGAGGTCAAAATCATCGCCATATTAGGGTGTGATGTATAGCACATTAGGCATAATGAATCAGGTGTCATTGAGGAGAACTTTGTAGTGATGAATATCATTATGAGTGGTGTTATTAATTTTCATCCTCCTAGTCAATTTGTCTCTCCAGTCCTTTCTGTTTACTTAACCAAACACACCCTATCCTTACTGGGAGGGACTATAGTGGTTGTAGTAATTACTGAGTGATAATTATGTTCTAGGCGTTCAATGTGGAGCAGCGCAAGTTGTTCTTCAGTTGGAGACAGTGTTGTCAACAAAACTTCAGAGTGTTTTCTCCAAGGAAGAAGTCATCTAACAGTACAAGTGGGAGTAGCAGCAGCAATGGCAAGAAGTGAGGAAGTTATTTCAGTTTCAATAGCTTGGGTGTGTGTGGAAGCCCTGTTTATTCGCAAAAAATTGGTCATATATTTTAACCAGTTCTCCCTTGTAGATAGGAATATAGATTTGAAAAATGTTGAAAATTGTTTATTACCTTAGGTGGAATGGTGGTGGAGGAAATCCTAACAGTTTTCCATCATCGCGTGCGCCCAAGGGGATAACACGTTCAAGCACACGGCCTAAGGGCATGGTTACGCCCACACCACCATCAACACCCGTGGCGTCGCAATGCTCCAGTGCCCGGTCTACGCCAGTCCCTCCTAACCTACGATTAACTCCTAGACACATGGTAAGTTGTTTATTATACAACATCTTCAAAATATCGATAAACTGGTGTTTGTATTTTTAGTTGTTATTGTTGTTTTGTTTATTGTTAGGTACAACAATATCCGTCACTAAGTCGTGCCAGTTCAACTCCATATTCTCTTAACCAGCTAGAAGGTCACTTTGAAAACACTAATGGTAAGTTCAAAACATTTCTATTGTATGTTAAGTATACCCTTAGTGCCGGTCGATTAGACATTAAACTTTCTGTTTTTGTTGTGTACAGGTAACCATGGTTACCAGCTACAAACATCCAGGAAGGAGCCGCTCGACCATTACATGGATAATATGGATGACCTTAGCAAGCGGATGACGGAGCAAGCGTTGTCTGATGACCATGATACTCTGCCTGAACCGTTGTTCTGACAAGAATTAAGACACGGTAAGTCAAACATAAGGCCAAACTACATTGTATTTGGGACCACAGTTGTTTTAAGGGAAGGAGGAGCCCACATTTGAAAAGGGAGCTCAAATATGTTTAGTTTCAAGTTGTTGCATATCATGTTTTTACATTGTTCTGTTCTTTACAGATAAACGTTCATTTCTTATTTCTGGAATTTGTCAATCTACTGAGAATTCAACTGTGTAATATGGAAATTTTCACTCTACTGTCATGATATTTATAAATACTTGCTATACAAAATTATCGTGGGCTGGTACCACACTTAATTCATCATTGTAATTTTAAATAACTTCAGTTTTTTGTTGCTGAGCAACAGAAAGTATTAATTTGAATAATCAACTGTAATAATATTAGAATATAGTGTTTCAATCATTGTTGTATTGTTATGAATTGTGTGCTGTAAATATAGATATTGTTACTGAAACACTTGCTTTTTATTCTCCTTCTTAAATTTTTGTAAATACCTAATTTGTAATTGTGTTTGTAGTAAAGTCTCAAATCACTTGCTTATGACAAGAAATATATCTCAATATGATCGCTAAATGTTTTGGGAATGCGCGAGAGGATACGTTATTTCAATTACCAGTTTAACTGAAATACAAACCCACAATCGATATTACATCGAAATGAGCTGGCAGACGAAAGGCACGCTGTCAAGGTTTCGTCCAAGAGGTCACTATGGTAAAAAGAGACAGCGGCATAGCTCAAAGGTGTGTTCCTTATGCTAATAATAGTGCTGTTAATATTTTCGAGCACGCTGAAATTGTTTGTATTTAGTCTACCTGCCTGTTCGTCTGTCTGTTTGTTAGCCTCCCGTATGATCTTCATGTAGGTTGATGATGATGAAATACATGGCCCCAGTGAGGCAGCTACATATCTGTCACAAGGTGACCCACTGCTCACGGTTAGTCCATACACACTACCATGGTTACAGCGCATGTCGATATTTCTGTAATTAATAGAGCATAAGTGTTGTTGAATAAATATAAGAATAGCTGCCTGTCAGTCATTGAAGCATTATTATAAACTTACTTTATAAATTACCATAACAATGTTTGCACGGCTCATGTGCATTGCAGACGTTGTAATGTCATTAACTACATTCTTCCATTTACATTAAGACAATGTTGAGCTAGCATGTTCCCTAAAGCATTTAATGTAGTTATACAATTGCATAGCAGATTATAAAGGATCTCTTCGGAGAGGTTTAATTAGGTAGTTTGTTTGGCTAAGGGGAATACTGTATAATATGTAATAGTGGTGAGGAAAGCAACAGTTGAATATTAGCAACTGCAGGATCGCATTGAAATAGAATAGAAAGTTGCTAAGTTTTTGCACGAGGAGGGTGACTTTGTTAATGTTTCTGCTGTACCACTATTATATACAGTATGCATTGAAACATTCATCTCATTGTTCATCTACTGTAGCTTGCTGACCGTCACTGGGGATCGTCATCACAGCAGCAGAACTTCAACGTTGAGGTAATCGGCTGTAGCAGTGGTTGTACACAATATTTTCACTACCATAACATGATTTTCATGTCTTCTGTTTTAGGTGGTTGAAAATGTCTACAAACATCACTTGTGGGCAAGCAAGTTGGTTATGTCAGTTTTTGTCATTGTTGTACAAACTTGATTTTGTTCAGGTTTTCTCCTGCCAAAACACAAGCTCTTGAGTTCAGTCAATATTTAGAGCATTACTTATGGCCGAATTTCTCCCCGGAACAGGTGGGAGTGAACTTGTCGCCATGGAAGCTATTACAACTGTGTTCTTTCCACCATAGGGTTCTGTTGCTTATGTGATGTCCATTGCTATCATGGTTAATGAGAAATTCCGTGAGCGTATTCCAGCATGGCAGGTGTGTGTGCAACCGTGTGTAGTGTGTGTGTGTGTGTGTGTGTGTGTGTGTGTGTGTGTGTGTGTGTGCGTGTGCGTGTGTGTATGTGTGTGTGTGTGTGTATACAGATACTCTACTCTATCATGCATATTGTGTGTGTTTTGTTCTCTGTGTGTGTTTAATATCGTAAGCTTCTTTGGTTTATTCAGGTGGGGCAGGGTGGCCTGGGTGGGATAATATATTTTGAATGGTCCGTTTCTAAATGAACGGAATAATAACCCACCCTGCTCCCTCCTTATTCCACCACCCATAGCATATTGTCATGTAGAGTAAATGATTACATCATACATCATCATCATCTTGAAGGTGTTTAAAGCCAGACCGGCCCACTTTGCTGCCTTCTTTAATCTTGTTATGGATGCTATGATTTCTGATGAGGATGACCAGGTTAGTATTAATTATACAGTGATACCTTATTAGGTCATGTGTTACTATAAATGGTATTGTAAAAAGCTTAGTCTCCCTAACTAATGAAGTACTTATATCATGAACTGTCTACAGTATGGATGCTTAATTTATTAAGTAGAACATGTATGGACTGAGCGGGATGATACTGTGACATTTGATTGGCTGTTTATAGTTTTCATTTAAACTATATTAAGATCTTGTTACACGACTAGTACCAGTTTGGAAATATCATTACTGCTAATAATTATTGTTTTATGTATATTTGTATGACTTGTAAGGTTTCCACGGTCAGTGAAGGAGGTCATTATTCACTACATGAGAAGTCTTTTCTGCTGCTCTTCTTAATCAATTGTTTTAATAGTTTGGTAAGTGTGTATGTAGTGTGTGCATTTGTCTGTGTGTGTGTGTGTGTGTGTGTGTGTGTGTGTGTGTGTGTGTGTGTGTGTGTGTATGTGTGTGTGTGTGTGTGTGTGTGTGTGTGTGTATGTGTGTGTGTGTGTAGTGTATGTGCGTGTGTGTGTGTGTAGCGTGTGTGTATGTGCGTGTGTGTATCTATGTATCTGCTTGTATATGTATACATACATACATACATACATACACACACACACACACACACACACACACACACACACACACACACACACACACACACACACACACACACACACACACACACACACACACACACACACACACACACACACACACACACACACACACATACATACGTGTATAGTATACCTTGTATTTTATTTATGCCCAGGAGGAAGATTTAGTCAGAGAACAGGTACAGAGATTGTGCTCATTACCGATGTGGACATGCTTGTTACCAGTAAGTTACGTAGACATAAGGAATCCAAGAGCGTAAAAAGCGGTGTGACAAGTGAGCCTCACCACTAGTGTTGTACCGATTAATCGGATCACAATCAGAAACAGCAAATTATTGGGGAATTTTGTGACAATCGGTATCAGTAGATTTTAAGGTTGCAATATCGGTTTATTAAAATCAAATAATTCAAGAGCCTTGTGCTTGTAACTGAACCAGTAGATTTGCTGATTTTGACAGAATCTTACACTTTTGTAAGTTTTATTGTATGTTTGTAATAATCGGTATTGGATTGAAATATCGGCTGTCTGGAATGTAAAATAATCGGATATCGGTATACTCCTAAAATCTGGCAATCGGTACAACACTACTCACCACTTTTCAGTCCTTAAAACCCAGAGGATACTCAGCACTAGGATTAATAATCTCTCATGCATTTTGCTAACTCAAATCCACAATCAAGTATTTCTCGTGTCCTTGGCAACACTTTTTTATACTTAATATGTAAATATTAATGCTAGGATGATTTGGTCTACCTATTTTGCTTTACCGCTTTCAACTTTGTTCCTACGCACCTGGTAGGGATGCAACAATATTACAATAATACATCGATATATTGCAATATCTATTGTTGCAATACAATACAATACACCTGATAAAAATATCGATATATTGCAACATTTATTGCCTTCAAAGTTGTAAGTATCCGATTATTCTACAAAAATGACCGGACCTCTTGTAACCATAAATATACAGTAGAATTTCTTGCTACGTATTTTACATGTTTCTACTTAGCCTTTACTGCTAAAAACAAGTTTTAAAGACATGATGTGTTCTTTTTTCAAATTTAATTATATATGCAATACGGCAATATATTGCAATACACTCAAACGCGGCAATGACCCATTTTGTTGCATCCCAAGCACCTAGAAGCTTGGTCAACCATATTTTACTAGGGTCATTGCTGTGGATAAAGAAGTCTGGTACTAAGTTGAATTATCAGAAATCAAATTTGAAAATGTGATTCCTTTGTTAACTGACTATTCAGATTTAACCACATAATTTGATTGGTTACGATGAGCACTCACCCACACCAACTAATGTCCCCAGGCAATATGGTTGTCACCATTAGTCCATTACACTGGTCCATGCTGTAGTAGCAGAGACATTGATCTTCCATTATGTCAGACCATACACAAAATTGATCTGACATTCATGGTCACTAGCCAATCATATACAGCTCAATCCTTTAGGATCCCTCCTTATTCTTGATCTGACAATATGTCAGACCATATCTCATTATTGTCTGACAAACATGTTATTTGGCCTGACAAATGTCCAATGACAGACTGTTATAATTGTCTCTGAGTAGATATCCAATGTGGAGCTCAGTCCAGCTATATCATGTGATCCATCTGTATCATGTGATCATCTTACGTACTTGTAGAGTCGTAGGGAACAAGAACTGAATGCCACTCCAAAATTGAAGAAATATTGGACAGTCCTTGAGAAAAGGGATTCCAAAGCAGATGTAGAAACTAAAAAAAGGTGAGTAATCATGTAGTAGTAGTAGTAGTAGTAGTAGTAGTAGTAGTAATAGTAGCAGTAGCAGTAGCAGTAGCAGTAGCAGTAGCAGTAGCAGTAGCAGTAGCAGTAGCAGTAGCAGTAGCAGTAGTAGTAGTAGCAGTAGTGAAAATGCATTGTGTGTCAGCAGGAATCAGAAAGAAAGACGTTTCCTTTTTAATGTAATACTGAAGTTCTTCGAC
Source organism: Spongia lamella (assembly GCA_963930835.1). NCBI lineage: Eukaryota > Metazoa > Porifera > Demospongiae > Dictyoceratida > Spongiidae > Spongia > Spongia lamella. The sequence continues at coordinate 6,957,107 of OZ005753.1, forward strand.
ATTTTAGAAGGAATTCCTCTTAAAGGTGTATATATATAATTGGCGTATTTATATATATTTAAGTATTTCAACTGAAAATTAATTATAGGGAAATATAATCGACATGCTGTCCAATTTTGTGAGAGATTTTTGGAATTCATTACTGATCTTGAGGTGGGTGTAGCTAAATAGTTGTAGTCTTAGCCACGCCCACAATTCTGCAGGCGCAGTTACCCACTCGTAGGTTCTTCAACACGCTATTGGATAATTGTCATTTTGTGGTATGTCACTGTATACCCCACTGTGTGGTGTATGTTATGTCATTGTATACCCCACTGTGTGGTGTATGTTATGTCACTGTATACCCCACTGTGTGGTGTATGTTATGTCACTGTATACCCCACTGTGTGGTGTATGTTATGTCACTGTATACCCCACTGTGTGGTGTATGTTATGTCATTTGTACCTTTCTCTATTCGGATTTGTGTCACTTTAGGTGAAATGTAAGATGTCAGCTCTTGCACAGCGCATGCCTGAGGGTCATTTGTTCAACCAGGTGAGTGCAGCCCCAGTGAGAACACTAGGATATGGTTGTGTTTTCTAGTTACTGGAGCGAGTTAGTTTCTATGCTGGGTTTGAGATCAGTGATCATAGCGGTGTGGCTCTTACTGAGAGTCAAATGTTAGAGGAACACTATCGTAAGATCACAACCCTCCAGGTGGGCGTGGCTGAATGAGTTTCCTACAAAATAACATGTTGTACACTCATCAGAAAGCTTGTTTCCAGTTATTCCCTGACCTGAAGCAGTTTGCCATGTCACATGTTGCCGGCATTGACAGAAAGCAATCACTGATGAAATATCTTAAGCCATTAAGGTGAGTTCACCCCACTACTACTGCTGTCGCATATAATTGCGGTATTTAATTATTAACCGTTTTATTGGCTTCTCACACTTAGGATACTGTCAGTATATTTCTGTGTCACATTAACAATGTAACATTATATCAGTTAATGTTTAACAACACACTAATCACTCGATTAACATTCAGCATACACAGAAATTTTCGAGGGGCTTATATTTTGTGGAAGACAAATCTGAATCATGGTTTAAATTTCGCTGATCATCAAGTTGAATACCATTGTTTCCTTAAGCCACTGCTTCTTTTTGAGGAACAAAATTTTGCACTCAGCAAGCTTGCAGCAAATCGTATGTCCCTTGAGGCATTAGTAGATGATGTGTAGTGATATTGTACTAGGTTACCATATGACCATTGCATCATGGTTGTTTGTGCTATAGTAGTATACTATGGTTTACTGGTATGTTTTACTAGTTTATGTCATGCCCATTAGCAATGAGACACTTCATGAACTGGCGGCCTATCTCAATCTGGTTCCTAAGCAACAGGAGTCAGTAGAAATGGAGAGTGAAGATGATCAGATTAGCACTGCTCTATTGGCTGAGCTGCTGGTGAGGCCACACCTTACAATGGACATTGCCTTTGTTGAGTCTACTGCTTCTCAATGTCCCTGATTTCCCTATTGTCCCCTGTAATAACAGTGCTTCCATAAATCTTATTATTCACTAAATGAATTACTATTGTAAATGGAGGACAGGACAAATGTTTGTAGAGGGTAATGTGAATGAGGAATCATGTGATGTGTGTAGTGATTATTTCATTGTCTGTATTAGTCGATGAAGCAATGTGTGAGAGATGAGCAGCACTGGACCACACCAATGTGTCCAGCTCATTAGTAGGGCTGGCCAATAGTACGACAGTTATTAACTATTAGGGATGAAACAGTATTACAATAATATCAACACTGACTAGTACAATACACCTGAAGAAAGATATCTATAAATTGCACACTACAATATAATAATTATTGTGATGTATTGCAACATGCATCGCTTTGAAAGTTGTATGTATCCAATTATTACACTGCAGGACCTCTTGTAACCAGCAGCCTGGTTTCTTACTATTTTACTGCTTAGCTTTTACTACTAAATAACTAATTTTTAAACATTCAATGTTCTTTACCCAAAATCTAGTCACATAATTATGCAATACACTCAAAGGCAATACATATTGTTTCATCCCTATTCACTATTATGATAGTTAGTCAACTACTGTGTGTGTGTGTGTGTGTGTGTGTGTGTGTGTGTGTGTGTGTGTGTGTGTGTGTGTGTGTGTGTGTGTGTGTGTGTGTGTGTGTGTGTGTGTGTGTGTGTGTGTGTGTGTGTGTGTGTGTGTGTGTGTGTGTGTGTGTGTGTGTGTGTGTGTGTGTGAGTGCGTGCGTGCGTGCGTGCGCGTGTGTGTTGGGAGTTTACTGGAGCATGGACAAGTTCCTATTTTTCATTTCCGAAGGTTCATCATTGTCAGCGAAGGTCTTCACAGCTTGAGAAGATCAACGATATGCCATTATATCCTACTGAGAAGGTGGGTGTGGCTGTTTTATATCATAGTGGGTGTGGCTAGCATGTTTCCTTTGTTCTCAGGTGATCTGGGATGAGAATGTTGTACCAACAGAATATTACTCCTGGGAGGGTAGGGCTCACAGTGTTTACAACACATCATGATATACACTCGATAGGTTGTTTGGCTCTGCCAAAACTGAACTTGCAGTTTCTCACATTACATGATTATTTGTTGCGTAACCTCACGTTGTTTCAACTAGAGTCTACTTGTGAGTGAAGATGTGCAATAATTAGAAAGGTTACTATTTTGTTTGTGTGTAGATGAGATACGTTTAGACGTTGAGGATGCCGTCATGAGGATGAAGCCATGGTGAGTGATTTGCTGTAATTCCTAAGGAATGGGATACTGTGAAATGTGGACACCTAGGACACTCCCCAGTATCTCCCAACTGTATACCGTGTAGTCCGAAATTTTTGTGAATTTCATGAGTAAAGTTATCTTTGTGACACTGTAATTACAATATATGCCAAGGCCTACCTGATTCGTGAATAAAAACAAATTTTAGAGTTTTTGCAGGACGGTATACACAATTACACATATAAATAAACAGGCCCTGAAATCAACCTTAGGATACCTCTTGGCACATTAGCGTAATTCTAATTGTTGAGTATTTAAAGAATTACAATTATTTTACTCTAGGGTCACTCCAGAGGGTAATAGTGAATTTGCTGGATGGGCTCGTATGGCACAGGTGAGGATGAATTGTATGGCTTCCCTTAGTCTTGATGACTGCTTTACAGCCTGTTGCAAACTTTGCCGTGGTTGAGGTAGCAAAGCCGTACTTGGGTGAGAATCGTCCATCACGCGTGAGAGCTGACGTCACGTTAACGCTGGATGTACCAGATCATGTGAGACAAGAATGGGAATGTAAGAGAATTGTATCCCACAATCAATAATAATAATAATTTTTGATGTGTTGTTTAGCCCTTCGTAAACATGATGTGTGTCTACTGATTGCTATTCAGCCCAAGATGTCGCTGGATGAGAAATACAACACTGCACAAAACTTTGCATCACAGGTAATCATTTAATGATATCACTGAACTCAACCTCAGGAAGAACACCCTGAGATATGTTCACCTCAGTAATTAGGACACTGGGCAGTCCCAAAGAAACTGTGTTTTACTGATATTAACTTTCTGAGGACTTGTGTGTGGTCCACGTGAAGTTCATACCCATTCCTCAGTCCATGCCCATTCCTTAGTCCATACCCATTCCTCACCCTTATATATGTGTTGGTATTAATATGTATGTATTTATGTAGTAACGTTGTGTTGTTGTATCTCACTAGGTGGGGGTCACATGTGTACGAGGCTGTGAGGTGGAGGGCATGTTGGATGAGGAGGGTCGAGTGATAGAAGAAGGTTAGCCAATCATAATGAGGCAGTAGCCTATCTACAGCACGGCCTAGCTGGGCATAGACCCCGTCAAATACTTGCTGTGCCCTGCCACTAAAGAAAGTTGAGCCTATCTAAATATATGGGTCCATTATAAGTATGCCCAGGTTGTGCCCTGTCAGCTTGTTCAGTCTTGTTGGGTCAGGCTACATTCTAGTAATGAGGATGAATAGTCATTGAATAGGACCATAATTTTATTGTGTCTGTTACTATTAATAGTATTTTCTTTCATGGTACCAAGCCTACCATTTTAAATGTTCTGTTAAGTTCTTTTGACAATTTTCCGTTTCACATTCTACAGGTCCAGAAGCCAAGCCCAATCTGCAGGGTAACCAGAGAACATGGAGGGTGTGGCTGGATACCAACCAGTACCAGAGAGACATGGAGGCTATCGTACAGGGAGCTGAGGTGTGTCGTGTCCACCCCCTGACACCAGTGGGTGACATGATGATTATTGTTGCAGGATGTTTACGAGACGTTCAATATCTTCATGAGACGAAAACCGAAAGAAAACAATTTTAAGGTATCACCTGATGTGGTCGTGTTACCTTCGTATAGACACCTTTGAGACTGTTTGCTCACTAAAGAAATATCCTCTCTCTGTGTGTAATTGCGTGTACATGTATATACAATTGGGAGATTTTACAAACCATGGAACAAGCGCATAATTCAAAATGTTATAATTTGCTTTGTTGTGATATCATGATCATCTTGAGATCACATGATGCTTTGGTTGTAGGCAGTGTTGGAGACCATAAGAAGCTTGATGAACACTGACTGTGTCGTTCCTGATTGGTTACATGACATATTTCTTGGTTACGGTAATCCTGCTGCTGCCCATTATACGCAGTTAGTTTGGCTATATGTTGCCATGGTGATGTGTGACATGTGTGTCTCATAGGATAGCAGAACAAGAGCTGATGATGGATTGGGTGGACACTTTTGTGTCTTATCAACATCTCTTGAACTCCTTTCCTAACCATAATGTTACTGTTAGTATTGTATGTAGTGTGTGTGTGTGCGTGTGTGCGTGTGTGTATAGTGTTCAAGATAATCATCATATGCATTGTAATACGCTAGTGTGCAGTGGATGATCCAGATAAACAAGTCCCTCCCTTCAGGTAATACTTCAATGTAATGCATTGTGATGTACTTAACCGGTTACCCCATCTTTGATAGGTTGACATTTTCAGACCAAAAATCAAACAAGCGTCGTCACCCAGATGAGGAAGGGGGTTCCCCCATACCTGACAACAACATTTTAGTAGAGCCATTCACAATTCCTAACAGAGGACCGTATCCATACAACCAACCAAGAAGGTTATATCAGCCGCAGCAACTTAAACAAACATTTTATATAATCTTTGTCACACAGGAACACTGTCCCATTTACATCAACACAAATTGAGGCCATCAAATCAGGAATGCAGCGAGGCCTCACCATGGTAACATAATTATAATGTAAATATATTTGCAGATGTTTTAAATAATAAGGAGCGTAATGTGAAGCCATATATGTTAATGCTGCATAGCATGAAATTTTGATAAATTGTTATATTTTTACATTTAATAAAAAATGTTGATGAAAGTTGTTTCAAGCCTCAGTTTATATTATTTCATAATGTGCAATGCAAAACACCAGTAGCTATTGTTCTATAGGATTTTGACGAAGGGACAAAATTTTGTCAAATTTGTCATTTTTTAACTGTCAAAATTTTAAGTTATATGTACATACGTTGCAGGTTGTGGGGCCTCCTGGTTCAGGAAAAACTGACATGGCAGTACAGATCATCTCAAATCTCTACCATAACTACCCTGACCAGCGTACTCTGTTAGTGACTCACTCCAACCAGGCACTCAACCAGCTGTTTGAGAAGATCATGGCCATGGATATTGATGAGCGACATTTGTTGAGGCTTGGCCATGGCACAGAGGAGCTTGAAACTGAGAAGGATTTCAGCAGGTATGTTGAATTGTGGATCCTCGTTTACAATCCAGGGATCATGTGATCCTCTAGATACGGGAGAGTTAATTTTATTCTTGCTCTGCGGCTTGAGCTGTTGGGTGAAGTGAAGAGACTACAGGTGTGTGTGTGTGTGTGTGTGTATGTGTGTGTGTGTGTGTGTGTGTGTGTGTGTGTGTGTGTGTGTGTGTGTGTGTGTGTGTGTGTGTGTGTGTGTGTGTGTGTGTGTGTGTGTGTGTGTGCGCGCGCGTGTGTTATGTGTTGCCCAAGGCTTAGAGATAAACCACATCATATTGTGTGTGATACAGGACAGTCTTGGAGTGGGTGGTGATGTATCGTACACGTGTGAGACAGCCGGACATTTCTACATCTACCAGGTGTTGTCCAGGTGGGAGGCTTACATGAGCAAAGTGAAGCCTCTGGCTGATACCGTGAGTGGGCAATAAATGGAGTAGTGTATGACTGTATGTAATGCTTATACTGGAGAACTATTTGTAGTTTGTATTGCCACAGCTGTGTTGTGTTTAGAGGTTTGTATTGTGGGATGAGGTCATAGTGTCTTTAAGAGATTTAATGATTGTTGTTCTTTTATGCTTAGTCTGATGGATTGGCTGCTCTGAAGGAACATTTTCCTTTCAGTAAATATTTTGAGAATGCACCACAGCCATTGTTCAGGGGCCAGTCGTGGGGTGAAGATTTTGACATTGCTGAGGTGATGAGTAGTTAGCGTAGCCATAGTAACTGGTGTGTTAACATTACAACTAATATGCCTAGGGATGTTTCAGACACATCAAGAAGATTTTTTCACAACTGGAGGTTGGTGACTGAAGTACATGTCATATAAGAGGGATAACTGATGATGCTACATTGCATTATCATGACATTACATTGTTCATGGAGACATTATTGTTCTGTAGGAATTTAGAGCATTTGAGCTGCTTCGGAGCTGTAAGTATCAAACACTTCATGTTTTGAACATAACAGTTTGTGTTGTGCATACACAGTGTCATGTGATGTCATGTGATGTATTTGTTATTAGCAATGGATCGTATCAACTACCTGCTGGTGAAGGAAGCTAAAATTATTGCCATGACATGTACGCATGCTGCACTGCGGAGGAAAGATTTTGTAGAGCTAGGCTTCAAGGTATTGTCTATAGCCCTACCCATGTATGATCATAACCATGGCAATGATGCAGCCCCACCCCTCACTGTACATTTATCAATGCTTTCCGAACCTTAGCCCCTCCTCTTTTTTATTCTCTTACTCTGTGCAATCATTAACCTCTCCTTCTTTGTTTGCTTATCCTCCCACTTTGTTGCATGTTCATCAGCCCCTCCCCCTAACCACTCAATTTTCCTTGCAGTATGATAATGTTGTGATGGAAGAAGCAGCACAGATACTGGAAGTTGAGACATTCATTCCTCTGATGTTGCAGAACACTGAAGATGGTGTGAGTCGTCTTAAAAGAGTAATTCTAATAGGAGACCATCATCAGGTGATCACCCAGTTATACTGACTAATGTATTACTAATTGTTATTTTTTAGTTGCCTCCAGTCATTAAAAACATGGCCTTTCAGAAATATTCTAACATGGAGCAGTCAATGTTTACCAGATTTGTCCGGCTGGGTGTGCCAGCAGTGCAGCTGGACGCTCAAGGTCGTGCACGTCCCTCACTGTGTCAGCTGTACCAATGGCGTTATGATAACCTTGGCAACCTACCACATGTGTTGAACTCACCGGAATACCAAGTGGCCAATGCTGGTTTTCACTATGACTATCAATTGATTAATGTGGAGGATTATAATGGCAGAGGAGAAACCCAACCTAACCCTTATTTCTATCAGGTTAATATCTGTGTGTAAATACTTGTGTGTGTGTGTGTGTGTGTGTGTGTGTGTGTGTGTGTGTGTGTGTGCGCGCTCATTTGTGGGTTTGTGGGTTTGTGTAGATATCCCCACAGGCAACACTATTATTTATATAAATGTTTTGTGGCATAAAGGATGTTGTGTGTGACAATATATTTTAATTGTGGGTTTAGAATGTGGCAGAGGCGGAGTATGCAGTTGCAATATTCATGTACATGCAACTACAAGGCTACCCGCCAGACAAAATCACTATTCTCACAACATATAATGGCCAGAAGCATCTTATCCGAGATGTTCTCAACAAGAGGTGTGGCTCTAATCCATACTTTGGTAACCCAGAGAAGGTTAGTTGGCATCTATTGGAGAAAGTTGCTTATAAAGGATGACTTGTAACCAGGTGACTACAGTGGATCGTTACCAAGGATCTCAGAATGATTACATCATATTATCATTAGTTCGGACACGTCATGTTGGTCATTTGAGGGATGTACGTCGTCTTGTGGTGGCAATGTCTCGAGCACGACTTGGTCTCTACATACTGGCAAGAGTCTCATTGTTCAGTAAATGTAGAGAGTTGACCCCAGCCTTCTCCCTGGTATGTTACTATGGCAGCTGACAATTATATTATATTATCTATTGTGTAACAGCTGAAGAAGAATCCACAGGTGTTACACTTGGTACCTAATGAGTTTTATCCAACATCTAGACCCGTAAGTTGTTGGTAACGTTGCTATGGTGATGTGTTGATGCTGTTGACCATTAGGTGAACATATTACCCTCCAGTCCTCCTCTTGTCATACATAACATGTTACATCTTACTAAGCTGGTGTATGATGACTATCAGGTCAGGCTACAAGCAATGAGGGCTCAGCAACAGGTAGTCATATATTATCATACTACAGCACATGTGACCTTGTGTGAGAATATCAGGGATACGTGTGTAAGACCATTTTTGTTTGGTACCATATTTTACTGCTTAGTACCCATGACTATCCGACATTTATACTAAAATCACATGCAAAATATTATTTCAACATTCTGAAGGTGACAAATATCAAAGCCGCAGCTTCTAACTAGTAAAATGTGATATTATAGCTACACTCGCTTAGTGACAAGACAGATCATGATGATGTCATGTCTGTTTTTATAAATGAATTTCTAACTCAGTAAGACATGTGAGAGCAGGTGTCTCCAACTTAAGTATGATTTGGAGTTCATGATGGCTCCTTGTGGCTAATATTCTGCCATTCAGCTCAACAAAATGATGGGAACCTTAGCCTTACTTAGCCCCTCCCACCTCCTTCATCCACTCACTTTTCCCTTATATCCATCACTCCTGTTATATACGTACTAGTGGAAGATAGTGAATTAATTCTCCAGTGTATGGTCAACATCAAGTAGTTATTAATGATTGAATTTTTAAATATTAATGTGCATGTGAGCCCAGTTTTCTCATGCCAGTCGTATGTGCAGTGTGTACTGCATTTTAGTATGTGTCTTTTCCTACTAGATTCCCCCAGCACCTCAGCAGTTGCAGCAAGAGCAGCAGGAGGAGGAAGAAGGTGAGGAGCTTACAAACGATGACAACATGGATGATCAGGAACAAGAAGACAAAACAACAGATGAAGTAGTCAGTGAACAAGATAAGGATGTTACTACAGATCAGCAACCAGAGGGGAATGAAGAAAAGGATGAAAAGGAACAATCATTAAAAACTACAGCAGAAGATTTATAGCTATGTAACAATGTATTAGAGTGTTGTCGTCCTTAATTTGCCAGCATTATCACACCACTCAATGAATTTATACTAACACTGAACACTCATGTTATCATAGAATATCTTCAGTTTGGACACATGCAAATAAAAATCCCATTTTGTGTATAATTATAGAATGGGTTTTATTAGTGTAGCCATAACTGAGCGGCCATAACAATATTAATTGATATCAGCAGACTTGGTAAGTTTGGCTATCAAATTAAAGTAGTAATAAAGAAAATGTGACCGGCTCTGCAAAAACCCTCCATGTTCTCGTGCAAAATTTTAGAACTTTAATTCTCATAACTCTCTAATGGTTTCTTCTGATGTTATAGAAATTTGCATATTTGTTGACAAATTATCCCGCTACATTTTAATATAATTATAGCAATTAAATTTGATGCAATTATCATTACACCTATTTTGTGAGACAATGTAAAATATGCGAACATGGAGGGTTTTTGTAGAGCCAGTCACAAATGGTATCAGTACACCATGCATGATAATACACCATGTTATATAACTAACTATCATTGGTTTGTAATTGTGTTTAGCTACAGTAGTTACTTGCTGTGCACTAGCTAGCTAGTTGGAATTCAGTTGTAGAGTCAGACGACATACGTCAGTGAAGAATTGTGACAAGCCAGTTTCACGCTTTCTTAAATTGAGTATTTTAAAATTATGAATGTGAACTTTTTCCACAAATTCATGTGTGTTGAGTTTTGCTAATAAAGTATGCAACAAATAGAGAATTAATACAAATCCCTTAGCTATCAGCCTGTCCCAATTCCACTACTGTCAAATTCTATACAAAGGAAGTATATCATCATAAATACTATCCAATTGTATTAATTATAGCAATTCCCCCTACCCTCTCTTAGTTCACTTTTGTAAAGTTTCACAGTAACTAGGTATATAGCTATTTAAAAATAATATTGACCTATTTAAAAATAATAATAGCTATTAAAATAATAATGGCGATTTTCCTTACGTATTAAATTGCTCTTGAAATTCTCCAGGTGCATTTTGCATTTTATTGTATCAGGTGCTTATTAGCTCTACAAGATCTTCCAGTAGCTAGCTAGCTAACTTTAAGAGGTTTGTAATCTATTCTGTAAAAGTAGCTAGTACCCCAAAAATATCGTTAAACTGGTGTGCATGCACATGCATATAGAAACCCACAGATGTGTAACAGACAATACCGGCACATACACATAATACACCTGTCCTGTGCATTGCCCATTACGGTTAAGTGACATTCCAAAAGGGGTACAGATTTGTATGGTTACAACTGTACTTGGCATTAGCATGGCTTCCTCAGAAAATGTTCCTAATCTACTGATGGCCGGTATGAGAACTTATAATAACCAAACAGCAATACCTATATTTAGAATGTGGCTATATAAGGATATTGTATGTTAAGTTGCTAAAGCAATATAGCTAGCTAGCTATCATGCAGTGTGTGTGAGTGTGTATGCATTCATGGAGGTCATGTATGAAGTGTTTTTTAACGTCACTACCTCCTCATGGGGACCAGACCCCTGCATGGGTAATGGCCATTAGACGGCTAACGCTGCATGACAAACCAAATGTTATCTCATGACACATGCAATCATCTGCCACTGATCACTATAGCTAGGGTTTCAGAAGCCCCTCAAGGGTGGCAAGGACATGCAGCTCTAGTGGACTTGTCAGGTTTCCATACTGGGGGCATATGATATTGTCAAGTTTATGGGATAGGGCCACACGGGCTTATACAGTAAGCAAAGCTGATGTGGGATGCATGCATGTGGTTCCTGTGCATGCCATGACCATTGCCGTACAGTTAAGGATGCATGTGTGACACTGGTGTGGTAGCCTGCTCTTTCCCCTTTTGGAATGTCACTTAACCGTAATGGGCAATGCACATGCAGGACAGGTGTATTATGTGTATATGTGCCGGTATTGTCTGTTGGCCCTATCCCATGAACTTGACAATATCATATACCCCCCAAGCATGGAAACCTGACAAGTCCTTGCCACCCTTGAGGGGCTTCTGAACCCTATAGCTATACTGATCAGAGGCAGATGCATGTGCCATGAGATAACATCACATTCTAAATATCAGTAACATTGTTTGGTTATTACAGGTTCTCATATGCATGGCCATCAGTAGATTAGGAGCATTTTCTGAGGAAGCCATGCCAATGCCAAGTGCAGTTGTATACAATACAAATCCGTAAGAGAAGAATCCACCTTGAAATTTTAGCCAACTGCATGGACTCCTCAAAAATTTCTTAAGCATATATTATAGCTATTCAGTATGTGTGCTACCCCCATTGTGCAGTGTCACCTACATAAGGACTAGTATCCTCGATGACCAAGTATAGTCTACTATGTATATAGAGCTATACTGTTTATTTTATTACAGGTTTGGCCCATCCCGTGTAATTTTGGTGCAGTGGTTGGTCATTTTTCAGGTGTCTCTCTTAAAGTACTACTTGACTGGCAGTCCATCCAAACGAAGTCTGCTAAGAGCATGTGACCAAACTAGTAGCTAGCTAATAAAATCTATCAATATTTTTAACAAGCAGCTATAAAAGTTCTTTATTATAGAATTCTTATGGTAACAATGTATATGCGATTAGCTATATACTCCATGAACATTTTCAGAAGTTGCTTAGACGCTGTGTACAGATAGAGAGGTGGCTGAAGGGAAAAAATGTATTTTTATCAGTGTACTAAGCAAAACTCTCTAATAGTACAGTCAGTAATTTAGCGGTAGACGATCTATTGCACCGCGCGCGGTGTAGGAATTACTGCAGTTATGATCAGTATGTAGACTCTTACTACTATAGTAGATTATGACTCTTACTATTATAGTTTTACTTGCTTATCGACTGGTCTATTATCCTGAGGTCAATATTATATTGCTGAATGTTCTATTAGAGTAGTTCAATAGTTGCAACAAAAAAGGTGTCATTTGTCATCGGTCATTTGTACATTGCGTAATCACATGCAAAACAAATTTTAGCGGTTTAAAAAGGCGGCTGTACTTCCAGCTGCTTAGTCTGGTTGCTAAGAACAAAAAATGAAAGATGGAGTTGTAGTGTAAACTTCACTTAGTGTAGTTAGCAAGTTAAACTAATAACTAGTTAGCCATTAGGAGTGTAGAAAAATTGAAATATAGAGCAGTTTATTAGGCTAGGCCAGTTGGTTAATAGTTTCAGTTGAATTTTAAGGTCTACTCAAATTGAACAGTTGGCTTAGACATTAGCTAGCTAAGCTGCTCAGGGGCTAAATTGGCTTTAGTTTGTTGAAAACTGAACTGAACTCAGTTAAGTTTGTTAAGCATTTTATGCTTGAAAAAAATTTTTTTTGTGGAGTTAAAACTACTTCCATAAGGCTAAAAAGACATTTTCACTGAACTGCTTAATTTTGCTTTAGTTGAAATGTTAGCAGCAGCAGCTCCTGAAGCAGCTTCTAGTGTTCAGTAGGTTATTAGGTAGTCAGCTAAAGTTACTAGTTATTTGTTATTATTGTTTATTGTTGGGAGACCAGTGACAGTAAACAAGTGAGCGAATTGTTACTTTAATTAACTACTTAACAGGGAACAGAGATGGTTAAAGTACTTTGAAAAGTCAGTTTGCAAAGAGCCGGCGGAATTGAAGTTAACATTTTAGGGATCCGCCGCAACAAGCTTGAAATCTTGTAGTTGTAGTCCTCTAATGGAATGTAACTTTCTGAAATGTTTCTCGACCATTTAAATCTTCCTTTGAAAAAGATTTTGAAATTTTGGTGATTTTTCCTTGTTGCGGAACCCTCATTTTGACTTATCTGGTTCCCATTACATTGTGAATTCAAAATTTCTTGTGTTTACACCGAGTGAATTCAGTAAACTTGTTGAAAATAGTCAGAAAATTCATGCATGGTTGCAAGATTATTTGTTGTAAAATTTGCTCTTCCACTAACAACACTAGTTTGCGATTCAGTGTTTATTTCAGTAATGTTAGGGGAAACCCCATAATTTACCTTTTAAACATGTAAAAGTCATGGAGAGTTATTGATCAGTACAAGTGATGATTGCTCTTACTCAAGTTAACACTCCCAAAGTTACTGATTCCCCTCCCAATACTAAAATCCTATAGAATAACTGACACTGACTGCAGCTGGCTACTAATATTAGTCAGTGTGATCAGTGATCATGATCAGTGTAGGATCATCTTACTAGTTACAATATTATAATCTTAACATCAAATGTATATCCACTAGCTTTTACTGTATGCTCACAATTACTGCAGTGTGGTTTACAGCTATCCGCCAGTATCAATGTATATATAATCTCATGATCAGTGCTCTTTGTACTTGAGTCATTTCAATGTGCTTTACCCCATCTCTGACAGTGAGCAATTATTAGAACTCTCCACACAGCACTGAGGGAGGTGTAGTTGATGTTATCGTATTTTAATGGCTTTTAGTTTATCGAGTTAACAATTTGTCGTTAAAAACATTTAATAAAACTTTTATCAACTTTAGAATACAACAGTTGTTAATAACACTTGTGGATAGTTAGTCATAAAATGGCAGTAGCTACAAAGAGTAAACTAATGAAAAGAACTAAAAGCTACCAATAGTCAATCATCAACTTCACTTGACATCCTCGGCTTTGTCTATTCTTGTTAATAACTTCTTGTAGAGAAGTAATTGTCTTCTTAGTGTCCTCAGGGCAATAGGGAAGCCATAGCAGTTGTAATGTATTATTGACCTTCAGGGCATTCACTATGTTTACTATGGCTTCACCAGTCAGTGGGTTGCGGTGCATATACAGTTCAACCAAACAACTGTTCCTCTCCAGTGCTGTAGTAATGGCATCACAGGCATCAGTGATGGCATTGTGGGAAATGTTGAGCTTCTTTAGTTTATTATTATCCTTCACTGCTGTAAACATAGCAATGGCTGCTCTGCATGATAACTTAGTATCCCTCATGATCAATTCCTCTAGTACAGTAGAGGGGTTGGACAACATGGAGTAGAGTTGTTCATTCTCTCCAATAGTGGGGTTACCACCAATCCATAACACCTTCACTTTACACTTCACAGCAATGTCACTGATCAAGGAGGATGATTGTGTTGTTAGGCCATTGTAGTACAACCCCAGCTGATCAATAGTAATGTTCCTACAATGGAGTAGTCCACGATGTAGTATATGAAGGCCATGATCTTGTATGTAGCAGAAGGACAAGTTAAGCCACACCCACTCCTTGTTGAACGATGAGGTAAGAAATACTGTAACACACTCCACATCGCTAGCTGTTAATCTAGTGTACATAAGATCAATCTCTTTATCGCTAAATGTTACTGATCGCTCTATAGTCTTGCAAATATCAACATCGCCAGCTTCGTGAAAACAGCGATAGAGGCGAAGACATTGTAATCGATTGTTGAGGAATTTGTCAGAAATGGCGATCGCTTTGTTTCCACCGCAAAGAAAATGTTTGAAAGAAGGTCGCTGTCCCTTTGTGAGTGTCACGTATATGGAGAACATGTTGAAGTGAATATCGCTCCAAAATTTCTCTTCGATGATTTTCAGCTCTTCGTCAGCTGGAAGGTTAGCGATGTTATGAGCTGCCAAATATTCTTGAATGGAGAAATGCAAGAAATTTATTGTTGTTGTCGTTCCAGTCAAGCCAAAGTGCTCTACTGCTTGTAGGAGACCAAAGCCATTAATGGCGCCTGGGGTAGAGGTGATATTTGGACAAGCAGCTTTGATCTCCTCCAAGGTAAAAATCAACTTGTCATCATTAAGAGCCTCTAGTGATAACTTTGATAATTGTTGAATTATTGTATTGCAGGGCTCTGGAAGATCGGTCAGCTTGGTGATGTTGCCTTGGAGACGATGACCATGTTTGGCAAGATGTCGGCACACGGTAAGGCAAATAAAATAATTGTATAATTCAGCAGAATTTTCAGGTAGGGGGTTTCCCTGTTTGTACAGGTAAGCCAAGACAACAAGGTTGAAGGGTACAAAGCACAAACTACTGATTGTTGAGTGAGCTTGAAGATATTGTGTGAGTTCAGCAATTTTCTGTGGTTGACCCTTCAGTGACTCTTTGATGTAATGTTCTCGCTCAGCTTCAGTGAAACCCAAGATGTCTACCTTCACTGTTGCATGTTGTCGGAGGCTTACTGAGGCATGTGGACGAGATGATACAATCAAGCCACAACGAGGTAACACTTCTCGTTCCAATACGTCAGCAATTAAACTATCTTTTCGTAATCTTTCAGGATACTCATCATACCCATCAAGGAGTAAAGCAAGATCTTCACCATTATTCTCTGACAGATAGTCACTACATGCGGAGGCAGTGTCAGTAGCTCTCCTGTCTCTTTTATAGAATGACTGGAGAAGATCATCGATCAATGACATTTGTTGTACAGCAGGATCACGCAAGCATAGAAGAAGAACTAACTTGAATTTTTGTAAAATTTCCTGTATACTCCAACGGTATGCTATATGCTTTAACAATAAAGACTTTCCTATCCCAGGAGCTCCCTCGATCAAGATAAACTGGGGATCATCACTTGTCTCCAGTGGGGCTAAGATTTCTGCAACTTCTTTTGTGACCTTGCTAGTGTCAAGCACCTCTTGTAATGGCTGATGGCTGTCTGGCTTAGGACGTTTGGGAAGTGTATCGGTAGTAGTTACAGAAACGACCTTGTCAATATGACCTCGCTCAACAAATTCAGCCATTGCAATGGATTGTTTTAAGTTAGGATGACCTTGATGTTGGATTAATACAAGTGGCGTAAATGTCTTTGGTGGTTCTGGAGGCCAAGCCTCCTTGTCAACTCTTAACTGTGTTTGTATGTTAACCTCTCTTACCCTCTTGGATAATATGGCGACTGCCTCGACTCCTATAATAACAAGGTAGGTTATAATTGGAGCATACAATAATGTGTAGAGGTTACCTTTATCAGTGATAGTCAACTGGTCCTGTTTGGAGGTCAGTGGAGTAGCTAGTTAGTAAAGACAACATAATACACAATCATTCACTCACATATAGCTAGCTACTGTACATACACAATGCATATATACAAAGCTAGTCACCTTTATCAGGAGCACTGCAGGACACTGCAGGTGACTCAATGACAGTAAACAATTTCTCCCAGGAGGCAGTGGTGTCCACTTGTAGCCACTTATTCAACATGGCATTACAACACTCTCTAGCTTTGTCATGATTGTCATGTTCAATGATGTCAAGTGTTGCACTGGGTAGACCCAGTTGTGTTCCTATCACTCTCCATTGTACAGCATATTGTGGAGTGAAACATTGCTGG
Source organism: Spongia lamella (assembly GCA_963930835.1). Classification (NCBI taxonomy): domain Eukaryota; kingdom Metazoa; phylum Porifera; class Demospongiae; order Dictyoceratida; family Spongiidae; genus Spongia; species Spongia lamella. The sequence continues at coordinate 6,973,865 of OZ005753.1, forward strand.
AGATCTTTCAGTGATGGAGTAATATTCACTGTATGGGGATTTACAGAATTACAATTAATACAGAATTATTTTCAAATACGTGAAATTTACTGTGTAATATCCGACAAATGGACAGCTGCCCGGCATACCTTGAGGAGAACTCTTAAAATGATTTAGTGTTTTTCTTTCATCAGGAACTCCGCAATCATTCATGTCGACAACTTTAAATTGTAGTGGGATAAGATTTACAAATGATGACGGGAAACAGTAAGAGTCGGCGGGGAGGGATGGCGGACTGAAGTGAAAGCAACGCTCTAGAGAACGGACACGCCCTAGTAAGAAGGTGAGCCGGATATGAAGAATGATTATTGGTGAAATATTTGTGGTTTATTGTGTAACTGCAAAACCGCTAAATTTAATGCGCCTATCTATCCCTCTGGGGCTACATAGGAGGATTTTATATTCATTATCTAATTTATCCATCAGGTAGCTAATGGCGGTACAAAAGGCACGAAGCCTGTACAAAGTATCTTCCCTGTATACAGAACACACATACATAATAATTATACTAACTACAAAACACACAGTAACTACAGACAACATGCAAGACAATTACCAATCACAGAATTGCAATAATACAATTAAGACTAACTACCACAAAAATGAACACAATTTACATCTAAAAAGAGCCTTAGTTACAATAGACATTATATTGAAGGGTACACGGTTTCAAAAAAGAATAACGAATACATAATTTGTGAGATGGAGTAATAGAATAGTTTAGGTGAAAATAATCATCAAATGTGTTGCCTTGCGCCGTTTACTTTGAGGAGCCAATGCCAACCTTTCTTAGCTACGCCTTCGTTATAACTTGTAACTAAGTCTTTTTAGCTGCCTGTGCACCCTGCACATGCACGTACAGCCTTACAACATCATACAATATAATATTAAGTAAATATGTTCTGTTAATGTTACATATCCCCCTATCTTAAGTTAGCTGCCCTCAGCTGACGTTTCTTCTGACTTCTAGTAGTGGCTGGGCGATCAGGGGGGTAAAAGGTATCCACTATTTCATCTGGACATCTCCTAAGTTGCCACCAAGAGTAATTCGTCTTACTCTTCTGATGTGGGCATTGTTAGGTGTTAACTTCATCACTCTGTACAGTCCATGGTAAGCCCTAGGCAGCTTACGGTGCTCTCCAGTTCGCTCAGTTGATTTAAACAAGAAAACTCTCTTTCCTACTGCAAAGTTAGGGGGCCTGGCAGTGCTTGAAATAACGGTCGGACATCGGACATTTTCCGACCAAATTTGGGCATTAGAATGAAACTGTTTTCAGGACAAAATACACATGTGTCTGACCAAAATCAATTTTGGTCAGACACTATGTCTTAGCATACTTTTCTCCTTATTTCAAGCACTGGCCTGGCATATTGATCATATGTCTTCTGCTGTTTCTGGGCCTTCTTTATGTTTCTTTGAGCAAGATTCCATGCTTCAGCTAGCTTTTCAGTGTTAATGGTGGATGTATTGATCGTCCTCTACCATAAGTAGCACATGTCAAACAGCTCTTACTCCAATGAGTAATGTCACTTCTGAGTAGACAGCTGGTCCAAGCTTCGTCAGTGTTGTCTCATCAGAGAAAGACACTCCATTCAATGTAGCCTCCTCCACTGCTACTTGTCTTCCTTTAGTTCTTTTTGTAGAGCTGTGGTTCTCTCCATTATCATCTTGGTTTCATTCTCTGGTGTGACCACTGCAACTGCCAAATCAACCCTGCGAGTTTCTTTATCCTTTCCTGCCTGCTTTGGATAAGGACAGTCCTTGACCAAGTGAGTAGTTAAGCCACAGTTAAAACAATTCTTTTTAACAGTGACTGATCTTCCAAACTTCTTACCAAGGTTCTCTGATGATGTAGAAGCACCTGCCAGTTGTGGTTGTGGGGTGGCCACTTCCCTTTTGCCTCCAGGTCTCCTTTGGCTATTGTTAGGTGTCACCATAGCTAACTATTTCTGTTTTGCTTCTTCTAATCTGGTAGTTGCTCCATACTACCTTCACTGCCCACAACTTTGGCTTTCAGTTCAGGTCTCAATCCAGCTACAAATTGATTTGCTAAAACTGACTGACCCATGACTTCTGCCTCGTGGCCCCCTCGAGCCAGATTAAAATAATCCTTGGCGAATAACTTCTTAAGTGGTCAGCATATTCATCTACTGTCTCTTTAAGTTTCTGCTGCCTGTCATGAAACATGTGACTCTGGATGGGCTGAATCTGCACAGGTGTGAATCTCTTAGTTAACTGTTCGACTAACAGCTTATAGTCATTTCATTGCTCAGCCGTACAAGATCTGTAGAATGAGTAGGCTGATCCTCGTAATCTGGTAGACAAGTTGACCAGCTTGGCATGGCTATTCCATCCTCCCAACTGTGCCATAGACTCAAATTGTTCTAACCAGTCCTGGAATGTTTCTCCGTCCGGTTGTTCTTCACCAGAAAATTGTGTAATAGGGGGTAGTTGATTCAGTATAGGAACACTAGGTAAGGAAGATACAACACAACTTTCAACAGCTTGTGGGATAGTCACTGCAGGTGTTTCAGTATTACTTCCTTTGAGTTTGAGGTTCCACTCTTCTTGGCTACTTCTTCACCCACAACGTCTATATGGGCATGGCTGACTGCAAGTGAAACAATACTTCCACTGATTCATCACTTCCCTCTGGTAAACTTAGCAGTCTAACACTCTCTCTCTCTCTCCTCGCTTTGGTCCTGCAATACTGCAATTCTTTGCATTGCCTCGTCTAGCTGTGTTGTCAATCTAGCTTCACTCGCCTTCCACTTTTGTCTTTCCACTTCTAGGGCACGATGACGTGTCAATTCACTGTGTTCATGATCTCTTTCAGTAGTTTGTTGTAGCTGCTCGAGTTGTTTGATAAGCTGCTTCATTTCCTCCTCGTGCAGCTCATTCTGCTTTTGTTGCTGCTCTTGCAAATTATACAACTCGTTTTCTGCTCCCTGTATTCTTATCAAAGTGACTTCTTCGAGTTGCTTCTCCTTTGAATTACTTGCCTATACAAACTCAGCTTCCTTCGTCGATAAGACTTCTTGGAGACTCTGTAATTGCTTCGTGACCTGCTCTACTTCAAGCTCCAGGTCCACTCGCCTACTAGCTTTTATGTCTAGAACCCTTATGCTACTGTTTTCAGCTTCTAGCCTATTAACCTCCCACTGTAGGCCATCCAGTTGCATTCGTAGAGCTTCCATTACTCTATGGAGTGAATGCAAACAAAAACAATTTAGACAATTATGTCACCTTTGTAGGTACCGTTCGTTTTCCACGATACCACAGATTCTGTGCTTCTGGTTACAACTGTCGACTAGCTGTAACTAAGTCTTTTTAGTTGCCTACACATGCCCTGCACATGTGCGTACAGCCTTACAACAGTCATACAATATAATATTAAGTAAATATGTTCTGTTAATGTTACAAATGAAAGCAAATTCCTCTTACGGAGCATGCTATGAATATAATCAATCATGTAATAGTGGTATCGGCGAGCAAGAGTGGGCCAGTTTAGCTCACGTAAACAATCATCATAAGACTTGTCCCATGAATAGGTAGATGAATTCCAGATCCACCGAGCTGCCCTCTTCTGGACTGCCTCAATAATATTTATATCAGACACTGTGTGGGGGTTCCATACAATACCAAGCAAGGTCTCATTGTAGTCATATAAGCAACAGATATAACATCCATAGTACAGCTGAATAATGACCATCACAGTAAATTCAAAACATTTTCCTCTGTTTTGAACGAAAGACGTATCCCAAGGGTGGGGATTTGATTGCCTGACCTGCCCAAAGGGTGAAGTATTTGATCACCGGTTTTGTCAAATCCCGACCCATCCCCACCTAGTGCCCCAGGGGGGATGGTGGGGCCAACAATTGATACGCACTGCAATTGAGAATTCATTAACACTTTGTGCATGGAGGTAGAAAAGTTGCATCAGAATTAGTAAATTTTGTTGAATATTACTGTTAGTGTAGTAATAACTACTGACATTGTTATTCAGTGACTCTATCACGTATGCATAAACACTACATGCAACGTCATCTCTTCATTCAATCTTGCAGCGTGCCGGAGCATTATTGCATTCTGGGTTTTGGATAATTCTGGTTCATCTATCAGAGATTTGGAGCTTTTGTTGCAAGTAGCTACGCCGGTCGTTGTTACACTGGAAAGTTTATAAATTGTCAATGAAATTGAAAGCTTTATAAAGTTAGCTGTTTGCTAGAAGTTTAGTAATATAGCGTAAACTACCAATTATCAGCCACTATCTATTAACGCCAATTTTTATATTAAGGTGACAATAGGTAGCTATGTATTTCTGACACATCTTGTTGATTGCTTTGATGTTGCTAATTACTCTAGTGGGCTATGATTGCTGAGGGACTAAAATCAAAACTGGAGAATATGGTATCCAGGCTGCTACTAGAGCTAATATACACACAAGGTTCATATGTGCATTTCTAATGGACAGGTAGCCTTTGTATGATATGTATGTGCAGGGCTGGGAAGAATTTGTGGCCCATGTGTCGTATGACACGGTTTAGTCAAAATGTGGGATCCTCTGTATCCTGGGGCCCATGGCAAACTATCCCTTTCCCCCTTCTCTGGTGGCTCCCCTGCGTTAACTGTCTAAGACAATTGTGTGTTGCTTTTGAAATTTTTGACTTGGTATATAACTTGTTACATGGATTACCTTATATATAATATAAAGTGGTGGCACTGTAGGATATTGGGTTTAATAATTATTTAGAAATACACAGAATTGACCAAATTTCACATCAGAAATACATCATATTCATATCGCTGTGTATGTAACAGCATTAAAATTTTGTGAGATATTCTGGTAGATTAATAGTTGTTAGCAAGTTAAACTAATAACTAGTTAGCCATTAGGAGTGTAGAAAAATTGAAATATGGAGCAGTTTATTAGGCTAGGCCAGTTGGTTAATAGTTTCAGTTGAATTTTAAGGTCTACTCAAATTGAACAGTTGGCTTAGACATTAGCTAGCTAAGCTGCTCAGGGGCTAAATTGGCTTTAGTTTGTAACTCTGTTTTGAAAACTGAAACTTGTGGGTTAAGTTTGTTGAGCATTTTGTGCACTGAAAACTTTTTGTTGTTGAGTTAGAACTACTTCCATAAGGCTAAAAAGAAATTTTCACTGAACCATTTAATTTTGCTTTAGCTGAAATGTTAGCAGCAGCAGCTCCTGAAGCAGCTTCTAGTGTTCAGTAGATTAGGTAGTCGGTACAACACTAGTGGTGAGGCTCACTTGTCACACCGCTTTTTACGTTCTTAGATTCCTTATGTCTACGTAACTTACTGGTAACAAGCATGTCCACATCGGTAATGAGCACAAGCTCTGTACCTGTTCTCTGACTAAATCTTCATCCTGGGCATAAATAAAATACAATGTATACTATACACGCATGTACGTATGTATGTATGTATGTATGTATGTAATGTATGTATGTATGTATGTATGTATGTATGTATGTATGTATGTATGTATGTATGTATGTGCGTACGTATGTATGTATGTATGTACGTATGTATGTACGTATGTATGTATGTACGTATGTATGTACATACCTATGTATGTACGTACGCATGTACGTACGTACGTATGCATGTACGTACGTACGCATGTACGTACGCGTGCACGTACGTACGCATGCACGTACGTACGCATGCACGTACGTACGCATGCACGTACGTACGCATGCACGTACGTACGCATGCACGTACGTACGCATGCACGTACGTACGCATGCACGTACGTACGCATGCACGTACGTACGCATGTACGTATGTACGTACGTATGTACGTACGTATGTATGTACGTAGGTACGTACGTACGTACGTACGTATGTATGCATGTACGTATGTACGTACGTATGTATGTATGTATGTATGTATGTATGCATACATACATACATACATACATACATACATACATACATACATACATACATACATACATACATACATACATACATACATGCATACATACATGCATACATACATACATACATGCATACATACATACATACATACATACATACATACATACATACATACATACATAGATACGTACGTACATATGTACGTACATACGTACGTACATACATACGTACGTACGTACATACGTACGTACATACATACGTACGCACATATATGTATGTATCAAATCACAATCGGAAACAGCAGATTATTGGGGAATTTTGTGACAATCGGTATCGGTAGATTTTAAGGTTGCAATATCGGTTTATTAAAATCAAATAATTCAAGAGCCTTGTGCTTGTAACTGAACCAGTAGATTTGCTGATTTTGACAGAATCTTACACTTTTGTAAGTTTTATTGTATGTTTGTAATAATCGGTATTGGATTGAAATATCGGCTGTCTGGAATGTAAAGTAATCGGATATCAGTATACTCTTAAAATCTGGCAATCGGTACAACACTACTCACCACTTTTCAGTCCTTAAAACCCAGAGGATACTCAGCACTAGGATTAATAATCTCTCATGCATATTGCTAACTCAAATCCACAATCAAGTATTTCTCGTGTCCTTGGCAACACTTTTTTATACTTAATATGTAAATATTAATGCTAGGATGATTTGCTCTATCTATTTTGCTTTACCGCTTTCAACTCTGTTCCTACGCACCTGGTAGGGATGCAACAATATTACAATAATATATCGATATATTGTAATATCTATTGCTGCAATACAATACAATACACATGATAAAAATATCGATATATTGCAACATTTATTGCCTTCAAAGTTGTAAGTATCCGATTATTCTACAAAAATGACCGGACCTCTTGTAACCATAAATATACAGTAGAATTTCTTGCTACGTATTTTACATGTTTCTACTTAGCCTTTACTGCTAAAAACAAGTTTTAAAGACATGATGTGTTCTTTTTTCAAATTTAATTATATATGCAATACGGCAATATATTGCAATACACTCAAACGCGGCAATGACCCATTTTGTTGCATCCCAAGCACCTGGAAGCTTGGTCAACCATATTTTACTAGGGTCATTGCTGTGGATAAAGAAGTCTGGTACTAAGTTGAATTATCAGAAATCAAATTTGAAAATGTGATTCCTTTGTTAACTGACTATTCAGATTTAACCACATAATTTGATTGGTTACGATGAGCACTCACCCACACCAACTAATGTCCCCAGGCAATATGGTAGTCACCATTAGTCCATTACACTGGTCCATGCTGTAGTAGCAGAGACATTGATCTTCCATTATGTCAGACCATACACAAAATTGATCTGACATTCATGGTCACTAGCCAATCATATACAGCTCAATCCTTTAGGATCCCTCCTTATTCTTGATCTGACAATATGTCAGACCATATCTCATTATTGTCTGACAAACATGTTATTTGGCCTGACAAATGTCCAATGACAGACTGTTATAATTGTCTCTGAGTAGATATCCAATGTGGAGCTCAGTCCAGCTATATCATGTGATCCATCTGTATCATGTGATCATCTTACGTACTTGTAGAGTCGTAGGGAACAAGAACTGAATGCCACTCCAAAATTGAAGAAATATTGGACAGTCCTTGAGAAAAGGGATTCCAAAGCAGATGTAGAAACTAAAAAAAGGTGAGTAATCATGTAGTAGTAGTAGTAGTAGTAGTAGTAGTAGTAGTAGTAGTAATAGTAGCAGTAGCAGTAGCAGTAGCAGTAGCAGTAGCAGTAGCAGTAGCAGTAGCAGTAGCAGTAGCAGTAGCAGTAGCAGTAGCAGTAGCAGTAGCAGTAGCAGTAGCAGTAGCAGTAGTAGTAGTAGCAGTAGTGAAAATGCATTGTGTGTCAGCAGGAATCAGAAAGAAAGACGTTTCCTTTTTAATGTAATACTGAAGTTCTTCGACATTTTAGAAGGAATTCCTCTTAAAGGTGTATATATATAATTGGCGTATTTATATATATTTAAGTATTTCAACTGAAAATTAATTATAGGGAAATATAATCGACATGCTGTCCAATTTTGTGAGAGATTTTTGGAATTCATTACTGATCTTGAGGTGGGTGTAGCTAAATAGTTGTAGTCTTAGCCACGCCCACAATTCTGCAGGCGCAGTTACCCACTCGTAGGTTCTTCAACACGCTATTGGATAATTGTCATTTTGTGGTATGTCACTGTATACCCCACTGTGTGGTGTATGTTATGTCATTGTATACCCCACTGTGTGGTGTATGTTATGTCACTGTATACCCCACTGTGTGGTGTATGTTATGTCACTGTATACCCCACTGTGTGGTGTATGTTATGTCACTGTATACCCCACTGTGTGGTGTATGTTATGTCACTGTATACCCCACTGTGTGGTGTATGTTATGTCATTTGTACCTTTCTCTATTCGGATTTGTGTCACTTTAGGTGAAATGTAAGATGTCAGCTCTTGCACAGCGCATGCCTGAGGGTCATTTGTTCAACCAGGTGAGTGCAGCCTCAGTGAGAACACTAGGATATGGTTGTTTTCTAGTTACTGGAGCGAGTTAGTTTCTATGCTGGGTTTGAGATCAGTGATCATAGTGGTGTGGCTCTTACTGAGAGTCAAATGTTAGAGGAACACTATCGTAAGATCACAACCCTCCAGGTGGGCGTGGCTGAATGAGTTTCCTACAAAATAACATGTTGTACACTCATCAGAAAGCTTGTTTCCAATTATTCCCTGACCTGAAGCAGTTTGCCATGTCACATGTTGCCGGCATTGACAGAAAGCAATCACTGATGAAATATCTTAAGCCATTAAGGTGAGTTCACCCCACTACTACTGCTGTTGCATATAATTGTGGTATTTAATTATTAACCGTTTTATTGGCTTCTCACACTTAGGATACTGTCAGTATATTTCTGTGTCACATTAACAATGTAACATTATATCAGTTAATGTTTAACAACACACTAATCACTCGATTAACATTCAGCATACACAGAAATTTTTGAGGGGCTTATATTTTGTGGAAGACAAATCTGAATCATGGTTTAAATTTCGCTAATCATCAAGTTGAATACCATTGTTTCCTTAAGCCATTGCTTCTTTTTGAGGAACAAAATTTTGCACTCAGCAAGCTTGCAGCAAATCGTATGTCCCTTGAGGCATTAGTAGATGATGTGTGGTGATGTTGTTACCATATGACCATTGCATCATGGTTGTTTGTGCTATAGTAGTATACTATGGTTTACTGGTATGTTTTACTAGTTTATGTCATGCCCATTAGCAATGAGACACTTCATGAACTGGCGGCCTATCTCAATCTGGTTCCTAAGCAACAGGAGTCAGTAGAGATGGAGAGTGAAGATGATCAGATTAGCACTGCTCTATTGGCTGAGCTGCTGGTGAGGCCACACCTTACAATGGACATTGCCTTTGTTGAGTCTACTGCTTCTCAATGTCCCTGATTTCCCTATTGTCCCCTGTAATAACAGTGCTTCCATAAATCTTATTATTCACTAAATGAATTACTATTGTAAATGGAGGACAGGACAAATGTTTGTAGAGGGTAATGTGAATGAGGAGTCATGTGATGTGTGTAGTGATTATTTCATTGTCTGTATTAGTCGATGAAGCAATGTGTGAGAGATGAGCAGCACTGGACCACACCAATGTGTCCAGCTCATTAGTAGGGCTGACCAATAGTACGACAGTTATTAACTATTAGGGATGAAACAGTATTACAATAATATCAACACTGACTAGTACAATACACCTGAAGAAAGATATCTATAAATTGCACACTACAATATAATAATTATTGTGATGTATTGCAACATGCATCGCTTTGAAAGTTGTATGTATCCAATTATTACACTGCAGGACCTCTTGTAACCAGCAGCCTAGTTTCTTACTATTTTACTGCTTAGCTTTTACTACTAAATAACTAATTTTTAAACATTCAATGTTCTTTACCCAAAATCTAGTCACATAATTATGCAATACACTCAAAGGCAATACATATTGTTTCATCCCTATTCACTATTGTGTGTGTGTGTGCGTGCGTGTGTGTGTGTGTGTGTGTGTGTGTGTGTGTGTGTGTGTGTGTGTGTGTGTGTGTGTGTGTGTGTGTGTGCGTGCGTGCGTGCGTGTGTTGGGAGTTTACTGGAGCATGGACAAGTTCCTATTTTTCATTTCCGAAGGTTCATCATTGTCAGCGAAGGTCTTCACAGCTTGAGAAGATCAACGATATGCCATTATATCCTACTGAGAAGGTGGGTGTGGCTGTTTTATATCATAGTGGGTGTGGCTAGCATGTTTCCTTTGTTCACAGGTGATCTGGGATGAGAATGTTGTACCAACAGAATATTACTCCTGGGAGGGTAGGGCTGACAGTGTTTACAACACATCATGATATACACTCGATAGGTTGTTTGGCTCTGCCAAAACTGAACTTGCAGTTTCTCACATTACATGATTATTTGTTGCGTAACCTCACGTTGTTTCAACTAGAGTCTACTTGTGAGTGAAGATGTGCAATAATTAGAAAGGTTACTATTTTGTTTGTGTGTAGATGAGATACGTTTAGACGTTGAGGACGCCGTCATGAGGATGAAGCCATGGTGAGTGATTTGCTGTAATTCCTAAGGAATGGGATACTGTGAAATGTGGACACCTAGGACACTCCCCAGTATCTCCCAACTGTATACCATGTAGTCTGAAATTTTCGTGAATTTCATGAGTAAAGTTATCTTTGTGACACTGTAATTACAATATATGCCAAAGCCTACCTGATTCGTGAATAAAAACAAATTTTAAGAGTTTTTGCAGGACGGTATACACAATTACACATATAAATAAACAGGCCCTGAAATCAGCCTTAGGACACCTCTTGGCACATTAGCGTAATTCTAATTGTTGAGTATTTAAAGAATTACAATTATTTTACTCTAGGGTCACTCCAGAGGGTAATAGTGAATTTGCTGGATGGGCTCGTATGGCTCAGGTGAGGATGAATTGTATGGCTTCCCTTAGTCTTGACTGCTTTACAGCCCGTTGCAAACTTTACCGTGGTTGAGGTAGCAAAGCCGTACTTGGGTGAGAATCGTCCATCACGCGTGAGAGCTGACGTCACGTTAATACTGGATGTACCAGATCATGTGAGACAAGAATGGGAATGTAAGAGAATTGTATCCCACAATCAATAATAATAATAATTTTTGATGTGTTGTTTAGCCCTTCGTAAACATGATGTGTGTCTACTGATTGCTATTCAGCCCAAGATGTCGCTGGATGAGAAATACAACACTGCACAAAACTTTGCATCACAGGTAATCATTTAATGATATCACTGAACTCAACCTCAGGAAGAACACCCTGAAATATGTTCACCTCAGTAATTAGGACACTGGGCAGTCCCAAAGAAATTTTGTTTTTACTGATATTAACTTTCTGAGGACTTGTGGTCCACGTGAAGTTCATACCCATTCCTTAGCCCTCACCCTTACGTATGTGTTGGTATTAATGGTATGTATTTATGTACTAACATTGTGTTGTTGTATCTCACTAGGTGGGGGTCACATGTGTACGAGGCTGTGAGGTGGAGGGCATGTTGGATGAGGAGGGTCGAGTGATAGAAGAAGGTTAGCCAATCATAATGAGGCAGTAGCCTATCTACAGCACGGCCTAGCTGGGCATAGACCCCGTCAAATACTTGCTGTGCCCTGCCACTAAGAAAGTTGAGCCTATCTAAATATATGGGTCCATTATAAGTATGCCCAGGTTGTGCCCCTGCCATCTTGTTCAGTCTTGTTGGGTCAGGCTACATTCTAGTAATGAGGATGAATAGTCATTGAATAGGACCATAATTTTATTGTGTCTGTCACTATTAATAGTATTTTCTTTCATGGTACCAAGCCTACCATTTTAAACGTTCTGTTAAGTTCTTTTGACAATTTTGCATTCCACATTCTACAGGTCCAGAAGCCAAGCCCAATCTGCAGGGTAACCAGAGAACATGGAGGGTGTGGCTGGATACCAACCAGTACCAGAGAGACATGGAGGCTATCGTACAGGGAGCTGAGGTGTGTCGTGCCCACCCCCTGACACCGGTGGGTGACAAGATGATTATTGTTGCAGGATGTTTACGAGACGTTCAATATCTTCATGAGACGAAAACCGAAAGAAAACAATTTTAAGGTATCACGTGTTACCTTCGTATAGACACCTTTGAGACCATTTTCTCACTAAAGAAATATCCTCTCTCTGTAATTGTGTGTACATGTATATACAATTGGGAGGTTTTACAAACCATGGAACAAACGCGTAATTCAAAGTGTTATAATTTGCTTTGTTGTGATATCATGATCATCTTGAGATCGCATGATGCTTTGGTTGTAGGCAGTGTTGGAGACCATAAGAAGCTTGATGAACACTGACTGTGTCGTTCCTGATTGGTTACATGACATATTCCTTGGTTACGGTAATCCTGCTGCTGCCCATTATACGCAGTTAGTTTGGCTATATGTTGCCATGGTGATGTGTGACATATATGTGTCTCGTAGGATAGCAGAACAAGAGCTGATGATGGATTGGGTGGACACTTTTGTGTCTTATCAACATCTCTTGAACTCCTTTCCTAACCATAATGTTACTGTTAGTATTGTATGTAGTGTGTGTGTGCGTGTGCGTGTGCGTGTGTGTGTGTGTGTGTGTGTGTGTGTGTGTGTGTGTGTGTGTGTGTGTGTGTGTGTGTATAGTGTTCAAGATAATCATCATGTGCATTGTAATACACTAGTGTGCAGTGGATGATCCAGATAAACAAGTCCCTCCCTTCAGGTAATACTTCAATGTAATGCATTGTGATGTACTTTACCAGTTACCCCATCTTTGATAGGTTGACATTTTCAGACCAAAAATCAAACAAGCGTCATCACCCAGATGAGGAAGGGGGTTCCCCCATACCTGACAATAACATTTTAGTAGAGCCATTCACAATTCCTAACAGAGGACCGTATCCATACAACCAGCCAAGAAGGTTATATCAGCCGCAGCAACTTAAACAAACATTTTATATAATCTTTGTCACACAGGAACACTGTCCCGTTTACACCAACACAAATTGAGGCCATCAAATCAGGAATGCAGCGAGGCCTCACCACGGTAACATAATTATAATGTAAATATATTTGCAGGTGTTTTAAATAATAAGGAGCGTAATGTGAAGCCATGTATGTTAATGCTGCATAGCATCAAATTTTGATAAATTGTTATATTTTTACATTTAATAAAAAATGTTGATGAAAGTTGTTTCAAGCCTCAGTTTATATTATTTTATAATGTGCAATGCAAAACACCAGTAGCTATTGTTCTATAGGATTTTGACAAAGGGACAAAATTTTGTCAAATTTGTCATTTTTTAACTCAAAATTTTAAGTTATATGTACATACGTTGCAGGTTGTGGGGCCTCCTGGTTCAGGAAAAACTGACATGGCAGTACAGATCATCTCAAATCTCTACCATAACTACCCTGACCAGCGTACTCTGTTAGTGACTCACTCCAACCAGGCGCTCAACCAGCTGTTTGAGAAGATCATGGCCATGGATATTGATGAGCGACATTTGTTGAGGCTTGGCCATGGCACAGAGGAGCTTGAAACTGAGAAGGATTTCAGCAGGTATGTTGAATTGTCGATGCTTGCTTACAATCCAGGGATCATGTGATCCTCTAGATATGGGAGAGTTAATTTTATTCTTGCTCTGCGGCTTGAGCTGTTGGGTGAAGTGAAGAGACTACAGGTGTGTGTGTGTGTGTGCGTGTGCGTGCGTGCGTGCGTGCGTGCGTGTGTGTGTGTTATGTGTTGCCCAAGGCTTAGAGATAAACCACATCATATTGTGTGATACAGGACAGTCTTGGAGTGGGTGGTGATGTATCATACACGTGTGAGACAGCCGGACATTTCTACATCTACCAGGTGTTGTCCAGGTGGGAGGCTTACATGAGCAAAGTGAAGCATCTGGCTGATACCGTGAGTGGGCAATAAATGGAGTAGTGTATGACTGTATGTAATGCTTACTCTGGAGAACTAGTTGTAGTTTGTATTGCCACAGCTGTGTTGTGTTTAGAGGTTTGTATTGTGGGATGAGGTCATAGTGTCTTTAAGAGATTTAATGATTGTTGTTCTTTTATGCTTAGTCTGATGGATTGGCTGCTCTGAAGGAACATTTTCCTTTCAGTAAATATTTTGAGAATGCACCACAGCCATTGTTCAGGGGCCAGTCGTGGGGTGAAGATTTTGACATTGCTGAAGTGATGAGTAGTTAGTGTAGCCATAGTAACTGGTGTGTTAACATTACAACTAATATGCCTAGGGATGTTTCCGACACATCAAGAAGATTTTTTCACAACTGGAGGTTGGTGACTGAAGTACATGTCATATAAGAGGGATAACTGATGATGCTACATTGCATTATCATGACATTACATTGTTCATGGAGACATTATTGTTCTGTAGGAATTTAGAGCATTTGAGCTGCTTCGGAGCTGTAAGTATCAAACACTTCATGTTTTGAACATAACAGTTTGTGTTGTGCATATACAGTGTCATGTGATGTCATGTGATGTATTTGTTATTAGCAATGGATCATATCAACTACCTGCTGGTGAAGGAAGCTAAAATTATTGCCATGACATGTACGCATGCTGCACTGCGGAGGAAAGATTTTGTAGAGCTAGGCTTCAAGGTATTGTCTAGCCCTACCCATGTATGATCATAACCATGGCAATGACGCAGCCCCCACCACTCACTGTACATTTATCAATTCCGAACCTTAGCCATTCCCCTTTCTTATCATCTTGCTCTGTGCAATCATTAACCTCTCCTTCTTTGTTTGCTTATCCTCCCACTTTGTTGCATGTTCATCAGCCCCTCCCCCTAACCACTATCAATTTTCCTTGCAGTATGATAATGTTGTGATGGAAGAAGCAGCACAGATACTGGAAGTTGAGACATTCATTCCTCTGATGTTGCAGAACACTGAAGATGGTGTGAGCCATCTTAAAAGAGTAATTCTAATAGGAGACCATCATCAGGTGATCACCCAGTTATACTGACTAATGTATTACTAATTGTTATTTTGTAGTTGCCTCCAGTCATTAAAAACATGGCCTTTCAGAAATATTCTAACATGGAGCGGTCAATGTTTACCAGATTTGTCCGGCTGGGTGTGCCAGCAGTGCAGCTGGACACTCAAGGTCGTGCACGTCCCTCACTGTGTCAGTTGTACCAATGGCGTTATGATAACCTTGGTAACCTACCACATGTGTTGAACTCACCGGAATACCAAGTGGCCAATGCTGGTTTTCACTATGACTATCAATTGATTAATGTGGAGGATTATAATGGCAGAGGAGAAACCCAACCTAACCCTTATTTCTATCAGGTTAATATCTGTGTGTAAATACTTGTGTGTGTGTGTGCTCATTTGTGGGTTTGTGTAGATATCCCCACAGGCAACACTATTATTTATATAAATGTTTTGTGGCGTAAAGGATGTTGTGTGTGATAATATATTTTAATTGTGGGTTTAGAATGTGGCAGAGGCGGAGTATGCAGTTGCAATATTCATGTACATGCGACTACAAGGCTACCCGCCAGACAAAATCACTATTCTCACAACATATAATGGCCAGAAGCATCTTATCCGAGATGTTCTCAACAAGAGGTGTGGCTCTAATCCATACTTTGGTAACCCAGAGAAGGTTGGTTGGCATCTATTAGAGAAAGTTGCTTATAAAGGATGACTTGTAACCAGGTGACTACAGTGGATCGTTACCAAGGATCTCAGAATGATTACATCATATTATCATTAGTTCGGACACGTCATGTTGGTCATTTGAGAGATGTACGTCGTCTTGTGGTGGCAATGTCTCGAGCACGACTTGGTCTCTACATACTGGCAAGAGTCTCATTGTTCAGTAAATGTAGAGAGTTGACCCCAGCCTTCTCCCTGGTATGTTACTATGGCAGCTGACAATTATATTATCTATTGTGTAACAGCTGAAGAAGAATCCACAGGTGTTACACTTGGTACCTAATGAGTTTTATCCAACATCTAGACCCGTAAGTTGTTGGTAACGTTGCTATGGTGAGGTGTTGATGCTGTTGACCGTTAGGTGAACATATTACCCTCCAGTCCTCCTCTTGTCATACATAACATGTTACATCTTACTAAGCTGGTGTATGATGACTATCAGGTCAGGCTACAAGCAATGAGGGCTCAGCAACAGGTAGTCATATGTGTGTAAGACCATTTTTGTTTGGTATTACACTCGCTTAGGGACAAAACAGATCATGATGTCATGTCCGCTTTTATGAATGAATTTCTAACCCTGTAAAACATGTGAGAGCAAGATGAGAAGGCGTGGTATTGGTCACAGGTGTCTCTGACTTAAAGTATGATTTGGAGTTCATAACAAGTCTCCGCCATTCAGTTCAACAAATAATGTTATTGGGAACCCAGGCCTTACTTAGCCACTCCCACCCCATATATTCCCACTGACCTGCCTCACTCATGATGTGGCTGATAAAACCTTCAAAGACCAGCACAGCTATATGTGTACTAGTGGAAGCTAGTGAATTAATTAATTCTCCAGTGCAAATCTTGTATTGCAAGTTATTGATACTGAATTTACAATATGCACATGAGCCCAGTTTCCTCATGCCAAGTCACATGTTGTACTAAGTGTGTTGTTTTATGTGTTTTTTCCTACTAGATCCCCCCAGCACCTCAGCAGTTGCAGCAAGAGCAGTAGGAGGAAGAAGAAGGTGAGGAGCTTACAAATGATGACAACATGGATGATCAGGAACAACAAGAAGATAAAACAACAGATGAAGTAGTCGGTGAGCAAGATAATGATGTTTCTATAGATCAGCAACCAGAGGGGAATGAAGAAAAGGATGAAAAGGAGCAATCAATAAAAACTACAACAGAAGATTTATAGCTACAGGACGATGTATTAGAGTGTTGTCAATTGTTCGGCATTATTACACATGCACACTCAATATATGTTATACTAATATTGAATGCTCATGTTATCATAGACCACATATCTTCAGTTCGGACATATGAAAATAAAACGATAGTTTATATACATGGGTTTTATTAGTGTGGCCATAACCAAGCAGCCATAACAGTATTAATTGATATCAGCAGACTTGGTAAGTTTGGCTATCAAATTAAAGTATTAAGAGTACACAATGCATGTTATATATAGCTACGTAATTACAATTGTGAAAACTTGTCTTGCTTGCAATTGTGTTTAGCTAGCTGTACACTGCAGTGTTATAGCTACATAGCTAGCTAGTTGGAATTCAGTTGTAGAGTCAGATGATATACATCAGTGAAGAATTGTGACAAGCCAGTTTCACGCTTTCTTAAATTGAGTATTTTAAAATTATAAATGTGAACTTTTTCCACAAATTCATGTGTGTTGAGTTTCGCTAATAAAGTATGCAACAATACAAACCCTTAGCTATCAGCCTGTCCCAGTTCCACTACTGTTAAACAGGATGATATATAATTAACCTTGTGGTCTCCTTTAGTACATCCTCCGATGACAATGATGGCGTTATTGTGAACTGCTGCTACACCTACCACACATTTAGGAGATGATAGTGACCCAATCTTCTTCCATGAGTGGTCAGAGTTGTCATACATCTTGATATCTGCTGTGGATGTTTTATCACTCCCTTTCCATCCACCGACTATCACAGGTGGGGATGAGCTGGGGACTAAGGCTGTGAATGAGTGAGTAACTGGAGTTAAGTGAGTCCATCTGGAAGAAGTGTCACTGTGTTGTTGGTCTGTGATATTAGCAACTGGTAACTTGCAGGCACCCCATTCTGGTCTTCTATCTGTACTAGTGTACCCCACTATGATCATGTGATCATCAGAGATAGTGGGGTTGAAGTCATACATTGGTACAGGAAGCTTAAAGGGAATTCTTCTCCAGTGAGAATTCTTCATCCAGTTGAGGACTTCAATATCATCTTGTACTGTATTATTGTCTAATTTCCCCCCAGCAACAATAACATGCTCCAGATGACTAACTACTCCAGGTCTACTTCTAACTGAGAGCAGGTCGGGATAGTAGAATGTCCAAGTTTGGCTATCTTCATCAAAAGTTGACACTTTATTAGTCATCTTCTTACTAGCCGACAGGTGTCCACCAATAATAGCTAACTTGTCACCGATGATGTGAGGAACACCAGAGAAATGGCCTGATGGTGGCAACTGATCCCATTGGTTAGAATCAATGTTATAGACATATACTTGATGCTTAGCATCTTCAACTGGACTTAAACCAGTAGCATAGACCTTATGGTGTTGTACAGCAACACGTACATCATATAACGGGACAGGAAGATCAGCCAACTGTGTCCAGTTAAAGTGACATCTGCCACTGGCAACTGCTGATATTAATGGAGGTGCCTCCTGAGTGGATGATAACCAAGTATCATGTATATATCATGTATATAACTAATCTTACCGATTTTAGTTTTGATCCTTTTGGTGTTAATCCTTCTCCTAAAGTTACTCTGTTAAGTTGACTGGCTACTCGTTGTGTTGGGATATTCGTTGCGGAGGACTACAGAACAAGAGGCAGCTATTATTTAAAGAAGAAATGTGATTAAATTAACATGGCACTAAATTTTGTTTAAGATAACCACGCTAATTATTAAGTAGTGGCAGCGTAAGGTGGGGACTGAAGGGACTAGAGCACTAGCCCTTCCCCCAACTTTGAAAGTAGAGGGACAGAGCACCCCAAAATTGATTATAGATAGTATTCTAATAAAACAGTCATTTGTATTACATCAGTTTGTTACCAGCTACCCATGCAAGCAGCCCCACCCCCAATTTTTCTTTGCTTCCACCACCTCTGTTAAGTATCAGTTGTTAAGGACCATATTAATTTTGCAATTATTGACTCCCAGCTAGAGCTAAATGGTTTGTATCAGTTGAGCAGAAATAGTAGGGCTGTGTGATAATAGAAATCTCTAATCACGATACTGCAGCTCATTATCACGATTATCATGATAGTTCCATGTATGCATGAAGTTCACCATAAATCACTACTGAGAAGTTGCAAACTATTCATTCTCTTACCCATCATGTACCTGTAGGTAGTTGTGTCTCTGTCATAAACTCCTCCTCCTCCTTTAGTAACACACTTTGTGTACCAGTAGCAACAAGTTCAGCTAAGCCTTTTCAGATAACACCATAGTTACAATGACGATAATATTTTTCATCACGATTATTGCACAGCACTAATAAATAGGTTATTGGCTTATTCATATAAAAGCTAAAATTTAGTTGCACTAAAATACAAGCAACTAAAAATTTGTCTTTCCTTTAGTAGTATACTTTCTTTACCAATAACAACAAATTTACAGTAGCTAAAAAACCATTTTACCCAAAATATTACCAGTACACAAGATAATATAGAGAGAGTATTATTACATATCATGATAGTTGATAATGATAATATTTTTCATCATGATTATCACATGATTGCGATTATCGTTATCTCCCAGTGTGTGGGCGGATCAAAGAAGCCGCCAGGGAGACATTATAGTTATCAACAGTATCTCCCTACCCAGAAACCTTTAAGATTACAGTTTTAATGCCTATTTTTACAGCTGCTAATAACAAAGTTTCTACACCCAAACACCTTTCGTGACAAACGATTTAGTACAAGCGAACAAGCTTTGTGGGAGATAAACAAGTCATACCCCATTCACTCGTATGGTATCCTTGTTATTAACACTCGACCTCGGCTGGTCTCGTGTACCATACTCGTTCTGGGGTATAACTAATACTTATCACACAGGACTAATTAATATATTCATTACCATCTGGTCTATGATAGCTCTCAGTTCTGTTACCATGGCACCCTGTTCTTTGTTCTCATTTCTCAGTTGTTCAATATCATTTCTCAGTTGTTTATTATCATTCCTAAGTTGTTCGTTTTCGATCTCTCTGTGATTAGTTTCCTCTCTTGACTGCTCCAGTTGTTGGAATAAAGTGATAACATCTTGTGGAGACTTCATGTAAGCATCCTTGCTTACTTGGATCCTCTCACAGACAGTTGCTATGGTTGGCCTCACAGCAGGATCATCATCCAGACACTCCTCCACCAGTGGCCTCAACACTTCAGCCTCTCCTATAATCTTATCCAGGTACTGCTGACGTCTCTCAACCTCTGACAGTGCCACCCTCATCCTAGTCTTGGGGTCAAACTCTACTTGTTCAGATGGGCCAGGCCACTGTTGGTTAAATATGTGGAGGATTATTCCAGCAAATGAGAATACATCCATTGGAGGGCCGTAAACTGGACTTCTGGCAAGAGACTCAGGAGGCATAAAATCAACAGTACCCGGAGCTTTAGTCATTGTCTTCTTGCTATCAGCTTTTATCACCTTTGCCACTCCCAGATCACTAATCTTTGCCACATGATGAGCTGTCAACAAGACATTATTTGGTGATAAGTCACGATGAACAATGGGAGGATCATGATTGTGAAGGTAACACAGACCAAGGGACACATCATGTACAACTGAGTATTTTATATGGACAGGAATCTTCTCATGTTTGTCCACAAATGAGGTCAAGCTGTCTGCCATCATCTCCATAACCATCACTGGTAGCCGCATCCTATTAGCGCCCCCCGCTGCAGCTGGATAGTAAACTCCTAGGAACTGTATTACGTTAGGATGACGTAATGCACTACACTGTCTACACTCCCTCATAAACGATTCGATGGTTCGTTGCATTTGTACTTGTCCAACTCCCTCAACCAGAATAGAGTGAATTTCTTTAGCAGCGCAAATTGTTTCACAATATTTGACCATGTAAACTCTTCCATAAGCTCCACGACCCAATTCATCACGATCAATTTCTTTTATTCCCTTCAACTCTAAATCTTCAAAATTATCGTCAAACGCCATTTCCTCATAACTATGCTCATATTATAAAGACGTGGCTAGTCTCGCAAGCCAGACCACAATTTACGCGCAGGGCTTTATCGATTAGAGATGATTAGCGCCCGCTGGCTTGCGAGACTAAAGACGTGGCTCGGACTTGTATAAGCGGGGCGCTTGAAGTGTTTAATACAGGTAAACACTGACACACCATTATTTACCTGACATTGGTACTGAGACACTGCGGTCTACAGCAGCAGTGAGCACTATAATGGATTATAGAATTAATTCACAATTAAAAAGTAAAGCCGGAATTCTATAAACGTATAATTTCTATACAAAATTAGTTTTGAGACTACACAATGCAAAGAGCCGTTGAAGTCACTGAACCAATATATAGCTATATAGAACAAGCCATGATATAGAGCTAGTGAACTTGCAGCTAAAATAATTATCTTCATATACATATGAAGCTATGTGTCATAGCTATAACTACCAGAAAGTCAGGCAGAAACTCAAGTTATGTGTAAGTGGAATTCAAAGTTTTTACCCCACAAATCTATAAGATCTATCTCATGCTGCATGACTAGCTATTAGCTACACAGATTTGCAATTGTATACCGGCAAAGATTTTATAATTAATGTATACTAGTATATAGAGTTACAATTGTAATATGACTGATGAGCCTATGGAATAATTATACAACCATGCAAGTACTAAGAAAAATAAAAATTGATAATAGCTATAAAGAATTAGCAGCAGCAGCAGCTATAATCAATCAGCTTGTCCCAGTTCAACTACTGTCAGACTGGATGACTTACGATTATTCTTAAGGTCTCCTTTAGTACATCCTCCGATGACAATGATGGCCACATTATTGTGAACTGCTGCTACACCTACTGCATATCTAGGAGATGATAGTGATCCAATGTTCTCCCACGAGTGGTCAAGATCAGAGTTGTCATACATCTTGATATCTGTTGTTGATGTACTATGGCTGCTTTTCCATCCACCGACTATCACAGGTGGGGATGAGTTGGGGACTAAGGCTGTGAATGAGTGAGTGACTGGAGCTAAGCGAGTCCATCTGGAGTATGTGTATTGTCCGACTATGAAATCAGCAACTGGTAACTTGCAGGCACCCCACTCTGGTTTTCTATCTGTACTAAAGTACCCCACTATGATCATGTGATCATCAGAGATAGTGGGGGTGAAGTCATACATTGGTACAGGAAGCTTAACGTGAATTCTTCTCCAGTGAGAATTTTCCATCCAGTTGAGGACTTCAATATCATCTTGTACTGTATTCTTATCTAATTTTCCCCCAGCAACAATAACATGCTCAAGACGACTAACTACCCCAGGTTGACCTCTAACTGAGAGCAGGTCAGGATAGTAGGATGTCCAAGTTTGGCTATCTTCATCAAAAGTGGATACTTTATTAGTTATCTTCTTAGTACCTGACTGACGTCCACCAATAATAGCTAACTTGTCACCGATGATATGAGGAACACCAGAGAAATGGCCTGATGGTGGCAACTGACCCCATTGGTCAGTATTGATGTTATAGACATATACTTGATGTACAGCATCTTCAACTGGACTTAAACCAGTAGCATAGACCTTATGGTGTTGTACAGTAACACGTACATCATATAATGGAACAGGGAGATCAGCCAACTGTGTCCAGTTAAAGTGACATCTGCCACTGGCAACTGCTGATATTAATGGAGGTGCCTCCTGAGTGGATGATAACCAAGTATCATGTATATATCATGTATATAACTAATCTTACCGATTTTAGTTTTGATCCTTTTGCTGTTAATCCTTCTCCTAAAGTTACTCTGTTAAGTTGACTGGCTACTTGTTGTGTTGGGATATTCCTCGCGGAGGACTAAAAAACCATAGGTACTAGGTACTTAAGGTAGCCATGATGGTTTAAAATTAATATTATAGGACTGTGCAGTAATGGAATATCTCTAATTACAATAATGCATCTCATTATCACAATAGTTCCATGTATTCACCAAAAGTTGTAGCTGAACTATTTATTGTGTTACATCATATGTAGTGGCTAGCTAGCGCGTACCTTTGCTAAATCTAAATATTTTGTTTATTAAGATAACCATGCTATATAGCTAAGCAGTGGCAGAAGGTGGGGACTAGAGTGCTAGTCCCTCCACCAAAAATAAATTATGATGTCATAGATAGCTAGTTATAAAACATTGAAACACTCATTTATCGCTACCCATGACAACTTTTCTTAAGTATCAACTGTTAAGGATCTTGCGAATATTGACTCCTAGCTTGTATTGAGCATAAATAATAATATTGGCTTTTGATATAATTGAGCATGAAAAAAGCCAAGCTAAAATTTAGTTGTGCTAAATACAAGCAATTGAAAATTTGTCTGTGCCTATGCAACAAACTTTAGTAGCACACTTACTTTACCAGTAGCAACATATTTACAGTAGCTAAATCATTATTTTTACCCAAAATATTTCCAATCACAGTAGTTGATAACAATAATATTTTTCATCATGATTATCACATGATTGTGATTATCGTTATCACACAGGACTAATTAATATATTCATTACCATCTGGTCTATGATAACTCTCAGGTCTGTTACCATGGTACTCTGTTCTTCATTCTCATTTCTCAGTCGTTCATTATCATTTTTCAGTAGTTTATTATCATTCCTAAGTTGTTCAATTTCGATCTCTTTGTGTCTAGTTTCCTCCTTTGACTGCTTCAGTTGTTGGTACAAAGTGATAACATCTTGTGAGGACTCCTTCATGCAAGCATCCTTGCTCACTTGGATCCTCTCACAGACAGTTGCTATGGTTGGCCTCACAGCAGGATCATCATCCAGACACTCCTCCACCAGTGGCCTCAACACTTCAGCCCCTCCTATCATCTTATCCAGGTACTGCTGACGTCGCTCAACCTCAACAGTACCTGGAGCTTTAGTCATTGTTTTTCTGTTATCAGCTTTTATCAGCTTTTATCACCTTTGCCACTCCCAGATCACTAATCTTTGCCACATGGTGAGCTGTCAACAAGACATTATTTGGTGATAAGTCACGATGAACAATGGGAGGATCATGATTGTGAAGGTAACACAGACCAAGGGACACGTCATGCACAATTGAATATTTTATGTGGACAGGAATCTTCTCATGTTTGTCCACAAATGAGGTCAAGCTGTCTGCCATCATCTCCATAACCATCACTGGTAGCCGCATCCTATTAGCGTCGCCCGCTACAGTTGGATAGTAAATTCCTAGGAACTGTATTACGTTAGGATGACGTAATGCACTACATTGTCTACACTCCATCATGAACGATTCGATGGTTCGTTGCATTTGTACTTGTCCAACTCCCTCAACCAGAATAGAGTGAATTTCTTTAGCAGCGCAAAACATTTCACAATATTTGACCGCGTAAACTCTTCCATAAGCTCCACGACCCAATTCATCACGATCAATTTCTTTTATTCCCTTCAACTTCAAACCTTCAAAATTATCGTAAAACGCCATTTCCTCATAACTTGCTCGTGTAATTAAGCTATGCACCAAGTGGCGCATATATATCATTGAGACACAGTCTACAGCAGCAGTGAGCACTAATAATAGGTTACAGTACTACCATAGATAATAATTATTATACTTCCCTTATGGATATGAAACTGCTAAGCGCCACCGGAACTAACCTGGTTTCGCGCCCCCTTTCCGGCATGTGTACAGCCGGCCAGACAAAATGGCAGTTAATCATTCGAGAATCCCTACAAAGACTCGAAAGAACTTTAGTTACTTTACTGCAAGAAATATTTCAAGAAACAGTAAACTTGTGAACTACTATGCGAGGTTTGAACAAACGAGGAAACAAATGATGCTAACGGCATGCAATGTTGTCCCTCATTTCGAGCGTTGTGCCATTCTCTTCGAAGGATATTGTGTTTTATGATATATAGCATTGCACACAGTATAGTGTAAATAGTAATCCCTGTTATTTTGAACAGCGTAGCCTGTACTCTCTTCGAGAATATGTGCCCAAACGACACCAGGGTCAATTTACATTTAAAGTTTCTCTACCGACAAGGACTCAATTGCTTGCTCAATGCATTCTACACTTTAAGGCCACGTATAAGAACCACAACATACCCTGTATAAGCTATTGGTAGAGCTGTATATGTGCACAAACCTTATTTCACTACGGAACTGAAGAACATGTCTACTCACGTGAAAAAACGAAATTTCGGGGTAAAACAATTAATTTTACAAAACGTTGAAGGCGGAAACATACAAAAAGAGAAGAGATATTACACGCTGGGTACATATCGACAACTATCTTCATGGAGGCGCGAAACCTGCATGTTACCAGGACCTTCAACGGAAAATGTATGCGCGCGCCGCAGTTTCATATCCATAAGGGGAGTATATTATCTATGGTACTACGAATTAATTCATAGTGAAGAATTAAAAATTCCATAAATACGACAGGATTTACAAATTCTATACAAAAGGTAGCTAGTAGGCCTATATTTAGATTCAGTCTATATGTTTGGATGAATCTGCTGTAGTTTTCCTTTTTTTATGTTTTTCTTATTATAAATGTCCTCAGTGAAAATGTCAGCAGATCATCATGCTGAGATTAAGTCTGCATCTAGTTCTTGTCCATCATCGGCCGGAGGGTTGCTAGTAGCAGCAGCAGTGGATGATGATGAGGTTTTGTTACTGCTGCCTACTGAGTCCAAAGAACTGATGCACACAACTCTTACGCTTATTGGCTCTTTCCCTTTCCACCTGAAACAACACCACAAGCTTAGTGACATCACATGATGTTTGTAATGATGTCACATGTACATACATACCTGTTCAGCATATGCCTTTCTTTTTTTCGTCTTCCTTCTCTTTACCAATGCAGCATTGGCTTCCTACAATATCAAGGCAATAACTCCCACCAAAAGGATAAGTTATAAAACTGAATAACAGTGGATCATTACCAAGGATCTCAGAATGATTACATCATATTGTCATTAGTTCGGACACGTCATGTCAAGAGACATACGACGTACGTTGTCTAGTGGTGGTGATGTCTCGAGCACGGCTTGGTCTCTCTGTGAAAAACCTCCATGTTCTATGCATGTTTTTACCAAGTAATTCAGTGAAACTTGATGCAACTATCAGGATTTTACAGCTATACCTCTTTTTGTGAGGCTATGTAAAATAGGTGAACATGAAGGGATTTCACAGAGCTAGTTAGCTAGATATTAAATGTACTTGTACTTAAATACTTTTGAAAGTACTTAGCTACACTTCACTTAAGTAGCTATGTACTTCTTAATGTTCTTATAGAAAAGCTCATGCACAGCAGGTACTTATTATACTTAAGAAATTTTCAAAGTACTTAAGCTTGTACTTAAGTACTCAGTTTGAAATGTACTAGTTAGTTAATACACATAATACACATGCATAAATTACATTGTAGCTATATCTTAGTAGCTAATAGAGAATTAATACACCATACTGCAGCAGCTATAATCAATCAGCTCAGTTGTCCCAGTTCAACTACTGTCAGACTGGATGACTTACGATTAACCTTATGGTCTCCTTCAGTATGTCCTCCGATGACAATGATGGCATTATTGTGGACTGCTGCTACACCTACTGCACATCTAGGAGATGATAATGACCCAATCTTCTTCTATGAGTGGTCAGAGTTGTCATACATCTTGATATCTGCTGTTAATCTTTTGTCACTCCCTTTCCATCCACCAACTATCACAGGTGGGGATGAGTTGGGGACTAAGGCTGTGAATGAGTGAGCAACTGGTAGTCCATCTGGAGGATGTGTCACTGTGTTCGTGTTGGTCAATAGATACTGTGATATTAGCAACTGCATGGTAACTTGTAGACACCCTCATTATAGGTTTTCCATCTGCACCGTAAGATGACCAAGTTTGACCATCTTCATCAAAAGTAGTCCTGTCCTTAGTACCTGACTGGAATCCACCACAATGATAGCTAACTTGTCACCAATGATGTGAGGAATGCCACGGGAATGACCTGGTGGTGGCAACTGATCCCATTGGTCAGTATCAAGGTTATAGACATATATATGGGACTATTACCACACAGTATATATCTTATGGTGATGCACCGCAACATATGTATGTTGTAGTGGAGCAGGAAGATCAGCCAGTCGTGTCCACTTACTGTGACATCTGCCACTAGTAAGTCATGCAAGTAGAAAGTATATACTGTCAGTAGCTATAGCCTAAAAATTAAGAGGGAGAAAATTTTTATAAATTTCATGGATTTTTTAATAACCACAAAAATTGAAAATTTTAACCTCGAAATTTTTTTCCTATGCTACAAATTAATTATGTACTTCTGCAATCCATGAAAATTTTGTCCACAAAACTGCTAAATTCATGATTACAACCCTCGAAAATTTTAGCTATACAGTATGCCATGATTACCATCAACTATTCAAATTATCATTATATAACACATGGAGCAGTGCAGGTTGCTATGGCCACAGAGTGAGATATTGAGTAACTGTGCCCGGTGGCTACCATAGTCATCCATAGTGTGCTGTGTAGCTACTGCAGTACTTACTATCAACACTCACGTACCATTTTAAATTTTGCTGTTGATCCTTCTCCTATCGTAAAACACCATTTCCTCATAACTATGCTCACAAGATGTGGCTTTTCAAGCTATATGCCAAGTTATATGCATATAAAAGCAAATAAACGGGGCGCTTCAACCAGATCTAGACATTGGTACTGAGACACAGTCTACAGCAGCAGTGAGCACTAATTGTAGTAATAATTCATAGCTTTATAAATTTAAAAAAGTGAAGAATTAAGAATTCTATAAATAAGGCAGGATTTACAAATTCTATACAAAGGAAATATAATTAGATTAGTCGATGTTTGGATGAATCTGCTGTAGTTTTTGTTGATTTTCCTTTTTTATGTTTTCTTCTTTTATTAATGTCCTCAGTGAAAATATCAGCAGATCGTAATGCTGAGATTAAGTCATCTAGTTCTTGTCCATCATCGACCGGTGGGTTGCTAGTAGCAGCAGCAGTGGATGGTGATGAGGTTTTGTTACTGCTGCCTAGTCCAAAGAACTGACGTGTACGACTCTTACGCTTATCAGCTCTTTCCCTTTCCATCTGAAATAATAGCACAAGCTTAGTGACAACATGTTTGTAATGATGTCACATGTACCTGTTCAGCATAAGCTTTTCTTTTTCTTTCCTCTTCCTTCTCTTTTTCCATCTTTACCAATTCAGCATTGGCTTCCTACAATATCAAGGGAATAACTCCCATCAAAAGGACACTCAATGAAAATGGCTTTCTCTACACACAACACACACACACACAGACTCACATTAAAAGAAGTTAGGAAGTTACTGAAAATAGTGAAGAAATCAAGAATTGTTGTTTTCTCAGCATCCTCTCCATACAGTACCACTACTTGTTGAAACTATTGTTATTAGATCACATGAGGTCACATGATAACGCTACATTCAGCATTGTTACCTTTTCCTCCATTTCAGTTTTTGTCTTTTGCATCCTTTCAAAAGATTTTGTGGCTTCCTGTAAAAATGGTTCCATGACAACTAAAAATTTGTCATCAGGTTCATAAGAGGGACGGTCATGATGATAAGATACTTCATCACGTAGTTCCTTTAACCCTTCCTCTAGTGAGTGAATATCTTTGTCCAGTTCCTTCAAACTGTGAATGTTCCGACATGTTACTGGAGTAATGATGTTTCCGTAGTAACTTACTCTACTTTTGCTGCCGTGTGAACATGTTTCAAGTCCTCACCAACCTTGAGAACATCTGGAAACTGATAAATAGAATGTCATTATAATGCACACACTCATTCCACATGCACGTGTACACACACACACACATGTGTACACACACACGTGTACACACACATGTGTACACACACACGTGTACACACACATGTGTACACACACACGTGTACACACACATGTGTACACACACACGTGTACACACACATGTGTACACACACACACACACACGTGTACACACATACACGTGTACACACACACACACACACACACGTGTACACACACACACACACACACTTTTTTCGTAAGAGTAGTAACTAAATAATGGAGGAGGGTTACTCTTCTATCAACACTAGCCTTTGTATCTGCAACATTGTTCAAACTAGACAAGCGGAATCCTAGCAGGAATATACAGATGACATAAAACTGTAAAAGTTAGTAAACTTACCATAAGCATTGCCCCTAGACCCTTTGTTCATGTAATTACCAAATGCTAACAACACTTCTAACAACTTCTTGAGCCGACGACTATGCCTGACCTCCTTACTGGCCGTTAATACGGCTTCTATCGTTGGCATCGCTTCTCCCATTCTCTCGTTAAACTTTTTCTTATAAAACAAGCATACAATGCGTCCCTTATAATGGTGTATTTGACTCATTTCATATAAAAATCGATCAGCTTTTGCAAACTTGGAGTATTCCCCATTGTGTCCATTCAGTAGTTCTATCTCTTCGTCGGTAGGGACATACTTGAGTAGCTGTTTACATGTTACCATGGTTATCACAGTGAGTCACATGATTCTGTTACACTTCACCTGTTCCACCATGTCCTTGTTGAGTTGGTCATGTTGATCAACGCTCATGATGACTGATCTTAGCTCGCTGTTTCTCATACGCAGCTTGCTCAACAAGATAGCACAATTCTGTGTGACAACAACCATGACAACTGTTACTAACCACCATTTTACCTGACTATTACAGAGTAACATTTATAAGCTTTTAAATATGACAAAAGGCTAAAGCTTATAATATTTTGATTTAATTAAAACAGTGTATTATTAATGTCATCAGTAATACCTGCGCTCTCTTGCCATCAATAACTGATAACTCCTTGATCTCCTTAACCTTTGGAGTAGCTGCTTGCTCTTCATCTTCATTCTGTTAGGCAGTGCAATGTCAGGGAGCATGGTATGAGTGTTTAGCTGACCTTTTGATATGCTGAAAATGTTCTGTCAAAATCAGTCAAATCAAGACTGCTGTATACCTGTGTGGAATTGTAATGCATACAGTAACGTGTGTGTATGTGTGTGTGTGTGTGTAGTGTGTATGTGTGTGCGTGTGCATGTGTGTGTGTAGTGTGTGTAGTGTGTATGTGTGTGCGTGTGTGTGTGTAGTGTGTATGTGTGATTGTGATGCTAACCCTTTCATCATCTATTTCTTTCCAGATGGTACCCTCAACTTTTACCTATAACAAACACAATAGTACAAACATTGTCTCACATAACCTCATGTCAGTGATCCTACAGTGATCATTGTATTAGAGAGTTTATAGTGAATGTTCTATTACTGATATTAAATTGCATTAGTCAATCAATGACAGTAGCAAAATTGTTTCTTGTATTTTGAACCCAGTCTTCTTTTTAATATGCATATACCACGCCCACCTTTGTAACCAAAGCATTTTATCAGTTTTATGCAAGATACTCCCTTAGGCTTCTTTCCATGATACGTTTTATTACTGCAACATCGCCCCATTAGAACAATACGTTTCTATGTCAGAATGGGAATTATGGCACACCTCTCGGATGATGTGCTGTGTATAGTAAAACATTCCAATGCAATCGCAATCACTATTTCAATATCACCTAACTGTAGTCACAAAGGTCTTGTGCTAGTTGATAGGATAATGCAAACAGCATGAGAAAACTTAGGCAGACGTTCATATTACGGAGGCAGTATGGTAAAATTTTATGTGCACATGAACCAGCTGTTCTCATGCCATGTCACATATATGATGAGCAATTCACATGACTGCATTAACATCACATGATCCTGACAGCATATACCGTATAACTGAAAATTTTCAATGGAAGTAATTTTCAAAAAATTTTAAAATCCTGGGGACTTCAAAAATAAATAGCTTGAAATGTCAGATGTGTTCAAACTTGAATCACTACATGGTCAGTCACTTTCAAAAGTGTTACCTTCGAAATGCTCAGGTGAAGTTGATTTTTACATTTGAAAATTTCCGGTTACACAGTACTACTCTGCCATCTTTTCCATACCTCAGGTAATTTGGTCCAGTTGAGTGACTTCAAGGTATTTGATGGTTTAGGAATATTCTTCTGCTTCTTCATTGAAGGACCTAGAGGCATCAACCCTGGAGGAGGAGGAGGTGGGGCTCCTGTGCAATAAGTAAATGTTATTACATTGTTGCCTTGTTTTGATTGGCTACCTGGAGGAGGGGGAGGAGGTGGACCTGGAGCTGATGGTGGGGGTGGGGCTGGAGGAGGTGGAGCTGCAGCAACTGGGGGAGGAGCAGCAGTTGCCTCTAAAATTTCATCTAATTTAGCTCCACCCCCTTCTTTCAGTGCAGTTTCCATTGCATCACATTTTCTCTGCAGCAACTCATTCTGTGGGCGTGGCTAAAAGCATGAGAATATATTAAAGTTCTTAAACCTTCTGTGTTTGATCTTGCAGCTGATTAGCCATTTCTGTTTGCTTTGCTTTTGCTTCATTCAGCAGTTGATGAGTTTCATCAAGCTTACTAAGGAGTTGGTTCAGTTTACTCTTAGTCTCCACCATTTCCAACTGCTTCATTTCATATTCTTTCTCCTTCCTGCTTAGTTTAGTCCTCAGCTCGTCCCCCTCTGCATCACATGATCCAGCCATGTGAAATATGAACATAACAAACATGTTTTCACCTCTCTTTGCTTCTTCCAACTCAGCGATCAATGCCCTGGCTTCATCTTCTCTCAGCAGTCTATTAATGGAGTGTACATTTCAACCAGGCAGGCAGATGAATAGAGAGAAGATAGACAGACAAACAGACCAACAGATAGACAGACAGGCAGACAGACAAACAGACGAACATATAGGTAGACAAACAGACAGGTACAGACAAAATACACTCACACAGACAGACAGACAGACAGACAGACAGACACTATGTGACGTCATCTATTTACAGGAGTTATGTTATGAAGTCATTGAGCTGTGCAAATGCCTACAATGCTTCATATTCTTATGATGATTTCAACTGGAGAATAGGAAGCCATCTACTGTATATTCCTTAACTGATGCATGTGTCAGGCATTACTACATTGTTAGTCTGTTATATCAAACCTCACTGAAATGTTAAACTGTATCTTATTTCATTAATTTGTAATTTTGCTAATACAGAGCACATACTGAAGGTATCCACATTATATATTATCCATGCACACTAGGATCTTTGAATAATTCAAAGGTTTGAAGCAAACTTTGAAGAGTAAACTATCCTTTGAAGCTTTGTAACACACTAGATATTGTGTATTCATGCATGTCATGCTTAATTTTTTCATTTTTCTATCCTTTTTGTAAGTATTTGGTAAACTTATAACAGCCGTTCACAATGATGCAACCGATGATAAACCCATACAGAAACCATGCATGCTAAAAAAATGTTTTCCATGCTTCTACTATATGGCAGCAAGCCCTTGGTTTTAAAGTGGGCATATGAGCATCGCATGATCACTTATAAATCTTTTCATAATTATTCACGCATGCACGCACACACACAGACAGACAGACACATACACACATATACACATATATACACATACACACACACACATACTGTTGCACAAGGTTATCAACATCAATTCTCAGTGGGGAAACATCGGGGTCAGTACCATCACTCTGTTGCAGTACAACCTGCTGCACCAACCGGTCGATGAGGTGCCAATACTTTGCATAGTATTTATCATCCACTGCATGTCACACACACACACACAACATGTAACAAATGGTCAATCCGGAGCCCCAGCCCCCTGCTCGTGTACCACAGCTGTCCCGCTGTTATCAATCATAAAGTTTACTGTCTTTAATAGGCAGGCATTTGTATATGCCCTTAATGTGGGAATGTCCTTTGAGAGGTGACCACTATTAATGCATTCTAGGGCTGAAACAAATATCAAATTTAGTGTTCACTGGCCATGGTAGAGCGAGCGAATCCAAAACAGTTTGAATACACTATTTCACTATAATTTATTACTATGAAAATACTTGATTCGTGCTGAAAATTATATAAATATAATTGAATAATTGATTGAATTACCAAAATACGAAAATTATAAGCTAAATATAATGCAGAAAAGTTCTTCATTGTATATTTTGGTGTTTGAATATCAAGCAAATATATACTGTATTTTGTGTGTACAAATTTTTAGCAATTTGTCAAAATTTTATCATTCAAAATTTTCTTCCAATAGCTGCTTGCATATAAGGCTGATGCAATTCGTCAAAATTTTGCGCTATACAGTGTTTGTTTCTGCTCTAATACACATGTAGTAGTTTACTAGCCTTGTGGTACAAAAACAATCAAGGTGAAAACACAATCTATAGAGCAGTTGAAATAACATTAACCTTATGGTTTCAACTAAGCCAATACGCCTATGTCATATCATGTTATAGGATATGTTGAATACGCTAACTCACACACTCCCACTGTCAACACTTTCAGCATTACATTCAACCAACACATGATCTATAAATAGCTTGTTACCTGGCAACAGTAAACAGTGATGTAATATTGAGAGGAAATTACTGGAGGCCGGGCTGCGACTGGTGTTGTGCAATAAAACTTCAAAAATTTTAGTAGGATTACTCTTGTCCACTTCAACCTGTTGTATAGGATTATATTATTGGTAGTAATTTCAGCCAATCAAAATCACTTACCACATCATAACGAGATGCTAATTCTTTTTCATCTTCACTCTTGATTAGATCAAAAATCCCCAGATGCCTGTTGTCATAGAAACAACGACATCATCATCATTACAGTACACTACTACTGATAACACACTTGTTCAGTTGATGATTATTGAGTGATCGAAGCTTCTCAATGATAGGCTGTACCCCTAACATTAAGAACTCGAACCTTAAGTGCATTCGAAACTCAAGGCTCTCCTAGTGATGGGCAATAAAAGGAAGATGTATCACATGTGCATTCATTGCCTGTGGCTATACCTCTCCAGCCTTGTAATTGATGATAGCATTAATGAATGACATTATTGCAATCTGTAGATGAGCTGAGTCTTGATCTGAGTCAAGACTAAAACTGAGATCTGATACTATTGTCTGTAATGAATGAGTGATCATCAGTGTCTGTGTGTTGTCTGTGTGTGTGTGTTGTGTGTGCGTGTGCATGTGTTATGTGTATGTGCGTGAGTGCATGCATGTAATAACCGATATTTTAAAACAAAACCATGACATAATGTATATAGTAATATGCTTTATATAGACTCTTGGTAGATTCAAATTTGGAAAACAATTATCACATTTAATTTTAGTGATCAAGTTTAAATCTTGTTTCCCTCATCATTCTGTACCACTAACATCCCATATGCACACACACAATGTACACACACATGGATACCCATGCATAAATGGACACACATGTACACACATGCATGCACAGTTTGCACACACGTACTCACACATGTACAAACATACACTCAACAAACCTGAAATCTTGTTCTCTCAAAAGCAAAGGTGCAGAACTCATCAATAGCTAACAAAACCTTCTGGTGCCCACCGGGAACTAAACACACTGCACCGAGTATCTCCAACACTAACACTTTAGTCTTAACATTATGTGTCTTTAGACTCTGGGCTGTAACATTGATGCCTTTGGGATGGGCCAACACATGAGCACGACCATCCTGTTGATCACATGATCATTACATCATTATGATGTCATATTATCATCACCTGAGTGTTCATTAAAGCTTTAATAGCTCCCACCAAGCAGTAATGCAGATGGCTTGACCTGGTCAATAATATAGCCAATCAAAAAGCAATGGTTGTATTCAAACTAGCCAATCACCTGATCTCTGAGCCCATCCCACTTACAAGATCCAGCAATCCATCCAACCCGTTATTTGTGATAAATTCAAGCACAAATCTAAATAATGCATATAATATTATCTTTCCCTCTGAAACTAGCTTACCCGATTGGCTGTGTTCTCAGAGCAGTCCTCAAATCATTAGCATCCTTTAGATTATCGACGCTATCTGCTTCTTCATCTGACGCTAATCTCTACCATATGGGATCACATGAGCAACAGTGATTGAGGAGGACACACACTCACTATCTTCATGTCTCTGATGATGGTGATATAATAGTCTACTCCAGCGGCAGCTGTAGGGCTTCCTGACTCCCCCTACAATGAGGGTAGGAATGCTGTAGTCAAGACCATTGCTGAATCAGGAATGTTATAATAAATTATATTGTGTATACACAATATTAAAATGTCAACAGTAAACATACCATTGTTAATGTAGTGGTGTGATAATATCACAATATTTACTCACCATGCGAGAGCTAATGATTTGCCATTTTTTCTCTGGTGGAAGTTTTAGCATTAAGACTTTGTTGAGACCCAATTCATCCTACACAGATGGGAAGCCATACAGGAATCATGTAGTGACTTGTTAGGTGAACTCGTGTTCCATTTATCGTTAACAAAATGCTCTAGGTTAATACTTGTACGGATACAACTCACCACTATCTTGGTAAACATCTCGTTCACTACGTCTTCGCTGGGCATGGGCGGCATAACGCCTGTTGGCTCGCGATCGATCACCTCCGCGACGGTTATGTGCGCGTGATGGTTAGCGGAGTTGGTCGCTCTACCTACTTCATCATCTTCTTGCCATCTGCGTTTCCTGCCCGTCGGTCTTGTGTTGGAACGACTTGAGAAACAATTCCACCACATCTTTCAGAGGTCCTCGCATACAACCCACTACCTAATATTATTGCTTTTCAAACTGGTAGAATGCGGAAGTGCGTAAACAATATCCGTTTCATTAAAAAATCATTTTTGCTCATTTAGTAGCTACCGCCTGCACGTCACCTCGTTGGCTAATGCGTGTGGTAATTAGTAGACTATTAACAAATTAAATGTTTGCTGTATTAGAATACAGTGCATATCATAATGCTGACCAAGAAGCCCCCCCCCCCTACTCAGTTCAATGCTCTGTAGCAAGGATGAGCCATAGACCTACAGACAGTTGGTATCTATAATCTATGGATGAGCCAATCACTCACATACATGTCCACCGTATAAATGAGGGGATGCAAATTACATGAAAACCTACAGTAATGCAGGTGCAGTTATAGTTACTACATTGCGTTTGTAATTCATGCATGCATGTATGCAGTGAGCAGGTCACTACCAGCTCTAGACACTCCAGAAGGCTTCCAGCTATTTCACTAACTACATAATTGTATTCACTGTAAATATGCACTACCTCCCATGTAGCTGGCTAGTGGTGGTCGAATAGCAGGCTGCTTGAATTATTACATTAATGAAATGATAATGCATGCAATTCATGATGCCGTAATGATCAATTGAGTTTGTCAAACTTCTAGCAAGTTGAAATGATGGCGTCTTCTATCCTGTGAAATAATGCATGAGTTATTGTGTGTGTCATATTAACCAATCGGTATCAACTCACATGTTCAAATCCATGCTCTGTAGTTCACACAGGTTAACTAACACATAGAGATGCCTCATAGCATATTCCACCTGCATGTATAGTGTGTATATACATAAGGTTATAATAACAAACCTACATGTATACATGCATGCCAATTTGTCATTGTACATAGAGAACTGCTATATACTAATTCTTTCCCAATTTTGACAAGTCGACAACACACAAATTTTTTACCAGACTGTTGAACACATATAGGTGAAATATTTGGAGCATATGTGGTAGCTATAGTTACAGAGATTCTATTTATTTATCAGATAGTTGTATTCTATAGCCACCATGCAAATTAATAATTATAGTATATAATTTGTGAAAAATGGATATATCACTCCCTTTGGCTAGCTAGAGAATAAAGCACACATATATTATGACATCATTTGAGCTAACAGTGACACTGAAGTTAATAATTATTTTATCAACATCAGCTGTCACAGTATATAGGTTTCACTGCTAAAAATATTTACTAATTAAATATTCACAGGTTTTTATTTTCATTTTATGTTTTTGTGTTGCTTATTTCCCATATAATTTGTGTTGTAAAAGATATTTTAGTGGAATTAATTAGCCACATAGCAAAAATTATAGTTAACCTTCTTTATGCATGGTACATTCAATACGAGCTGCTTAAAAACATTTTACTTTGCTAATGTTGAAGCATCTTTTTGAGAACAACCGGACGCTGTAATCAATGCAGTCAGAGTTTCGTGGTAGTGACTTGGTTTGAAGCAATTCAGTCAAGTGCTCCTCTGTAGTGGCCACTTTAGCTGCAATCTTATGCACTGCTGATCGGACATCTGCACGAAGCTAAACAAAAAAAATCACACATGCACAGTAGCCATAGAGTCCAAAAATTTTGTGTAAAAACTTCACACAAAACCTCCAAAATAGGATTTTTACAAGGTGTTGTAAATGGTGGGTATGCATGGAATTTGAAAACATTCACGATTAGAAACCAAAATTTGCAAATTTTGTCTGGCCTACAAAAATTTTGGACTACAACAGTATTTTAAGTTCAATTACTTGTAGTTCTTTCAACAGTTGTTGTTCTATCTCTGCCTTCTTAGCATCGTCACTTTCTGCTGTGATTCTGTTTGCTAGTATAGC
Source organism: Spongia lamella (assembly GCA_963930835.1). NCBI lineage: Eukaryota > Metazoa > Porifera > Demospongiae > Dictyoceratida > Spongiidae > Spongia > Spongia lamella. Next base: position 7,011,577 of record OZ005753.1, read on the forward strand.
AATTGGAACATCCCCTGAGGGCACACTATCTTCACACGGCTTGCTTTCCTCTTCACTGTACACTGAAGAGGTTACTTGTTCGGGGCCCATGAAGCGTGAGAGTTTGTCCCAACCCATTATCTGTAAAATTACAGTTTTCAAATTGAGAACTTTAGAATCAAGTTACAACCGACCAGATCTCCATATTTCATCACATGACTTGTATTTGTTTCTTTCTTTACCACTTCAAACTGTCTCCTTAATGTCTCCCTGGTGCCATCCTGGTGATTTACAAATCACTAAAAATATATAATTTTTGACAACATGCTTTATCAATGTTCTCCATCCACTTCACGGAGTACACATCGCCGAGGTAAGTCTCCAGTGTCGAGTCATAATAACAAGCCCACGAGCTCTCATGTGTATTTGCAGAAGTTGTGGCATAAACTACACCATAATATGATATATATAGACTGACATAATTTCAATTTGACATGTAGAAAACCCATACAAATATCACATCAAGAATATTAAGAAAAATACGCCCTTATTAGGTTGTATAGCTGTAGCTATAAAAAGCATAGTTTAAAATAGTAAAAGATATCATTCTTACATTACTACAAGGTAATAGTGCATAACATACCATTGATATTATGGGGAAGGAGACCATCAAATATTGAGCCAGATTCGCAAGCCTCCATATATATTACCATCTGCTTATACTTCTTGTTATCGTGCATTGCTCGAATCACTTCATTCAACTTCTCAGCATATAGCTGCAAAGAAAGTATTGTCATGGCTACACCGGTGATCTATTGTGACACTAACAAATTCCTCTGGAAATGCAAAAATTCCTGGAGCACCGTGATCAACTAAGTTGATAAAAACAAAACTATCCGGACCACTGTAAAGAAAAATTACGTATAATTGCTGTGGATCTCAAAATCCATACCTCTCAATCACTTTCCCACTACCAATTCCTTTCATTGCCTCTTTGTCCCCTTGTAAAATATTAATGAAGTTGGCAACAGTGATGTTCTATACCACAGCAAATAAAGTGAGATCACATGTGACTGCATGCATTTGGGAAAACGTAGCTACATAGTTCGTACATCTGATTTTTATATAAATATGAAATTTGCAGAGATAACAGATCTAGAGGAATAGTAAGTTTATAAATCCTGTAAGTTTCAGGTCTATTCCTTAAGTCAAAAATCGGATGTGAACTATGCACGTTTTCACACTGAAATCCAGTAACAGTTAGCTATCTACCTCTCCAGTGTAGTCCCTCGGTACATTAGCATAAACATTATCACCACCAGGCTAAACACAAGACATAAAAGATAGCTTCAACAATACATTATTGCATCATGCCAGTCAGTAGCAACCTTATTAATGATCACTCCTGGAGTTGGATTACTGTAACATAACCAGTAGTGACAGACCATGCATCTAATGGTTTAACATATACTTGTTATTATGAGCGATATCATCAAACATCATCACTACGATGTGATCATCGGGAACACCGTGTGTCCGTAACAGTTGATACGCATGACATACATCAGCCTATGCAATCAGAGAACATTGCTATGAGGGATAGCCACGTACAGTACTGGGTCGACTGTATCACAACAACTATAGCTGGCAGCTATCACGCCACTAGTACCTGATGCCTGTAGTTCATCCAACTCGTGGAACCTGCTACTAGGAGCGCCCAAATATCTGCGCCACCTGAGGCACCATTCTTATTGAAAGGCCGCTCAGAGTCGGTAAATGAAGACTGCGAGGAAGGCTGTGGTGGTGAGGCGTGAGAGAAGGCGAGCAGAATCACGAAACAGCTAGCAAACAGCATCGAGTACATATTGAATATGAAAAACTGCATGATACAATACATAAATTACAATCTACAATACAGAAAAAATCACCGTACATGACCAACATCCGTATAGGTAATACGGTCTATGGTGAGCTATTACATTATTCACGTGATCCATTGGCTGAATTTACTGCAATATAACTGTAGGCCTATCGGTACAAGTTCAATGAACACCACAATACATCACGTAGGCTTTTGCTTAGCATCAGAATCTTCCTCAGAATTTGTACATACGTAAGGTAATGAGCACGTGACCCCGTTAGTTACATTAAATGGCTACCAATGCAGTACAGGTAATAAATGATGAGTTAGAAAAGCAGCCTAGTGTGAACAAAAAAGGGAAATATGGTCAAAGCGCAAGGAAGGTACACAAAAAGAAGGATGATCCTCGCAGAATTGCTGCCAAGCAGTTTCTTCTCGGAATTGCCAGTATCGTAAATTCCCAATCAAGGCCCACCAGTATAGACACTGAAGTAATAGCAGACAACGATGCTGTTAATGATGATATAAACAATGTTAATAGCTCAACTGAACTTGCTGTTAAGCTAGGCCAGCAGTCTTTGACAGGTAGTTTTGGGAGTGATGCAGTCGTGCAATCAACTTCTGAACGCAAGATACTCCCGTCACGTCATCCAGTAGTCAGGTCATTCTCTAATATTGAATCACCCTCTCAGCGAAGGAAGGTCCTGGTACATGCTAAATGGAACACGTACGCTGAGGGAAGTAGTTTAACTGATTTTCCCACCACCACAAGCAGTACATCATCTAAGGCACGGTACAGCAGCCTGCTATATTACTCAACATCGTTACAAATGTGTTATCTGTAGCTTTGTATATATTCTTGATGGAGCTCCTATTGCCCTCTCTTCAGTAGTTTCCTATAATACCAGAACTGGCAAGTTACCGCGGTCAGTATGTTGTCAAGAGTGCATTATTTTACAATTGTTCTTGCAGGGGATCAGTATCTGGTGCTTCCAAAGGAGACCACCTTGATATGGAAGAAATATTACCACATGACAGGGTACAGTATCAATAGTGATGCTCCTCAAGCTAAAGATTATTGCTGTAGGAGGTGTCACTAAATCATCTATTAGATCCCATCTGGGCAGTAGTGGATACTGGCGGACAACAACCGGTTGGCGTGGATACGATGGATGATTCTGTACATGTGCACAGCCCTCCAGACGAGGTTGCGTACAGATCATTTCCATACTCATTCTTTTCTATGTCTCATTCCGCTTCACAAGTTATCAATCAGTATCGCCCAATGGCTATAGACAACAGCGAATATTTTGTCGGCAAAAATAACACAGTTGTGGCATTGTCTGGATATAAGGTGGGGCTAAACATGTTTTATTGCAGCCCCACCCATTTGTCATTCTTGCAGGTCACCATCATGATGTATGCTCGACGTATTGATATCAAACGTGGCATCAACGAACAATTCAAAGATGTCTATCCTCACATCACGATAACGCTCAGCAAAATCAGAAGGTTGGGATTATTTTAAACTATTGTCAGTTGTAATGTTGATTTCACATCATATAGTATCAAGAGAGAAATGAGAAAAATTGCTGAGACGGTGAGGGACTTGTTTGCATGTGTATGTGTGAGTTCTAAAGTGACCTCAACACATTAGGTGGAATTGGATCTTTTAACTGTAGCATATGCTTACGTTTACTTTGAGAAATTGATCTTAATGGTGTGAATAATTTCATTAGAACTAGCACTGTGTTATCGATGAGTTTACAGGGCAAAGTTGATAAGCCAAGAAGAAAAATAATAGCAGGGGCTTGCTTGCTGCTCTCAGCTAAAATGCACCTGGATTTAAGACATGGCCAAGCCAAAGAATTATTAGAGGTAAACTAAAAGTAATTCGTTCATGTGTGAATTTATTTATTCCACTAGGAAATTGCAACTGTTTATCGAATTTCTTCCAAAGATGTGACTGCATTTGAGTTCCCAGTATTAGTGATACTACAGTTCTCACTGCTTGTACCAAGCTGGCAAGTACAGGAACACCTGAGAACATTGAACCTTCCCAAATAATGAATATATATGCTGCATTGATATTTGTTACCAGGAATTGACAATAAAAAATGTAACTATTTACTAACATGACACATATACATACAAAAAGGAAGTAGAAAAGTTGATACACAACACACAAAGGCATTGTTGTTGTGTGTGATATGTACAGAAGGAAAGATCAAAACAATATATTTACACAAAATAACTGGTTGCTTCGACTGTAGGTGACAATTCATTTTGATAATCTTCGTCATGTTGGAAATGTGAGCCACCTGTTCTTGACTCACTCTCTTTTTGGATCAGAGCTTTTTTATAATCTAGTCCTTTTAACAGTTGTTCACAATCTTTCTTAAACAGTCTATGTAACATGGTATTGTAACCTTCTAACTGCTCCAGTGTGAAACTATTCCACTAAACACAACAAGAACGAGTTAATGCTGTTATCATACACACAAAGTAGAACTCACATTAATTCTCCGTGAAACAAGAGCCCTTTCTTCCTCTGAACTACCCATAGGGAATTCATAATATTCGCGTAACCATTGAGGAATTTCTAATTAAAGGCAACATCAAATACCAGACATTATTCTACAGTATAGTAATCACCTGCTATTTGGTAAGGGCTTGGTGGGACATACGTTACTGTTGATAGTTGGTGGTCGTGTGTTATCACTTGATGTGGTCCATCTTCCTCCTGAACTGTTATGGTGGGTGTGTCCTTGAGTGACTTTGATCTTCGCGGTAATGATGAAGTAGGATTTCTGAGTCTGTGTATTTGTGAGTTGCGATGTGAGTGTGAACGTGACGGTGGAATTCTCTTTCTGCTATCGTCACCATAAGGGGGCGGGGCTCCACTGTGCACAGGATGTTGATATTGTGCTGTATGGTTGTTATGACTACAGAAAACAAACGTATAATAATATATGCTAAAGGTGGTGTGGATAATATATTGTAACTGTCAATGGTGGGAGGTTGGATTGGTTTACATGTAAGATAAATTTAGTCAAATTGGAGAATTCCATTTTAACCAAGGTATACCCCACATCAGGAATGTCTCCTACACTTACACACTTACTTGACATAGTAAATGCCGTACTGCTCCGAAGTGACCACCTCCCAACCATCAGGTAACTCTGGAGTAACAAGAAAGACAATGCTATCATTGACAGTACAGTGAAGATGTACAAATGAACAATTTCCTGCATTAGTGGACACCATCATATGCTTAAAATGTAAATAATGCATCTCTATAGGTGGGTTGATAATGGCTGCAGGAGCTGGAGTACTGTCAAGTGCTGAACAACGAGACACACACACAACACTTACCCTCAGTGTCCTTATCATCTAAGTTCATCAATGGATGCTCCCACTGAGTGACCTTGTTTTTATGGCTACATGGGACATAATCACTATCAAAACCAACACATAAGGGAAGAGTTATATAACATACTCAACATAATATCTTAGACCAGTGTCTGTACATCTGACCTCCCAGTAAGGAGGTAGTTGTCCACATTCCAAATCATCTGCATGAAAACATTAAAAGCCCTGTAAAGACTTACACATCACACAATAATTATATTGTCTGTCAGTCATGGCCACACAAATGGAAGGACATAGCAATTTGGAGTGTGTTGAAATTCTATATGACTAAAACAAAAGAATGTAGTCTAGTGACATACCTGATGACACTGAAGGTCTGAGATCCGGACTAGAAATGTCCTCTGAGTTACGGATGGAGCCCAACGATTGAGCATACGGTGTAGTAGGAACCGGTTTACCATCAGAACCACAAAATCCACTCTCCTCGTCTGTAGTAGTCGTAGCATCAGACACTCTACGATAATCAAACATGTCTTGAAATGAACAGTTCCTTGAAACAGGCACTGGAGAACGACTCATGATTTTCTCAACCTCACTAGCATACTCAGGATCAGAAGGAAATACTGGTCCTTGTGGTACATATGTAAATGAAACTGAATCTTCCCATTGACTCTCTGATTCATCAGCTGTATTAGTTCGTTTGAAAGGATGCTGATTAGCCTTCTCTCTACGATTTTGTCTCCAATTACTGCGATAAGATGGACCTGGTTGATGCTGTAATGATGGTGAGCCATTATTTGTTGCTTCTAATATATGAGAAGGCATGGAATAAGGTCTTGCTGTATCATAATGACCCTGTACTGAATGGTTCCTGAGAGAACTGTTTGATGCCGATACTGCAATTGAATATGGCCGATCATTTAAAGTATGATATCTGCCCCCTATGGAATGATAATGTCGGTCTCTAAACGAGTCATTTCTTGTGCCAAATGATGTCAAGCTTGAACTTGATCTCGAACAATCTGAATCATGTGACGATAGTCTCGATCTACCATGTTCCTCCTGAACACGATTCATATCAACATGATGTGAAGATTGATGAAAGAAGTTCTTAGCTAAAGTCATGATCGTCTTTTTCTTTGACTTGCGTTTCCCTTTAGGGGGTGAGCTAGTGACACTGTCACGGTCATAATCCGGAAGGTGCATGTGGTTTAATGTAGGAATTGATCTGCTCATTGCATGTCCATTGACCAAATTACTGATTCCACTGTATGGTGGACTGACTTCCCTTGGGCTAAATTGATCTATACACAAACCACGCACATGATAGCAAATTTCGCGCAATAAATCCCTTAACAAGTTATTTACAAACGTGCAGGGCGTTACCTTGCAGTAGGACCGGACACGGTCCAGTACTCTCTTTTCTTATGTATGTACCTCCTTCTATCGATTCAACGATTTTTGTCCGCTTTTTCTTCGGCATGTTTACCATCCGGCTACACTGGTTAATCCCTTACTCACTTATTCACTCTTTATCCAGTGTTTAGCCACAATAACTACTCCAGCCTGTCTTCTTTCTCTTCGGAATATTTTAATACACGACCCGGGCATATGCTTCGGTGGCGTTTAGAATGTAAGGAATTTCGTTAAAGAATTTTGTTCCCACCTTTACAAAAATGTCAATTAGCGGGGAACGATTTGTGTGATGTCAACGTTACCCTTAGCAACTGATTTCCATGGTGACAGAAGAAACAATATGGCGAGTTGTTGATTCGTGCCGAAGTAGAGGTGCCGAAGTATTCATGGCAGAATTAGAAGCGCAGTTTCAAGCAGCCAAGGCTGTTTTGTTAGAGACTAGCTTGGACTCCAAGTTAAATCTGTAAGCTTAATAGCTTTATCAAATTCCAACTCACAGTGAGATATATGTTTAGATACGATCATTTGACAGAATGTGTCTCGAGAGTGTTGGACGAGCGACCCAAAAATGCTGCAGGTAATTTTGTCATGTTAAAATGCTACTGAAGTAAACCACATGCTTTGTTCCATATTAGATTTGTTAGAGGATATTTCCCGAACAATAAAAAAAGAGAAATTACAGCTGAAAACTGATACTCTTGTGGTAAGCACATTAGTGTGGGGATAGTTGGTAAAATAATGAGGTAATATAGGATGAACCACAACCTTCAGCTGAAGTTCATCTGGCTGTACAGCAAAAGAATTTATTTGAGGTAATCATCATGATGATGCTATTAGCTAACTACATCATTAATAATTTATGCTGTAGAAATCCACTACTGATGAAGACACAGAAGTTGATGAAGAGGTAGGCATACCATTTCCAGATCTTCAGGAAACTTCACATTACTTTGAGATGGGTGGAGTGAGTGACAACCGGACCCAGACCATCTGCGATTTGACTCCACTCTTTTGTGTATAGATTGGGATTAGCAAAGAAGAATATGCTCGTATTCTACTTGCTCTTAAGAAGTTGACAACCACTCAACCATTATCTGATGTAAGATTTTGGGGTCAGTTGGTAACCAGCTGTGATGCCGGTTTTAAATTAATTGCATCATTTGTTAATCACAGGGAAGATATTTGGCATTGAAGCAAACTATTATATCGCTGAGGCAGAGTATCAGGAGGGAGAAGGAGAGGAAGAAGAAGAAGAAGAACCGCCACCACAAGAACAAGTAATCCATTGCTCACCTTATAACTGATAATGACTAGTTATCTGTAGTCTCAGGATGATGAACAACAAGAAGATGGTGATGAAGATGCTGGTTTGTAACTCTGATAGCTAATAATGATGTAATATATAGTCACGTTATGTTAACGTAGAAGGGAAAGAAGAAGATATTCTTCCAAAGCCTGACTGGAAGCCGCCACCTACTATTCCAAAGGAGGCTAATAAGACTGGCACTAATAAAAAAACATTTTTTGTGTGTAATGAACGTAAGTAGCTGTTTTAACTACAGCCGAGCAGTTGATGTATCTCCATCACTTACCTGCAGCTACTGGTGAATGGACCAAACTACCGTCAGTGACGCCAGCTCATATTGCTCGTGCACAACAAATAAGAAAATTATTCACTGGCCGATTAAGTGCTTTAGTCAGTAAAACAGCATTACCATAAGTCAGTTAATTAAAAATTTGTTTATAGGTTACATCCTTTCCACCATTCCCTGGAGAGGAGTGCCACTATTTAAGAGCACAGATTGCTCGAATCTCAGCCACAACCCACATAAGCCCCACTAATTACTACATATTTGATGAGGAGGATGAAGCTGATGATGATGAAGCAGGTGATGATAACAGCGATTGTTAATTGTGTGAATTATGTGGTACATGAATAGTGAGGGATAGTTATACTATTAATGCCGAGTTTGAGGGGTTGAGAGCAGCGGAGTTGGTGGATGATAGTTTGGCCAACTGGTGTCATCACGTACAGTACATTTTACCACAAGTACTAACATGTTATGGTAGAACATATTAACCATACAGTGGAATGATATAGGGAAGGTGTACATGGTTTAATCCTGTACAAAAAGCTGAAGATGAATTTGAGGATGAAGAAGATGAAGAGGAAAAGGAACAACCAGAAGAACCAGAGCCTGAGGTTGGACCACAATTGTTGACATCAATAGCAGAGGATGAAAGTTAGCCTTCACAAATGAGACAACACAAAATATCTTTTGCTTTTTTAGAGGTAGATCACATGCCACCATGGTCTTGCAGACTATCATCAACACTAGTACCGCAATATGCAGTAGCAATACTTGGTTCTAACCTATGGCCAGGGGCTTATGCTTTTGGTTTTAAAAAGTGAGTTATGATGAGCATGTACAACTAATAATCTTGTATTACAAACAGGAAATATGCAAACATGTATATTGGATGGGGATTGAAGTACCGAGCTGATAGTTTCAATCCTGAACTACCACCGAATGTCCAAGAGGAGTTCCCAGTTGGAGCAGATATCACGGAGGCCACTGACCCAACAACAGAACAAGAACAAGCCTTATGGGCAGCGCAGAGAGAGGCGCAAGAGCAGCAAGAAGAGGAGGAAGAACCGGATGACGAAGATGATGAAGATTAAATACAAATATTCATCTCATGTGCATACAGAGACAAGGTTATAATTATATGCATGTATGTGTATAGTTGATGTTCTCATATCAAATCAGACACTAAAGGGAGAACACATAAATCATTAGTCGTTTAGGAATAAATGGCTCACCATTCATTGGCATCTCGTCTATTTGTGTACTGTAGTATTGTTCAATATCTCTTAAGATACGTATGTCGTCGCTCTTGACAAAATTGATAGCAACACCTTTTCTACCATACCGACCAGAACGGCCAATTCTATCACACATCACAAATATTGTTAACTGTAATTTTTAGTCATATCATTGCTAACCTGTGAATATAGTTTTCTCTGTTGTTTGGTAAGTCATAGTTGATAACCAGCGACACTTGCTGTACATCAATACCACGTGCCCACAGATCAGTAGTAATAAGAACTCGACTATTATAACCAGTGTCACTATAACAATGAAACACTGCATATCACATTACCTCTCTCCAGCTCTGAACTCTTTCATTATGGCATCCCTCTCCTTCTGTTGCATTTCACCATGCATGGAAGATACTGTAAAATTTGCCTCTCTCATTTTCTCAGTCAGCCAGTCAACCTAGTTCATTATTAGCATTAGACCCTTTGATTATGGCTCATCACCTTTCTCTTGGTATTAACAAAGATTACAGCCTGGGTAATGGTCAAGGTGTCGTACAGGTCACAGAGTGTATCAAATTTCCACTCCTCTTTCTCAACTGCGACAAAAAATTGCTTGATTCCCTCCAACGTCAACTCATCACTACAAACATTAACGTGTTAATATTGCAATACTAGAGATCACATGACCTCACCGTTTCACCAGTACTCTGATGGGGTCAGTCATAAACTTTGTAGTAATCTCTAACACTTCATGAGGTAGAGTAGCACTTACCAGCACCACCTGACCACCATAATGACCACTGGATCACATTAATAGTGACATTACCTGTGTGGCTGGAGCTAGATGACGATAAATATCATATATCTGTTCTTTGAAGCCTAAACATATTCATAAAATAAAATTAGTACATTAAACAATACAACTGGTATTCACCTTTTGCCAACATCTCATCTGCTTCATCGAGCACTAATAATTTAATGGAACGTGTCCGCAAGTTGCCTCTTCTGATCATATCTAACACATCATGATGATGCTATTATACAGGGAGACTGAACTAAACTCACCAAATACCCTCCCTGGTGTCCCTGATACAACATGTTGCCCATAATCTAACTTTCTAATATCTTCACCGACATTGGTGCCTCCAATGCAAGCATGACACTGCACATTCATATAGTCACCCAAGGCCAGCACCACCTGTGCTTATAACTAAAACATTTGTTCCTATTGACATACAAACCTTTTGGGTCTGGACAGCTAATTCTCTGGTAGGGGAAAGAACGAGTGACTGTGTTTCTCTGGTCTGGACAATATTTATGACTTATGATTTTGCATAATGAGACTAACTTGAATATCAAGGCTTTGAAGGATGGATATTGAGAATGTAGCAGTTTTACCAACGCCAGATTGTGCTCTGTTGCCAATACATTAACAGGTGACTGGTACGTATGTTAGACTACTTCACTTACTGAGCTATTACGTCTCTCTTTTTTAATATTGGTGCAATCGCTCTTTGCTGGATAGCTGATGGCTTTTCAAATCCTAAAAACAGTTGAGGCTCTTTTAAAAGCACTAATCCCATTTAGTGCACCTCACCATATGCGTATATTCCTCGTAGCAGATCATCCCTGAGGCCCATGTTATCAAATGTTGGGATCACATCTACTCCTCTGCTGGTTTCGAATACCATGCTTGCATCAGTTTCGCCCAGCAGGGCTTTTCTTTGTACACGAGTTCGCGCGTCCTCCCGTACCGCCATTTTCTTTTTTCTTTACTCACGTGGGTAACCCTGGAGAATCATGGCTAGCAAGACTGTGAAAGATAAATCAAGAGGTAAATGATTTGCAGCTAACTGTACCTGTAGAGATATTGCCTGTAGCATTATACTATGCATATGGTACACTGTGTTATACTGTTGATCACGTGATAGTTCTGGTAATATCAGGCAGCACGGCTGTGGGGAAGACAGAATTGTCACTTCATTTAGCTCAGAGATTGAGTGGAGAAATTATTTCTGCAGATTCAGCACAGGTGCACAACTCATGCTTTTGTATATACCAGCAGTTTGTGTATATATGACAATAGGTCTACCAGGGAATGGATATTGGCACTGCTAAATTAAGCCCAGATTGTACCCAAGTCCCTCATCATCTCCTTAATATTGTGCCAGTTACTCATTCATATGCTGCTGGAGAATTCAGAAAGGATGCGTTAAAGGCTATAGAGGTAACAGAACACACTTTAATATCATCATTGATGGCATACTGACTATGTAGTCTATTTTATTACGTGGAAGAGTTCCGATTGTTGTGGGCGGCACGGGCTTCTATCTCAACACACTACTGAGCAGTGAGGCTACTGCACCTTCCTCCACTGCTGGAGACAAGCATTATGTTGAGCAGTTGATAGCCAACAAAACATGGGATCAAGGGTATGATATTCTGTCACTCCAGTTAGATAGAAACTGCCGTATGGGAAAATTTGAGATGAAATTTTTATTTATAGCAGATTTTGATGAAAATGTTTCACATTTGTACATAAAGTATTGCCTCATACTTTAGGCCTCCATTATATCAAAATCCACCAAATGCTCAAACATTACACCATAATGTCTCACTATATGGAATTATTGTTTGCTAAGAAAGACATTCTCAATATTTAGTGTGTGTGTGTGCTGCCAGTTTAGAGTTGGTACGATCATGTGATCCTCAATATGCTAAATCTCTCAATGCAAACGATTGGTTTAGACTGAAGAGGGCATTGGAAGTGCACCATCAAACTGGACGGTATTACAGCATTGATGTATTAGTATCTTATATCAAGTTTGCCAGGCCAGTGTCTTCATTCAAGTCAACTGACAGCAGTGACACACTCCCTTATGAATACAACTGTTTGTTCTTGACAATGTCAAGAATATTGTTATACCAACGCATAGACACCAGGTGTGAACAAATGATAAGAGATGGTTTACTGCAAGTATGTTTTTATGAAACTACATCCTCTAACGATGATTCTGTTAGTCATGTTAACAGGAGACCATCTCATTAGTCAACAGGGATGGACTGGTATTGAATAGTCCAGCCGGGAGGAGTCTAGGTTATCGGCAAGTGCTTGAATTTCTACACCATACTTGGGGCTTCCCAGCTGATACAAGCCACCCTACCTACCAACCCAATGTATGTAGATATTATTATGAGTATTATATACACTTACGATCCAGCTGAGTGGTCAAGCATTACGGACAAGATTTTGTGAATTTCTAACAGACTTTCAGACCAAGACACGGTGATTTATAAGTATGTTTACACATAACATAGTTGTAATTATTGTAGGAATTTTGCTCAAGATCAGTTGACATATTTCAGACGTCGTGATGCTTTCCATTGGATAAATGTTGCTCCCGGCAACCACCGGCTGCCTGTGGAGGCATTGGCAGATCACATTGTGAAGTGGTACTTGCATGATGATCCTCTTTCAGCAGAAATTGATGGCAACAGCCTTAAACAACTTGTAAGCTGTTAATGGCAACGTTTTATTTATCACTGTGTGTCATTGTAGACAAAAGAGGAGCAGAAAGAGTTATACAAATATGAAACTGTGAGGTCGTTTACTTCTAGTGACATTGATACAATACTGTCCAAAGTACAACATGACCTAACTGATATAGCTAATATTAACTATCCGAATAAATAGCTTTTTAACTTTACATTGGTGACGAAGGAGGGGACTGGAGGGGCTAGAGCCTCATTAGTAGAGGGCACAGCACTCCTAAAATCATGATTTACGATATCACTGATCAAAATACTCTCTAATAAAGCAGTCATTTATCCTAATGGAGCGGTCAGCCGTCAATTCCCGCTGAACGAAACCGTTAGAGTCGTCACGTGAAAGCGATGTTTAGTCCTTTGTTGCTTTGCTGTATTTTCATACTCTGGTTGTTATATACTCATTATTTTAGGCCTTATTATATTATAAAGAAAAGAATAAATCTTCCTGGACCATCTCCGAGGGTTTATTCAGGAAACTATTCGGATATAGCAACACTTGGTTATCTAGAGAGCACGCAGAAATGGATGTCACGATATGGGCCGACGTTTATCAGTTATCTCGGTATTAAACCTGTGATAGTGACGGAGGACTTGGAAATTATCAAATCAATTATGGTGAAAAATTTTGACGATTTTATCAATAGATCCTACGTTCCTCCGCTGCTAAAGAAAGGAAAGGTACGCGGTCTATTGCAGTTGCGTGATGAACAATGGCGCAGAGTACGTCGTATACTGACACCAACTTTTAGCAGTAAGAAGTTGAGAATGATGTCACCGCTCATCCAGGAGAGCTGTGAGAGGCTGAGAAATAAAATGGCGGCTGTCAGTGATACCAACAGTAGTGTAAATGTGTGGGAATGTTTTGGGATGTTTACAATGGAAGTTATTTTAGCTACTGCATTTAGTCGAGACATTAGTTCAGCAAGTGGTAAAGAAAATCCACTGGTTAGAGCAGCTGCTTCTATTTTCCGAGTTGGAAGGACATCTGAAAATAGTTTAGTTGGCGAAAGACTGGTAATGATTTTATCACATTTTCCATGGAGTGTGCCTATCTTGAGATACCTTGCGAGGAGAACTGCAGGAGCTAAGAGTTGGGATTACTTAGAGGAAACAGCTTTAAAGTTGATAGAAGATCGTCGAAATACTATGGCAACTGCTGGGAGTACAGTTCAGGATTTATTACAGTTAATGTTGGAAGCACATGACGAAAGTATGGAGACAAAATCTAGCGGTTATCTGAACAATGATGAGATAGTTGCAACAGTTACAACCATCTTGTTAGCTGGTTATGAGACAACTAACAATGCTCTGAGCTATACAGCATATCTACTGGCACTTAATCCAACTATTCAAGATAAGCTTATAAAGGAGATTAATGATTATTATGAGGTTAATCCCGAGTCTTCCTTGTACGATGCAGCAGAGAACATCGAATATGTTGCAATGGTATTGTACGAGTCAATGAGAATGTTCCCACCAGCTCCCAGAACTAACCGAGAGTGTAAGCAAGCATGTGCTGTAACTGATGATCTTATCATAGAAGAAGGAGTTGATGTTAATTTTCCAATCTTCTTGCTCCATCGTAATCCAGAATATTGGCCAAATCCAGACAAATTTGACCCAGAGAGGTTCAATCCAAACACTGAACAGTCTTATCCTGCATTTGCTTACTTACCATTTGGAGAAGGTCCACGTCATTGTATTGGGAAACGCTTAGCACTGTTGGAGGCCAAGATGACCATAGTCGGGCTCTTTAAAGATTTGCAGTTCAAGAGAACTGCTGACACGGAAGTACCTTTAGATTTAACTTTTGGTATAACAATGTCTCCTAGGAATGGAATAAAACTTAGCGTTGTATCTAACTCAATTTAATATAGCTGCTGGTTTGTTTAATAAATTTTCAAAATATATTGAGTACTGGTAGTATATGGTACCGTATAACTATAGCTCACACTCTTTAATAAGCGGAATGGGTCATGTGAATTATTTATCCCAAACCAAGTAGCAGTAACTTTGGTCGTAGCTATATGCTAGCTATATACCATTCAGTTATATGCATTCATTATAATGCTAACTGTATTAACTGTTATAGTAACGGGGCTAGATAACGTAATGGTATGTAGAAGCAACCATTGCCAAATCACAGTGCTTCCAACTCTTAATATATATAGACTAATCGTCTTACCATCAGTTAAGAAATAAGTAACAAAGATCAGCTACTTCTCTGTGTCAGCAGTTATCTTAAACCATCCAGCATGTATTGATATATAACCAAACAATTCGGCTTAAATTGTATGTTGTGTTAGGGATAACATTTTGTAGCTACTTTCAGAGTTTGTTATACTTTTGAGCTATCCTCTACTTTAAGATATTTGATCTGCATAGAAAATTTTTGCAGCATTTGAAATGGTTTGTCCACAACTGAAGTTAATTTCATAAATGGCTTTGTTGTATATTATAGCATACCTCAAGTCACAGGTGCCTGTCGTGTGTTGTGTATGTGAGCTCGAGGCTAAATGTGCTTAATTTCCATATACTTATTATGTGGTATCAATTTCTATAACTAGCTATAGGTATTTACGTAGAAATATATGCCAGTAAGCATTCAGTACTGGAATTTTTGCAGATCTCAGACTAGATTAGCTACATACGTACACACACACACACACACACACACACACACACACACACACACACACACACACACACACACACACACACACACACACACCGGCGCATGTACGCACATGCTATGTAATGCCAGATTGATTCAGGTTTGTAACACTCTCTAATATAGCAGTCATATGTTATTTTGTATATGTATAGATTTTGGGGAGCGTTGGTTGCCGAAGGAAGCGTTAAGGGATGGGGCGCCTATAGATATTTGGTGCTGTAAAATTCCCAGATTTTGACACGATGATTGCTGATGACAAGCCGATAAAGACTTGTTTATTAGGAGGCGTGGTAAAATAATGCACTGGCTTGAACTAGTCTTATATATCACAGGTGCCGCTTGTCAACACGTCCTTTAAGAAGTCAACGCTACCCAAAAAATTGCATGCATGCATGCACAAAATAACCATACCTTCCACGTGAGACGGCTATATAGAGCTAGATTATCTATAATCCGGGGGGTCCGAAACAAAGCGGCGGCGGCGGCGATCCAGGCTATAAAAATTATAATAAACCGCATACTTTTCCATTTTCAATCAATTAGCTATCCTTAATGCATGGAAGATGTTTAGCGCGTTATTACTTTGCAGCATTTTCTTCGTACTCTGGTTGGTTTATGCTCATTATTTCAGGCCCTACCATGTTATGAAGAAAAGGATGCACCTGCCTGGACCACCTCCAAAGGTTTATTGGGGAAACTATTTGGAGATGGCAAAGCTGGGTTATCTGGAGAGCACAAAGAAATGGATGTCACGGTATGGACCAACGTTTGTGTATTATGTGGGGACTAAACCTGTGATGGTGACAGAAGACTTGGAGATTATCAAATCAATTATGATCAAGAACTTTGATAGTTTTATGAACAGACCTTACTTTCCCCAGCTGATGAGGAAAAAGAAGGAGCGCGGTCTGGTGATGCTATGTGATGAAGACTGGCGCAGAGTGCGTCGTATGCTGACACCAACTTTTAGCAGTAAGAAGTTGAAAGCGATGTCGCCGCTCATCCAGGAGGGCTGTGAGAATCTGAGGAATAAGATGGCAGCTGTCAGTGATACTGACGCTAGTGTAGATGTGTGGAAATTGTTTGGAATGTTTACGATGGAAGTTGTTTTAGCTACTGCATTCAGTCGAGACATTAGTTCAGAGACTAGTGGTAAAGGAAGTGAACTGACAAGAGCAGCTGCTGGTGTTTTTCAAACTTGGGGCCTAGGTGCAGATAGAGTGTTGATGCATGTATCACATTTTCCATGGATTGTTCCACTGTGGAAGGTTTTTGCAAGGAGAACTAAGGTGGCTCAAGCTTGGGATTACTTAGAGGAAATAGCTTTAAAGTTGATTGAACATCGTCGAAATACTATAGTGACCATTGGGTGTGCGGCTCAGGATTTATTACAGTTAATGCTGGAAGCACGCGATGCAAAAGATAAGACAAAGTCTTATTTAAATAATGATGAGATTGTTGCACTAGTTGCCGCCATCATGTTAGCTGGTTTTGAGACTACTAACAATGCTCTGAGCTATACAGCATATCTACTGGCACTTAATCCAACTATTCAAGATAAGCTTATAAAGGAGATTAATGATTATTATGAGGTTTATCCAGATTCTTCCTTGTATGATGCAGCAGAGAACATCGAATATGTTGCAATGGTATTGTACGAGTCACTGAGAATGTTCCCGCCAGCTCCCAAAATTTTCAGAACATGTAAGGAAACATGTGCTGTAACTGATGATTTTATCATAGAAGAAGGAGTTGATATTAATTTTCCGACCTTCTTGCTCCATCGTAATCCAGAATATTGGCCAAATCCAGACAAATTTGACCCAGAGAGGTTCAATCCAAACACTGAACAGTCTTATCCTGCATTTGCTTACTTACCATTTGGAGAGGGTCAACGTTTTTGTATTGGGAAACGCTTAGCACTGCTGGAGGCCAAGATGACGTTAGTTGCCATTTTAAAGGATTTACAGTTCAAGAGAACTGCTGACACAGAAATACCTTTAGATTTAAGTGTTGGTATAACAATGTCTCCCAGCAATGGAATAAAACTTTGCATTGCATCTAACTCAATTTAAATAGCTACAGTTGTTTAGTTGTTAGTTATAGCCGCCATTTTGTTTTAGTTTTATATTTCCATCAGTGTACAGTCCCACAGACATACAGCTATATATAGCTATTTAGCAGAACAACAATATTGGTGTGTGCCGGTGTGTGCGTGTGTATGTCATTGTGTGTATGTGTGTGTCTGTGTATAGAGCCGTAAGCACTATGGAGTATCATATGCTCCACCAGTTGATGTCATGTGGTATACGTAATTTATTTTTTATAGTCAATGCTGCTGCGATGGATGATCTTACCATGAATATAGCGGTCACAACATATCATGAAAGTTATCATAACAAGAGCAGATCAAGGGGCCTATGTCTCTGCATGAAGACCCCCTGCTACTAGCTATATCATACAGGGCCTACAGTAAAATACATACATGGATTAAGTGTCATTTCAGTACTTCATAACGACCTAGCTGAAGGCTACCTTTTGAGGCAGCCGGCCATCACACCGCACCCCCCTGCATGCTTCAGATTTTGCTAGTAAAGTTTCATTATAGGCATATGATTTTGGATGGCTTTTTAAAAACAGACTCCCTGCTTTAGAGATCCCGCACCACTGCTGAGATCCCCCTCTCAAAAACTTCCATCCCTGCATGCATGACATAAAATTCCATGCCGGTGACAGCTGTACATTTGCTTGTAAATGTAATTGGTAACCTTTTGCACTGCTGGGACTGGAGGCCATGCAAATAGCTAGCTAGCTAGCTACATTTAAAAGAATTATACAAACACAGAAGTAGCTATGTAGCTATAACTATGTAGCTGCAGTTATTATTAGTCATCCATATTTGGTGCTATAATAATAATAACATCTGAGCTATAGCTTGGGAGCTATAATTGTACATGCATGTAGCGGCTAAAGTTTGACCATAGATAATACACATCCCTAGGATGTGTATTATCTATGGTTTGACCACATGTATTTTGTCGAGTTCTTGCATATAAACACATGGCTTTATAGTTAATATTCCTTTCCTTGTAAGGTATAGTTAATTATAGGCCCATAGCTAGGTGTTAGTTTTGTATTAATGAGTATGAATTCATATGCTGCAGCTTAGATACTGCATGCATGATTTTATTAGTTAACCATGTTGATTTTATAGTAACCGCATAATGTATCTATAATTATGAGCATTGCCTACGTGAAATAAAGCACAAGGCGCGCGGCCGCGATGCTTTATTAGCGTAAAGGCCGCACGCCAAGTGCTTTATTTCGCGTATAGCACGAGCAAGGCATTGCTTTAACTGTTTTATTTCAAGACTAACGCTTCGATATAAACGCGTTCATTTAAGATTTGCTTAAGTCTGTGGTGGTAGCCCAAGTAAGTATTACATCACTTACGCGTCTGTGTTTTTGGCGAATCTTGCAGCCATATAGATCTCGTTTATATCAGTCAGTTGTGTTGTATTAACAAGATAGTTGGTTTGTACAAGACGCCTCGAAGTGAATTGGAAACAAAAAGCTAGCCATATCGCGTTGTTTACAGCCTTCATAAAATCATGTAACCATAGATTAAGTTATATATATATAGGAGTCTATAAAATCTATGATGTAACACATCAATTCCAATGAGTTGTTTGCTAAGGTGATAAGAGTTCCATGCATGACTGTACTTTATTAAGCTTTGAAGTTTCATAAAGCACTGTTGGTGGTTAAATAAAGCACTATTCACACCTTAACAGTGCTTTATGGAAAATAAAGTACAGTTTGCCCCACGCAAAATACTATAAATATAGTCTATTGTTCTGCTATAAAAACATGCAACATTGTAAATGCCATGTCTATGGTCCGGCTTAGCTTGTCAAATCTTTTCATGTGCTTATATGGCATGGCTTAGCTATCCATGCATGGCCTTATATATCTTCAAAGTCATTGTACAAATCGTAGGCTATATAGCTTCACAGAGAGCAAACATCCCAGCATGCATGCATGCATGGTTACATCCTGATAGCTGTGAAATTACTGTTAGCAGTATAAGAAGCTGAGGAATAATAATGTTATACTGTATAGCTACCACTATATAATTTAGCAACTGCAAGTGTTACCAACTCAGCGTCAGTGATATACTGGCAGTAGCCGGCTAGCTATAAAAATTATAATGACTGCATAGATGTGTGGGAATGGTTGCAATTATTGATGTTTATATGACTCTTCCTTGACATGATACAGCAGAGAATATTCATTGAGATGTTACTAGCTCAGCAACAGTATGAATTGTAAAGAATGTACACTGCAAAATGCAAAGTATGAAATTCATACAAAATTACCACAATGAGCATAGCTACCAAAATTGAATTTGGTATATGCTCATTGTGGTAATTTTGTATGAACTTTATACTTCGCATTCAGTGTAGTGTAGTTTATTATATGCCACTGCTGAGTGTTAATCACACTATAATATGTGACCAGATTTGCATTGTTCACACACAATGTGGAAACACAGATTTCACCGCCATTTGATAGCTACATTAATAAACTAACAGTGCATGTGTGTATGGATGCCAACAGTTCATCAGTCTGCTTTTGCTGCGGCTGCTTTCTAGGGTGTGTCGGACGTCCACGAGTGCTCATAGTGTCTTCAATTGGCTCTGGTGGCTGTCAATGAAAAGCCACCTGGCTGTAACTCGCCACACGACTGCCTAGTGATGCTATCCTACTTTTTGTGCTATCTATAGCACAAATATGCCCATTTGGAAGTGTGAATACTTGCCTAAATATTTATAAATGTGCAAACAATGCACATTTTTGCAAATCTGGTCACATATAGGGAGAGAAGTATAAACACTAGCTATATGTATAGCTAATATATCATCACATGTTCCACTCCTGTTAATGTGTAATGCATGCACAATTTATATATTTTTATAGATATGCTGCATGCCAGAATCTTTAGTGTTCTCTCATGCCAAAATCTTATTCCTTATTTTGGAGCACTGAGGTCGATCCCTAGCTACTCACTATTTAAAATTTTAATTTAATTTTCTAGTATTTTTATATAGCTAGACATGCATGCATGCTGCAATGGATGATCTTGCCATGGGTGAAGGGATAATGGCTACACAATATATAGTTGATATCATGACAGGAGCTGATCCAGGGGATCATATGGCTCTGTATGATGATCCTCACAGCTATATACTATACCACTGAGGGAATACACACTGAATTAGACACACTGGGAATTATTCGACCAGGTTTTGCGGTAAAACAGTTACAATTAAGATAGCTCAGATGGGAGGACTATGCAATGGAGTATATATGGACACCTTATTCTTTTTTTGAAATTAATTTATTTTTAATTTGGCTACTCATTTCTTCATGTCAGTCCATCATTGTGTTGGGCACTTTTTTATTATCAATATGCCAGTCTATGAAACTCATATATAATTACCTTTGGCAATGAACCGAATTTAGTGACTAAATATTGAAACACTATAAAATAGGCCTATGAATATTATAGATATAAACAATTTCCTTTACGTAGCTACTATTTAAATTTATCCTCCATGCACACATCAGTTGATTTTGCATCACTAAGTCTTTCATGTAGGCTGCAGACACACAACAAGAAGAAAGAGAGAAGATGGAGAATTAAGGGTATTTTCAGCATGCAAATATATGGATAACCTTATAGGCTTTTATACTTTAGCAATATAGGATCTGGGCGAGTTGTTTCAAACCAAAGAAGCTGTAAATATAGTTTGGCGTGTGTTCTATTAGGGTGTTTTCGTTGGATCCTTATTATGAACCGCTATCACTGACCATGGTTCATGATACAAGTAGTAGCTCTGGACTATAGCTAGTCACCCCGGGCCAGTTATATAGCTAGCTATGTGGGCTACACACAACCTTGTCAATGCAATAGACTGTGCATGCCATGGACAACACCTCATCACTTTTGTGCAGATCATGTGATAACATGCATACACCAGTCTTGCTGCAGATCCTACTGGCTACACAGGAGAGCATCACCTTGCCCTTGCTGGGGCATAGGAAGATGAAAAGGTCCTACTATGCCATATGCTGTAGTGTCACCTCTCAAGATTGTGCTAAGGAATAAACCATTAATCTTATAGACTGTTTTATTACTGTACATTCACCTGTCAACAATAAACCATCCAGGTTTGATGATTGTTCTATTAGAGTATAATTGACAGACTTGTTGTAACACTTAGTAATTCATATACCACTGCATGCCTGCTGTAAAGTAGGGACCCTGACCCCTGTTCCTACACTCTGACTTGTTTTAGTTTACACCATTTTTAGTAGCACACAGGGTATAGCTTTAATAATATCCTCGGCCGGAATTACAGCTATTTCATTCCTAACCTTAAGCGCATGCGCGCAAGCTAAAAGCTTTTTGTGCATTATTTAGGATATTGTGGATGGCGCATGGTGTTCACTTGGCATAACAACATGAAGCTGCTAACTCATAATATGTTGACGTCTCATATGAAAGGAGTAAAAAATGGATACCCTTTAGTTATAAATGTAAGGAAAGCAAGATTTGAGCAAGAGATAATATCTAGACCATGATTTTGAGCAAAAGTAGAATATCTGCTGGCGAGGGAAAGACGAAGAAATATTTGATGTATCATTTTCTAGGCGAGTAAGGTAGAGGTACGCCAGGTGGATTACAATTCGGAATTCATCGCTAGAATGTTGCCTCGTCTGGAGTGGCCTGTAGTAAAGCAGGCGGCTACAGTGGTGCGTATTGTTTTATGGGTATACCTGAAATGCTGTATAATGTCATTTTAGCTTGGACATGGTGATGCAATACCAGATGTGCTGCCTGGTGAACATGAGCGCAATGACGAATTCCTTAAGGCAGCCCATCATGTTTTAATGGAGGTACAATATATTTCTTGTCATACCATAGACAGTATAACCTATGGTTGTACCATATAAACGAAGGTTTGGTGAATAATTGCTAGTTTGCCAAAATTTCAGAACAGCTTGCTGAAGAAATTAACTGAATTTATTCCCTATGTGATTCTCCAAACTTTCCTTGTTTACTAATATAAGATTCTGTTGTATGCTGAAGGGGGTAATGAGGAAGATTATTGTTAGAGACAGCAACATTGTGGTCGTACATACAATACGCTATTCTGAGCCCCCCCACACATGTGGTGCTCATTCACAACACGATTCATCATTATCATGTGGTTATTGTTCTAATGTTTTGTTTCTGCAGGTGGAAATATTGGAGGGAGCCTTGGTGTGCCCAGAGACTGGCAGAAAATTTCCCATAAGTAATGGCATACCTAATATGTTACTTAATGAAGATGAAGTTTAACATTTTATAAGTGATCGGGTTCCTCAAGTTACTGTTGTCAGATTGCTTCAAATCGTTCTCTGATCTTCTTGAACAATTCTTTAGAGTCGAGATGTTCAGGAAATATCTCTAATGATTTCTTGATGCTCTGGTAACCAGTTTGTATGTCACCAATCTGATGGGATATAACATTTCAACACGTTGAACACAAAATGACTACATGAAATTTACCTGTTCAGTTAGTACAGCTGTGTTATAGTGTGGCTCATAACAGTTAGGAGATATTCCTTTACTAGTAGTAAAACAAGAAATGGCCTATACAATGATACAGTGTAACGCATTTGCTGGTATATTATTACAATACTTGTTCTTTCTTGCCATTGTGCCATTCTAACACTCCTAGGTTATTATACGCCTCTGCATGATTGTTGTCATTGGTTACGGCCAACTTGAAACACTGGTAAGCAAGGACATTGTCACCCAGCCCCTGTAGGGTCACAATTAATATCAAAACTCTTTACTGTAGTATTCTGACCAGTGCAAAGTGGCCAATATTGTACCACACATCTGCTATGCTATCATCTGATGCCAAGCTGAGAGCTCTCTGGAAACAGTTGATTGTGACATCATATTGCTGAGCATAGAAGGAGCATAGGCCAAGATTGACAAATAATTCATTGTTGTAGACACCCATTTGTAACAACCTCCTAGAATATGGATGACTCTAACTAATTCATGCAGTATCAACAACTTGCCTGTATAGCTTTAGGGCAATTTCTGGTTGGTCGTCATAGAAATGATGTGTTGCCAGTGAAGCAATTGCCTCAACGCTAGTGTTGTCAGTTGATAATACTAGTTTATAATGATTAACTGATTCCTCCTGGTTACCGAGCCCCTCTTGTATACGTGCTATCCCTATGTGAAAGTGGGCATTACCTGGAAACTTCTCCAGCCCCTAAAACAACAACCTACCGATGAACACAGCAGGGTGAGGCATGATCTTTTGTTACCTTCTTGAAAACATCCAGTGCTGTTAATGGTTGATCAAGCTTAACATATACTTTGGCTAAGAATAAGTAAACATCTACAAACTGTCCATTGCTCAGAGCTGACTTGAATTGCTTCTCGGCATCGCGGAGCAAGCCAAGCCTTAATTGATAGCGTTACTATGGAAATTGGACATGTAAGCGTACGCTTACCTGAAATAACATTTTCCCAACTGAACTTTCCACCACCAGTCATTGAACTTTGCCACTTCAGTTGCTGCTGCTGCCAGGGCTAAAGCCTAGACAATAATAGGATATTATTTTGTCATAGGTTGCAGGCATGGGAGGGTGGGCAGATTTTATGTTACAATACAAAAATCAGGGACAGATTAAATATATTCCATGCAAGCTCAAAGGTGGATTGGTACAGATTTTATAGCAGTACTATCTCTCAAAACATTAATCGTGCATACTGCTGATTAGTACATCCCGCTTTTCTCTACCCAAATGATAATCAACATCTTGACTTTCTAACCGGATATCACCATGTTAACACCCTAGGGACAGAACACCACTCCCTGCAGGTGATAGTGACTCACATTCTTTACGTCATTCTCATGATGAAACAAGTACATGAATAGTGGCTTTGCTAGAGATGGTCGGCCAGCATATTTCATGAAGTTTAGTTTACTGACATCAATAAATGGTCCTCCAGGCTCAGTAATCATTGATGCCTACAAATGAATACACATGTATGTATAAACCTTACTACTACAATATGGCTGGTACTCACTGTTCCTAGACGAGTGTATCTTCCCGATGCACTGGTCACCGGACTATTGAGAGGAAGGTTTTTACTAAGAGATTTTACTCCTTACTCTTACCGAGCTGTTTGAGCTGTCCGAGGAGTCTGCAGTGCTTGTTCCATTGTTGAAGGACGCCCGGATTGTGTGCCAGGGCGTGCAAACCCTGATATTGGTCTGCCGGCTTGAGAATGAGGTCTAAGGATGCAACTTTCATCACACACAACACACACACACAAGCCATACCTAATGCCTTGACTGGTCGTTGAGCCAGTCACTGGCCTAGCTAATGAAGTGCCTGGTCCTGTAGAGGTGAAAGGTTTTGCTAACAACTCCATGAAGGGTGTACTTACTTGCAACATCAGCTATGGCGTTTTCATCCATTAACATTTCCGCCATGCCTTCTTCATCATACTCCACCTCGTCTATGTACGTCTGTTCTGTGAGAGCGCGCAGCTTCAAGCTCCATGCCGCCTACAGTATCGATCATCATCATCACAGTAGTAAGGGTTTATACATCACATGGATACCTGGTCACGCGGGTTTTTCTCCAGCAATTCTGTGCACACATTGACACACTCATCTAACCTCCTCCTCCTAAGCAGACTGTTAGCCATAAAAAGCGGGTCCATGCTTCTCTAATAAACGCGCATCAAAATAAACACTTTGAAAGTGATGGCGAGCAGCAGTGATGAAGGGGCTACTTGTAATAATAGAAAACGGAAACACGAGCAACATGATGGTTGTTCCATGCCAAATACAATCCCACTGGATGGGGATAAAGATGCAGTGACAATAGGACGTCTAAAGGAGGCTACCGTTCACTTACAATGCTCTCTTATACCATCAATGATATCCAGGAAACATGCGACCATTGTACATAGTCGTCTAAAGCGTAAATGGTTCGTTAAAGATCATAAGGTAATTTTACAAGCACAAGTTATCACCACAGATTTGTGTTCACGTGCATGCATACGGCAGAGTTGTAATGGAGTATACTTAAACGGGAAAAGAATTGATCCAGATAAATGGGTGGAGGTTAAAGTTAAAGATCAACTGTGTTTTGGGACACCGATCTCAAATAATTCATTCCGGTATATTCTTGAGCAGTTGACCAACGAGGATTATCAGTTGGTACAAGAAGAGGTTGTTGCAGAGGAAGAATTACCGGGTGGCATTAAAAAGAAACCTAGTGAGATGAGAGTGGCTGATACATCTGAAACAGGAGCAGTTAATAGTGAAAAGGAAGAGCCCACAAGCAATACTAACAACAAAGATGAAGTGGTTGATTTGACATCAGTAGATAGAACAAGAAAATATGAAATGTTGTCGTCCATGCAGGAAGAATTTTTGTGTGTAATATGTCAGGAATTATTTGTGAAGGCACATAGTCTGTCCTGCTCACACTCGTACTGTGAAAAGTGTATTGCTGACTGGATGAAGGCTAACAAGTATTGCCCCATGTGCAGAAAAGCAATTGAGGGTAAACCAGTACCATCTATAGCAATGGACAATGCTATCAATAAACTGGTGCAGTGCCTACCAGAAGAGGCGCAGAAGGAAAGGACAGAGTTGTTAGAAGAACGATCTTCCACAAAGAAGCCCGGTAAGGATGTTATAATAATATCCGACAGTCCGGTAAGACCGGGAACTAGTGGTGTGGTGACCAGGAGTGCTAGTCGAAGAGTGCATCGAGTGTCATCATCAGATTCTGATTCTTCAGATCTTACCAGTTCAGAATCTGAGGAGGACGAGGTGCCTGTACACCGGCATGAAGGCTTTGACTATGGAGATGACAGTAGCAGTGAATCTAATGATGATGAACTCGAAGGTTACACAGGCCTACCAGGGTACTCATGGGGAGGGTATGGACACTGCTATAGATGCGGTATGTGTCTGATTATTCCATGCATTATTTTTTTTGTTTCCTTACAGGAGATCGTGGTCACTGGGTGCCTGGCTGTCCCCACTGATTGTACATATTATATATAGCTGCTATATTATTATGATCATTAATTTTGTGTTCACAATTTTTATTAATGAATTACTGTTTATATATATATAATTATTAGCTTAACATTGCAACAGTGCCTATAAATTGGTGTGAAGGCATACTGTGTGCTTTTATTGGTGTCTATGTGCGTAGCTACAAGCATACAAGTCTGAGCAGTGTTTTATAAGTGACCCTATATCATATTTCATCACTGATAAACATGGGTGTCTGACAAAGCCGGCTATTACCAGTATGATGATTCAGTGTTGTTCCTTTTTATGTTCTATCTAATGCACACTGTGTTATAGCTATATGCTACCATCATCAGTAGAGTCTCTGCCATGTGGCATTCCATCCAGATGGGCCCTTTCTAATAGTGCAAACATTGTAACTGTCCATGCAGTGTACCAGCCATTAGTGCATGCTCTGTTGGCTGACCTCTGCAAACCTTCAGTGCCACCAGGTCATATTAAATTTGAAAATGGTGCGGCATTGCAATAAACCTTACACACTGGAACCATCAACATGTGTGTTGACTTCAGTATAATTTTGCATGTACTCAATCCTACAGTACTGCAATTAATATATTTACAATTAATTGCAATGTTCTACGTATATTGCATGTATGATGTTTATTGACATGTGAAAGTCTCCAATATATATTTATACGTATGGTGAAAGTGGGGCAAAATAATTATTATGCACACAGCAGGTACACTTCTGTACTTACATTGGTGAAAGCCACAGCTACCATCACATGACTGATCATGACCAGCTACTATTGCATAAACTGACTATATGCAATTGATAAGGCAATAAATACAACTTGCAGGAGGTGAGAATTATGTGCAGTTGTATGAAATGGGATGCAATAGGCAATCAATCACGCTCAACATTCAAGTAAACCAACATATCCACGCACCAGGAGCATCAAGAGCTATAGCTGCAGTCTGTATCCTAATGCCTTAGGGCATGCAAGTCATGTTGATGTAGCAATGTGTAATGTGACGTAACAAATAATAGCACCAAGCAGTTGGGCAAACCACTGACCTAACTCATGCACAACTCCAGAACAGCTACCCGCTTATATTAAAATTATTATATAATATACACTCAATGTTATGAACAATACTCTCTTCGTACATAATATATTGATATGTATTAATTTAAAAAAACAAGAAGGCTAGGTTTCTAAAGACACTTCTAATCTTTGTTTTTTAGCTGGGCCAGCAGTTTCTTGTGACGACACTTCCTCCTCATCTGAGTCCTCATCATCATATTGGACTAAACTCAGTAGCGCCTGCAACAGGGAGAGAATGACACAGTTTGAAACAAGGAATGTCCGAATACTTTAACTAGGGCTGCACCAATTCTGGTATCTGTATCGGTATTGGACCAATACCAGCATTTTTTGGTGCTATCGGAATTGGTAAAGTAAGCTACACAAGTACCAATTCTGTTGTTAGTGTGATATATCTACTATTAAAATGAATTTCTATGCACTTTTTGAAATAAATTTCATTATTTCAAGTTATTTAGTTAAATAAAACAAATTATGGTTGCACATTGGAGCACTTCCATGTATTGATATCAGTACTTGTACTTGTGAATGTACCGGTATTTAACAGCAGTATTTGGTGCTTGAAGTATTGGTAAAATTTGGAATCGGTGCAGCCCTAACTTTAACTAGTGTTTGGTCATTTACAAAATAGTTTAACTATTCGACCACAAATAAAACGGAAAAAGTGGTCTGGCTACGTATTTAATTTTTAACCCCAAAATTTGTTAAAAATTTTAAACTAAAGTCACTCACTGGACTGACAGATGTTTTCTGTTCAATGCTGATTGGTTTAATTTTTATTGGTGGTCTTGGACTGCCAACAAAGGATGGGAAGCCACCAAAGTGAGTAGTGGTGGGGTGTAAAAATGGAACATCAGTGGACTCTGGGGGGTTGAAGAAGGACGATGTAAGTGAAGGGGCCCCAGGCAGAGAGGCTGGAGGGGTGGTGGAAAGCAATGCAGATGGAATGGAATTCACATTCTCCTCCAAAGGTGCAATGCTTTCCTCTTCGTCATTAAACCATTTCTCCTCCTCCTCATCACATATTGCATGAGGGTCTGGTCTATATCGGTCAACTCCATGTATTATCCCCTGTTGCCTATGTAATTGAAATATGCCCATGTAATTGAAATAATTCACAATATTTAACAGTATTTTAACTGGAATATAATAATATTTTATAGTAATTATATATTTAATTATATATTTATTTATTATTATATTTTTTGCTCCGCTTCGTAAGGTTCTTAATGATTTGTTTTACTCCACATTATTGGGTGGCCCAGTTTCTGAGCATGAGGTGCGATTGTTTTCTCTCCCAGCTAGATTTGGTGGCTTGGGTATTAGTGATCCAGTGGAGTCTGCGTCGTTGGCGTTATTATCTTCTCACGAGGGTGCCTCTGTTTTGGTGGATGCTATTCTAGTGATGCAGGTGCAGTGGCGTTTAGGGTGACTACTCATCTAAGATCAACTGGCTAGAGTTCGTCATGATGTTTCTGAGAGACACGAGGCCGATGTTCAGTCTGCTTTGACATCGGTGCTTGAGTGTTTGCCTTCCCCAGCTTGTCACACTATTAAAAGAGCAATTGATTTCCACACTTCTGGTTAGTTGATGGTTCTTCCTCTTGCTTGCCATCAGTTTGACTTGTCACCGCAACAATTTCAGGATGCTTTGTCACTGCGATACCATAGGCCCTTGTCAACTATGCCCTCTTCTTGTGATGGTTGTGACTCAGCTTTCAGTTTGTCACATGCATTGGATTGCCATAGGGGTGGCCTGGTTATTCAGCACCACAATGAAGTACGAGATGCTCTAGGTGATTTGGCGGCTCTGGCATATAAGGACGTTATTCGTGAGCCAGTAGTGCGTGAGGGTAGTGATGATGCTCCTGCTTTGATTGCTGATTTAGGGGTTCGGGGTGTGTGGCTCCCTCAGATTGAGGCTCTATTTGATATTCGAGTGACAGATGCTGATGTACCGTCATACGTTTCACGCTCCGTTGCTAATGTCCTGACCATGGCTGAGGAGGAGAAGAAACGAAAATACTTAACAGCTGCTGAGGCCCGCCGTGGATCTTTCTCTCCATTTGTTGTGACTGTGGATGGTGCACTGGGACCTGAAGCAGTGTTGTTTCTGCGCCGCCTTGCTGAGAAGTTGTCTGCGGGATGGGAGAAGAGCTATGGTGAGATACTAGGTTGGATCAAGGCATGACTCTCCTTTGCTGTCATCAGGGCTACTGATTTGTGTTTGAGGGGATCACGTGTCCACTGGAGATATGGAACAGGTATTGATGATGGAGCTGGACTTCCCACTGTTATGCCTGTGCTCCATTAGTTAAAAGTTTTGATTATTACACTTTGATTATTTATTGGCAGGGTTGCAAATGATGATAATCAATGAAATTTAACAAATCTGATATATTTAACAGTAATTATAATAGTTATTTAAGAGACTTACAATTGGGCTTGTTGCTCACTCTCTCCATTTTCAATGCGGTCCAATTCTTGTTCATGATGTAATTTAAGCTTCTTGAAGGTGCACACGTAATCTACTGAGTCGATCAGTCCAGAAAATTTGTCCACAAAGTATTCAACCAACAACTTGATATTCTCCTGTTGAATAAACAATGGCACAAAGTAAAATGGGAGAAACTCTCAAATTTATATAACAAACCTTTCAAGTGGAAAAATTTTTGCAGTTTTTTTTGCTCAACTGCGAAAGTTTTTCCATAAACAATTTACCCATTAAGATTCTATATACGAACACCAAACAACCCTCTAACCCTAACCCTAACCCTAACCCTAACCCTAACCCTAACCTTAACACTAACACTAAAGCTCTGTATGAGTAATCACCAAACATTTCTCCTACCAACCCTCCCGCTATATGGCATTGTGCAAATGAAGTGTGATGATGATACTCACAAAGCGAATGTACTCAAACAGCTCAATAATGGCTGAGTTGAGGAGGTTGTATCTGCAGCCATTAGCCTCAAAGGCTTTGATGATCGGATCAAACAGATTGTTCTTGATGATGTAACGACAATACTGCTCGTCTTTTAGCCCAACGATGCGCCGGCAGAACCGCAAGGCAGCTGTAATTAACACAACAGGATTTCAAAAGTAGAACATCAACACACCCCAACCCTCAGCAGCTAGCCCCGCCCTCTCAGCAGCTTACCCAATGCTAGGTGAGAATGTATTGACTTCATTAACACCAGTACTCTACCCAGCAAGTTCTTGTTGAGAATATAATTCTTAATATGGTATGTGTGTGACTCGACACAGAAGGATAGAATGTCCAAGATGTGTGACAGTAGTATGGCATTGCTTGGTGTATCTGCAGAGAAGGGATAGCCACGCCCATATAATGTGGGAGGGGCTAGTACCTTTGGTGATAGTGTCGCCAGTGGTCTGTGCCATCAGTGGAGCGATCAGTTTGTGCATGCAATGCTTGTAGAAGTTCTGCAGAAAGAATGACTTCTCCATTGAGCTTGTGGTGGTAGTGGTTGCCTTAATTGACGAACACAGCTTGTATAATGTACGTGTTTACACACACACACACACACACACACACACACACACACACACACACACACACACACACACACACACACACACACACACACACACACACACACACACACACACACACACACACACGGATAGACAGACTTACAGTGGTAGTACCATCAGGAGCAGTGTCACTAGGGGTTACTATGGGCTCAGGAACAATCAACATTTTAATAAGCCCAACCAGCTGTACGTCACAATCTACAAGAACATAAACCAACTCTATAATTTGAATTGTTTCCAACAACAACACAGGAAACATCATATACACACATAACATGTCAATGGTCTGCAGGATGACAACATATACCTGAGTTGATACTGTCCACCAGTTGATCAGTAATAATCAGTAATAGTTGATTATCCTACAACAGAATAAATCAAGCTATTTATGGATGACTGGTTAATGATGTAACATGCTAAGAGCCAGCCATACCCCCATGAGTGCAATAGCATTGACAACATTTATAACCCGCCTCACCTCCCCAACAGAATACCATAGGAAGGTGTGCCTGATTCATATACAGGCAGTAACAACTGACTTGTTATAGAGGTCAAAAATATTAACACAGCTGTTCCTTGCTACCCTTATTAGGGAAAGTCCTTAATCCAGTGTGTCCTTTAAGAGAGGTGTTCACACATAGATCGCTTATCTCCAAATAAAGAGCATTACCCTGAGGGTATATGTAAATATCTGACTCATCACACAACATTGTTTACGATGCCCCACAGGAAGGAAAGACTTACATCATCCTGCCCAGACGCTTGATGTTGCTGTTGGACGATGTAATCCTTCACCAATGTCACGTCAAACTCCACCATGATCATGAGGATGTCTACGGCATACGATATTGCCATAGGAACCTCGCTCATCTGAGAGAACAAACAACAATATAAGAATTACTCAGCAACCATACGCTATAGTTAATAGCCCATTGTGTCTTAGTCACCTTATTGACTGCACTTAGCATTGGTTAGCAACCAGAATAAAACACCATCCATTTCTTGTCAACTTATTATTTTTTCATAGATTAGCAATTAATGGATAGTACACAAAAAATAACAAAATACTATTAACAGTGTTGGCTGTTCCCTTAGGCATCTAGTGTTAATGTTGAATAAGTTGTCTGAAAAAGTCCCAAATACATTTCCAAGGTTAAAATAAATGATTCGAAATGGAAAATGGCTGATTGCTGACTGCTATCTAGAACGCTTACAGTGCTCATATTTTTATGTCAACCAATTAACATATAATACAAGTATTACACTAATAGTTATAATTATTCAAGGTGCTAAAATTGATTGATGTACGTACATACATACTAGCACATACCAGCATTGACTCAATACTTGACATGAGACCATGTTGCTTCATCACCTTTAAGAGGACGAGTAACGACATTTGTGCTGTTTACAGTAATATTACCTGATACATGTCTTTGGACTTCACATTTTGTGTAAAATAGCATATTTCTTTCAGTAAGCGTGCCTGTAATATACACAATATTACACACACACACACACGCACACGCACGCACGCACACACACACACACACACACACATACACACACACACACTACTCACCAGTTCTACCAGTCGTGACTCATCAGTAGTTTCATCACATAATTGTGTGAAAAGTTGTGTCATAAAAGTTTCATCCTCCTGTGTGCAGTTGTACACAATCATACTAACAGCCTCAACACAGCACATTAATACATTTCTACACAATTATACTTGGCAACAGCTACACACAGTACAGAGAAGACAGGACACCACAGATATCCACTGCGTATTGCTTAGCCACTATTGTACACTGATATATATTGTATACTTATCCATTTTTTACTACAAAGTTTCAACAATCCAATTTTTTCTATAAACACACACACACACACACACGTGTCACACATAGCTTGGATAGGTGGTCCCCCCAAAACTTCAGTAGCTTCCTCCACCCCCTACTAATGACGTATATGCATGCAGACACACAAGCACACGTAGTCACGTACACAAATACACATACCACACACACATACACTACAGTTATGCACACACGGATGGGGACACACACAGTACTATAAATTTTGTACCAGATACTTTTAAACATTAAAGTCACAATATGATATTCACCTGGATGGTAGTGATAATTTCTGATTTATAATACATTATGCTCATGTTCAAAGCAGACATAAGGTTCTCTTCAAACAGTGATGGTGTCGGGAGAATCACCTCTTGGATGTAAATAACCCGATACAGATGGTGGATTTTGTTGACCAAATCTTGGTCTTCAAATGGAATGATCTCCTTAAACAGGGCCGTCGACTTGATGTAGTCTCGATGACGCACTCGATTTTTACTGGACGGATTGTACTCCAAACAGCCAATCACGTCCATTATAAGTGATGATTGTAACATGACCTGCAACAGTGTATCTCTGTTTAGTACAAAAAATGTTCTAAAAATTTCGTGCAAGCAGTAGAGACCATCAAGGTTGCCGAGATCCTCACACATGTGAAACAGTTCAATCAACTTTGGAACATAATCTTGCTCCTTGATCGCTTGAATGAGGCACTCCCGCTGGACACGATTCTCTCGTTGCATTGGCGCTGACAGTGGACATTTTACAATTTGTACAATCTCTTCAAGCTTTGATAGTTCACAGGGTGGTAGGTCAATTGGTGTAACAATATTCTCAAACTCCTCAATCAACGTGTCCTCGATTTCTGGCCCCACGTCAATACTAGAATACTGACCAAGCGTCTGTGATGATAGTAAAATATAAAAACACATATATTAAACCTAAAACTTTTACAACTAGTAATGGAGTTTGCTTAAGCATGGTTGAATAGTTTGGCCATTTACAAATGTGCTTGACCCTTTCATGTGATTTTTGGAGACAGCATATAAAACGTAGAGCATTCTAAAAGGCTAAACATTTCTCCATTTTTTGGAGAATGGCCAGCAGATGGCTGCTATTAAACAAGATAGATTTAAAGCTTTAGTATACGCTAGCAATAAATACTGAATGATAACTGGTTACCTCACATATCCTTGTCCACACTTCATCACACCCTGCCTGATGTTGGAAGCTGAGAGCCAAATCACATGATTCCGACTCTGTCCAAACTATCAGTGTATCCTATATAAAGCACATGCAATATTATGCTACTATTACACTGTGAACAACTAAAACATTTCAACAGCTCAAGAGAATAATTTACATCTACCTCTTGTTTTTGGTATGGATGATCTGGAGTGATCTTAGACTCCAAGATGACTGAACCTAGTGATGGTATGGAGTCTATGGACATTGTTTTTATAAATAAGTTTACAATCTACTTACCATCTCCCTCTGATCGTACCACAATGGCAAGTGCCATTAGTCGATCAACATATGAACACATGACATAACCAGTCCCCTTGTCAACCCACTGAAGATCTTCATTGTAACTGTATACCTTCACGCGTCGCTTAGCCTGTGCCATCTGTGGCATTGCATTCCAATTAAAGCACACCTAATAAGGTGTATAGATTCAACACAAACGCTGACAATATACATGGACAGGATAAACTTTGTCTATTTATCTTTTGCTACAAGTATTTATTGGATATGAGCTAATACGAATTAATAACGCCGGAAGGAATCACAACACCTGAGCAGGCGATGTATTGCGCTGTGTTCGCACTCACCTTACCACTTACGCGCGTTACTGAGTGGAACACTCATGAACAATTCATAGATGGCGTGCTCTAGAAGAACTTTCGTGCTGAGCGTTATTTAGCACAATAACACTTGCAAAACTCGAATGTTTTCGCGCACATCCCAATGCAATTGTTTCTCTAACCAGTTTACGTCAATTTTCGAATATGGATAGTTGTGTGTGAAGTAAAGAATGCATGTTGTTTTCGGAGAGGATTTGCTAGTGATCACGTGGGAATTAACTGTCGTCATACTCTCTACAATCACGTGCCCTGATAGCCAATCAAATTACACACCTTAGCCGAATGCGCGAACAATATTCAGTGAGGTGATGGATAAAGATATGGAGCTGTTTTACGAATATCTTGAATCTCCTCTCTGGATCCATCCAATCACGCTGTTTATAAGCGAACTTTACTGTGGTAAGCGCTAGTCTAACTATGGAGCTCAGTATAGCTAGTTAAATTGTGCCAGTCATGTGGAACTGAGGTTGCATTCTGCCGTAGCTTATGCGTACAGTTACAATTTTCAGAATGGAAAAAATGATGAAATGAATCGGAAATTTTACCAGAAATACTGTGCATTGGTGAGGGTTAGCCGTGAGGCCGCGTTCAGTGGTGTCATGGTGCAATTTTACACCTCTCCAGTTGGGCGAACTTCTAGAGGAATTTTCATTTGATTATGAACTGGATCCGAGCAAGGTGTCACAACTGATAAACACCTTCATTGAAGAGGCCTTAGTAAGTTATTGCTATGTAACCATAGCTACCACATTATATATACTAACTAGCTATATCAAGACTATGGTGGACAGCTATGGCATCAAATTTTAAATTGTCTATTTTGCAAGGGAATGTAAATGCATGGAAGCTGTCAGACCCCATGATTAGACTGTCTTCGGTGTACATGTGGTCTGTCATTGCTATTGGGGCATGTGACCGCTGCGGTCACACGTATATATCATGTGGTGCCCGACCCATGCAGTAACATACAATCCCACAGTTCCCTGCAGTAGCTATAACTGCATGTTGTATATATACATGAGAATGAAGTCACAACTGCTCAAGTTAGCTACCCTGGATTGTGTCTTTGTAGCCAGTTGCCAAGCACCTTATTGCTGCTCAAAGTTACAAGCTCTTTGTGGACCTCATGAAGAGTTACACAATTGAACTGAAGATGCCGCCACAATCATCAGTAGAGTTAACAGCAGGATTACCACATTTGACTGGAAAACTGACAAAAGCTTCTTGTGTAAGATGTCAACCATAACATTAACTGATAATACAGTATTGTATAGTTATGTGGCTGGTGTGTGTATATGTGTAACTATGAGGTCAGCCGGCCGGCTTCCTGTAGCTATAGTAACTAGCAATACTTGTAATAGCTGTACCTATAGCTATACAGTATAGCAGGTAAATTTGGTGACATTTTAATTTTGGTGATTTGCTAATTCTAGCAAATTTTAATTTGGTGGAAGCCTAAAAATCAGATAACGAACGTTGAGCGGTTGTTGGAATTAAATTTGGCGGGTTCACTAAAATCCGCCAACCACCAAATTTAATTCTGCACCAAATTTTCTCACTATACGGTAGGTAGGTATATTGTCATAAATGAAGAATTTCAAGTAAACGACCTGCATCCAAACATGCAGTATAGCTACGTATAGCTGCCATAGCAACCTATAAGTTTTTTGCACATGTAAGTACGTACATACGTACGTAGAATTAACACAGGTGTGTGCAACAAAATGCAATTAGCAGCTGGCTCTGTGAAAACCCTCCATGTTAAGTCTCTAGCTGTTTATCAGTAGATAAATGATACAGTCACAAGTTGGTACAACTGTTAGTGAAGCTTTGTAAAATATGTGAACGTGCAGGGTTTTCGCAGAGCCATCCACATATGGCCATGTTTGCACAGATACTGTGATATTGTTATACTGTAGTTGTATGATCAGAAGTGCTTGGAGAAGAAGATGCAAGAATTTGCTAAGCAGAGGGGTCACAGTTTATTGATGGTATGTCCACTAGCCCACTGCGTGATATAGTTCCTATAGAACCTATCAAAGGATTAAGTTGTACAATTACTGGCCATGGGTTCTGTTGCTCCATCCATTATAGAATCCTTATACTAATTATAGCTATTGAGTGAATGTGTCTATATATATACATATAGAGAGAGTTATGCCTTATATGGCTCTAGTGATTGAACATCCCTGGGCTGTATCTATATAATATTATGGCAATAAAGATCATGATTTAATACCCTAAAGCAACAGAGATATAATATTATAGAAACGAAGGTCAGCCTTGCAGCAAACAAGAAGTACTGAAGGGAATAAGGTGGCCAGACAGTCATCACAATCACAACAGCAACAGTTGACAAAAGCACATTTGGGCACACCGGGGATGGCGATGGCCATGGCCTACGGATTTGTGGCATATGAGAATACAGTGGAGTACAAGATGGAGAAATGGTATGAAGTAGAAAAAGCTCATGGGATACAGAAGACAGATGTCAAACAGATTCCCAACCAAGATGTAGGAGAATGTAGTAACACTAAAGTGGATCACATGACAAGACAAAAAGCCAATGACAATAATGCCTGCTGTCAGAATGAGCATGATCAACAGCAAACAGGGTTGCCTAGGAGAAATAGTAAGCGAAAAGCATCAATCAGATCACAGCTTGATAATATACCAGAAGTCAATGAAGATTGTTAGAAAGATATACATTACAAATACTCTAATAGAACGTTCACTATCCTTATGAGCTCTTACACTTCTGTTGTCTTGATGTAATGTCTCTTTATAATTTGAAAAACAAAAAAGCTATTTTACAAGAGAATGAAAACCATTAGTGTTCTATTTATTTGTCCTGCATACAGTTTTAGTGTACTTGTTATTAATGTGTCTATGCATTTATTGCTATGAACCATCATACAATCGTCTCCTAGTTAGTGGACGTGATTCTTCTTCTAGCCATGGTCTCCTGGGCAAATCCAGAGAGATTGTTTTGAAGACCACCAGTGAGTCGGAGAAATGTTTCTTCATCCGGTAGCTCTCCATTCTCCTTGCGCAGTGACAGAAAAATGTTGCACCCTATTTCTTCATGAATGATCCTCAGATCTGCAGAGAGGCAAGTAAAGATCAGTTTCCCGTCCTCGTGGTCGATTGTCATTTGTTTAGATTCCCAGTTCACATGCCAAGATCGCATGGCACTGTAGCGCCACACCTTCTTGTGTTCATGTGTGTGCATGTCCATCAAAATGATACGATTATACGACACCCCAAGAATTTCCTACAGGTAACACAAGTCATTACTATCAGTTAATAAAATTTTACAACACTTACATCTTTCCTCTGCTTGTTAAAACGTACAATATAATAACTGATGCCAAAATCTGCCAGCCCTTGCCAATTCCGTATGTAAGTTAGCCGAGCATCCATTGCACTAAGATTTAACATTGAAGCATGAGCTTCTAATATCTGTCGAATGATCTGATAAAAGAATGCATTAGTTTAAACACATCATCCAGACAGCCTCTACGATCAACCAGTGGAGGGTGGTCATGCACACATGCACGCTACACGTTATTAAAAATATTTTGAGTGATCCCATAGGTCACATGATCTCATAGGTTACAATACAAAAATCAGCACTGATGGAGTTGGGGGTAGATTTGATATTTGGATGATACTCCAAGTAAGCGTTAATAAGGTGGTATAGATTTTATAGCAATCTCTCTCTCATTTAGGTTAATAATAATAATAATAATAATAATAATAATAATAATAATAATCGTGCATACTGCTGATTAGCAAGTTCAGCTTTTCTCTACCCAAACAATAGTAAATATAATGACTGTCTGACTGGATATGCCATGCCAACATGTGTGATAGCTAGGAATTGTAACGTTTAGTGAAAACATTTTTTGCAGTGCTTAAAGTGTGACCAACCTCTTCTGATGATCACAGGGGTTATGTATAAAATTGTGGTATTTCAGATTTCAGTGTATTTACACGGTGATGTTGGAAATACAAATGAATATACCTTTTTAGATTTATGCTTTTTTAAAATGTGTGGTCCCACTAAGTCTTCTGGTTTGATTTCAGCTTGTGACTGAGATGAGCCTGATGTCCCCGACACATCAGATGTGTTCTTAAGTGCTAGGAAGGTATTGATACTGTCCAACTCTGCCTCATACCCATCTTTAGCCAGAGGGCGTCCCTTAGTGGTCATGGAACAACCGGCCATCCATGAGCTGTACTCCTCCACCTATAGTATGAGGGGAATCTTATTATCTTATTGTGTGTGTGTGTGTGTGTGTGCATGCACGCGTGCGTGTGTGTGTGTGCGTGTGAGAAAATGTATAGTGGTGAGATACTGGTTTATGCCAGTTGGCAACATAATGCCATGAACTACTTAATATCATTATTTGTGATCACACTGCTATACATGGTGCACTTTAGGACTTAAGGATGAACCTACACTCTCAAATGTCAGCCTGAACTCGTCGGTATCCTCAGAGCTGGGCATGATGATGTTCATGGCATACCTGCTCCGGCTAACATCAACATCAGCTACTGCTTTAGCACCTGCCACAACAACAACAACAATACACTAATAATCACATTTTAGTGCAAGCTATACCTCAACTGTGTCATACAACTAGTTGTTTACTTCATGTATAATAATATAACAGCCGTGAGGGGTTTGACTGATATATACGCACGACTCCCGAGGGTGAGGGAGAGTGCGTATATATCAGCCAAATCCCGAGCAAAGCTGTGTTATAACATTTATGTTACACTTTGCTTAGGCCTATCTGGCGACAAGTCGAAGGCGCCTCTGATAGAATGGCGACCATTGTGAGTTGCTCTATTAGACACTCTCCAGCACGGTATCTGCCAAGATTCCATTAATACTTAGTTTCTTCAACATTATTAAACTGCTGTCTCAAAGATAATCACCTAAAAACTTACTAAACTTCAGGCCTAAAAACGAAACCCACAAGCAAATGCGTATGTCACGTAACTGGTTTATTATACACTTCGTAATCTCATTAAAGGCAGACAGGCCGTATAAGGCAACTGTGGTATATAACCTTGCAATTGTGGTATATTCTGATATACCACGGCAAACTGTGGTATATCAGTTATATACCACAGCTTGAGGCTTTGATGTCGCCCACGTAAAGTGTTACATTAGTTATGTACCAGTTGTCATCATGACTACCAACATCAGTATTGCAACTACCAACTAAAAGTGCCAGTGTGGCCCATGTCTTATCATAACATTGGGAGAGGACCAGATTGTCTTGAAATTGAAAATTATCATGCATCACATGATGTGTGCATAAGTAAGCAGCTCACACACACTATTACAATTATGAATACCGTATAGCGGGTTATTTTCGAGGGGGAAATATTTCACGAATGCCCAGTGGTGCCATTATTCACGAGGAAAATTTTCACGAATGCATGACTGTTACTAACACTGCTACACTTACATCAGCAATTTCACAGGGAAAATTTTCACGAATTAAGCTCAATTCGCCAAATTTTTCCCCCTCGAAAATAACCCGCTATACAGTAACAACATCGTTTGCACCTCTCTGCCCTAAGGCCTACTATTATTAGCAACTACCTTAGCCTAATATTATCACATTTTGCATGCATTAAAAATGCAAATTGTTTGGTATTTAAAAAACAAAATGGCAGGCATTGTTTCAGTCACAATGTGAGTGGGTGGACACATAACAAAGCGTTTGAGAGATCTTCATAGTAAGAATTTTGGATTCAAAAATTTATAATTTTCACTAAACATGTTTCATCCACGAAATTTGTATGAGTACAATATTCACGATTGTATCTTCAAGAAGAAAACTTTCTCAAGATATCCATAAAATTTAATCCCTCATTACATAATTTTGTAGAGGTTAATATAATATTTTACCTGCTAAGTTGAATCTCTGCATGGGCTGTTCTCCATGAGAGTAGCTCTCCTCAGTCTTGTAATATGACAGCATGGTTCCTATGGTAATGGTGTGGTGATCATGTGATGTGGCGATGCCAAGTGAGTACTCACCTTTTAAGATGAAGAAATAACTCTTCGCTGTTCGTAGTGTCAATCTAGTTGGACTATAGGATTACAATACAACATGTGTCTAACTGGGGAGGTATCTTTAACATAAAGATTATCACATGGCAGTCAAGAAAACATGTGTGCATATTAGGGATGCAACAATATTACAATAATATAACGATATGTATAAGTTATAACACAGGCACTCATGCTTTGCCTGATATATACGCACTCGCCTGAGGGCGCGCATTCGTGCACCTATATAAAAGAGTGGTAGTTTCATTTCCTGCATCAAAGCATTGTAACAATGTACTAACGAGATATCAGCACACCTAAGTGTGCGATATTTTTTATATCGCACACTTAAGTGTGCAATATTTTCTATATGACATTTATACACTGGCTTTTCCCTTTGATCTGAGGTGTTAAAGTGGTATATATTGCAATATCTATTGCTGCAATACAATACAATACACCTGATAAAAATATCGATACATTGCTTATTGCAATATATTGCAACATTTATTGCCTTCAAAATTGTAAGTATCCGATTATTACACTACAAAAATGACTGGACCTCTTGTAACCATAAATATACAGTAGAATTTCTTGCTATTTTACATGTTTCTACTTAGCCTTTACTGCTAAAAACAAGTTTTAAAGACATGATGTGTTCTTTTTTCATATATTGCAATACGCAATATGGCAATGACCCATATTGTTGCATCCCTAGTGTATATAAGTAATTTATCCTTAAAGAGGTACACAAACTCACTTTTGATTACAAGCTAAGGTCTTAAAATTATATTATCAAAATATTCACTATCTATTCTGCATATATATTTGTACAACACACACACACACACACACACACACACACACACACACACACACACACACACACACACACACACACACACACACACACACACACACACACGTGTTGCTCATCAATTAACACAATATTCACTGCACTGATAATAGTAACTGGTGATAATCAATGATCATTGTGTTACTGTAAAATTAATGTGACAGTTGCTACACCACACAATGTGTCATGATGACATTCATGATCATTATACATTATCTATTGCTGGACTGCCCTCAGGGATAATAATGACCAGGATGTCGTTAATACAGTAAAAACACACACGCACCATGTGCACACACACACACACACACACACACACACACACACACACACACACACACACACACACACACACACACACACACACACACACACACAAATATTGTACCGTGAGAATTTGATGACGCCAGTCAGTTGAATAGCTGGACTTGCATCGGTGGAAGCATCTTTCTGGCCCAACTCCACCTGCAAGGTGTTGAGCGCCTGGTCTATGTCACTGATTTGGTCGCCGGGGGTGATGGTCGCTGGCTTCAACTCTGGCAGCTTGCTGGATGAAGCTTGTTGAACTTGAAACTAAATAAAAACATAAATTGTTGTCTAAAACATTTCACCATCAGGATATGTTAATGATTTGAAGTATTCAAAATGATGTGCTAATTTGTTAATGATTTAATGACAACAGTACAAGCCCAATTCCTCTCTCAGCACCATTATCATGATATGACCAACTTGTAACATGTAGTGTAGTAGCAATGTTACAACTACTACTGCTGTTACTAACAGGATCAGTGGTCTTTGTCATCAGTAAAGCACAACAATGGCTGACCACTGTTCCTGTACATGGTCTATACTCACATTAATTGTAACAATATTTCTGCAAACATACAAAACCAACCATCATTGTAATATTGTATTAACAGAACCATGAAGTGTACCATGGTAAAACATCAACATTTGATCTATTGTATATCATTCATCTATCAAGAAGTACTTGTATATTCCTTCACAGTAGCACATCATAACATTGTTATTTTCCACATTGTAAAATGATCTACATACTGTTACAAGTTTTGAATTATTGTGTAGAGAAACATTACAACAACTTAGAGCTTAATTATTACAACACTTATGGCATCATTACCTGGAGGGCAGCAAAAGTGTAAGCTTCTTCTTCGGTGCAGTCCACGTTCTCTGTCAGTATGCTCCACTTTGCC
Organism: Spongia lamella; assembly: GCA_963930835.1. NCBI lineage: Eukaryota > Metazoa > Porifera > Demospongiae > Dictyoceratida > Spongiidae > Spongia > Spongia lamella. The sequence goes on from OZ005753.1 coordinate 7,054,924, forward strand.
TGCTCATACAAATGGTTAATCCGGACCTCATCCATCTGTATAGGATATTAAGAGGTGTTTAATGGACGGACTAAAATTATTATTCATTAAGTAACAAAATGAGCTAGCCAAAGGCATTAGGATGTGTAATGGCTTCCTCATAATGAACTCAGACTGACAAGCACTTCACAGATTCTATTGAAGTGCAGTCAGTAAGTATTCTAATAATTAACTAACCACAATCCTATCATTCTATTATATATCAACTCACTCTGGGGTCGAGATCCATGAAGGAATAATACTTGAAGCGAAGAAATAGCAGAGAGCGTTCTTTAAGGCCTTGTTCGTACAGCGTCAGAGTGGAATCAATCCATCTGCAAACAATATACTGATCACAACAGATGGGGTAGAAGCCATAGATACTAACATTACAAGGTAACAAATTGTCGCTTATAAACTCACAGTCCATTTAAGTATGCTCTTTCTGTAGCTGAGCGGATAAATTTCTCCGAGAAGAATCCTCCGTCTGGTGCGTCGCCAACATATGTAGCAGAAGCGATTGAAGTATTTATTGTCGTTGCGACATCTCTCTCATCCTTAACTGAAGCACTGAGTAGTTTTGGTGGTACCTTTACATGAGCTCCTGCATCAGTTGAGTCAGAGTTGGGTTGATCCTCATACAAGGTACTGAAAATTCCTTTTCTTTTTAGCCTACTAGCCCCTGTTGATTTTTCAAAACTATCAACATCCAAAGGTGAGCGCAGTAGAGACAGTTCCTCAGAATGTCGTATTTTAAATTCTTCACAAATCTCTTTTACAGCATAGAGGCCCATAACGGCAAAGTTTACTCTAACATTGTAGCGTCTCCTGTCTGGCAATTCCACTATGATCATTCTGTGAACTGGTCGGAGCTCCAGGCGAGCATCGGACATGATGCCGTAACCGTGCAGGGTCTGACGAGGTTTGGTCAACCATATTTTATTCTCTGGCCACCATAACACATAATCTGACCAGTCACCCTCTCCTGTTACAAGAAACAGCATTAACTATTATTGACTGTTTTAACCTCTTATCTTCTATGTTAACATTGCCTATGATCGTGTATGCGTGTATATACAATAAAGAGCACATTACTCGTATACTATCTACGACAGTCAAAATCGTTACCTAGTTTTGCCGTCAACTTCACCATCACTGTTCCAATTGTTTCATTGCTGGTGACACGAATAACCTTATGGGTCCCTTGCTCCGCGAGGTCAATATGAAGATCCCAATCCAATTCCCGCTTAGCGTCCGGGTTAGTGCCTTCCATTGCGGCCGGCAGAACTTACAATACACCACTAAGTTTCACAGGCCGCGCCACTATCTTACCCGAGACCTTACCAGACTTTTAAAAATTCTATTATAGAAAATATTGGTTTCCGTAATGTTCTAATTTTACATATAAATATATTTCACGTGATATCATAAATTTCAACATAGTTTAATTGCCTAAGTAGAGCTAGAAACAGCCAGTTTCTTGAGGTGCTCCATGAAGACTTGCAAGCTGACATCATCCGTTAGCACTGGTGCGCTACCATCCTAATAACAGAGGATGAATGAAGGGGACAAACCATGTGACTGTCAATGACACCCTACCTGCCCCCATCCACCATACATGTTGTTGTGTGTTTGAGAAGGATTAACAAGGCTGGTTAAAAACCTTGCCTGTACAAAGATAACAGTTAGAGTGTAAGTGTCACAACAGTTCTTCACATTTCACCTGACTACCACCAAACTCTGTAACAATGTATCTAGGCATGGGGAATCTTGTCTGCAGAATCTCCTACACAACCCAAACAAACCACAAAACACACAATGATACGCTCAAATGCCTCGACTCCTTTCACAAAGGTGGGCATCTTATGTTACTACTAACAAATGAATATCAGTGGAAACTACTCTTCATTGTGGAAGTAATGTTACCTCGGATGTCATTACCTGTGCATCATCGATTGGAGCTTGAAGTAACTGTTTAAAATTCTCGTAGCCCGGATTATTCTGGAAACCTTGTTTTTTCCAAGCGTCAATTGTCTGTACAGCAACATAACCGCTAGGTTCTACACTTCCTGAAGGCTCACCTCTCCATGATATATCAGTATATGAAAGAATGTATCAAGCAGTAGAATCCTATCAGCCTTAATGCTGTTTGAGTCCAGCAGAACCGGCTAGTTTTTAAAACGTATACGAACACAAAACAGCCAATCAAATTCCCTTACCACTGGTGGTCCATCAAATGAATAAGAGTAGAGGATTGGCTGGATCATGACCAGCGATTGACTGACGTCCTCACGGAATAGTTTGTTACGATAGTAAATTGTTTCGTCAGGACTGTTGTTGAACACTTGCATGAAGTGAGAACGGCGGAAATGAAACATGAACTAAACAAACAAACAATGACTGAAATGCTCAGTGTGCAGCAGTGCATGGACATCTGACATTGTTGTCAAACAAACAATAATAATATAATGGCCACAGAGATTAACACACACGATGACATCAACACCACATTCTAATGTTTAATGGACCAACACACTACTCATTAAACACTACAACCAGAGATTTTTCAGGAGGTATATTACGGGGGCAAGCACTTTGATCCCTGAGCTATGCCTTAATGATAACTCAATGGCCCCCCTAAATTTACTCCATGTTTACTTGTTAACCTGTGGGTATAGTGAGAAGTTGTCTGCTAGTTGAAATGAGCTTGGATCATCTTTATGATAGTCTCCAAACTTTTGGCATAATCTGATCAACATTCGGTCGACCCATCGGAGCACATCCGGACCATCATCATTTTGGGCCCTGTAGCACTACAATTAGCCCCGCCCACAATTGTAGGCTTGGCTCACTTTAGTATGGCCATTCTGGATAACAACACTGCTGCGGCTTCTTGATCAAAACTGGCGGATATGTGTGCCTGGTTGGTGGACGGGTCGGCCCATTGTCTGGCTACTGTGGTAACACGGACCCTCTTCTGACCCGACGAGTGCTGGAAGAAGGTGATAAACTGGAGACACCCCAACTGTCCTTGTGGTATTCCGTCACTTTGTTGATTAGATACTTCAAGAAAGAAACACACTGATGTTGCAGTATCCAGCGAGCAAACTTTCCAAGCAGTTGTACCACCAATGCCTATCTCCTGTGCAAAACCTTGGACTACCAAAGTATAACCTAATTTAGTTACTCACATTATCTGATACTTGAGGACCCTTCCTGTTCATGGACACACAAGGACCACAAGCTCCACACAATTTCAGTTGTTGTGAGCACTGGAGAGAATAACGATAGTGAAGTGTGTGTGTGTGTGTGTGTGTGTGTGTGTGTGTGTGTGTGTGTGTGTGTGTGTGTGTGTGTGTGTGTGTGTGTGTGTGTGTGTGTGTGTGTGTGTGTGTGTGTGTGTGTGTGTGTGTGTGTGTGTGTGTGTGTGTGTGTGTCTGAGTTGATGGCATACATACCTTCACTTCAACCGAAGCATTAAATGCCATAAGGTAGTCTCCTTGTTCATCTTTAGAGAACACCTTCTGAAATGTTTGCTTAAACATGGATGTTTTAAAGGAGTCACCCATAATCAAATGGCCACTATAAAGACATGAATAATAACCATGGCAACAGTACAACACACATACCCAGTCATGTCCGATAGATAACGCATCTCATACAATCCGGTCTGATCCAGTGCACACGCGTATATATCAACAGCATGTCCATTAGTAGAGGCCCTCTTCGCTAATGCTTCATAATGCTGTGACCAACAGAGAAACTTGTAGGGTCAATGTACTACAAGCAGTGTGTGTGTGTGTGTGTGTGTGTGTGTGTGTGTGTGTGTGTGTGTGTGTGTGTGTGTGTGTGTGTGTGTGTGTGTGTGTGTGTGTGTGTCTGTGTGTGTGTGTCTGTGTAATGACCGCATATGTATATGCAGAGCAATCAAGGAAGTATTTGTGGGTGTGGTTGTTTTGATACCTTACTGGCTTTCTTCAGAAACTTTGCCCCGCCCTTCTCAAGATCAATATGGGATCTGATTGTGTCTTTTTTCTCATCATTGATAACCATCCCTGGACCAGTGGTACAAGGGCCTCCCAAGAACAGCATAATACGAGCACCAGCGTTAGGGTAAGTAACCTAAAGGTATTGTAGAGAATGAACCACGCCCATGATAAAATTTGTAACTATATCAAATTTAGTATTCTAACAAGTACACTCCCTACTAATAATATCCTCACCTCCATTAGGCTAATGGCAAGTGATAGAGCAGTACCAGCTGCTCTCAGTGCTCTTTTGTCTTGATGAACAGGCCATGGGTCCGGCTGGAGGTCTGCCATCATGTCCGTCAAGTTCATATCACAAGTTTGCAGTGGCTGAATAAACCTACCAATAGTAACATGTAACGGTAATACAGCAACGACCGATGATCTAATGTGTCCATTAGTATCAGTGAAGTTTGAAAATACATTGATCATATCATAAAGTTTTGGCAGGAAAAATCATTAGTGAAATTGTCAACAAATTTTCTATTCAAAAATCATTAATGCATTGGAATAGTAAAATGGAACAACTATACCAAAGCTGCCAATATTTGTACAACACAGTGCATATGTCCTGACCTGTTGTACTGTTGTGCCATTGGCTGTTGTTGTTGAACGGGTGCCTGCTGACCAGCAGCCCCGCCCCCTAGTCCTAGCTGATCCTGCAGAACAAAACATAACCATCCAATACAACATACATCAATACCACATGCACAATAGTGATCCACTCTGACTAAAATAATGTTTATATTATATCATTTCCAAAAACTTAAGAAGCATTTAGCCTTTTCAATAACTGAGATTACTAAATCAGTTTTCGTACACAGACACATACTTTTATAAGTGGCCCAACACTCTTATAGGTATTTTGTCATTTGTTTGTATCCTTCTTATCTGCTGATGTTTACACTAGTCACAAGGCTACTATAAAATATTTGGCCTTATGGATCAACAACTATTACAGTATTCAGACTTCAGTTGGTAGACTAAACAAATAGTACAAATGAAGCGACAAATGGGGCATGTGACCTGTAGCTGCTTGCTGCTGATCTCTTTAGTCCCACGGAACACGTAACTCTTGGAGTACCCATCACAGCCCAGCTCATGTAGTTGAACCTGTAGGCAACAGGACCATGTGTACTACATTATGTTCTGCTCGACGCTTTGTTCATACCATCCTTCCAAATGTTATCAGTCCCACTAGAGCATTGGGAGGGATCAAGCTGAGTGACATCTGCAGCGACTCCTGCAGGGATAAAATGCTTTAGTTACATCTTCCTCTGCAGTCATTCCTAGCTGCTTACCTTTAGTGCTTGTAAATCATCATCTTGCTGGCAGAGGTCGATAACAAACAGGAACACCATTGGCGACAGAGCATTGCGCTGGAATATATCATCAGTGACAGTCCAGGCATACAGCCTAGTAGTTGGCATACCTTAAGACGATACTCAGCAGTAGAGAACTGTGGGATTAACTCAGCTGGTTGGTTTGCCTCAGAGATGCCAGCATAGTTCTGAGGAAACTACATTTTAAAAATAGTACCAAAATTAAAACATCAGTGATGTTCCTAATACGGTGGACAGGTCATGTAGTTCAATTAAACTTACAGCATTCCTCGCAAAACAGAAACTACAGAGCCAAGACTTTGCACGATAATCCACTTGACTACACAGAGTAAAATACAACAATAAAATTATTTATGTCACACACACACACACACACACACACACACACACACACACACACACACACACACACACACACACACACACACACACACACACACACACACACACACACACACACACACACACACACACACACACACACACACACACACACACACACACACACCAGAATGGGTTGAGGACTGCACGACAGGTAGGTCTACTACACAACACTGGATCATAGTCCAGTGGGGGGAGGCCTGGACGCTCCTTCAGTGGTGTAAACACACATCCAATCGGTACAATCTAGTAATGTAATAATATTTTAATACAATGTCGTATGTATTGTTGTGAATTAGCTAGCTATCTGAAGTGTAGTATATTGTGTATGTTATATCGTCAATAGGGCACTGCTGAAGAGCATTTTTTAACTGATGCAGAATCAATAATCATTGTCTAAATATAAACTTAGAATTAAAATGTAGGCTATGTAAAGTAATGGAAACAGCATATTAAAACATACTGCGCAAATAACTAAGACTCAAGTGAAATAACAACACGAATATGCCCTCAACGTAGCCCCAAGCTAGCAACACCGTGATGCATTAAATAGAATAATTCTGTGTCGATGTTACCTATGTAGGTGGACGAGGAAACAATTGTCAGCTTACTAATTTAGCTGCCTCTATTCTTGTACTTGGCCAGACATTCCAGCTAAATCGGATCCCGTTTTGATCCTCGTTTTGATTGATAAACTCTTGAAACGTTGACATACTCCACAACAATCTTTGTTATAAATCCGTGACGTCATAACTCTTACAGTTCATGGATCACATGTACCAGATAGACAATCACCACATGCTTGCAGTTAAATATAGTTTAAAGCAACCATTTTCAAGAGCGTCCTTGGTAGTATAGTGGTGAGTATCCCTGTCTGTCACACAGGAGACCGGGGTTCGATTCCCCGCCAAGGAGTTCTACTTTTTTTCGTTTCCAAACTTTTTTGATTTTTACAATTCATTTTTAATTTTTATTTTCATTTAGTCTTGTAATATAATCTAGTAGCTATCGCTAATGGCGGCAGTTCATCATAAAATAAATCAAGGAGTTGATATGGGACGTGCACGTCTAATAAACTCTGCCACTGGAAAAGCCACACCCTCTACCCTGCACTGATAGAATGGGTGATGGTTTATCAGTTTGTATGGTGCCAAGTCCTGCAAATAAGGTGTCTGGTCTCACCATTCATTCATTCCTCTTTCTTAGAGGTTACTCTGATAAGGTAGTAGCAGTCTCCGTAGCAGTGGATTAGCTAATTCTTCATCAAGGACAATTGACAAATACTGTTAGACTGTTAATATCAACATCGTGTGTGGGTGGTATTGCTTCTGGAACAAATCACTCGCAGTTGCATGGGTATTTAGATATTTTATAATAATATTCTTATTTCATATAAATAATATAAAAATAGTAGCAACATCAGTAACACCTCTACATTACAATTCTGACAAAGCCTTCTTTGATGCCGCCTTTTTAGCTGCTTTGTAATTGCTGGCTTTGGCCGACACTACAATCCCTTTCCCTTTAATTTTCACCACACACTCCACCTCTTGATCTCCGCACTTCTGTTTCCTGTATGACAATAATGTATTACAACCAAATCAATTGCACAGCTGACCTAAAAGTGGTGGTTCCACCCATGTCTGTTGCCAGTAATTTCCTGATTGGAGACACTGGTAGTTTCCTGGAGAATTTTTCTGTACACAAATATATACATAGGGTAGATAATGTTTACATCTGCTCTTACATACCAATAAATGGTTGAAACAAAGGTTGGAAAATGGACCACACGGTTGTCAAGTTCTTGTTGCTATCCAGAAACACTGCCCCAACCAGTGATTCCACAATGTCAGCAAGAACCTTTGGAGGATCCAGTGTATCGACATCATCCTCTCCATCATCCTAACAAGGACAAATGAACACAGGAGTATATACAATATTAACACATACCAAGTCATTTTCCGACTCGTAATGGACAACATCTCCAAAGTAATCTTTCAGCTGTTGCACTATGTCAGCTGACGCTGCAGTAAATTGTCGAATTTTTGAGAACAGTTTTGGGGAGTGATGCTTCACTGCTTTGTGAAAGTCATGTACAACAGCAAATAGAGCAAGGCTGGTGTTATTAACAACAGCTGAGCGTAGCAGGCTCACGTCACCCTCAGTATAATCCGGATACTTACAATATATATATGAAGTGACTATATAGTCCAATATGGCGTCTCCCAATAATTCCAAGCGTTGATAACTAGGAGTTACTCTATTGTAAGAATAGGAAATGTGTGTCATTGCCTCCAGCAGAATATATTTGTTTTGAAATCTCCTCAAGTTATCAAATTTCTGTAAACCAGCAAACAGTTTCTTTTCTACTTCTGGATCTGCCAACTGCCTTCTAGGAAGAGGTGAGCTAAAATAGTTCCCAAGCACATTGCTGGTAAGGAGGACTCCTAAAGATTTAGTGGGGAGTGAAGTGGTGATATTACTGGTTGCCATGGAAGAATGCTGTGTTTTAAAAAAGCCCAACCACTCCAGGAATCTAAAACCCGCCACAATGCCCCCAGCTAAAATGTACGCTCCAGCAAGTGCTTCTACACAATCTGCAACTCTTTTGTCTGGTACTGTTTGACTAGCAATTTGTTCATATTCTATTCCTCCCTTTTTGCTGTCGTTCAACTTGTAACCAGGAGGAAGCCACATAGTGCGAGCTTTAAATATGGTGGTCTTCATTTTGTTTGGAATGTGCTTCTTCTTTGCAAGATAGTAAAGCCGAACATTGGAGATCATGGTAGATCTTCTGTGGTCAACCACACTTACTGAAGCAGTAGCAGGGAGTGCACTGTGCAGAGAAACAGTTGTGATCATTTTTAAGAAAGCGTCTCCAAGCAATTCAAGTCGTTCCATGTTGAACTGGTCCTGAGCACCTTGCAACGTCAATGCTTGGAGCACTAGTGAGCTACTGGGACTTGTAAGCGTATCTGTACCATAGCAGTTCAATTTTACTGCAGTGATAAGCTCGTGTGCACTCAGCATAGATTCAATGCGATACAGAAAGCTTGGTAGGAGCCTTGCCAATTTGTACATCTCGACCGACAGTGGGTGGACATCACAAATCTCAGGGAACAACTCTAGTGTCTTTCTTGTCCCCTCCTCTCCTTCGGATAATTGGCATTGTCGTGGAGTAAGATGCTCCAATCTGATAGAGGCGTGGGTTACCTCTAGCAACGGCTGGTCTGGATCAGTGAAGCTGTAGTTGTATCTGCTGTGGTAGAAATCCCGGTAGGTTTTCCATTGGCTGTCTGGAAAAGAAGAACGAGGACTTTTGTCTGTGCATATTCTATTGACGCAATAAAGTCGGTGAGTGCGTGTGGTTGACTCGACATCACTCCGATGATTTACCTTAACCAGTCTATTATTGTACCGGTCAGGGGAACAAGGCCACTTTACAGACTTATTATTATCTTGTACAACTTGACGCATTAATTTATAATTAATGAGTGCCGTCATGTCAGCAGAGCCTGTTATTATGGTGATGGGAATGATAATGTAACGTTTCAGAGAACTCTTCTGCTGGTTGGCCTCAAGGTGTGCACCATTTAGACCAAGAATCTTATCAAACAATGCAAAATGGAAGTTTGTGACCAACTCCATCTCCTCAGGTTTAAGGGTGATTGGGTCACCCAGTCGATGCACTGTGACATTCAACTCCTCGTTGCCATGGTAAAGTGTTATGTTACCATCATCCAATGGTAGATACTGTCTTGTGATGATACCGTAACTATGTGTGTCTTCATTACCCCGGGGTCGGTTGTCACCTGCTGGGTGGAACATTATCATGTAGAGATAGCCAATTGGAGCAGGGTAACATTCTGTTAGTGACTCGGCATACTGTAAGGAAAGATAACCCATTACAATAATATTGCCAATACTACAAGAGTCACTTAGTAACAATGATGTCACTTAGTACAAAGATCTTATACACATGGTATGTAAAGTATCTATATTACTTTATACACAAAATTACCATGGAAACCAGTAACATTGTAGAACAATGGTTTCTATCTCAGAATGGGAAATTAATTACAAATAGAAAGATCTATCTATCTTATCAACTCTTGACCTTATCTTACCTGGACTTTGTATTTCTGCTTGCGTCGGATGGTTCCAGCATCTACAATCTTCTTCTCTTCTTGTAGTTCAGTGTCCTCTTCATCTTCTCCTCCATCATCACCGACGACTGGTAACAAGTTATCATCCAGCTCTTTAGCGTTGTAGAGCTGACAAATGGCCTCTACGCTAGCATCCCTCTTGGCCAGTTTTGCTGTGTCCATTGGACGACCCTGCAATGACAAAGAACAACACAATATGGGACATGACACAGAGACACACATGACGACACACTGACACACAAAAACACAGCTAGGGGAAGTTATTCGAGATGTAGGGGGCTCATCTTGGTAATACAAGTTTAAACGCAGGTTAAACAGGGTTAACTAAAAGGTTGACTACTACATATACTATGGGTAGCTAACATCAACATGTTGATGGTATAGCAAATTCCTAGTTGGGCAGGAATTTTCAGGTGTGCTCAATTATGCAGGTGCCAGTAAACAACTCTAATTGTAGCATGCTGTCAGCACTGTAAGCAGTGAACAAACAAGTGGACTGGCTAAGAATTGTAGGAAGTTTTTCCCTACCCTCCTCCCTCCAAGGACTCCATTGGTTAAACTAGTTAGCTAGTAATGGCTAGTTTAGCTAATGTGACATGGGTATAGCCGTACAAAAATGATATTACTCACACAATTGTAGGTAGTAGCTAGCTAGTTACATATATAATTATTGTGTGTGGAGCACAAATATTCCCACAACATGGGGTATGCACTTTGAAAGTGCAGGATAATCTTAATCCATAACCTCAAGATCACGTGATAGACATTGCAGGTGTCACATAAAATACAGGCCTTGCATATCAGCATATCACGTGATCTTAGGAAGAGTACGGCACCGAACTACCCATTATCCCACCCATTGGAAATTAAGGCTATGTAGCCAGTAGTTGACGGCTACAAGGCTCCAGCTGCTGTTAACCGATAATTAGTTAAGCACTAATATTATAATCTTTTTAACATAGTTAATATAGAATTTCAATTTTTGTATTCCAAAAAAATCTAGAGGGCAAGATTTAACCTAGGAGGGGTGAATGCCTCCCCGCACCCTTAAATGCAGCCCTGATAACACATACAGTGAAACAAAATGACATAAATGATGACACATATTGATACACATACAAAGATATACAATATACACATGCATTGTTGCTATCCACCATTTTATGTGTTAACAACTTACTATGATGGGGTCAAGCAGAGCACAGGAGGTTGGCATGGTGATGGTACATTGATACTGTGTGCTGGCATTCATCACTTCGTCATACATAGAATCACTCAGGGATGGGGTTTTCGCTTTTGATATCTTGAATATTGGCACTGGATGGTAGAAATCATCACTGGACAGTCGTCGCTGGCAATACCTAGAGGTGATGATTAATACATCATTTACATTGGAAGATTTTACACACATATGTAAATGCACGTACACACAGTGTGTTGCTGTGTGTATGTATGTATGTATGTACATGTGTGTGTGTGTGTGTGTGTGTGTGTGTATGTGTGTGTGTGTGTGTGTGTGTGTGTGTGTGTGTGTGTGTGTGTGTGTGTGTGTGTGTGTGTGTGTGTGTGTGTGTGTGTGTGTGTGTGTGTGATGACGTAGTACTGATAGCTACCGTACACAACACATAACAGTTACAGCTCATATCCACAATGGAACACACTAGACATACATGTACAGTAACTGGATTGATGATGTTCCTGTAGCTCTAATTTGTGTTCCCTCTCCATGAGGACAAAATGGCGGAATAATCTCATCAATATTCTTTACTTTATCTAAACTCTCCTCATCTTCATCCTCATCATCCACAACTGGAACATGACGACCATAACACAATTTCTCAAGCATCTTCTCTATACCCTGCATGTCCCTCAGTTGAGCATTAAAGCCCTTGGAGTACTTGTCATCTACCATCATGATATATTGAGATTTAGAGGCTCGGGCACGACCACGAGATTGTAAATACGAGCACACGTCGTCAGGAAGGCTGTAGCGTATCACAAGATTACACTGAGGCACATCTAAGCCTTCTTCAACAACACTCGTGGAGACTAGCAAGTTGACTTTATGGCTACGGAAGCGACTGAGAACATTTTGCTGTTGTGCGGTCGTCATGTCAGCTCGTTTGGCTATTGGCCCATTCTGAGACTGAGTTGCCCCATGGCCAACTATGTGAGCACAACGGATATACCGCAGTTCCTGTTTTGTGCTTGCAAAAAGCTGCAACACTCGAGACAATGCTAGGGCTGTGCTTCGCTGTTGTACAAATATGATCCCGCAAAGTTTATCCTTTGACGGAATGGAGCTACTGCTCTCAGTTGATTCCCCATTCTTGATCCCAAAATCTTCCAAAATTTGTAGCAAACGATTCACCTTTGACGTAACAAATATGTTGCCGTTTCTATTGTACTGCTGCTTAAACAATTTCAAATGTGTACAACATAAACTGATTAATGCTTCATCCACTGAGCCAAATGCACTGCTTCTGTAAGATTCTAAATAATTCAGGCAATTGCACTCTTCTATAAGCTTGTACAAAATTGTAGAGCCAACCTCTTCCAACACTTCATTGCAGTCTACCAGCAAATCCTTCACAATATCATATATTGAAGATTTCGATCTCTTCGGGAAATCGGCAAGAAATTGGATTGGTGTTGTGAAGACATTGATAAGCCTCTGATCATCTTGGTTAGAATTAAAGGTGATGATATGTTCATCTGGTCTTGTAGCAAACTTGTGCACAGTCACAAGATCCTGAGTAGTCTGGGCCCTACACTGTAGAACCTTTTCCAGTTGGGTTATGCGTTTCTCAACCTCAAATGCTCGGCATTTCCCCTGAATAAGAGCGGCGGTTAATCCCAGAACACGTGGCAGTTGGTCTGATTGCGCCAAAACATCAAACAGTCGCATGACCTGGCAATATGGGTGATCCTTGGTTGCATGATGACACTCGTCAAATATCACAAGATTAATTTTATCCAGTGGAACAAACCCTGCCGATAAAATGTTGACAAATATCTGAGCAGTCATTACGAGCACATGGTGTTGTTCAAACTTGTTCAACCACATTGTTTCATTCCAAGTATCAATCTTAGAGTCACCTTTAAATTCTCCAACACTGACATCTACATTGTCCCTCACTACCTTAGCTTGCTGTGCTACTAATGGAACTGGCGAGAAACACAACACATAAACGTGATACAATAAAATTAAGAATACCTGTTGTTACGAGAAATATTGTCCTCTTGTGTGTACTAAAATTTCCCAATATTTGATGTTGCAGTTCGCGGATTAGCAGGACGCTGACAAATGTTTTACCAGTCCCCGTGCCCAGTACAACAATAGTGTTCTCCTCCAAGGCCGCCTCCAACAACTCCATTTGGTAGGGTCGCGGAGTGATCTTAGTTTTTCCAGCCATGCTGTACAACCACTTATGGTATAACCAGCTAAAGCGGCTTGAACACACGCTCCCAACTGTATGGTGCGCTTTATTAGGAGTAAAATGACGTCACTCCAGCAACACTGCATAAAGCAAGTTAGTACAATCTATGGTACAATATCTTGTTGTCTAGTTTGTTAGCATTTGCTCTGTTATCATTAAGGCACCTCCAACTGCTTTTTACATCCCCAACTTTATAACTCCAGAGGAAAGTGTTTTATTATGGGATCACGTGAGCTACATATTTCACTATCCGAGATGACAATATATGCATTCACAGGTTTATGCAGCACCAAAGCCAAAATGGACACAATTATCAAACAGACGACTACAAAATTGGGGTAAGGTAACAAGTAGTATAATAGCTTTATATGTTTTGTTACCATGCTGCAGGTGGAGTTCCTCATCCAAAGGTTTGTATCCCATCAACTAATGTTAACATGATTTATAGTAATAGTCTAGGGTATGGTGCAAGAAATACTCCCTGAGGTAAATAGTTGTATAACAAGAGCTGTATGGAACTAGTAGTTTGTGTGTAGTGGCTACAGAGATGTGTGGATAAGGTGATGTCATTAGGTATATTCGATGATCACCATATCCCTAATCATATCTTGATCAACGAGTACCAGCCTGGTCAAGGCATCATGGTAGGATGACGACTTATAATTGATCATAATTATATTGATCCATTTGCTAGCCACATACAGATGGTCCTCTATACCATTCAGTCATTGCAACGATAAGCCTCGGCTCATCTACCTCACTTGATTTTTATCATCCCATTAAGCAGGACGAGGTAGAACTTTGATTAAATATTTCATACTAAACTGGTATTCTTATAGAGCACTTCAGCCTCGCTGGAGTCACGATACCTGTCTTCACTGTTGCTGGAGCCTTGTAGTCTATTATTACTAACCGATGACTTGTATAATAGATACCTTCATGGCATAGCTGAAAGAAGCAGTGATATTGTTGATGAGAATGTGTTTAATGCTGATCAACTTAGCTATCCCGCTCATTCTACTGTCCAGCGAACTACTCGAGTATCACTCACCATCAGACATGTTCCTAAACTGCTTAAAGTCAAATTAAAGCTTGCAAAACATTGATTCAGATTGCGCATGCGCACCACATGTTTATATTCTATTAAATTGGTTCATAGAAAGAAATGGCATCAGCTTCGGAATCGCTAAAGCCGACGGAATACTTTCACGAATTACAGTTCCTTAAGTTATCACAGCAAAGTAATATATATGGACTAAGTAGTTTTGCTGTAGCGGGGGACAGTACGAAAGTGGTGGTGGCGACGTTGGGGCGTTTAGGGGAGAAGATATTTAGCGTGGAGGTTAACAAGCTGCACGTGCCCAAGCTGCAAGCATTGGAGTTCAGCTACATACCAGGTAGGTCTCGTGATCTGTGGCGACTTGTAGTATTGCATTGTATTACACTACACAGCTGATGCAGAAATCATAGCAATAGACAGTTATGCTAAGCCTCCAAATTCTGCAGTTATTGGTGTGGCCTTAATCAAGGTGAGGTCTTATATAAATAGATAAGCTCTCTCACCTAAAAGCAAGGGAGCAAGAGTGTAGCTAGCACAAAAACTTGAATACAAACACACAGGCCTACGTTTAGCTATACACTGTCTAGGCCTGCACTGGGTATATGGCCAGCCAGGCCTCAAGTGTTGTCTACGCCACTGCATACAAGTAAAATTGAATTATGGGTATCCACATTGTAGGAGGACGAGAGTGGTAAACAAGCTTTCTTGAATGTTTATGGCGCTAGGGTTAACACTGCTGCTTCATTTAACTGGACTTCCATCGCAGGTATGTCATGCGACATCATGTGATATGTGTTTATTTTATTACTATTTCTACTCAGATGATTGGCAGACGTTACCATTAAATTTTGTGCCTTTCCAATTAACACACACCCAGTAAGATTAAATTAGCTAAAGATAATATTTGTTACTATGGTGATAGGATTTTGATATCTGACCACTGGGAAACAGCATTATTATTATCGGGGGATGATAGGAAGGTACATGTGTTCCGATTGGTAGGAAGCAGCGAACAAGAGGTACAAATATTTAGCTGTAGATCAAATGTAATGTAAATATTAATAGTGCACTATTCACGAGGAGCCTTGTCATCTGTGGTTTCCAGAACTGATGGACCTTCCCAGCAGGTAAACTTCTATCTTGTGTCATCATTACTGGTCATGTTCTGCTCTAGTGTCACTTGTATGGACTTTATGCAGTTTGGTAACAAGCGGTTCACTGTGGCAGCATGTCAGGGTAGCTACGTGAGACTTAGCATCACAGATGTTACAGCTTTAAGTAAGGATGCTACCAATAACTAGATATCCACTTTTATACTTCTAGCTGATATGAAGGTTTGGGAGCTGAAGAGTACAGATGGACCTTTTACGGTTGCTAAATTTTTTCCCCTCCATTCTAATGCACATGATGACAAGTGTCACCTGCTGATTGCTACAGCTCTAGAGCTTGCCGTTGTGTTCTGGTATAGTGATGTGATGGAGTAGCTGTAGGCTAAGCCGTATGTTCTATTAGGGATGTTGCCAACTTTCAGTTCAACAAGTCCATTGTTTTACCCGAGTCCTTCCTCCATGACAGCATCATGTGCGGCATGGTAGCTGATGTTGACTGGGATGGCACCAACGAGATCATATTGGGAACTTATGGGAAAAGATTACTAATATACAAATGTAGGACAACAGGATCAACAGGTGTGCGTATGTCCTCATGTTTGTGTTGTTTGTTTGTGTGTGTGACTCTGTGTGTGTGTGTGTGTGCGCATTGCATTCATTCATGCATACTGATTATGTTTATAGAAGACATCAGTACTTTTGAACTTGTTTGGACAAGACAGTTTGCATATCCACTACACTGCCTACTGTACGAAGACATCACAAGGGATGGCCTAAAGGAGCTAGTAGCATTGTCTACTGCAGGAGTACATGTACTTCAGGTATGACAATCATAAGGCTTGAGCATGTGTAGACCTTGACTATTTCTACAGCACAACTTACAGTCAGCTAAGACAAAGTGTTTGAACATCTTACAAAACACTACACTACCACACAAGTGTATATACAACACATTATTATGATGGAAGCCTGAGGGGTTGATAATGTACTAGAGACCATGTGAGCCAGAATATAAGCAACGGTTGCAGAAGGGCAATGAAGATCAGAAGGTAGGTTCGTCTCCGACTGCCAGCTTGGAAGGTTTCTGAATTATGCTGCAACGATAGTCTCAGGGAATTTATCTACCATAGAAATACAGTATTGACATGATGTACTGGCCATATTGAACTGACCATGAAGTAAGTATTGGTGATACTCATGTAAATCAACGTAATGTAGTACAGTTGTGTCCCTGCTAGTATGGCTGCTCCAATGCACACTATCATACTATATGAGAACATGTGATGATAGGTCAGACATATGTATGGGAGCACTAACCTGACATATTTATAGCCCAATAATGCTACAATGTCTAACCATCGCAAGTCACTGGTCACTCCAAGCACGTACAGCGACAACCAGACCAGTCCTACCTCTACTAGTAACCATGCCAACAGTGAACTGGATGTGAAGCTCAACTGTTCTGGGGAAAACCTGTTCTGCATGCCCAACATGACCCCAACTAGGAGAGTGTATGTTACAAAGCTCATCACTGGAATGTACAAGTCTGGAGTATTAATTTCATATCGTGGAGCAACTGGTTCTGCTTTATTATAATGACAAGACCAGTCCTAAACAATTAGAGTCATACATACATGCATGTTAAACCAAGGGTTCCAATACTAGCTGAAATTCTGCACACCCTTGCCAGAAATCACTGGCTGCAAATTAGAAATCAAACAAACTACTGACTACTATGATCTTTAACACAAACTAGTCTGGACCCTTTTATGCGGCGCCCTCCTGGCTATGGCAGACTAAAATATAAACAGGAATCAGTTGGAAATCTATGTGATTTCAAATCTTTACATGATTTCAGTTAGTATCGTGTCATGTGGTAAATACAAATATTTACCTTGTGAATGAATGGGAAAAACAGAATTCCCAATTTACGCATCACATAGTGAGTATCTACAGCGAAGTAATACTTGAACCTGTGTGTTGCCACAAACTGATTGATCTACGTGCATAGATTGTAGTTATTACTAAAACAATGATATTCCAAGCTTACATTCTGCTGCATCATTTGCCCTCCACTCTGGGCAAGATGTGAGCCGTATTGTAATGCAGCTGTTGCCATCGGATCATTCATCATTCCAGCAGCGCCCGATGGCATGAAGGCCGCAGTGGTATCCTGGAACAACGAAGACTCGCCTTGTGGCGGCTGTTGCGGGATTGATGCATATTGAGATGGAACTCGTTGATAAACTACAACAGATTCACAATCACAACAATAATGGATTGTACAAGACAACTACCTTCTCTGGGATCCATTGTTGTTCTATATAATGCCCACGTTTCTAATAAAAGCGCATCTATATGCATAGTCTGTTCTTTTTCCAATCATCTATACAGAGAAGACTGCAATATATCACCCCTGTGGTAAGTAAACAGGAATGAGATTCAAAATTATCAGTGTTGTACAGTTTTGTTTGCAAAGATGGAGCGGTCACGGAAAGACGCGGCAGTTTACGGACGCAGCAGTGTACGCAGACAAAGCAGCTAAAGGTACACTGCACGTGATACATGGTTGGATCACACTGGTTGTATAGCTAGTGTACGGAAGAGACCACCGATAGTATCAGTAATGGGTCATGTTAATCACGGTAAAACATCATTACTCGACTACCTCCGATCCACACAAGTTGCAGAGAAGGAAGCTGGTGGAATTACTCAACACATTGGAGCATTTTCTGGTAGAACTATATAAAGTATATAGTTTATTGTTAATGCTTTGATGTGTAGTGTTGCTAGATAAACAACCAGTCACGTTCTTGGATACTCCAGGCCACGAGGCATTCTCAATACTAAGGTCTCGAGGTGCTAAGTTAACTGATCTGATAGTGCTGGTGGTAGCGGTGGATGATGGTGTTCAACCACAAACCATCGAAGTGATTGAACTATCACATAAAATGAAAGGTATAACTGTATGCTGTACCAGTTTGATAGGTTGTATGTATTCCATGCAATGAATATAATACGTGCTTAGTCAGGGCAACCATTGGGTGAGTTAGACCATATATTGCACGTGAATGAGAAATCGTATTCGTACAGAAACTATTGTGTCAAGGTTGCATGTAATGTTCTTACGTACGTGTTATGGTGTACGTACGTATGGCTTAAGCTTGTTAAGTTGTTATCTACTTCTCATACACAAATTGAATATTTGTAGGCAAAAGAATACAAACTTGTGGGAAGTGAAGGACAAAAGAATATCATCCCTACCCTCTATCAGTTATCATTACCATACAGATATTTGATATTGTAATTTTAGGATGTTTAAATGACTGTACTTCATACAAGATTTATTAATTTTTATCACTTGAAAATCATTGCCATACTCATATGCATGATAGTAGTGGTATGTTTATTGTAAAAGGAAACTCAAGGCTATTATATTCCCTGCTGAGTGCACTTTAAAGGTTTACTAACTTCACTTGTGAAGTACATAACTACATGAACAGTGTGGTTATTGATGACTTCCTTCTCACCTCAACAGTTCCACTGATTGTTGCTGTGAATAAAATTGACAGGGGAGTTGGAACATTGGTAAACTGTTTATCATAACATTAACTTCAACTGCTCACGCTTCCTGTTCTCTTTTTGTAGGACAAAGTCTTACATCAGTTGTTGCATCATAACGTCCAGGCCGAGCAGTTGGGTGGAGAGACGCAAGCCATATCAGTATCGGCCATTACTGTGAGTTGATGTTGCTAATGGTAACATTCTCTGTACTGTTGATACGCTCAAGGGTGAGAATATTGATGATCTGTTGGAGTCCATTCTTGCCCAAGCTGAGCTGTTAGATTTAAAGGCAGACTATTCTGGTCCAGTCGAGGCTGTGGTGGTAGAGTCAAAAATGACAAGAGGCTTAGGGTAAGTGGACAATTAGTGTTACCATGTTTTCAATAGTAACTTCCCTTGGGTAGTTGTCGCATTGAATAGCATAGTAAATCTTACATGCACCCCTCAGGTAAAAACACCTCAGGTAGTTGACATAATATTTATAGTAGGCCTGAGCGATTATACAAATTTTAACATTAAGGTGGTTTTCGATTATATCTGATTTATAAAAATCAGATAAATTATTACACCATAAACACAATTTATCTCATCTACCTTGTGACAATTTAGACATTGTAATGATTATGTTTGGCCTCAAGCTGGGACTTGCATAATATAGTTATCTAGTTTGTGGTACCTTTTTATTTATAAACTACTGTGCCATCTATCCAGTATAATGAATTAACTATAAATCTTGTTAGGTGTTTTTCATATCATGATATTTTTGTGATTTACTCACATGCCTTACCTGTTGGTATATTAAGCATTGTTGCTTAACTTGATGCACTGCAATAATTTTAGGCTCGTACATTTAAATGGTTGCCCTATCATGATATGATGTGTTCCTATGTTACACATCACTTAACTATTGTATTAATGATTCAGCCCCACAGCCAGTGTAATAATTCAACAAGGGACTCTTAAAGTTGGTGATTATTTGTATGGGAGTTCTTCATGGGCCAGAGTTCGTGCGATGAGAAACGAGATAGGAAAACCATTAAAAATGGTTACCCCGGCAACACCGGTATTCACCATGGGTTGGAAGGAGTTGCCTGAACCTGGTGAAGTGGTTGTACAGGAAAAGAAATCAGTTTACTCCTCAATAGTTTTGGAAGAAACTAGTATTCCAAAAAATACAAAAACACAGTTGAAGGCTGATGATGGTCTGATTACGGTACCATTAGTTGTGAAAGGTGTGGGCAGTGTTTTTGTAGTCTTGCCCGTTTATGTTTGCACATGCGCATACTTACCACAAGTTAGTGGTGTCACAACTACACATTGTCACCTACCAGAATATTTTTACTGTATACATCTCACAAACCAGAATATGAAGCCTCCATATGTCAACCAGTTATTACATGACATTATGTGCTTGTGCAAACTAACGTAAATGGGCAAAACTGCTGTAGTAGCATTTGTATTGGGATTCTGTTGCTAGGTGATACCATCGGTTCTGTGGAAAGTCTAGTATCAGTGCTGAACTCACTGGATCACTCCAAGGCTTCATTAAATGTCATACTCACTGGTGTAGGTGATGTCACTGAAGGTGATCTAAAAATAGCCCAATCCATAAATGGTAACATATGTCACCTTTTCAACTCTTAACAGTATCATATTGGACACAGGAATCGTATTAGGATTTGGTGCAGCCAGAACTAAAGCCATTGATGGATTAGCTGAGAAATATAAAGTCACACTATTAACTAATGATGTAATATATCATCTGCTCGAACACCTTAAGGTAATACTGCTTTGTAACATGGTTTCTGTAACAACTCATTTGTTAGGATCATGTTGAGAAATTGTTGCCGAGAGTTGAGGAAGAAGAGATACTTGGTGAGGCAGAAGTGATTGATCTATTCAAACTCACGGGGGCAAGGAAAGCTTATGTTGCTGGCTGTAAGATCCACCATGGCTACCTAATGAAGGATAAGATATTTAAGATTGTTCGTGATGGTAAAGTTGTATACCAAGGTAACCAAACAGTTTACATAAAATCATGTGTTGTAAAAAATTATCATAATTAATTTTATAGGTGATGTATCTTCGATGAAGCACCATCAAAATGATGTTTTTAAAATATCACATGGAACAGAATGTGGTTTGGGATTTGACAAAAAAATTGACGTTCACCCCGGCGACACTATACAATGTACTGCTAAGACAGATGTTATTCAAACACTAGATTGGAAATTTTAAATGCAACATTGTAATGATAACAATGAATGTGCTGTTACACAAATAAAGTATAAATGTCATGACTAGCAAACCACTTCCGGATCGCATTGCTTTACTGAACCACATAAATTAATCTGATTGGTTAATTTAGCTTTGTTTCCATGGCATTCGCCGGGTATCAATAAGTCCGATTTGATTGGTTAGAATTTCTTTTAAGTGACTTCAACTGTGCTGCAGCTGCGCAATACTCGAAATAGCACCCAGCGATAGTAATGGTGAGTTGTGGAGGTATTGTTGTGTGTTAGGTTGTATTCTTTCGGCTGCTGTAGGCAGATCAGTTGTCTGAGGAACAAATTGCTGAATTTAAAGAAGCCTTCTCCTTATTCGATAAAGATGGTGATGGCACTATAACAACAAAAGAACTGGGTACGGTGATGCGCTCGCTTGGACAAAACCCAACTGAAGCAGAGTTGCAAGATATGATCAACGAGGTTGATGCAGATGGAAATGGGACCATCGATTTTCCAGAATTCTTGACAATGATGGCGCGGAAAATGAAGGACGTTGATTCCGAGGAAGAAATCCGCGAAGCCTTCAGAGTATTTGATAAAGATGGAAATGGTTTTATCAGTGCTGCAGAGTTGCGCCACGTATTAACCAACCTGGGTGAAAAACTAACAGACGAAGAAGTGGACGAGATGATTCGTGAAGCTGATGTAGATGGCGATGGACAAGTAAATTATGATGAATTTGTGAAGATGATGACCAGCAAATAACTTAAAAGCAGCTGCTGTAATAGACTTATAAATGTATAATGTTTCAAACAGTATCTAAATCAGTGTTGTCACTAATGCATTGTTTTTATTTCATGGTATGTGCTGTTAAGTGAAAGATTCCCAATACAAACCACGCGCGTGAAGTGACGAATGCCACGTATCCGCACTGTACCGGTTGCTTTCTGTAAACTACAGAAGAGAATGCCGTATACGTTCTCTTCACACACGTTGGTATTTTCACTTAGTTGTGAAGGTATATAGTTTCACCTTAGATATTGCAACTTACATAATGTAGCTAGTATATCTTTTTGTTCACTAAAAGGCCGTTACAATAGCCTCCCACAAGGGTGATCATTTGCTAGCAATCAAGTCTATCATTTGAGTACAACATAACATGGTTTACTCGAGTATGTTTTTCCATGTCACAGTATACCAAAGTAAAGTTTTAATATGAATTCTTGGAGATAGATTAATGACAAACTTATTTAAACAATTCAATAAGTTCATTTGTCATCTTGGTTTTTGTACACATATGTTAGGGTACACTTGCCACAGTACTGCCTATCAAAATGTGCTGCCATAAACAGACCAGCACCACATGTTTGGGCAGGACATTCTCGACGAAGACGCTGTATCTTCCCTGAATCATCAACCTTGTAGTATTTCAACACTGCCAGCTTCACCTTCTTTCTCTTGTGTTTAATCTTCTTGGGAGTAGTGTAATTCTTCTTCTTGCGTTTCTTGCCTCCTCCTCTTAGTCGCAATACTAGATGTAACGTTGACTCTTTTTGTATGTTGTAGTCACTAAGAGTTCGGCCATCTTCCAACTGTTTACCAGCAAATATCAGCCGTTGTTGATCAGGCGGAATTCCTTTACATCAGATACAAACTAATGATTATACCCATACTTTTAAATCCTTACCTTCTTTATCCTGTATCTTGGCCTTTACATTTTCAATAGTATCACTAGCTTCGACCTGTTAAATAATTCTATTTAACGATCACTAAAGCAAAAATATCTTAATTTTTTATATTAAGTTACTCTAAACACTTTAATCCGCAATTAAACGTTGGCATATTATCCATACACTTACTTCTAATGTAATGGTCTTGCCTGTTAATGTCTTAACAAAGATCTGCATTGCCACGAGGAAGATCACGTGACACCACCTATTACAAGAAAGAAAAATAGCCAATCAAATTTAATGACCCCATGGTCATGACAACTGAAACAGTATAGGAGTGGACAGGATGCGACAGAATACCACCAATCAAATCACACGGTCAATAACCAGACTATATATAGACTATATATATGGTATGGATCTATTATTGTGTTCCTTATATCTTTTGCTTGGTGTGTGGACAAGTTGCAATGGTGAGAGTGTTTTGGATGTGTGTAATGGTGTTGTATTTAACAAGTGCTATTTGTAAATTAGGCTGATCAGCTGAGTGAAGAGCAGATTGCAGAGTTCAAAGAAGCTTTCTCTTTGTTTGATAAGGATGGAGATGGTACGATCACTACAAAAGAACTGGGTACTGTAATGCGCTCCTTGGGTCAAAACCCTACGGAGGCAGAACTGCAGGATATGATTAACGAAGTGGATGCAGATGGAAATGGCACAATAGACTTTCCAGAATTTTTGACCATGATGGCGCGCAAAATGAAAGAAACTGACTCGGAAGAAGAAATCCGCGAAGCTTTTAGGGTGTTTGATAAAGATGGAAATGGTTTCATTAGTGCCGCCGAGTTGCGCCATGTAATGGTAAATCTTGGGGAGAAATTAACGGATGAAGAAGTAGATGAAATGATAAGAGAAGCCGATGTAGATGGCGATGGTCAAGTGAACTATCAAGAGTTTGTAGCCATGATGACGAGCAAATAACTTGGTGAAATTCGTTATTGTCACTTTATAAAACGTTGTGTTGAAAAGTGTTTGTATAATGTAATATATTGTGAGAGATTACTGGTAATACAATGCAATTTACACTGATAGTAGATCTCTGCAACCGAAAGGTTCCCGCGTAATGATCGAGCGCGCCTTAGCGACAAACATACAAGTCCCTATCGAATAGAGCAGTCACAGACGAATCACTAGATAAACGGAAAGAAGCTCGTGTTTTGAAGTTCTTAGCATTACTTCTGTAACTCACAAGATGACTTTGTTAGGGATAGTAGTTGGTGTGTTGCTCGCTGTTTCTTCCTGTGGTTTGGTAAGTTGATATAGCTAAAAAATAGGCGCAACTATTAATTACAATTGATGTATTGTCATAACGAGGATGTTTATACAAAGCTAAACAAACAATATGGTTACAAGCTGAATGCAGAATAACTTGGTTCGTGGCTCATAATAATGTAGCTATGGTGACAACCAGTAGTTGCAAAGAGTGATATTATTCAGTAGTATTATGTGTTGTTAGGTGGTGGGTGGTGTAAGTGATGAAAATGTAAACAACCTGAAGGAGTTATTTCACCAGTGTGATAGCGACAGTGATGGTGGCATTAATATAATAGAATTGGACATAACATTACAATATTTACATCAAAGTCTCAGCACAGAACAACTCAAAACAGTGTTCAAAGATGTTGACTTGGATAATAATGGAAAAATTAGCTTTTCTGAATTTTGTGTTTTAATGGGAGTTGATTCAGAAACGTTACCACTAAAGGAGGTTGCAGATGACAGCATAGTTGAGAAATCATTCAAGATATTTGACACCGATAACAACGGCATTATCAGTTTGAATGAACTCGATCAAATGATGCAATTTCTGGGCCTAAGACATACAGAAGTAGAGCTAACTAAGGTAATGAATAGCGTCGATGTTGATGACAGTGGTACTGTTAATCTACTGGAGTATCAAGATTTATTAGTAAAAACTACTGATGCTCATTCTGAGAAACAACATAAACTTCACCAAAACTTTTTACAAATCGACAAGGACAATAGTGGCTTGATAAGTTTCAGTGAATTGTATTTTGAGTTGAGCAGAGGAGCAGAAGACATCACTCCTCTACAGGTGCAGGCAATGTTTAACATGGTTGATATTGACAAGAACCATCGGCTGAATTTTGAAGAATTTGTCAAACTTACAAAGTAGAAAATAGTTATAATATATTGTGTATAAAACATGAGAGTGCATTAAAACTTTAAAAATACAAAAATACTCAAATCATTTTAATACCATGTTTATTGCTCATGTGAGCGACAACGGCTGGTAAAGGTGGTGGTTGTTCACAGCCAATAGAATAAGATCCTGGACCAGGAATTTTCTGTAAAGATAAAATACATTGTATTATGACGGCATATAATTATGGATGTCTTCTGGATCCTGCACCATTTAATAAAATATCTGGTACTATTTGTGGTACCAACTCTTAACAATTCTCACTGGTATAGGCTATTGATGGGCTAGTGATATATGGCATGGTAGGGAGCAGGAGTGAGCTTGCAGGGGTTGGTTCCATACAAATGTATCCTAACAGGAGCTTATGAGCCGCTGAAGGCGGCGAACCACTTTGGCTCACAAGCTCCTAGCTGATCCTAATAATATGTATGGTGTCCCCCAGTTGGAGCTTATAAGTAACAAAGACTGACACTAAAACTCACTGAAGCTTTTCCAGCAAATCTGGGTACTTTAGACTTGAAGGCAGATGATGGTCCCGTGTTGCTCCTGGTCTTGAATGAATCATACCTACCAGGGCCAGGTGCTTGGGACTATATAGAATACACAATAATGTCATTCATGATGTGTTATATATTTACAATGCGAAATTGTGCACAGTCCTCCAAGTTTCTCTTCACTGTTGATTTGAATCCAGAACTTCTACATGATGTACCAATTACACTATAGCTTAATATTGTGTTGCTAATGCATACTTTGTTTCATTCCTCTTTGGTCCCTCAGTGTAGTCAACAATATTGTATTGATCAGGTGAAGTCTCCATTTCCTGAAAATGTAGTGATGAAGGGGGGCACAGGCAGACATAAACATGCACGCGCACACATGTATGCATGTACACACACACACACACACACACACACACACACACACACACACACACACACACACACACACACACACACACACACACACGCACGCACACACACACACACACACACACACACACAACACACAACACACACACACACACTTTGTCACCATAACCGTGACCTATCTTGATGGTATTCTCCCTGTCAACAGCTTTAAAACTGAAAGTTTGTAGCCTTTTAGCAGACTCTTCCAAGAAGTCCTTGAACTGGTAAGCGCCAGGCAATAAAAGTTCTCCTTTGCGTTGTAAGTCAATAGGCTTTTTGGTACGAGGTGCATCCCGAAACCCATAACTCGCAGATCTCCTATGTAAATCACTAACAAAGTCACTTATCTGGTAACTACCAGGGGTGGGCGTGTCCTACCATAAACCATGATGAATAAGCCACGCCTCTAGCATAGTAAACTACTACTCACTCGTAAATAATATCTCCACCACTCGCGATTGCTGTTTGGCTGGTCGTACTGGGATGTTGCACTCTGTTCTTCTTGTCTATTAGTATATGCCGAATATGGTCGCCTCGGTCTACCGGTGCCTGGCCTGGCCGACGATATCCTACGCGTCATTACCGCGCTCATGGCCTTCGGCCTGTCGAAACACATAACAATTTAGTTTAATAAGAGCTTTTTGTTGCTAAGTAGGTCCCGCCCCCTTCCGTTGTAATGTTACTTGCCTTCTAGGCCTTGGCTCAACCCTTGGCTGTTGAATTTCCTCTGTCATTTTGTGCACTTTATAGACTTCACATGCTGCAGTAAATATTACAATGATCCAGTCAGTGAAATTAGTAACCTCGATGATAGCTAATACGGGAGTGGTGTACGGTAATATCTAATTAATATTGTTTTGAATCTAATTAATTAGTGCAGGGCGTGATTTAATCCCCTCGTGACCTGAGTTACCGTCTTGTGGAGTTCTAACAGCAAGTTATATTTTAGTGACATACAAAATGTCACATTGGTTTCATCGTAATCCAATTAAAGCGTCTAGTCCGATGAAATTTGACATTCTTTTACCAACAGAGAAACCTCCAAAAGTTGCTACAGAAATAACAAAGTAAGCTTTTACAATGTCAATTTTTAAATCTGTCAATGTTTAATATTCACTGAAGAACTTTGAAAACAGTGCGCCTCAAATTATTGGAATTGCTCTCAAATCACAACAGTCATCTTGGAGACGTTTCCGTTGCATTTACAGAATATCTTTCACTACTGAAAGGATTTTTGGAAGCACCAGTTGAGAGTGGAGGAGAAAGCAGGTTAAGACTTAGCATCCATTATCGCTGGACCAACTCATTAGGAGGTCGCACACCAAGGCAAGTAAGCAACATAACTGCAGTATTCTTATTTTTTGGTACAGTGTCCATGCTGATGCAGAGTTTGAGCTATTCTCAGTGATAATGAATGTTGCTATTTGGCACAGCAAACATGGTGCAGTATTAGCAGCCAGCGATGAGTAAGTAGTTGTTAATCTGACGTTATTCTCACTACGTTGCTGCACACTCTTGCAGAATTGACCTAGAAACAGCCAAGGAAGTTCATCGATGTCTCAAGATTGCAGCTGGTTATGTGCTCTATTGTAAAGTAAAAAGGCTGTATTTAATGTACCAATCTCATTGTTCTGTTAGGAACATGTATTGCCAAAACTTCCACCCACGACTGAGAAAGGTGTGGATTATGATCCAAGAATAGTTGATGCTTATGCTAATCAGTTCCAGGCTGAGGCTCAAGAAAGTGAGTCATTATTTCTAGCACAGGAGAATTGAATAGTTAACAAATGAATAGGTTAGTAGTGTATGAGAGCAATAAACGATTAATAAATGTATTTTCAATGAAGAAAATTTGTGGATTTTGCTCTACCCTTGAAAATTAATATCCTTGAACTTTTGTTTACTTGAAGAATTGACTAGAGTGCCTAAGCTGTTTTTAGCACCTACAATAACTTGCAGGGTGATGATTGCTTTATGTCACTTAAGAGTTGGGCACACACATGCCTATCATCACCCTGCAAGTTGCTGTAAGGTGTCAAAAACAAGATACTTAACTTAAGCAACTGTGCCAGACATAACTATGATCACAATAAGTTGAAATGTAACACACCATACAGTAGTAGCATTGTGGGGTGGCATGCATGCAATAGTCATTGCATATAGCTATGTAGGTATGGCCAGACGGTCGACAAAGCTGGTGTGTGTCACATTAGTTAACTACTGAGCCGCAATGACACTGGCTCAAGGATTGGTTGCATTTTAGTTAGCCTCAAAAATTGTTTCTCGAATTACCAACAAAATGCGTGTGATGAATGACTGTACCAACTAAATATGGAGACAATTGTAAGGTTGCTGCATTTACGTGATAACCGTATCAAACTTTTTGCTAGTGTGGGGCTCGCTCCGATTAGTGATAATGACTTGGGCCTAGAGATGCAACGATACACAATTTTGGTGTATCGATATATTGCCACTTGTGTATCACGATACAGCGATATATTGTACGATACAATCTAGTGTGAATTAACTGATCTTTAGAACTTTTTCTGAAATTATAGGTTGCAAAGCTGTAAAATTCACAACTATAATGCACAACTACAGCATCAGTTGTATGTATAAGTATACATTTTGATGGCGATACATCGATATATCACGACATTCGATAAATCGATATGACCTAAATGTGTATCGATACGGTATCACTGCCTGATGTATCACGATATGACAATATATCGATATATTGTTGCATCTCTACAGTTGGGCCATAATAATATGACTTATTATGACTTGGACTACTAATTTAGTATATGTTGTTATTATATACATGCATGTAACATGTTCATGCCATACATATTTGACTGAATAACATTTGATGTATCACTGTGTCTTATGAGATTTTTTATCATGATATATGATTTCTTTCTATTCAGTAACTTTGGCGAGAGCATTAGAGTTGAAGCACAAGCCATCAGTAATATACTCACTGGCTATGCAGACATCCAACCTGTTTACCGTGGCTGGTAAAGCATAAGTTAATTGATAATTGATTCATATTTAGGATAATTGGTGGTAATTGTGGGAATTATGCAGGCGATTCACTAAACACATTGGATGAAGCACAAGTTGGAAAGTGGATGGCCTACTTAAAACTAAAGGCTCATTTTTATAGCTCTTATGTAAGTTGTAGAGGGAAATACCAGTGGTGGATAACTAGTGCTGAGCAATATACCGACTTTGTAATCATACCGCAATATCATTTTCCTATACCGTCCAATTTTTTAAATACCACAGTACCATGAAGTACACTATTGTACCATACTCTTCCTTAAAATATATATATATATAAGCGTTCTCAACAAAGATGAGATTTGTGTATATAAATAAATATTTGAACTGGTATGATTACTACTGTAACTGAAGGCACAATGTGCTACCAATATATGCAATTCTTCTTTAGCACCATCTTTTAAAAGTTCAAAATGTTGCTTCTTAGGACCATTTACATACACCGTAATGTTTAGTCATACCGCAATATTACAAATAAGGTACTGTACCATTTGTAAAATATCAATACCACTCAGCACTATGGAAAACATGACAATGTCTAACCCACCAAAATATTGTAAGAAACAAAAGTTGAAGGACTAAGCTTACCAAGCTTTTTTGACAATTTCCTTATATCAATAATGGCTTGTTGAAGAAATTTGCCAGTCCAGGGTTTGTTCTGCCAAGTTGATGTCTTAGTTGATTCACCAAACTTAAGTCACACCAAACTGGCGATATTCTTATGTATTTAAATAATGATGTATTATTTGTGCTTGTTACATGTTGGAACATGTAACCACCTCATGGGTATGTTCATTGCACAGGCTTACTGTTTCTTTGGTCAAGATCTGTTAGTTCAGGAAAAATGTGGCGAATCCGTGAAAGCTTTACAACACAGTAGTGCTTGTAAGTTACGCCATTTCATCTCTTCAGTATCATCATACACCATCTTATCCATCAGTGTATGCAGCAGTGGAGAAGATGTGTGTCCGATACTCGCGCACAAAGGGTCCGGGAACAATTGCCAGGCCTGAGAGACACCCATTCTTCCAGAGGCTTGGGCCAATGATTAAATCCAGTCTGGATAAAAGCACAAGAGAAAACGGATTTATGTAAGTAGTACCAAGTTAAGAACAATATTGTATGGTGTATATCTTGCCATTTACTATAGTTACTATCAGAAGATACCAGAGGAAGTACCGGATATTCCTAGTGGTGTGGTGTATGGCTTAGCCACTCCAGAGGATCTCACCCTACCACCTCACAATCCATTGTGGACTGAAGAAGTTTATACTGCACTGTCAGACCAGAAGCCTACCTATCCTGCAGCTGGTTCACAAGAGATTGCACCAGTTCCTGAACCTGATGTTGCTCCCGGGGCAACTCCCGTACCAAAGACAGAATCGAGTTGTGTGATTGCATAAAATTAATTAAAAATTAGATTGACGCGCCTCTAATCAAAATTATTTGTTACGCGCTTCAACTCGTTAACTAAAATGTCGCTAGATTGTGAGTCAGGTGTGTTACAGCAAGCGGACGGATCTTCTACGTGTGTGTACGGTATGTAGTACTAATATACATAATTAAATACCATCTAGCACACACCAGGTAACAGCAGTGTACTGGTTGGCGTGTATGGACCTTGTGGGGTGCGCGTTAACAAGGAACTACACGACAGGGTGGTGCTAGACATAACAGTGCAATATGCCATTGGTCGTCAAGACAACCATACAGCTTTGATCAAAAGGATTGTCACGTGTGCATGCGAAAACTCAATAAAACTGGATACACATCCTCATGCAGCAATAAGCATAGCAGTGTTTATTAAGAAAGAGGACAAATATTTATTATCATGTATACTAACAGCTTGCTGTGTTGCCTTGTTGGATACTGGTGTAACAATGACCAATACATTTGGTGCTGTTACCATAGATCCTCACAGTTTGACCAGCCAAGTATGTTGAAATTGTATTGTGATATTGTGAGCGTCCTAGTGAAACCCACCCCAGCTCACACTTTCAAAATTGCTACTATAAATGTTGAAGAGGTGTAGAATCTGTATTTATATAGTTAGTTAAGTATGATAAACATCACTTCATCATTGCTACTTGAGTGAGATGTGTGTAACATACTAAACTGCTTCCCCCAGTATGGGCTAGGCTGGCTTTTGCTCAGAGCCTGGTCATATTATTATTTCATGTGATTACAGAGCAGTGAAGGTGATATACTATTAGTGTTGGACTGTACGAACAAGAAGTTGATGTTTTCACATTGCACTGTAACATTAACTGAATCACAGGTATGTATCAGCATGTAGAACATTTTCTGTTCATCATTGTTCTCTCAGTTCCTAGAAGGCCTAGTGATGGCTCAGAACAAGCTACTTGAATTGAATGAAATGTACCGAACTGTTATGACAACTAAACTGTCATCATTAATAAGAAGTCAATGAAAATTTGTAAAATATAAAATTTCATGGTAAAAAATTTATGGCAAGAGATTCAAACAATAGTATTATAGATTATATTTGGCTGGTTCAACAATGGTAGGTACATCGGTTGATAGCAATCAGTCCAGTGAGTAATGAGATGAAGCCTACAAGGGAGCATTGTTCAGTAATGGAGTCATCTAATGATACGTGTCAACTCACAACATAGCCTGAAGACTACCCAAATTGAAACACTGATTGCAGTGAGCGGCCTGAATACCATATTCTCCAGTTTTGATTTTATTCCCTCATCAATCATAGCCCACTAGAGTAATAAGCAAACAGAAATAACTATTTTATCAAGCCTGCATTATGAAGGGGTATAGGTATAGTTGACATAGTATCTGACTATACTATGTATACCCTGACATACTTACGTATTGAAATACTAAATACATCATAAATACTAACTAGGCATATGCAGATTTGCCTTGAGCACATCAGCAGTATAAGCGCCCCATGTATTGATAACGCCCACGCTAAACAAGGCACATTACACCCCTTGGGTATAAACAACCAAAGAGTAAAGCACCGTGTCAAAAGTGTAGGTACAATGCCACTGTAGTCTAATACTTTGGTGCCCTTGTTATTTCAGAAGTTTCGTGTGGTCAGGGATCTGGCACTGCCAAAAGACTTGCTAGGTTGGAATCTATATTAGAATGAAGAGCCTATCGCTACTAAGACCTTTATCGTGCAGCAGGGCTTTTCACTAGTAGAGCTCCACCAGTGCTTCAGTTAGTCTGGCGAAGCGCAAGGGTCTGGTCTGTTATGCACACAGTACTCATGTGGCTGGAATGTGAATTAAATGTACGTGAAGATTATGTGACGTAAATAAAACATCCTAAAACTCT
This sequence comes from Spongia lamella, assembly GCA_963930835.1. Lineage (NCBI taxonomy): Eukaryota > Metazoa > Porifera > Demospongiae > Dictyoceratida > Spongiidae > Spongia > Spongia lamella. Next base: position 7,087,450 of record OZ005753.1, read on the forward strand.
TCGACTTGATTGGTGCAATTTGAAACAAATTAGCACATCTATTGGGAAGAATAGCTTTCTCTATCGTGGAGCTGTAATCTGGAACAGTTTATCTCCTGCTTTGTATAGTACTGATCACTTATCAAGTTTTAGATGTCTATTTAAACAATTATTAAGTTAGTTATTGTTCTGTTATTGTATTATGTTCTATCTTGTAATATTTTTATAGCTAGCTATTTGTGTATGCTATGATTGTATAGGGCACTGCTGAAACACAATTCTTCAACTGATGTAGTTCCCTCTAAATTCATTAAATACTGCGATTTGATCGATGCTTCCACTATAGTGGAAGTTTCACGAGTACTGTGTGTGTAACAACAGACCCTTGTGCTACGCACCAGGGTCTGGTATGCTTCAGTATTGTTATCCTTTGGCTTTCCTTCACCAGCAAGTATCGTCCAATAGAAGAGGTTAATGCCTGGATCACAAATAACACACCCATTAAATGACTGAGGAGATTTCTTCTCAATAAGCAACTATGGACTGAACAAGCAGAAGATGAACTAATAAAACAGGTTAGCGTGGCATACGGTAAACTGCAGGGACCAGGCCTAGAGTTGTTGATAAGATTTTTACACCAAATTGACTCTACAACTGAACAATTAATTATAGTTACTATAGTTACACCATGTATGTATATTAGTTACCGTATATGTACAAAATTTTGAGGGACGTAAATTTCACGAATCCAAGTTTTTAACACAATATTATTTTCACAAATGCTAGTCCTTGTATTAATCAATGGTAGTATTCTAATATTTAAGACTAAAATTTTGCAAGAACGCTGTCTTCTGCGAAGTTCGTGAAATATACATCCCTTGAGAATTTGTATGTATACAGTATAACACGTTATTACGCATGTACCCATGGGTGGATCCAGAAACCCCCTTCATCTCAATTTTTTTAAAAATTGTCCATAAACTTTCTATATTAAAATAATATTGAAATAATATTTCTAGATCCGCCCCTGTGTATCAGTTGTATTTGTACATTTATATTTTAGTAGCTAACATCCGTGTGTGTAATAATACTGGCCTTTAAATTTTTAATTCATACTTATTGTATTTGCGTGGGCGGATCAAAGGGTTTAACAGTGCTATAATTGGGGCGAGCCTGAGCGAGCCCCACTCTAACGTGGAAAACGTACGGTGGTCCATGCGCGAAGAACCGCGGCGAAAAACGGGATTGCAACACACTACTGTAGTTTGGTACAGTGGTTCATGTACAAACAAACACGATAAACTTACGGATACTTCCATACAAGTGCTTTGGCATTGCAAAAATATCCGTCTTCATGTCCTGACGTTCCATATTAGGCTGGTACGGTCAACCATGCACGAACAATAAAACGGCACAGATTACGGCCACTCCATATTAGGCTGGTACGGTCAACCATGCACGAACAATGAAACGGCAAAGATTACGGCCACTCCATATTAGGCTGGTACGGTCAACCATGCACGAACAATGAAACGGCAAAGATTACGGCCACTCCATATTAGGCTGGTACGGTCAACCATGCACGAACAATGAAACGGCAAAGATTACGTCCACTCCATATTTGGTACGGTCAACCATGCCACGATGAACGAAACGGCGAAGATTACTGACTACATTAATTTGGCACGTGGACTCGATTACTGACTGCACTCATTTTGGGACGTGGACGACGATGGACAGAGAGGAGAGGCTGAGAAGAAGAAGAGAACAATATTTGGCTGGTACGGTCAACCATGTCACGATATCGTGGGGATGAAACGGCAAAGATTACTGACTATATTAATTAGGCATGTGAACTCTATTACTGACTCTGTACTCATTTTGGGACGTGGACGACGATGGACAGAGAGGAGAGGTTGAGAAGGAGAAGAGAACAACATCATGTTAGACGGAACAGAAACTGCAGAAGAGAGAGCAGAGGCTGGAAGCAAGGAGAGCACGCCAGAGACGTCGGCGTGCCATGATGTCTACAGAGCAGCGACAAACGTTGTTGCAGCGGAGAAGGGAAGCTTGACAACGTACTGAATCGATAGCAGAAAACCAACCTCTCGAAATTCCATCCTTTTGTACACGTGATCGTGATTTGCCGATTCCAATGTTTCCGTATATTACTGCATTCTACTCGTTGTCCACGGTTTTACTCTCCACACCGTTAAAACTGAAAGTGAAGTCTACTATTGATGCTTGTGTTAATTATGCCATGCAAGAGTAAGTGTTTTCTCTCATGCCAATAGCTCATTGGTTGTGGTAAATCCTTCACTGCTTCAGCAAAAGAACTCATAATAACTTCATGCATGCATCCTCAGGCTCGCCCCCTGATGTTGAACATCTGTCTAGTTTATATGCCATAAAGTGTCAGCAGGTAGTTATAGAACTGTGGTTGGGTAGTTATAGAACGATAGAGTAGTTATAGAATGATAGCTCATTGACACTTTTCATCAAAGAAAACCATTCATTTGTGTTTTATTCACACATCAGTAGTGTAAAATACAATAAAACACTTAAAGCACTGCTGCTTCGTTTGTATGAAATATACAGCTCTTGGTGAGGGTCTCGTGACAAATATAGCACTCAGCTTCGTACTATATTTGCCTCTCGACTCTCACCTCGAGCTGTATATCTTTAAGTAATACGTATCGATGTGGCCCAATTCTTAGTTCCTGCGTCATAGAAGACAGGCACCAACAAGGCCAGCAAATGGCTCTCCATAACTGTGAGCTTGTTTGCTTATATCATCATTTGGTGCTACAGTGTGATCCCTTGTGTTGCCTTTGCTTGTATTTGATTGGTGCAAGTTGAAGTGAATAGCGGGGAAACATCCATTATTCCTGCACAGTAACATTAAGTACAACTTGTTTGCATAGGTAAGAGAGGATATTCTGAAGACATTCAGAGAAGCTGAAAAGGAGAAGAAGCCTAATCCAAGCATGATGTTCACAGAGGTCTACAAAGAATTGCCTGTACACTTACAGAAACAAAAGGAACAGATGTGGTCACATGTGCACAACTATCCCTCCAATTACCCACTGGATAAATTTGAAAGTGATTAACTAAATTTATTTGTATTTATAAATATCCTAAAATAATTTAAATACAAATAGTCTTATGCTCAGTTAGTGTGTAATTGAATTACTGCATTTTGACCATTGATCATCCACTCAGTTGTCTTATTCTTTGCAGCCATTACTTTATCTTCATTTACGCCAGCCACAAGGTCAGCCTTTAGTGTACGTAATGCACACACCGACGCTGGATGGAATCCTCCTAATGATTCTGAAAATGGCGTGGCATACAACCAGTTACGATCTGCGACTAGTTTACGATAGTTCAGGTCACCCTTGAAGATGACCAATGATGATTCCTGAAGTTGAGAATATAGATCTGCAGAAACCGTCTTCATTGCTGCAAACTCATAAGGAGTGGTCCAAAAGACGTGATCTGTTAAAACCCAAACACCATCCGTTAAATGGTCCTTCCACATCTTTCCCAGCGTGGCTATATCAGGATGCTCCGAGGTCATCATTTGATCAAGCATCCAGTGTACGTCTTGTTGAGATACATCAGAAACAAACCACGGCAATTGTTTACAGTGGAACACCACCTGATTAACAAGCTTCATGTTTACTAAGAACTCAGCTAAGCACAGATCAGTGAACAGCTCAAAGCCTGCATTGTCCAGCACAATGTCGACTCTCTCTTTTACTATCATTGGAGATGAGAAAATCACACACTTTTATCAAATCCAGACAGGGTCTAGGAGTGTGGTGTTCAGTAGTTAAGTAACTATACAGGTTGTGTAGTGGAATGACACTTAATCCAACAAATCAGTAGTGTATTCTAGTACGTTCCAATTACATTCCGTGATGTGGTTGATGATACCCCAGCTATGTGACCCCCATATGTGCTTGTGTAATGCAGTGCCTTTGAAAGCATCTTTAATGGATAGCACACAGCTAGATATTTAATGTTGTAGCCAGTTCTTCATGTAATCAGCTTGAGGCATTTTACGTATGCATCCAATGGCTTGCTCAGTAATATTATAGTGCTTGTGAGCAAATAATGCACTGAGCATAGCATAGCAAGTGTATAACTCAATTGAATTAATAGCCATGCAGCTAAGTACAGAGTGTAACAGATCAACAGCCAAGTTTTTTCTGGGTGAACAGTTTCAATAGGTTTCCCAATGCAAGAGGCTTTACACTGCGATTGGGAGAAGAGATGAGATGGAGGGATCAGTGGAGTACTGTCTTTTTGGGACTTCATGTGAAATGACATACCAGTCATACATTGACATGATAACCTCTACTCCACCACAACAGCAACTGATCATGATACACAGAGGACATGAGAACATGACAAGCTAGGCCGGAGGCACATTATAACACATGACCACAGCTATGTATATCATAAATGATGAAAGTTTAGCATGACTAAACAAAAGTTATGAAATTGCTCAGAAGCCATTACTGATAAGGAAATTAGCATTGATTCGTCAAACTTCAGTCATTTACACAATATGTTATATGCACGAGCAACAGAGTATACATGCAAGGGTAAAAGAGGCGTGGCTTGATATACACAGTTCATGATGATACCACATTCAGCCGGCAGTGCTATATATGTGTGTTAAAGCACTGCCGCGAGTATGTACAGAAAATACAGCACGAGGGGGTGTGTCGAGAGGTAAATACAGCACGAGGCGTAGCCGAGTGCTGTATTTACCTCGAGACACCCCCCGAGTGCTGTATTTTTCGTACATGACGAGCTAAGGCAGTGCTTTAACTGTTATATAGTATTTCTTGCCGGATTCAGTCGTCTATAAGGCGCAGACGGCCTGAAGCAGATCGTGGAGCGCGATGGTTCAAGTTCTTAGAAGGTCGAGCCTCTGTTTACGCTACCAACCAACTGAACTAGGCATGAATTATCGATGTAGCTTACGTAGCTAGCTGTTGAGGTGGCGTGGCATAGTGTCGACAAGCAAATCGACAACACCATTAACTCGAATGAATCATGCAGTTCCGGCGATTAGTGATTTCGACAAGCAAGACTAAGGTGGTAGATAACAAAAAGAACTCTATTTTACGCGTTTTTAACAGATAAGTAATGGATTTCATTTGAAATCAGTTGGTTACTGCTACCAACATCTGGAATTTCACACCTATAACAACAACAATTATTTACATAACTGTACTGTATTCACGCATAACTGTACTTTATTTTCCATACAGCACACTTGCTACTTTATGGAATATAAAGTACACTTTTGCCCTTTGATCCTCCCACGCAAAATACTTTATATACATAGATGATGTAGTTATCTCATCATGATGGACCAAGGTGAGATCATCATGTTGACAAAACATGTACTTGTGGGATTGAGTTTTTTAATTAAGCGGCCTTAAATATAGTACTTTTGTGGTAAAGCTGTTAAAAAGTAGTACAAAGTTGTTTTAAGCCGAAATTCTTACTGTAACACTATAGGCTGGTCTTATTTTATAAGCTCCACAATGCACATGCAGGCCCGGCGCCTATGCTACAGCTGGTGTGGCCATGGCCGCACCACTTTGATCAATATTCACCAAGGAAACTTGGAACCAGCTTGCAGGATTCCCTCACAACAGTCATTACAGTAAACACTTACATAATTACCTCCAATCCATTCTAAGAATATAGCGTATCTACAAATACTAATAAATTCTAGCTCCACAACACAATCATTGTCTTCTATTTAATGCACAACAAGGTAATTATTATAAGCTCATGTGTTTCACAGTTGCTATTTACTGAAAAGCAGTAGGACTTGTTTGATTGGTTAATCAGGCTTCATTTCACATTAATAGCCTCTTGAGAAGACACACAGTCACATACACACACGCATACTGACTTCCTGGAAAAGCAAAGCGTAGAATAAATGTTATGTGTTAAACCCACAATCAAATGTAATATAAATAAACTGAAGCCGTTGTTAAGGAAGCTTTGAGCTGCTGTGCATTTGCCCACGCACAAGAAGTGGTATATATATTAGTCATACCATGGGCACTCGTCGTTTGGCTGATAAATATGCCCTCAGCCTGAGGGCCGAGGGTGTATATATCAGGCAAACCATCTGTGCTAAACCAATTTTCATGTTTATGATGTCATTATAACGTCTATGACGTGTAAAAAGCTTGCGCATGTGATGCATCAATTATCGCCCACTGTGATCTATTATTGGGTACCTGTGCTTCTTCTAGTATCTATTATCAGCCAGTGCTTAAACTTTGTGCTGTAACTTCTATTAGACTTATCGGATTGTTCAGATATTTTTGTAGAATATAAAAGATATTTAGCCAAGTGAGTCATGTGGTTTTGGCATTACTATGAGTTTCCATTGTCACAATATAATGATACAGGTATTTTTATTTTAAGAAACCACCAAAGTAACAACCTTACCATGTATGGCTTCTTGGTACTCATGAATATTACAAGTCTGTTTTAATAATTCTAGTAATTTGTGACAATACATAGTGGCTGATAAATTATTGGTAGTTTACATTGTATTTCTAAACTTCTAGCAAACAGCTAACTTACTAAAGCTTTCAATTTCATTGACAATTTATAAACTTTCCAGTGTAACAGCAACCGGTGTAGCTACTTGCAACAAAAGCTCCAAATTTCTGATAGATGAACCAGAATTATCCAAAAACCCAGAATGCAATAATGCTCCAGCACGCTGCAAGATTGAATGAAGAGATGACGTTGCATGTAGTGTTTATGCATACGTGATAGAGTCATTGAATAACAATGTCAGTAGTTATTGCTACACTAACAGTAATATTCAACAAAATTTACTAATTCTGATGCAACTTTTCTACCTCCATGCACAAAGTGTTAATGAATTCTCAATTGCAGCGCGTATTATGCACTTATCAATTGTTCGCCCCACTATCCCCCCTGGGGCACTAGGTGGGGATGGGTCGGGATTTGACAAAGTCGTGATCAGATGCTTCACCCTTTGGGCAGGTCAGGCAATCAAATCCCCACCCAATCCTTGTTCCTTACAGGGCGGGATGTTTATGTGGGGATTTGACAACTTAAAGGGTCAAATTCCCCACCCTTGGGGCATGTCTTTCATTCAAAACCGAGGAAAATGTTTTGAATTTACTGCGATGGTCATTATTCAGCTGTACTATGGATGTTAAATCTGTTGCTTATATGGCTACAATGAGACCTTGCTTGGAATATGCCAGTGTTGTATGGAACCCCCACACAGTGTCTGATATAAATATTATTGAGGCAGTCCAGAAGAGGGCAACTCGGTGGATCTGTACTAGATGGAATTCGTCCACCTATTCATGGGACAAGTCTTATGATGATTGTTCACATGAGCTAAACTGGCCCACTCTTGCTCACCACCGCCACTATTACATGATTGATTATATTCATAGCATGCTCCGAGAAATTCGCATTCATTTGTAACATTAACAGAACATATTTATGTAACATTAACAGAACATATTTACTTAATATTATATTGTATGATGTTGTAAGGCTTCATGCACATGTGCAGGGCGCGTGCGGGCGGCTAAAAATACTTAGTTACAAGTTATAATGGAGGCGTAGCTAAGAAAGGTTGGCTTTGGCTCCTTGAAGTAAACGGCACAAGGTGACATTTGGGGGCTTGTCCGGGGAGAAGAGAGAAAGAAAAGAGTAAAGGGAGACAGGGCTGGAGAAGGAAGCTTCGTTTCGTCTAACCTGAGACGCAGAATCTGTGGTACTGTGGAAAACGAACGGTACCTACAAAGGTGACATAATTGTCTCGTGAGGACAATTGTTTTTGTTTGCATTCACTCCATAGAGTAATGGAAGCTCTGCGAATGCAACTGGATGGCCTACAGTGGGAGGTTAATAGGCTAGAAGCTGAAAACAGTAGCCTAAGGGCTCTAGACACAAAAGCTAGTAGGCTAGTGGACCTGGAACTTGAAGTAGAGCAGGTCACGAAGGAATTACAGAGTCTCCAAGAAGTCTTATCGATGAAGGAAGCTGAGTTTGTAGAGGCAAGTAATTCGAAGGAGAAGCAACTCGAAGAAGCCACTTTGATAAGAATACAGGGAGCAGAAAATGAGTTGTACAATTTGCGAGAGCAGCAACAAAAGCAGAATGAGCTGCATGAGGAGGAAATGAAGCAGCTTATCAAACAACTCGAGCAGCTACAACAAACTGCTGAAAGAGATCATGAACACAGTGAATTGACACGTCATCGTTCCCTAGAAGTGGAAAGACAAAAGTGGGAGGCGAGAGAGAGAGAGAGAGAGAGAGTGTGTGTGTGTGTGTGTGTGTGTGTGTGTGTGTGTGTGTGTGTGTGTGTGTGTGTGTGTGTGTGTGTGTGTGTGTGTGTGTGTGTGTGTGTGTGTGTGTGTGTGTGTGTGTGTGTGTGTGTGTGTGTGTGTGTGTGTGTGTGTGTGTGTGTGTGTGTGTGTGTGTGTGTGTGTGTGTGTGTGTGTGTGTGTGTGTGTGTGTGTGTGTGTGTGTGTGTGTGTGTGTGTGTGTGTGTGTGTGTGTGTGTGTGTGTGTGTGTGTGTGTGTGTGTGTGTGTGTGTGTGTGTGTTAGACTGCTAAGTTTACCAGAGGGAAGTGATAAATCAGTGGGAAGTATTGTTTCACTTGCAGTCAGCCATGCCCATATAGACGTTGTGGGTGAAGAAGTAGCTGAGAAGAGTGGAACCTCAAACTCAAAGGAAGTAACACTGAAACACCTGCAGTGACTATCCCACAAGTTGTTGAAAGTTGTGTTGTATCTTCCTTACCTAGTGTTCCTATACTGAATCAACTACTCCCTATTACATGATTTTCTGGTGAAGAACAACCGGACGGAGAAACATTCCAGGACTGGTTAGAACAATTTGAGTCTATGGCACAGTTGGGAGGATGGAATAGCCATGCCAAGCTGGTCAACTTGTCTACCAGATTACGAGGATCAGCCTACTCATTCTACAGATCTTGTACGGCTGAGCAACGAAATGACTATAAGCTGTTAGTTGAACAGTTAACTAAGAGATTCACACCTGTGCAGATTCAGCCCATCCAGAGTCACATGTTTCATGACAGGCAGCAGAAACTTAAAGAGACAGTAGATGAATATGCTGACCGCTTAAGAAATTATTCACCAAGGATTATTTTAATCTGGCTCGAGGGGGCCACGAGGCAGAAGTCATGGGTCAGTCAGTTTTAGTAAATCAATTTATAGCTGGATTGAGACCTGAACTGAAAGCCAAAGTTGTGGGCAGTGAAGGTAGTAAGGAGCAACCACCAGATTAGAAGAAGCAAAACAGAAAGAGTTAGCTATGGTGACACCTAACAATAGCCAAAGGAGACCTGGAGGCAAAAGGGAAGCAGCCACCCCACAACCACAACCGGCAGGTGCTTCTACAACATCATCAGAGAACCTTGGTAAGAAGTTTGGAATATCAGTCACTGTTAAAAAGAATTGTTTTAACTGTGGCTTAACTACTCACTTGGTCAAGGACTGTCCTTATCCAAAGCAGCTAGGGAAGGATAAAGAAACTCGCAGGGTTGATTCGCCAGTTGCACTGGTCACACCAGAGAATGAAACCAAGATGATAATGGAGAGAACCACAGCTCTACAAAAAGAACTAAGGAAGACAAGTAGAAGTAGCAGTGGAGGAGGCTACAGTGAATGGAGTGTATTTCTCTGATGAGACAACACTGACGAAGCTTGGACCAGCTGTCTACTCAGAAGTGGCATTACTCATTGGAGTAAGAGCTGTTTGACATGTGCTGCTTATGGTAGAGATCAGTACGTCCACCATTAACACCAATACCTGTCTCAGGACCGTTTGACCGTGTAGGAATTGATGTAATCAAATTTCCACGTTCAACAAAAGGTAATCAATACGCTGTTGTATCTTACCAAATGGACAGAAGTATTTACAGTGTCAGACCAAACAGCTGCAACTATAGAGTGATAGAAATTGTTAGCCGTCATGGCGTACCCACTGAGATTCTATCAGACAGAAGAAAAGTATTCCTATCAAGTTTGATGAAGGAGTTAGTTAAACTTCTTGGAATTCACCAGACAAACACTACAGCCTATCATTCACAAACGGATGATATGGTAGAGCGGTTAAACCGCACCCTCACCACTATGCTTGCAAAGACTGTTAAGAAAGGAGGCCGTGATCGGGATAGACACATACTCTATGTCCTATTTGCCTATCATTCCAGTGAGCAACAATCAACTCGAGAATCCCTACTGTATGAATGTGATCCTTGATTACCTACTGAAGTGGCTTTGAGTCCAAGCAAGACTAAACAGCAAATGGATTTACATGAATATGGTGTCTATGTAGCTGAAAAGCTAGCTGAAGCATGGGATCTTGCTCAAAGAAAGAAGGCCCAGAAGCAGCAGAAGAAGACATATTATGATCAATATGCCAGGGCCCCTAACTTTGCAGTAGGAGAGAGAGTTTTCTTGTTCAAACCAGCTGAGCGAACTGGAGAGCACCGCAAGCTGGCTAGGGCTTACCATGGACTGTACAGAGTGATGAAGTTAACACCTAACAATGCCCACATCAGAAGAGTGGATAAACAAGAAGACGAATTACTCTTGGTGGCAATTGACAGACTTAGGAGATGTCCAGATGAAATAGTGGATACCTTTTACCCCCCTGATCGCCCAGCCACTACTAGAAGTCAGAAGAAACGTCAGCTGAGGGCAGCTGAGGGCAGCTGAGGGCAGCTGAGGGCAGCTAACTTAAGATAGGGGGATATGTCTATCCAGGATGGTACGTTAAGGATTATCCCAACTTGTCTATCCTATACCAATGGTACAATGGTACAATGGTACGGGATGAACACTTAAGAATGAAGGATTGTACGTTAAGGATTATCCCAACTTGTCCATCCTGTACCAATGGTACGGGATGGACACTTTGGAATGAATCTATCCAGGATGGTATGTTAAAGATTATCCCAACTTGTCCATCCTGTACCAGTGATACACTTACTGTATATGATTGGTTAGTACATTAGGATTATCCTAAGTTATCCATCCTGTCCAATGGTATTTCAGGATATGTAAAATCCCAATGGACATCTGATGACATCCTTGGACATGTATGTCTTTGCCGTTTCATCCATCGTGGCATGGTTGACCGTACCAGCCAAATATGGAACGTCAGGACATGAAGACGGATATTTTTGCAATACAAAGCACTTGTATGGAAGTATCCATAAGTTTATTGTATTTGTTTGTACATGAACCACCGTACCAAACTACAGCAGTGTGTTGCAATGCTGTTTTTCGCTGCACTTCTTCGCGCACGGACCACCGTACCATTTTCCACGTTAGAGCAGGGCTAGCCCCAACTAAGGTTTTTTAAGATGTAAATTATGTTCATTTTTGTGGTAGTAAGTCTTAATTGTTTTATTGCAATTCTGTGATTGGTAATTGTCTTGCATGTTGTATGTAGTTACTGTGTGTTTTGTAGTTAGTATAATTATTATGTATGTGTGTTCTGTATACAGGGAAGATACTGTGTACAGGCTTCGTGCCTTTTGTACCGCCATTAGCTACCTGATGGATAAATTGGATAATGAATAAATAAATAATAAAATCCCCTTATGTAGCCCCGGGGGGATAGATAGGCGCATTAAATTTAGCGGTTTTGCAGTTACACAATAAACCACAAATATCTCAACAATAAGTATTCTTCATATCCGGCTCACCTACTTACTAGGGCGTGTCCGTTCTCTAGAGCGTTGCTTTCACTTCAGTCCGCCATCCGAAGCCGGGACTCCCCGCCAGACTCTTACTGTTTCCTGTCATCATCTGTAAATCTTATCAACACTATTCCGCTACAATTTAAAGTTGTCGACATGAATGATTGTGGAGTTCCTGATGAAAGAAAAACACTAAATCATTTTAAGAATTCTCCTCAAGGTATGGCAGCTGTCTATTTGCCGGATATTACACAGTAAATTTCACGTATTTGAAAATAATTCTGTGTTAATTGTAATTCTGTAAATCCCCATACAGTGAATACTACTCCATCACTGAAAGATCTCCAGCAATATTTCACTCCACAATATGCTGTACAATGGAGAGTGATAGGAACACAACTGGGTCTACGCAGTGCAACACTTGACATCATTGAACATGACAATCATTACAAAGCTAGAGAGTGTTGTAATGCCATGTTGAAAGAGTGGCTACAAGTGGACACCACTGCCTCCTGGAAGGAATTGTTTACTGTCATTGAGTCACCTGCAGTGTTCTGCAGTGCTCCTGATAAAGGTGACTAAAGGTGACTAGCTTTGTATATATGCATTGTGTATGTACAGTAGCTAGCTATATGTGAGTGAATGATTGTGTATTATGTTGTCTTTACTAACTAGCTACTCTACTGACCTCCAAACTGGACCAGTTGACTATCACTGATAAAGGTAACCTCTACACATTATTGTATGCTCCAATTATAACTACCTTGTTATTGTAGGAGTTGAGGCAGTCACCATATTATCCAAGAGGGTAAGAGAGGTTAACATACAAACACAGTTAAGAGTTGATGAAGAGGCTTGGCCTCCAGAGCCACCAAAGACATTTACGCCACTTGTATTAATCCAACATCAAGGTCATCGTAACTTAAAGCAATCCACTGCAATGGCTGAATTTGTTGAGCGAGGTCATATTGACAAGGTTGTTTCTGTAACTAAAACTGATACACTTCCCAAACGTCCTAAGCTAGACAGCCATCAGCCATTACAAGAGGTGCTTGACACTAGCAAGGTCACAAAAGAAGTTGCAGAAATCTTAGCCCCACTGGAGACAAGTGATGATCCCCAATTTATCTTGATCGAGGGAGCTCCTGGGATAGGAAAGTCTTTATTGTTAAAACATATAGCATACCGTTGGAGTATACAGGAAATATTACAAAAATTCAAGATAGTTCTTCTTCTATGCTTGCGTGATCCTGCTGTACAACAAATGTCCTTCATCGATGATCTTCTCCAGTCATACTGTAAAAGAGACAAAGATGCCACTGAAGTTGTTTCTGTATGTAGGAAATACCTTGTGAATAATAATGGTGAAGATCTTGCTTTGCTCTTTGATGGGTACGATGAGTATCCTGAAAGATTACGAAAAGATAGTTTAATTGCTGACATATTGAAACGAGTAGTGTTACCTTGTTGTGGCTTGATTGTATCATCTCGTCCACATGCCTCGGTAAGCCTCCGACAACGTGCAACAGTGAAGGTAGACATCTTGGGTTTCACTGAAGCTGAGCGAGAACATTACATCAAAGAGTCAATGAAGGGTCAACCACAGAAAATTGCTGAACTCACACAGTATCTTCAAGCTCACTCAACGATCAGTAGTTTGTGCTTTGTACCCTTCAACCTTGTCGTCTTGGCTTACCTGTACAAACAGGGATTCCTACCTCAAAATTCTGCTGAATTATACAATTATTTTATTTGCCTTACCGTCTTCCGACATCTTGCCAAACATGGTCATCATCTCCAAGGTAACATCACCAAGCTGACCGATCTTCCCGAGCCCTACAATAAAATAGTTCAACAACTGTCAAAGTTATCACTAGAGGCTCTTAATGATGACAAGTTGATTTTTACCTTGGAGGAGATCAAAGCTGCTTGTCAAAATATTAAAGATACCCCAGGGGCCATTAATGGCTGTGGTCTCCTACAAGCAGTAGAGCACCTTGGCTTCACTGGAACGACGACAACACTTAATTTCTTGCATTTCTCCATGCAAGAGTATTTGGCAGCTCATCACATCGCTAACCTTCCAGCTTACGAAGAGCTGAAAATCATCCAAGAGAAATTTTGGAGCGACATTCACTTCAACATGTTCTCCATATACGTGTCAATCACAAAGGGACAGCGACCTTCTTTCAAACATTTTCTTTGTGGTGGAAACAAAGCGATCGCCATTTCTGACGAATTCCTCAACGATCAATTACAATGTCTTCGCCTCTATCGCTGTTTTCACGAAGCTGGCGATGTTGATATTTGCAAGACTATAGAGCGATCAGTAACATTTAGCGATAAAGAGATTCATCTTGTGGGCACTAGATTAACAGCTAGCGATGTGGAGTGTGTTACAGTATTTCTTACCTCATCGTTCAACAAGGAGTGGGTGTGGCTTAGCTTGTTCCGCTGCTACATACAAGATCATGGCCTTCATATACTACATCGTGGACTACTCCATTGTAGGAACATTACTATTGATGAGCTGTGGTTGAGCGATAATGGCCTAACAACACAATCATCCTCCTTGATCAGTGACATTGCTGTGAAGTGTAAAGTGAAGGTGTTAAGGATTGCTGGTAACCCCACTATTGGAGAGAATGAACAACTCTACTCCATGTTGTCCAACCCCTCTACTGTACTAGAGGAACTGTACATGAGCGGTACTAAGTTATCATGCAGAGCAGCCATTGCTATGTTTACAGCAGTGAAGGATAATAATAAACTAAAGGAGCTCTACATTATCAACAATGCCATCACTGATGATGCCTGTGATGCCATTACTACAGCACTGGAGAGGAACAGTTGTTTGGTTACACTGTGGATGTACCGCAACCCACTGACTGGTGAAGCCATAGTAAACATAGTGAATGCCCTGAAGGTTAATAATACATTACAACTGCTAGGGCTTCCCTATTTCCCTGAGGACACTGAGAAGACAATTAGTTCTCTACAAGAAGTTATTAACAAGAATAGACAAAGCCGAGGATGTCAAGTGAAGTTGATGATTGACTAGGAGTAGCTTTTAGTTCTTTTCATTAGTTTACTCTTTGTAGCTACTGCCATTTTATGACTAACTATCCACAAGTGTTATTAACAACTGTTGTATTCTAAAGTTGATAAAAGTTTTATTAAATGTTTTTAACGACAAATTGTTAACTCGATAAGCTAAAAGCCATTAAAATACGATAACATCAACTACACCTCCCTCAGTGCTGTGTGGAGAGTTCTAATAATTGCTCACTGTCAGAGATGGGGTAAAGCACATTGAAATGACTCAAGTACAAAGAGCACTGATCATGAGATTATATATACATTGATACTGGCGGATAGCTGTAAACCACACTGCAGTAATTGTGAGCATACAGTAAAAGCTAGTGGATATACATTTGATGTTAAGATTATAATATTGTAACTAGTAAGATGATCCTACACTGATCATGATCACTGATCACACTGACTAACATTAGTAGCCAGCTGCAGTCAGTGTCAGTTATTCTATAGGATTTTAGTATTGAGAGGGAAATTAGTAACTTTGGGAGTGTTAACTTGAGTAAGAGCAATCATCACTTGTACTGATCAATACTCTCCATGACTTTTACATGTTTAAAAGGTAAATTATGAGGATTCCCCTGACATTACTGAAATAAACACTGAATTGTAAACTAGTGTTGTTAGTGGAAGAGCAAATTTTACAGATTGATCACTGACAAATGATCCGGCAACCATGCATGAATTTTCTAATAAACTCTACAAGTTTACCGAATTCACTCAGTGTAAACACAACAAAGTTTGAATTCACAATGTAATGGGAACCAGACATCTTGCCATAGGTCAAAAACGAGGGGTTTGCAGAATGGAAAATTTGCATTTCAAAATCTTTAAGCAAGTCAAAAATTTTACAAAGTAAAATTTCAACGGTTGAAGAGGGAGTTAAAATTTCAGAAGTCACATTCCATCTGAGAACTACAAGATTTCGAGCTCGTTGCAAATACCTCAAGTGAAAATGTTAAATTAACTTCTGCTCTTTGCAAAACTGAGTTTTTAAAAGTACGTTAACCCATCTCTGTTACTGTAATTAGTAGTTAACTAACAATTCACTCACTTGTTTACTGTCGCTGGTCTCCCAACAATAAACAACAATAACAACAATTAATAACAACTAGTAACTTTAGCTGACTACCTAATAACCTACTGAACACTAGAAGCTGCTTCAGGAGCTCCTGCTGCTAACATTTCAGCTAAAGCAAAATTAAGTTCAGTGAAAATTTCTTTTTAGCCTTATGAAAGTAGTTTAAACTCAACAACAAAAAGTTTTCAATGCACAAAATGCTCAACAAACTTAACCCACAGGTTTCAGTTTTCAAAACAGAGTTACAAACTAAAGCCAATTTAGCTCCTGAGCAGTTTAGCTAGCTAATGTCTAAACCAACTGTTCAATTTGAGTAGACCTTAAAAATTCAACTGAAACTATTAACCAACTGGCCTAGCCTAATAAACTGCTCTATATTTCAATTTTTACACTCCTAATGGCTAACTAGTTATTAGTTTAACTTGCTAACTACACTAAGTGAAGTTTACACTGCAACTCCATCTTTCATTTTTTGTTCTTAGCAACCAGATAAGCAGCTGGAAAGTACAGCCGCCTTTTTAAACCGCTAAAATTTGTATTCATGTGATGACGCAATGTACAAATGACCGCTGACAAATGACACCTTTGATATTGTTGAGGCAACCACTGAACTACTCTAATAGAACGTTCAGCATCATAACATCGACATAGATATATAGTATAGAGCGCGCGAAGGCGCTAGATATCGACAACGTGACAAGGGACCAGTTAATAAGCTAGTTACATAATCTACTACAGTAGTAAGAGTTACCTACTGATCACAAAACTGTAGTATCAACAGAACAACTTGAACAACAGATCTCTGATCAACAGAACAATTATCGCTATATCGCTGACTGTACTATTAGAGAGTTTTGATTGATCACTGTATAGTGCTTGCTAGTAAAATAATGCACTGAGGGAGCATAGCTATAGCTCAATTGAATGAATTGTAAAATATAACTTAGTATAGTGTAACAGATTAAGTGAATGGTTTCAATAGGTTGCCCAATGCAAGAGGCTGCTTACAACCAGTTTACCATGCACGTGTACTGTAACTGTATGATAGAAGAGCTCTTGATGCTTTACATCTGTAACTACCATCCATGAATTCATCTAGTCACTGTGTGGTCTCACCTTAAACGCACCACTTTCCCTGTGCATATAACATACTGTAAACGACTGAAGTTTGGCGAATTTGAATTTCCTTATCAGTAATGGCTTCTCAAATTTTTAGTCGTGCTACACTTTCATCATTTACGGTATACATGTGTTATAATATGCCTCCTAGCTTATCATATTCTCATGTCCTCTGAGTATCGTGATCAGTTGCTTTTGTGGTGGAGGAGAGGTTATCATGTGGTTAACATCAAGGCATGACACTAGACTGGTATGTCATCTCACATCAAGCCCCAAAAACACGTGTCCAGTTGAGTACTCTGGATCCACTGATCCTCAATCTAATCTCTTCTCTCAATTGTTTCACCCTTGCAATCTTTAACAAGGAGGTGAAGGGCCGCATTTACATTACATATCTTCAGAAGAGAATATTTCACTATCACAATATCAGATATTTCTAGTCCAGTGATCACTCTGATAATGCACTACAAGGGAGGTGGAAGTGGATGGCCATGCCCTCTGGCCTAAATTTCAAGACAGAAATTCACTTCTAGTGACAGTGGCTATTACCTCAATTGGCCCCACAACTTTCAGTAGCTAAAAACTAAACCGTCATCGGTCAATAAAAATTTATGATAATAAATTCAAACAAAAAAATAACATTGCAAATTAGATTATGTATTTGGCTGGTCCAACAATGGTATGTTCACTTCATCACGATGATACAGTTGGTAGAGCTTGATACATCGGTTGATAGCAATCAGTCCAGTGAGTAATGAGATGAAGCCTACAAGGGAGCATTGTTCAGTAATGGAGTCATCTAATGATACGTGTCAACTCACAACATAGCCCGAAGACTACCCAAATTGAAACACTGATTGCAGTGAGCGGCCTGAATACCATATTCTCCAGTTTTGATTTTAGTCCCTCATCAATCATAGCCCACTATAGGGTTGAGAAGGAATCAACAAGATGTGTCAATACACAACACAGAACTCAAAATATTCTATTATGATTTTACACAACAAAATAACATTTAATGTTTTCTTTGTTCGTCACAACCCAATCAATTGTCATTAATTACATGATCAATTTACTATAATTTACTACAATTGGGGTGAAACTGAGCACACATACTTAATATGGCAGTAATCCTTTACATGCACTTCTATGGAAGCTCAGTAATTGATGCCAACCATTTAAGGTGCATGATTAATTTACTCTGAAAATATGTGCAAGGTATCCACTTATATCCTAGTTCGTAAACGAGACCATTACACTGATGACTCGCTAGTGTGGGGGCTCAGATAGCTGGATGATGGGCAGAAATGAATGTTGGGCAGCAGATAGTGAGGGAAAAGAATACCTTGTCATCCCAGCCTACCATCAGCTACTGAGGCTGACGCCTTGTCGTCATTTAGCTGGGACAATTTGCTGTTTGAGTGTGCAGTGATGATGGAAGAGGGGAGGGGAGGGGCTGTAGCACCTCCAACTTCGAAAATCCATGGACAGAGTCCCTTTAAAGATATGTCAGTATTTGCCTGAAGTACTCTAATATAACATCTTCTGCACCTAAGACATTATTCCTTATCCATATTCTAGCCGCCACATGCAATAACAATACTCTGCAGTAATTTACTAGTGTAGGATAACATTACGATGATTACCCTCAAGGTCAGCTAGAAGTTTCTTGTCAACTAACATTTCAAGGCGACCATTTTTTGGAAATAAATTTTTGGAAACCAGGAATGTGCCCACAGTGGTCAGCACTGACCACCACTCAGATAAAATGACGACCACTACAAACTCACTGACCAGTAGTAAAATATCAGCATGAATGAAAATGCTCAGTCTTGCTAGCCACTTAATACACACAATAAAGTGTTTACAAGCAATCCTACACAGATACATGCAGTTGGAGCATAGGGATGTCACGATGTAAAGTTTTTCATGTCATATGTCATGGAGAATTATGTCACAACATGTCATATGTCACGATATAAACTATATTTGGTTTCACAACATTTACATTGATGTTAACATCATAATGTGCATTATAAAGAGTTATCTATGTCATGACATAAAGCAGATCATATTGTGGAATTCTATGTCACGACATGTCATATGTCACGATTATCGCGGCATCCCTATAGAGCATAGTTACATATTACAGATCACTAAGCTTCGGAGATTTAAAACCCGTTATGTAACCACCACTCTCTTAAACCTCCCTGGGCAGAAACTGCTAGAAATATCCAAAAATATCTCCCTCCAAAATTTTCCCTCTATACAATATTTCAGATTTTAGAAATATGCATGACTACCATCAGTATGTATTAAAATACTAAATACAATATAAATAATAAATACATAATATATATACACTTACCTCATCAATGTAGAATATAGGGAAATAAAGTGGTGGATTAATATTATGAAACCTACACACACACACACACAAGTCATGTAATGACAAGTTGACTAACTGCTTACGGGAAAAGTATCGATGATTTTGTGACATTAATGTTAACCTGAAGTTGCTGGTGAACATAAAGAGTAGAGCCAGTGATCTGGAAGAGAATACAATGAGTAATGGTGAACAATTGACATCACATCTCTTACTGGTTCAATATCTACAAAGATATCATCCACACTACGATCAGGATCACGAACTCCTTCTACGGCACTATGCAGTGATGGGTCACAGTCTAAGAAGTGCGGCTTTGATGCATACACAGGAGCCTTGGGATCCTGAAGAACACCGAGGTACAATAATCCATCAGGTGTTATGTTTTCGTAAGTCCAGTAATCTGGGTTAGGTTGAAATTCTTTTTCTTCTACTCGAAAACGATATGCATCAATTCCTAACACTGATGTCTTCTCAGTAGACCTCAGGCGAAAACTCCTGTGGAGAAATTATGACAACATTGTAATGAACACAACACTTGCACCTCTGAGTGTCACTGATAAATGCTACAATTTCTTCATCTTGATCAAGAAACGGTTGCCATACTATTCCTTCAGTGCCGGCGACACGATCGGCAGAATTTCTCCAATTGTCTAAATATTCACTACCAGCCCACTGAATGAGCAGAGCTGTTAGGCGAGAATTTATTTCACCAGAGTGGATGATACTGGTGTGCAAACGATCAAATTCTGAATTGTTGTACTGGAAACTGATGTGATCTGATGGCACTTGCCTAAACTCCTTTAATTTCTGAAGGAAATTATCAGTGTAACTCCAGAATAAGTCTCCAGCCCTAGCAGATACCAACAATTGTGGCTTTGGCCATATTAGCAGTTCAATGAGAAGCTTTAGTAGTGCGGTCTCACCGCGCTCCTCAGAAGTATTTAATGCAGTCTGCAATGAACACAAAGACAACTACAACATTTGTAGCTCTCCTTGCTTACCACATAGACAAAGTTGATGGTTGTGATCATATCATTTTCAGAGAAGTTTCCAAACTGTTCAAAATGAAAGGTGCGGCTCATGTTATATGAGATGGTCCCATTAGTATGATTGTGATGCAATATGTTCTTCACTCTCCTCTCTCTATGTCAAATGACACACATGCACAAATATTTAAGACAAAATTTACTTCAAAAGGAACTATTAATCCACCGGAGTATCTTACAAAAATTTCAATGCTGTTACACAGACAGCAAGCAATGTAGTTGGTTAATTCTGTCACATGACATTGTATTTCTAAATAATTACCAATACCCCAAAATCCTCCTGTGCCAACACCTTACATATAAGGTAATCATGTAACAAGTTATTACCAAGTCTTAAACAGTTAACACATGCACAGGGGAGCTACCAGAGAAGGGGGTAGTTTATTATGGTCCCCAGGATACAAAGGGCCTCATATTTTTAGTTGAATTGACTAAACCGTGTAATACGACACATGGGCCGCAGATTCTCCCCAGGCCCCTTTACCAGCCCTGCACATACATATTATACAAAGGCTACCTGTCCATTAGAAATGCACATATGAATCTTGTGTGTATATTACGTAGCTCTACTAAAAGACCAAACACAGTAATGTGTCATGGCATGTTGTATGGAGTAAATCATTTTATTTCAGTATTTATTGTGATGTTGATATCAAATTAATCTTAGTGTTTATGGAGGGAAAATTCTTCCCCCTTATTGATAAAGTAATAATGTTTGTCTCTCCCATTTCCTGCCAACAGCTGCTCTTTGGAACACCCGTATAGCATAAAAATTTGACAAGATAAAATATTGATGAATTGTCAATTTTATATATTTGATGAAAAAGCATTGATGAAAGCAATGCACTTAAAAATTGATGAAAAATACGAATGGACAAATTTTCATCAAATTCATCAATCTTTTTTACTGTCAAAATTTTATGCTATACGATACGTACATTGATGAGCGGTCAGTAACCATTAATGACTGATTACCTGTAACGATAAGGACCCAACTCATCAAATTGTGGTTTAGCTCCATCTGCAAACTCCACTGGGTTGGTGAGGTTAAACACATAATAATCTTTGTACATTGCCTTGGAATGGTTGGGTCAAACCATTGATCATAAGTTTGGTGACCATCTTCTAATGTCAGTTGCTAGGGATATTAGCAATGAATATATTTATAACAAGCTCTATTATTCCATACCTCTCGTACGAGGTCATCAACTTTCTCCTTGAAGAATCCAATCTGACTGAGGACTAAAATGACGATAGCAAGCCCCAGGAATAACAGACTTAATGTCGTGCAAACTGCACAGCAAATGGTCGTTCCTCTTTTCTTCATCTTATAAGCTTCCAAGTGTGCCGTATTTTCTCCTCACATCACGTATTCATAGATCTTGTAGATCACATGACCATACAACACTATGGCGTGCGTTAATTGGAGATAGCTCAGATTCGTTCACTGCGAAACACAGTCGAGATTAGCAACATTTCGTGTTAGTTATGACAATAACTACTCTTGTGTTTGTGAATTAATTAAGTGTAATTAATTGTTACGATTATTACATGTTTGCTTACACTTCTTGTTCGTTAATATCCGTGGCTGGACATGCCTGATACATGCACTCAAAACTATTATAGATCACTTACTTTAACACAGCACCCATGATATTCCATGATAAAGGTCAAGTTTATTATTAAATTTATTACCTCCTCAAGAAAAGAGCTGTACAAAAAGCAAATAACATTACAAGCAGTAAAATGTATTCAATCCTCACAAGTGACATTGTTGTATGATTTGTTCCGTTTGTTGCATGACTAAGCTTCGGGAGAACAGACTTTGCCTTCTGTACAATCCTTTGGGGCCCTGTCCTATAAACTTGATAATAAATTGAGTGCATTCTATAGAGATTTTCCGATGGAGCCTCATCATCAAATTTCCTGGTGCGCCAAAAGCATCATATACTAGTGTCATGGTAGAGGCAAGCATTCCTAGTCACACAATGCCTATACCAGTGTTTAGAATGATGGATGAAAATGGAGACCTCCTACCAGGAGTAAAGGAGCCCTCTGTAAGATCATCATATAATAATTGTGTTGTTAGCCATATATGTACGTGCTACTAACAGATCAGTGATAATAATCTATTGGAAATATACAAGAAGATGTTAACACTTAATTTTATGGATCAAATTCTATATGATGCCCAGAGACAGGTCAGTTTATCACAAACACAATAAAACTGATATAAAGGACCTCATATTACCTAGCTGCTCTGTACACCATAAAAAAATCCCTTCTTGCTAGTAAATGTCAGTATTCTTATTGTTGTACTGGCTAGTTGCCTAGGCATCAGTCATGACAGTGACCAGTTTGATTACTCTTTGTTCTTTTGAAGATGAACAATTAACAATAACTTTTACACATAGTTGAATGGTAAACTTTTTAAACCTTAGGGTCACATATCTTTCTACATGACAAATCACGGTGAGGAAGGTGTCACTATTGCCAGTGCTGCAGCGTTAGAGATGACGGACACCATATATGGACAATATCGTGAGGCTGGTGCTATCATGTGGAGAGGGTATTCCCTGAGGTAGTGCATGAACCAGTGCTATGGCAACCGGCTGGATCTGGGCCATGGCAAACAGATGCCAGTTCACTATGGTGACAACAGCTTGAACTTTCAGACCATCTCTTCTTGTTTATCCACTCAAATGCCTCAGGGTAAGTATTAACGTAGGGTGAGGGGAGGGGTCCACGGTTTTCACAAGGATGAATAAAGTACAAGAGCAAAATAACCTCTTACCACCAACATCAAAGCATGTTATAGATCATAGACATTTGTGAAAAGTAGTATGGTGCTGTGCCACTCTACTCCCCTTCTTGTCTGAGTGAGCAAGAAAGTGACTTTGATCATCATGCATAACTGTATTCTTGCTATATTGTATAGCGCAATTATGCGGCGGGGGAAAATATTGGCGAATAGACTTATCTCCAGAGATTGGAGGGGAAATATTTACTGGTAGGTAAAATATTGGTGAATGGCAGTCTATTTGCCAAATTCGCCAATATTTTCCCCACCGCATATGGTATACCACATTTTTTTAAGATTTGCTATCATAGTTATAGTGATCTATTACTTGTACACACTTATTCTGTTCGTTTACTCATTAATACAGCCCCAGGGTATGCGTATGCCCTGAAGCTACAAAAGAGCAACAAGTGTGTGATGTGTTACTATGGTGATGGTGCTGCACAAGAGGGTGACGCTCACGCTGCGTTAAACTTTGCTGCAACGCTTGGCTGCCCTGTCATCTTCCTTTGGTATGAGTAAATTATACCATAGAGGGAGGGGGGTTAACATGATTGTGTTCTTTTGCTGTAGTCGTAACAACAGATATGCTATTAGTACACCAACCTCTAACCAATATGCTGGTGATGGCATCGGTAAGTATTTAAATATAATATAGTGGAACATCTCATAAAGGGACCCAATATATTTATCCTGCCTATAAAAGGACAAACTCTGCAATCCCTACAGGACCATGGCAATACAATTTTACCTCTTAAAGATGACAACTCTGTATAACAGTGGTCCCAAATATGTTTGTTATTTAGAAGTTCCACTGTAATATTTTTCTTCTCTTTTAGTTGTTCGTGGGCTGGGGTATGGCATCGAGAGCATTAGGAGAAACCTCCAAAAGATGCCACAGAAATAACAAAGCAAGCTTTTACAATGTCAATGTTTAAATCTGTCGATGTTTATTATTTATCACTGAAGAACTTTGAAAACAGTGTGCCTCAAATTATTGGAATTGCTCTCAAATCACAACAGTCATCTTGGAGACGTTTCCGTTGCATTTACAGAATATCTTTCACTACTGAAAGGATTTTTGGAAGCACCAGTTGAGAGTGAAGGAGAAAGCAAGTTAAGACTTAGCATCCATTATCGCTGGACCAACTCATTAGGAGGTCGCACACCAAAGGAAGTAAGCAACATAACTGCAGTATTCTTATTTTTTGGTACAGTGTCCATGCTGATGCAGAGTTTGAGCTATTCTCAGTGATAATGAATGTTGCTATTTGGCACAGCAAACATGGTGCAGTATTAGCAGCCAGCGATGAGTAAGTAGTTGTTAATCTGACGTTATTCTCACTACTTTGCTGTACATTCTTGCAGAATTGACCTAGAAACAGCCAAGGAAGTTCATCGATGTCTCAAGATTGCAGCTGGTTATGTGCTCTATTGTAAAGTAAAAAGGCTGTATTTAATGTACCAATCTCATTGTTCTGTTAGGAACATGTATTGCCAAAACTTCCACCCACGACTGAGAAAGGTGTGGATTATGATCCAAGAATAGTTGATGCTTATAAGTGCTAATCAGTTCCAGGCTGAGGCTCAAGAAAGTGAGTCATTATTTCTAGCACAGGAGAATTGAATAGTTAACAAATGAATAGGTTAGTAGTGTATGAGAGCAATAAACGATTAATAAATGTATAGGTAGAAATTTTCAATGAACAAAATTTGTGGATTTTTGCTCTACCCTTGAAAATTAATATCCTTGAACTTTTGTTTACTTGAAGAATTGACTAGAGTGCCTAAGTTGTTTTTAGCACCTACAATAACTTGCAGGGTGATGATTGCTTTATGTCACTTAAGAGTTGGGCACACACATGCCTATCATCACCCTGCAAGTTGCTGTAAGGTGTCAAAAACAAGATACTTCACTTAAGCAACTGTGCCAGACATAACTATGATCACAATAAGTTGAAATGTAACACACCATACAGTAGTAGCATTGTGGGGTGGCATGCATGCAATAGTCATTGCATATAGCTATGTAGGTATGGCCAGACGGTCGACAAAGCTGGTGTGTGTCACATTAGTTAACTACTGAGCCGCAATGACACTGGCTCAAGGATTGGTTGCATTTTAGTTAGCCTCAAAAATTGTTTCTCGAATTACCAACAAAATGCGTGTGATGAATGACTGTACCAACTAAATATGGAGACAATTGTAAGTTGCTGCATTACGTGATAACCGTATCAAACTTTTTGCTAGTGTGGGGCTCGCCCCGATTAGTAATAATGACTTGGGTGGCTGGGCCATAATAATATGACTTATTATGACTTGGACTACTAATTTAGTATATGTTGTTATTATATACATGCATGTAACATGTTCATGCCATACATATTTGACTGAATAACATTTGATGTATCACTGTGTCTTATGAGACTTTATCATGATATATGATTTCTTTCTATTCAGTAACTTTGGCGAGAGCATTAGAGTTGAAGCACAAGCCGTCAGTAATATACTCACTGGCTATGCAGACATCCAACCTGTTTACCGTGGCTGGTAAAGCATAAGTTAATTGATAATTGATTCATATTTAGGATAATTGATGGTAATTGTGGTAATTACATAGGTGATTCACTAAACACATTGGATGAAGCACAAGTTGGAAAGTGGATGGCCTACTTAAAGCTAAAGGCTCATTTTTATAGCTCTTATGTAAGTTAAACTGCAAAATGTAGAGGGAAATTCCAGTGGTGGAAAACATGACAATGTCTAACCCACCAAAATAAGCAACAAAAGTTGAAGGACTAAGCTTACCAAACATTTTTGACAATTTCCTTATATCAATAATGGCTTGTTGAAGAAATTCGTCAGTCCAGGGTTTGTTCTGCCAAGTTGATGTCTTAGTTGATTCACCAAACTTAAGTCACACCAAACTGGCGATATTCTTATGTATTTAAATAATGATGTATTATTTGTGCTTGTTACATGTTGGAACATGTAACCACCTCATGGGTATGTTCATTGCACAGGCTTACTGTTTCTTTGGTCAAGATCTGTTAGTTCAGGAAAAATGTGGCGAATCCGTGAAAGCTTTACAACACAGTAGTGCTTGTAAGTTACGCCATTTCATCTCTTCAGTATCATCATACACCATCTTATCCATCAGTGTATGCAGCAGTGGAGAAGATGTGTGTCCGATACTCGCGCACAAAGGGTCCGGGAACAATTGCCAGGCCTGAGAGACACCCATTCTTCCAGAGGCTTGGGCCAATGATTAAATCCAGTCTGGATAAAAGCACAAGAGAAAACGGATTTATGTAAGTAGTACTAAGTTAAGAACAATATTGTATGGTGTATATCTTGCCATTTACTATAGTTACTATCAGAAGATACCAGAGGAAGTACCGGATATTCCTAGTGGTGTGGTGTATGGCTTAGCCACTCCAGAAGATCTCACCCTACCACCTCACAATCCATTGTGGACTGAAGAGGTTTATACTGCACTGTCAGACCAGAAGCCTACCTATCCTGCAGCTGGTTCACAAGAGATTGCACCAGTTCCTGAACCTGATGTTGCTCCCGGGGCAACTCCCGCACCAAAGACAGAATCGAGTTGTGTGATTGCATAAAATTAATAAAAATTAAATTGACGCGCATCTAATCAAAATTATTTGTTACGCGCTTCAATTCGTTCACAGCTAAAATGTCGCTAGATTGTAAGCCAGGTGTGTTACAGCAAGCGGACGGATCTTCTACGTGTGTGTACGGTATGTAGTACTAATATACATTAT
This sequence comes from Spongia lamella, assembly GCA_963930835.1. Taxonomy (NCBI): domain Eukaryota; kingdom Metazoa; phylum Porifera; class Demospongiae; order Dictyoceratida; family Spongiidae; genus Spongia; species Spongia lamella. The sequence continues at coordinate 7,114,526 of OZ005753.1, forward strand.
TAAATACCATCTAGCACACACCAGGTAACAGCAGTGTACTGGTTGGCGTGTATGGACCTTGTGGGGTGCGCGTTAACAAGGAACTACACGACAGGGTGGTGCTAGACATAACAGTGCAATATGCCATTGGTCGTCAAGATAACCATACAGCTTTGATCAAAAGGATTGTCACGTGCACATGCGAAAACTCAATAAAACTGGATACACATCCTCATGCAGCAATAAGCATAGCAGTGTTTATTAAGAAAGAGGACAAATATTTATTATCATGTATACTAACAGCTTGCTGTGTTGCCTTGTTGGATACTGGTGTAACAATGACCAATACATTCGGTGCTGTTACCATAGATCCTCACTGTTTGACCAGCCAAGTATGTTGAAATTGTATTGTGATATTGTGAGTGTCCTAGTGAAACCCACCCCAGCTCACACTTCCAAAATTGCTACTTTAAATGTTGAAGAGGTGTAGAATCTGTATTTATATAGTTAGTTAAGTATGATAAACATCACTTCATCATTGCTACTTGAGTGAGATGTGTATAACATACTAAACTGCTTCCCCCAGTATGGGCTAGGCTGGCTTTTGCTCAGAGCCTGGTCATATTATTATTTCATGTGATTACAGAGCAGTGAAGGTGATATACTATTAGTGTTGAACTGTACGAGCAAGAAGTTGATGTTTTCACATTGCACTGTAACATTAACTGAATCACAGGTACGTATCAGCATGTAGAACGTTTTCTGTTCATCATTGTTCTCTCAGTTCCTAGAAGGCCTAGTGATGGCTCAGAACAAGCTACTTGAATTGAATGAAATGTACCGAACTGTTATGACAACTAAACTGTCATCCTTAATAAGAAGTCAATGAAAATTTGTAAAATATAAAATTTCACGGTAAAAAAATTATGGCAAGAGATTCAAACAATAGTATTATAGATTATGTTTGGCTGGTCCAACAATGGTAGGTACATTTTATCATGATGGTGCAGTCGGTCGAGCTTGATACATCGGTTGATAGCAATCAGTCCAGTGAGTAATGAGATGAAGCCTACAAGGGAGCATTGTTCAGTAATGGAGTCATCTAATGATATGTGTCAACTCACAACATAGCCTGAAGGCTACCCAAATTGAAACACTGATTGCAGTGAGCGGCCTGAATACCATATTCTCCAGTTTTGATTTTAGTCCCTCATCAATCATAGCCCACTAGAGTAATAAGCAAACAGAAATAACTATTTTATCAAGCCTACATTATGAAGGGGTAGGTAAGGTTGACGTAGTATCCAACTTTACTGGCCTCTATGCACACCCTGATGTACTTATGTATTGAAATACTAAATACATCATAAATACTAAATACATCATAAATACTAACTAGGCATATGCAGATTTGCCTCGTGCACATCAGCAGTATAAGCGCCCCATGTATTGATAACGCCCACGCTAAACAAGGCACATTACACCCCTTGGGTATAAACAACCAAAGAGTGAAGCACCATGTCAAAAGTGACACGAGTACTGTGTGCATCCCTTGCACTACGCGTCAGGGTCTGGTACGCTTCAGTATTATTATCCTTCGGCTTTCCTTCACCAGTGCGTGCCCCAATAACTCACCAGCTATTTGAGGTTGAAACTCTCCTGTGAATGTTAGAAGTAATGTTGATAACGCAGCATAAGAAACATACTTTTAAGTTTAAACCCACAATCGACAATTCAAGAATTTTTGTGGACATATATACATACATACAAACGGGATCTAAGAATAGCGGCTAACCTGCTGCACGTTTATTCATCGATCGCTAATGTGCTCGGCAATTATGTCCCTTATAGATGGTAATTTTTGAGTCATGAAAATTTCGCTAAAAGCTTAAAAATAGGATTTTCGCATTTATTTGTTTGTGAGACTGGAGGATGCATGTTACACAGGCAACAGTATAATTTATGCACAAAATGTTTGCAATTATATTTTCACGAAGGCTGTTTTACTCTTGAAATTCGTGAAAATTTCATCCCTCAAAAATTACCACCGCCTATACGGTATTGAAGTACTAATTACAAATACTAAGTACATTAATATCCCTACCTCATCAATGTAGAATATAGGGAAATAAAGTGGTGGATTAATATTATGAAACACACCCACCCACGCACGCAAACACACACACACACACGTCATGTAATGACAACAAGTTGACTAACTGCTTATGGGAAATATCAATGATTTTGTGACATTAATGTTAACCTGAAGTTCAGCCAGTGATCTGGAAGAGAATACAATGAGTAATGGTGAACAATTGACATCACATCTCCTAACACTGATGTCTTCTCGGTAGACCTCAGGAGAAAACTCCTCAAAAGAAGTTATGACAATATTGTAATGAACACAATACTTGCACCTCTGAGTGTCACTGATAAATGCTACAATTTTTTCATCTTGTTCAAGAAACGGTTGCCATAGTATTCCCTCAGTGCCGGTGACACGATTGGCAGATTAATATTCACTACCGGTCCACTGAATGAGCTGAGCTGTTAGGCGAGAATTTGTTTCACCAGAGTGGATGATACTGGTGTGCAAACAATCAAATTCTGAATTGTTGTACTGGAAACTGATGTAAGGGTGTTCAGCTTAAACTGATTTATACCTGTACAATTCCTGAAGGAAAGGATCGGTGTAGTTCCAAAATAGTTCTCCAGCCTTGACAGACACGTATCAACAATTTTGGTTTATGCCTCATCAGATCGATCAGAATTCTTAGTCGAGCTGTGTCTCCACGTTCCTCAGAATTATTTAGTGCATTCTACAATTAAAAGTCAATAAACATTCTGTACTTCTCCACAAGGCTTTGCAACAGTGGTAAATAATTTTGCATACCATCATGAATTTTCAATGGTGATCATATCATGAATACATTATTCTAATGAAATTAAGTACTTTGGGATATTTAGAGATACCACATAGCACAATTTTTGATGGGGATAATGTTGACGGACAGCATCCTAGGCCACCATATTAGCTATACTACTGGAGATATTTGGAGGGAAAATTCTGACACATTGCTAGCTTAGTGTCAAATCTGTCAATATTCCCCCGGTCAAAAAATTGCACTTTACGGTATTTAAATATGATCAATACTGATCAATACTGCAATATGATCAACATGATCAATACTGCCAAGTGCTAGTAGGTAGCTGTAGGTTACTGATGATTAAGTCATTTTATTATTACTGAATATCATTTTGGCAATACTACAGAGCCTAGCAGTCCATGCTTACCACATAGACAAAGTTGATGTTTGTAATTATATCATCTTCAGAGAAGTGTCCAAACTGTTCAAAATGAAAGGTACGGCTCATAATATATGCAATGATCCTATTAGTATGATCATGTTGAAGAATAGTCTTCACTCTCCTTTCTCTATGTCAATTCATACACAACATATATATCAGAAAATGCAGAGAAGTATTATCAGTAACAGGAATACTTTAATACAAACAGTAGAGTAGTTTTTTGGTTTAATTTTCATTAGCTAAGACAGTCCTCATGCACACCTTCACATATTAATATAACTTTTAAATGTTAAAGAACCTCAATGTTTGTATAATGTATGGCTCTTGGTTGTATTAACATAATAATCTGACTACCCATGGAGCTCCTCTACATCCATTGTACACATATAAACAAATCATAAACCTTCAATGGCTTCCTCCTGCTATATCATAACTGGAATGTTAATGCTTATATATATAAAATAGGTGATTGAAGTGCATATACGTAAGCACAGTTTTCTTGTACTTGGTTAATCTCATTTCTGATTCTAACATTACAAGTGTCAGAAATTTGATGACAGCTACAATGACTAGATAGATGGACACATGCACAATTTTTCTGCATGTTGTAGGACTTGTCCATGCATGCATGCACCTGATTCAGTTTTCATTTGATAGGCCGGCCATATTTGCATGGGCCCATCTCATAAAATTGCCTGATTACCTGTAACGATAAGGACCCAACTCATCAAAATGTGGTTTAGTTCCATCTGCAAACTCCACTGGGTTGGTGAGGTTAAAGACCTAATAATGTTTGTACATTGGAATGGTTGAGTCCACCCATTGATCATAAGTTTGGTGACTATCTTCTAATGTCAGTTGCTAGGGATATTAGCAATACATTTTATAACAAGCTTTATTATTCCATACCTCTCGTACGTAGTCGTCAACTTTCTCCTTGAAGAATCCAATCTAAACGAGCACTAAAATGACGATAGAGAGTCCCAGGAACAACAAGCATATTGTCCTGCAAACTGCACAGCAAATGGTCGTTCCTCTTTTCTTCATCTTGAGCTGTTAAGCTCAAGGATTTGTAAACTGTGCAGTATTGCTCACATTACGTGTTATATATGGACTCGTGGACTTGCTACACGCCATTACAACACTATCACATGTTTTATCGGAGATGATAGTATTGTCTTATCAAGCATCCGCGTTGCATATTAACTGTGACCCTTTACCACGCACAGGTCTTACAGATTTCATTACTATAAGGTCACGCCCACTAGTAATATCCATAGTAAGCATTGTATAAAGAAACTGAAAAGCAGTAGGACTTGTTTGATTGGTTAATCAGGCTTCATTTCACATTAATAGCCTCTTGAGAAGACACACAGTTACATACACATACTGACTTCCTGGAAAAGCAAAGAGTAGAATAAACGTTATGTGTTAAACCCACAATCAAATGTAATATAAATAAACTGAAGCCGTTGTTAAGGAAGCTTTGAGCTGCTGTACATTTTCCCATGCACAAGAAGTGGTATATATTAGTCATACCATGGGCACTCGTCGTTTGGCTGATATATACACCCTCAGCCTGAGGGCCGAGGGTGTATATATCAGGCAAACCACTGTACCAAACCAATTTTCATGTTTATGATGTCATTATAACGTCTGTGACGTGTAGAAAGCTTGTGCATGTGATGCATCAATTATCGCCCACTGTGATCTATTATTGGGTACCTGTGCTTCTTCTAATATCTATTATCAGCCAGTGCTTAAACTTTGTGCTGTAACTTCTATTAGACTTATCGGATTGTTCAGATATTTTTGTAAAATATAAAAGATATTTAGCCAAGTGAGTCATGTGGTTTTGGCATTACTATGAGTTTCCATTGTCACATTATAATGATACAGGTACCGTACATATTAAATTTCAAGGTGTATAAATTTTCATGGATTTTGTGGGGTGTTCCTTACCCACGAAAATTAATCCACAACAACTAGGTATACCTGGAAAATCTGTCCTAGTTACCGGTGGGTCATCGCTCTTTCTTATAAGCGCCACCTTGGCGCCTTCTAAATTCTTTTAACGCACGGGCAAGTGATTTTTATGCGAGCTGTTGTGAATATTTGATGGCTTCGCTCCATCCCGCCAGTAGACAAATATGATACAAACTCCAATCATAACAGTTAGCTAATGTGCACTTCCATCGATCATCACGGAGAACAGATTCTAATTTATTCATTTCCGTATTTAACCGTAAATCAATGCCATGCAGCAAGTTTCGAGATTTTAAATGCTACTAGAATGATAAAAAAATTAAAAATTTCAAAAGGTAAGTAGGGATTGAAGTCTATATATCTATGGTACTACCGTACTTAATGATAAATCACGATCGGTTAAAGGTTAGCCAAAGAATGCGTGGGGCCACGAAAATTAACACCCCATGAATATAAGGACCCACGAATTTGGTTGCTTATTACAACACGAAAATTTAACCCATGAAATTAAATACGTGTACGGTACCGTATTTGTATTTTAAGACTCCACCAAAATAACAACCTTACCATGGCTTCTTGGTACTCATGAATATTACAGGACTCTTTTAATGTGAATTTTGAAGTGGTTTTGTTGTTAATCAAATACATATACCATATAGAGGGTAATTTTGGTGGTGGAAAATTTTGGCGAATTTACTTTAATCCGCCAAAATTTTCTTTGCCAAATATTTATATTTATGGGAAGTGCCATGGTGAAAAACCGGTTATGCAGGATCCGCCAAGATTTTCCCCACCAAACACGTGACTAGGAACGATCCACCAAAAATAAAATTACCCGCCATACAGTACTATAATTCTAGTAATCCTGCTCAAGCCTTGATATATTATGAAGATTTGTGACAATACATAGTGGCTGATAAATTATCGGTAGTTTACACTGTATTTCTAAACTTCTAGCAAACAGCTAACTTGCTAAAGCTTTCAGTTTCATTGACAATTTATAAACTTTCCAGCGTAACAGCGACCGGCATAGCTACTTGCAACAAAAGCTCCAAATCTCTGATAGATGAACCAGAATTATCCAAAAACCCAGAATGCAATAATGCTCCGGCACGCTGCAAGATTGAATGAAGAGATGACGTTGCATGTACTGTTTATGCATACGTGATAGTCATTGAATAACAATGCCAGTAGTCTGGTAGTTGAAGCTTTTAACCCAGAAAAAAATGGTAGAAAAGCATATTATAATACATCATCAGAAGCATCTTTTTTCATAGAATAACATATCCAAAATCCTCTTGGATCCTTATTGGGGAAATTATTTTATGGCTGCTCAAAGTTTTATATAATCTGTTCCAATCCAATTATGATGACAAATTGGTTTTGTCATTGGAATTGTACAGTAGCAGCTGCTCTAACAATTTGTCATAATTTGTTACTAGCTATACTTATATTAATGTAAGAGAAATTTTAATTCTAGCTACATACTTTAAATGAAATATTATGTATACCTTGCAAATAATAATTATATAAAAGTAGCTACTATATGACATTTTCTGCATTAAAATTCTCCTCTTCTTCTTCATCAAAAATCTCTTCGGCATTTTTACAGCTCTCTCCTCGGCAGTCCTCACAAGCTGTAACACATTTCAATCCGTTTTTTCTGCAGGAACACATGTTAGTTCCACACGGATTTTTAGAGGAAAGCTTGCATCTACAACGCACAAATTTCAACAAGCTTTCAGGTGCTGCATTTAAGTCTGTCATAATAGGAATTAACGCTGTACTATCAAGCTTCCAACCCCATTGCTTGGGATCTAAGTCATTGCTTGTTAGTTTCTTCCAAATAATGACTTGTAAGTGAACTCTCAAGCTGTGATAGTAAGCTGCTCTCTCTGTAGGTGGAAGTTTTTGAGGATCAAGTGTTGTCCCTGATGAAACCATCTCCATGAATTTTATGTATCGTAAAGTGTTCAGGGTATCCCCTTGCTTGCCACCACACATGATAATGAATACCTGAATACCAGCTTTGCCAATTTGTTCAGGTGAGGCATCGGCATTGTTCATTAAGTACGAAATCTGTTGCAATTTATTGGACTCCTTTATTTTCTTTAGCAAAGTCGTTTTGCCTTGCCCAAATGTAGCAGATGTTGTATCGCAACCACTCCACGCATGAACAAACAAAAGTTGTGCTTTTATTACACCTCCAAGTGTGGCAACGAGATCACGTATTTTCCATATCTTCTTTTGGGACTTTTTTGCATTGGACTGTAAGTACACATCTGCCATATTTGTATTCCAATGGTGTATCAAAAGTACCATTATGTCTGTGTCATCTGCCACTATGATAACACCGTTGCCTTGAGTAGCAAATTGAAGGGCACATGTAACTATTGTTGTGTCAGCATCTCCACTGCTGTTATAAACTGTCTGAGCATCTGCCCTCAAATAGTGGCTCAATAATGAAATGAACTGAATTTTATTCGTCTTATTTGAAAGAAAGATTTGTTGGTTATTGTGAGCTTCCATACATTCACTAAGTTGAATATCTGCGCATGTCCTGCTAACCCTTAGCTGATATTCATGATCTTTAATTGATGGACCCTGCTCATAACCATCAAAAACAATGCAACTTGTTCCATACTTAGTACGAACATAACTTACATATTGCTGGGCTATATCTTTGTATGTTGCCTTCTTTGACCATTTAACTTTATGAATAAGGGCTCCACCATCAATGACATACTTTGCTTGAATATTTTGTTCACATGGTTTTACGTTATTTGTAAGAGCTTTTGCCAATTGTGACTTTGCAGTCTTACGCATAGAATTGTCCTTGAATAGAGAGGTTGGAATTACCGTAAGCTCATAGTCAAAGTATGGGGTTATTTCTTCCCCTCTCTGTATAATAGCTATTAACCTAGAAAATAGAATAGTTGGGTTGATATGAACCTGTTTCTTGTCAACTTTGAATCCTGGAAGTAGATGATCCAAAGATCGAGCCTGCTCACTTCTTTTAATAGATCCATCTGTTACAGTTACAGTTACATTGTCCAGTCGTTCCTGGAGTTTTGCTCCGATCTGCTCTGTTATGTCACAGCTTATGCCATCACCATCAGTAGCTGTTAAACCTGATGACAAAGAACGTAACCTTGGCTCATTTATGTCAAATGGCTCATGCTGATCAAACCATTCCTGGATGCTGCACAAGTCTCTGAAATCATACTTACTTCTAGAAATGCCCAGCTCAACATGCTGATCGCTTGTGTTGTGCTTTAGGTTTGTAATTGTTGTCATAGCATCATGGACTCCAGCACACTTGTGCATACTATAAATCCACTGCAAGCGGACAGTTTCTGTCATTCCCCTTCCTCTTGTTAACCCTCCACGGCTCTTGATGGATCGCATCATTACTTGTTCAATAATCAGATCAGTCCACAGTCCTGCCCAATATCTGCTACTTCTGCGTACACTATGAAATCCTCTTTCAATAAAACACTCATATAACCATGGGTGGTTTGTGGGTAACTCTAGCATCAGTTGCAAATAAAGTCGAGAACTCTTTGCATAGTTAATATGACCAGTTGCAGCAAAAAGATTCATCATCTTTCCAACAGCTACAAGGTGTAAATTCCAGTTTCCTGTTCTTTCAGCTCTAATAAATAGCATCACAGTTTCTACATATTCAATATATTGCAACCACAGCTTAGCTGTTCGTGATGTTTTGGCTAAAGATTCCTTATACTTGATTAAACAATTTTCTAACTTCACTAGTTCATTTGACTGATCAACGTTTGCAACTAGTATAGATTTATCTTTAATTCCATCATAAAAATCATGTATCTTTTCTATCTCAGTTCCACCAAGCTTGTCTTCTACACTCTCTAAATCCTGATTATCAGCTTGTCTTTCAAGAGATATTGCAAGTTCTGTCTCATTGCTTATGATTGGGATATCCCTAGAACTGGAAAAACTTTGCTCTTCTTCACCTTCCTTTTCCAATGTTTCTATTGAAGGGTTTCCTAAAACAGCTAAAATCAACTTATTTACCAATGCAGCCTCTACTAAAAAATGTGCACGCAATGCTCTTGAAAAAGCCTTCCCCGATAATATGTGATTAATTGCATTAGGGCCATAAGCTTTTTCTAATGATTCCTCTAATCCGGAGCCCTTCATCATTGAACCTATACTACCCAAAAAGCTCATCAGGGTATGAAATCCACCAAGTCTACAGACTATATTCATTTCTTTTGCTTTGATAATTTCTACTGCTTTAAGCCACAAGGGTTGATCAAACGTTATGCAAGGTGTTGGTATATTCAAATGGATAGCTTGAGTTTGAATGTAAGTCAAGGTTGAATAAATGCAGGTTTCATCAGATGGACATAAATCAATGATTGGCAGAAGAAGTACTTCAGAATTTGAAGTCTGACTCTGTTCATGATTGTCAGAATATATATGCTGCATAAAACCTGACCAGTTTGGTCTTGGCTTTGCTTCGTTGCTAAACATCCATCCAGAATGCCATAGCAAATCAGAGCACAGGTCTGATGGCAAGGTATATGGAAACTGTAACTGAACAGTAGGTTTGTAAATAACAGATGACAGACCCTTCTCAAGAAGTTCTACATATTTAACTACTGGCACTCCCTTATCTTTCACCAACACAATTACTTTGGTATATTGTTGTCTACTGATTGTGCGAGACTGTACCTTGAGAGGTGTATGATATTTAGCAGTAGAAATAGCTATAATTCCCATACCATGGAATGTACCTCGTCCATCTAGTGTTGCTACGTTGTGGTCTACATTATCTGCTACCCACTGAGTAAAGGTGTCAGGGGGATATGCTGTGAGCAAATTTTCAGACTGAATAACAGATTGTTTGTATCTGATCACTTCATCATAAGTAATAGAAAATCCCAATTGTGCCAACTCATTAATAAGCCATTTTGACCCAAATACATGGTCCATCTCAATGCCCAAGCCAAATAATATTGGAGTTATAACTGATCTTGGCCGGGCTGCCTGTATAATGCATTGCCCAATGCTGTTCTGTTTCAGTTCTGGCAAGCCCAACATTTTCAAGAAAGTTTGCAAGTAGTAAGGCACCCAGTCATTACCTTGATCATTGTTCTTAATATCTTCATTAGTTGGATAGGCATGTACATTATATTGTTTCTCCCTGATTGCATCTCTTACTATTTTTGCTGCCGTTACAACTATTCGTTCTGCTTCATCTGCTATATTATCTTTCTTACCTAGGTACCATTGTTCATTAATTATATACTTAGCCATATTTCTAAAGCACACAACATTGTCGCGTCCCTCAACTTCTGCAAAAAAACACACTCACCATAATATTCTTGTAATTTTTGTTTAAGCCTTTTTGTGGTGTACACCTCAGCTCCAGCAGAAAGCTCCACCATCTTGGCATGCAATTCTGCAACTGTATATAATTCTGAGCCAGCTTCTAAACCAAGCCACTGGCATAACTGTTTAAAACAATGTCCCATTTCCTCATCCTCAGGCCTGCCTTGAGTTTTCTTTGCAGTAGCTGTATTAAGTTGCTTATTAAGCATAAACCGTGAAAAACAAATGTCATGATATATTGCCTCTGCAGCAACTAAATCGATGCACCCACGTAATCGATCCTGTACCTCTGAAGCCCACAGGTCTCCTCTCTTGGTACATTGTTCTAGAATGTTTTCACGTAAGGGAATTGTGGTCACCTTGTGCACCTACAGCTGTTTCCTCTCTGGGTGACGTGGATCAGTTTCAGCAGATTTGCCGCAAAGCATGCAATCTTTTTCCCAATGAAATGGTAGCAAACTGGACCTTAATCTCTTTGTACACGGAACCTTGACATCCTCTTCAAGTTCAACATTCTCATGGATTCTCTTTACATCAGTAAAATCTCTCCTGCAGATTTTATGCACTAAGATAGTTCTCATAGGTGTTGTGCTAATCAGCTCATTTAAATATCCAGCAAGCTCTAACCTCCTATGTTTCTCACTAAATCTCAATAGTGTCAAAGCACCTTTTCTTGATACAACCACTGGTTTTTCTTTTTCAAAGCCTTTTTTACAGATAATACTAGGGATGGGCGGTGTTGATATTTTGGCATACGATTATTGTAAAGCAAAAATATCACGATTATCACGATTATTGCTTCAACTGTATTTGTGTTGAAAAATGCCTACAAATGTGTCAAACTGTCTATAAATGTGTCTAAAAGCTCTGCAACTGATCATGATAAGTGCCGATAATCACGATATTACACGATTATTGCTTCTCACGATTATTGTTAGTGGTAAAAAATGCTCGATAGCAATTATTGACAGACAAAATATCCCGATTAATAGGCAAAACCGGTTAATTGCCCATCCCTAGATAATACAACAATGCTCAATATCGTGTCCTTCATCCATGTTTAAACTAAGACAAGCATATGTGTTATAGCTACGTATGTGAATTTTTACTTTTTAACTCACCGTTACTTTGTAACAGTCCAAAGCCACTCGATTTAAAGCTCTAATAATAATGCCACAAACCTGTTAAACTGATTAGCTCCTATAGTGTATTCGTTTTTAATGAAAATCCCGCAGCTGTAATTAATTTGTTATTACATAACCTAGTAATTACATAATTACATAACCTAGTAATAAGAAAAATAATCTGATAAATAATTAATTAATTAATAATTAATTAATTAAATAATTCACAGCCTTAACCAGAAACGCTATCCTTTAGGTAACAACACCAACTTTAAGGTCTTGATGAAAGAAGAAAAATGATAAAAGATGATGGCAAAAGACCCTTCCCCTGCTGAGATATCCGGACTTCTTCAAAATGATGCCATTTTGCCTCCTTCACGATAGCAAAAATGCACGTAAATGGCTCGTAGTGAACTATCCGTAGTACCTACCACCTTGGAGTATAGTTTAAATGAATCGCTGTTCTATATAGAATAAAATGGCTTTTGAATTGAATCTGTACGAGCTAGCATACACAAGTTATAGCCTCTTTTGTAATGACATGCAAAATATATGAAGTTGCTGTTAATGGCCCAGATGACATACAGTTAGAAATGGCCCTATAAAAGGTTCCGTGTCACTTGTATGAAGCTGAAATAGAGTTTAAAGGATTCATTATGCTGCAGCGAATCCATTTATGTATGTAACAAGCTAAACAAACCGATAGCACTGGAATTGTGAGCCCATCTCTATGGCTTGTGAGAGGACTTGCGTGTGCGAGATGAGAAAATGTTTACAACTAGAAAAACACACGTAGCAAACGACTCGCGTGTCCCATGGCTTTGCAATATGGCTTAAAAGATTCGCCTTGCTCTACTGAATGGATTGATGTGTGTTACAAATGCACCAGCAAGTTAGTTTAAATAGCATGGAGCCATTTCATCGACTATGCGTGCCATCAAAACAGCTCTAAAAAGCCGACACAAACACAAGTACTAATGCTTGCCTACTTAAGCATATGGTTTATAAACTAAAGCCTTTTAAGTATAAAACGAAAGGTTTTTACTTGTAAACACAGCCTAAACAGACGCTTTGATTCGTCTCCAAGTGTATGAATAAACGGAATTCCGTGTTACATGTGTTGCTAACACGCATACGTTAGCAGATGAGAGGACCCGTTTTTGGACCAGGAAATTCGTTCTCAACCTTCTGAGTTTACTTCATGTATCAGTGAGTAGCTTGTTAGGATATTAAAAGTCTTAAATTCATTTTAAAAGTAAGGCTTAAGCTATGTAAGTATATATTGACTACTCTATTAGATGGTTTTAATTCATTGTATACTTGAAGATGTCCATGATCCAGGGATGTGTTTTCCTTCAACATAACTTACATTTTGCATATATAGATTAACTCACCTGGGTTCCCTGGTAATTTGATAACTACCCTATCACACATCAGTTACCCAAAAATGTATGATATTTGATGAAGCAGGCATCTCCCTTGCATGGTTATATATCTTGGTTTTGTATATGGTTATGTAGTCCGCAGGCTTGTTAGAATATTAATTATAATTAATTTAGATTTGTTACAATAATAATTTAGAATTTTTTCTTTCAAATGTATTGTGTTAACAAATGGTTTGCAGCTGTGTGTCATTTGTAAAAAGATAAATTTAAAGCTATTTATTACATATAAAAAGTCTCATAAATTTTTTTCCCCAGAAGGGATTTTAGAGGATTTTGGATATGTTATTCTACAGAAAATTCTGCATCTATTCATGTAAAATTTAGCTTTCTACCATTTTTTTCCGGGTTGAGGCATTTTTTTGCCTTCAACTACCCGACTACAGTAGTTATTGCTACACTAACAGTAATATTCAACAAAATTTACTAATTCTGATGCAACTTTTCTACCTCTATGCACAAAGTGTTAATGAATTCTCAATTGCAGCGCATATCAATTGTTGGCCCCACCATCCCCCCTGGGGCACTAGGTGGGGATGGGTTGGGATTTGACAAAGTCGTGATCAAATGCTTCACCCTTTGGGCAGGTCAGGCAATCAAATCCCCGCCCAATCCTTGTTCCTTACAGGGCGGGATGTTTATGTGGGGATTTGACAACTTAAAGGGTCAAATTCCCCACCCTTGGGGCATGTCTTTCATTCAAAACCGAGGAAAATGTTTTGAATTTACTGCGATGGTCATTATTCAGCTGTACTATGGATGTTAAATCTGTTGCTTATATGACTACAGTGAGACCTTGCTTGGAATATGCCAGTGTTGTATGGAACCCCCACACAGTGTCTGATATAAATATTATTGAGGCAGTCCAGAAGAGGGCAACTCGGTGGATCTGTACTAGATGGAATTCGTCCACCTATTCATGGGACAAGTCTTATGATGATTGTTTACGTGAGCTAAACTGGCCCACTCTTGCTCACCACTGCCACTATTACATGATTGATTATATTCATAGCATGCTCCGAGAAATTCGCATTCATTTGTAACATTAACAGAACATATTTATGTAACATTAACAGAACATATTTACTTAATATTATATTGTATGACTGTTGTAAGGCTGCACGCACATGTGCAGGGCACACGCGGGCAGCTAAAAATACTTAGTTACAAGTTATAACGGAGGCGTAGCTAAGAAAGGTTGGCTTTGGCTCCTTGAAGTAAACCGCGCAAGGTGACATTTGGGGGCTTGTCCGGGGAGAAGAGAGAAAGAAAAGAGTAAAGGGAGACAGGGCTGGAGAAGGAAGCTTCGTTTCGTCTAACCTGAGACGCAGAATCTGTGGTACTGTGGAAAATGAACGGTACCTACAAAGGTGACATAATTGTCTCGTGAGGACAATTGTTTTTGTTTGCATTCACTCCATAGAGTAATGGAAGCTCTGCGAATGCAACTGGATGGCCTACAGTGGGAGGTTAATAGGCTAGAAGCTGAAAACAGTAGCCTAAGGGCTCTAGACACGAAAGCTAGTAGGCGAGTGGACCTGGAACTTGAAGTAGAGCAGGTCACGAAGGAATTACAGAGTCTCCAAGAAGCCTTATCGACGAAGGAAGCTGAGTTTGTATAGGCAAGTAATTCAAAGGAGAAGCAACTCGAAGAAGCCACTTTGATAAGAATACAGGAAGCAGAAAACAAGTTGTATAATTTGCAAGAGCAGCAACAAATGCAGAGCAAGCTGTACGAGGAGGAAATGAAGCAGCTTATCAAACAACTCGAGCAGCTACAACAAACTACTGAAAGAGACCATGAACACAGTGAATTGACACGTCATCGTGCCTTAGAAGCAGAAAGACAAAAGTGGGAAGCGAGTGAAGCTAGATTGACAACACAGCTAGATGAGGCAATGCAAAGAATTGCAGTATTGCAGGACCAAAGTGAGGAGAGAGAGAGAGTGTGTGTGTATGTGTATGTGTGTGTGTTAGACTGCTAAGTTTACCAGAGGGAAGTGATGAATCAGTGGGAAGTATTGTTTCACTTGCAGTCAGCCATGCCCATATAGACGTTGTGGGTGAAGAAGTAGCTGAGAAGAGTGGAACCTCAAACTCAAAGGAAGTAATACTGAAACACCTGCAGTGACTATCCCACAAGTTGTTGAAAGTTGTGTTGTATCTTCCTTACCTAGTGTTCCTATACTGAATCAACTACCCCCTATTACACAATTTTCTGGTGAAGAACAACCGGATGGAAAAACATTCCAAGACTGGTTAGAACAATTTGAGTCTGTGGCACAGTTGGGAGGATGGAATAGCCATGCCAAGCTGGTCAACTTGTCTACCAGATTACGAGGATCAGCCTACTCATTCTACAGATCTTGTACGGCTGAGCAACGAAATGACTATAAGCTGTTAGTTGAACAGTTAACTAAGAGATTCACACCTGTGCAGATTCAGCCCATCCAGAGTCACATGTTTCATGACAGGCAGCAGAAACTTAAAGAGACAGTAGATGAATATGCTGACCGCTTAAGAAATTATTCACCAAGGATTATTTTAATCTGGCTCGAGGGGGCCACGAGGCAGAAGTCATGGGTCAGTCAGTTTTAGTAAATCAATTTGTAGCTGGATTGAGACCTGAACTGAAAGCCAAAGTTGTGGGCAGTGAAGGTAGTAAGGAGCAACCACCAGATTAGAAGAAGCAAAACAGAAAGAGTTAGCTATGGTGACACCTAACAATAGCCAAAGGAGACCTGGAGGCAAAAGGGAAGCAGCCACCCCACAACCACAACCGGCAGGTGCTTCTACAACATCATCAGAGAACCTTGGTAAGAAGTTTGGAATATCAGTCACTGTTAAAAAGAATTGTTTTAACTGTGGCTTAACTACTCACTTGGTCAAGGACTGTCCTTATCCAAAGCAGCTAGGGAAGGATAAAGAAACTCGCAGGGTTGATTCGCCAGTTGCACTGGTCACACCAGAGAATGAAACCAAGATGATAATGGAGAGAACCACAGCTCTACAAAAAGAACTAAGGAAGACAAGTAGAAGTAGCAGTGGAGGAGGCTACAGTGAATGGAGTGTATTTCTCTGATGAGACAACACTGACGAAGCTTGGACCAGCTGTCTACTCAGAAGTGGCATTACTCATTGGAGTAAGAGCTGTTTGACATGTGCTGCTTATGGTAGAGATCAGTACGTCCACCATTAACACCAATACCTGTCTCAGGACCGTTTGACCGTGTAGGAATTGATGTAATCAAATTTCCACGTTCAACAAAAGGTAATCAATACGCTGTTGTATCTTACCAAATGGACAGAAGTATTTACAGTGTCAGACCAAACAGCTGCAACTATAGAGTGGTAGAAATTGTTAGCCGTCATGGCGTACCCACTGAGATTCTATCAGACAGAAGAAAAGTATTCCTATCAAGTTTGATGAAGGAGTTAGTTAAACTTCTTGGAATTCACCAGACAAACACTACAGCCTATCATTCACAAACGGATGATATGGTAGAGCGGTTAAACCGCACCCTCACCACTATGCTTGCAAAGACTGTTAAGAAAGGAGGCCGTGATCAGGATAGACACATACTCTATGTCCTATTTGCCTATCGTTCCAGTGAGCAACAATCAACTCGAGAATCCCTACTGTATGAATGTGATCCTTGATTACCTACTGAAGTGGCTTTGAGTCCAAGCAAGACTAAACAGCAAATGGATTTACATGAATATGGTGTCTATGTAGCTGAAAAGCTAGCTGAAGCATGGGATCTTGCTCAAAGAAAGAAGGCCCAGAAGCAGCAGAAGAAGACATATGATCAATATGCCAGGGCCCCTAACTTTGCAGTAGGAGAGAGAGTTTTCTTGTTCAAACCAGCTGAGCGAACTGGAGAGCACCGCAAGCTGGCTAGGGCTTACCATGGACTGTACAGAGTGATGAAGTTAACACCTAACAATGCCCACATCAGAAGAGTGGATAAACAAGAAGACGAATTACTCTTGGTGGCAATTGACAGACTTAGGAGATGTCCAGATGAAATAGTGGATACCTTTTACCCCCCTGATCGCCCAGCCACTACTAGAAGTCAGAAGAAACGTCAGCTGAGGGCAGCTGAGGGCAGCTAACTTAAGATAGGGGGATATGTCTATCCAGGATGGTACGTTAAGGATTATCCCAACTTATCTATCCTATACCAATGGTACAATGGTACAATGGTACGGGATGAACACTTAAGAATGAAGGATTGTACGTTAAGGATTATCCCAACTTGTCCATCCTGTACCAATGGTACGGGATGGACACTTTGGAATGAATCTATCCAGGATGGTATGTTAAAGATTATCCCAACTTGTCCATCCTGTACCAGTGATACACTTACTGTATATGATTGGTTAGTACATTAGGATTATCCTAAGTTATCCATCCTGTCCAATGGTATTTCAGGATATGTAAAATCCCAATGGACATCTGATGACATCCTTGGACATGTATGTCTTTGCCGTTTCATCCATCGTGGCATGGTTGACCGTACCAGCCAAATATGGAACGTCAGGACATGAAGACGGATATTTTTGCAATACAAAGCACTTGTATGGAAGTATCCATAAGTTTATCATGTTTGTTTGTACATGAACCACCGTACCAAACTACAGCAGTGTGTTGCAATGCTGTTTTTCGCTGCACTTCTTCGCGCACGGACCACCGTACCGTTTTCCACGTTAGAGCAGGGCTAGCCCCAACTAAGGTTTTTTTAGATGTAAATTATGTTCATTTTGTGGTAGTCAGTCTTAATTGTATTATTGCAATTCTGTGATTGGTAAAATTGTCTTGCATGTTGTCTGTAGTTACTGTGTGTTTTGTAGTTAGTATAATTATTATGTATGTGTGTTCTGTATACAGGGAAGATACTTTGTACAGGCTTCGTGCCTTTTGTACCGCCATTGTGTACCTGATGGATAAATTGGATAATGAATAAATAAATAATAAAATCCCCTTATGTAGCCCAGGGGGGATAGATAGGCGCATTAAATTTAGCGGTTTTGCAGTTACACAATAAACCACAAATATCTCAACAATAAGTATTCTTCATATCCGGCTCACCTACTTACTAGGGCGTGTCCGTTCTCTAGAGCGTTGCTTTCACTTCAGTCCGCCATCCGAAGCCGGGACTCCCCGCCAGACTCTTACTGTTTCCTGTCATCATCTGTAAATCTTATCAACACTACTCCGCTACAATTTAAATTTGTCGACATGAATGATTGCGGCGCTCCTGATGAAAGAAAAACACTAAATCATTTTAAGAATTCTCCTCAAGGTATGGCAGCTGTCTATTTGCCGGATATTACACAGTAAATTTGACGTATTTTGAAAATAATTCTGTATTAATTGTAATTCTGTAAATCCCCATACAGTGAATACTACTCCATCACTGAAAGATCTCCAGCAATATTTCACTCCACAATATGCTGTACAATGGAGAGTGATAGGAACACAACTGGGTCTACGCAGTGCAACACTTGACATCATTGAACATGACAATCATTACAAAGCTAGAGAGTGTTGTAATGCCATGTTGAATAAGTGGCTACAAGTGGACACCACTGCCTCCTGGGAGGAATTGTTTACTGTCATTGAGTCACCTGCAGTGTTCTGCAGTGCTCCTGATAAAGGTGACTAGCTTTGTATATATGCATTATGTACGTACAGTAGCTAGCTATATGTGAGTGAATGATTGTGTATTATGTTGTCTTTACTAACTAGCTACTCTACTGACCTCCAAACTTTGTTATTGTAGGAGTTGAGGCAGTCGCCATATTATCCAAGAGGGTAAGAGAGGTTAACATACAAACACAGTTAAGAGTTGACGAAGAAGCTTGGCCTCCAGAGCCACCAAAGACATTTACGCCACTTGTATTAATCCAACATCAAGGTCATCGTAACTTAAAGCAATCCACTGCAATGGCTGAATTTGTTGAGCGAGGTCATATTGACAAGGTTGTTTCTGTAACTAAAACTGATACACTTCCCAAACGTCCTAAGCCAGACAGCCATCAGCCATTACAAGAGGTGCTTGACACTAGCAAGGTCACAAAAGAAGTTGCAGAAATCTTAGCCCCACTGGAGACAAGTGATGATCCCCAATTTATCTTGATCGAAGGAGCTCCTGGGATAGGAAAGTCTTTATTGTTAAAACATATAGCATACCGTTGGAGTATACAGGAAATATTACAAAAATTCAAGTTAGTTCTTCTTCTATGCTTGCGTGATCCTGCTGTACAACAAATGTCCTTCATCGATGATCTTCTCCAGTCATACTGTAAAAGAGACAAAGATGCCACTGAAGTTGCTTCTGTATGTAGGAAATACCTTGTGAATAATAATGGTGAAGATATTGCTTTGCTCTTTGATGGGTACGATGAATATCCTAAAAGATTACGAAAAGATAGTTTAATTGCTGACATATTGAAACGAGTAGTGTTACCTCGTTGTGGCTTGATTGTATCATCTCGTCCACATGCCTCGGTAAGCCTCCGACAACATGCAACAGTGAAGGTAGACATCTTGGGTTTCACTGAAGCTGAGCGAGAACATTACATCAAAGAGTCACTGAAGGGTCAACCACAGAAAATTGCTGAACTCACACAATATCTTCAAGCTCACTCAACAATCAGTAGTTTGTGCTTTGTACCCTTCAACCTTGTCGTCTTGGCTTACCTGTACAAACAGGGATTCCTACCTCAAAATTCTGCTGAATTATACAAATATTTTATTTGCCTTACCGTCTCCCGACATCTTGCCAAACATGGTCATCATCTCCAAGGTAACATCACCAAGCTGACCGATCTTCCCGAGCCCTACAATAAAATAGTTCAACAACTGTCAAAGTTATCACTAGAGGCTCTTAATGATGACAAGTTGATTTTTACCTTTGAGGAGATCAAAGCTGCTTGTCAAAATATTAAAGATACCCCAGGGGCCATTAATGGCTGTGGTCTCCTACAAGCAGTAGAGCACCTTGGCTTCACTGGAACGACGACAACACTTAATTTCTTGCATTTCTCCATGCAAGAGTATTTGGCAGCTCATCACATCGCTAACCTTCCAGCTGACGAAGAGCTGAAAATTATCCAAGAGAAATTCTGGAGCGACATTCACTTCAACATGTTCTCCATATACGTGACACTCACAAAGGGACAGCGACCTTCTTTCAAACATTTTCTTTGTGGTGGAAACAGAGCGATCGCCATTTCTGACGAATTCCTCAACAATCGATTACAATGTCTTCGCCTCTATCGCTGTTTTCACGAAGCTGGCGATGTTGATATTTGCAAGACTATAGAGCGATCAGTAACATTTAGCGATAAAGAGATTGATCTTGTGGGCACTAGATTAACAGCTAGCGATGTGGAGTGTGTTACAGTATTTCTTACCTCATCGTTCAACAAGGAGTGGGTGGAGCTTTACTTGTGGGGCTGCTACATACAAGATCATGGCCTTCATATACTACATCGTGGACTACTCCATTGTAGGAACATTACTATTGATGAGCTGGGGTTGGACGACAATGGCCTAACAACACAATCATCCTCCTTGATCAGTAACATTGCTGTGAAGTGTAAAGTGAAGAGGTTAAGGATTAATGATAACCCCACTATTGGAGAGAATGAACAACTCTACTCCATGTTGTCCAACCCCTCTACTGTACTAGAGCAACTGGACATGAACAATACTGAGTTATCATGCAGAGCAGCCATTGCTATGTTTACAGCAGTGAAGGATAATAATAAACTAAAGAGGCTCGACATTAGCTACAATGCCATCACTGATGATGCCTGTGATGCCATTACTACAGCACTGGAGAGGAACAGTTGTTTGGTTAGACTGATTATGTGGGGCAACCCACTGACTGGTGAAGCCATAGTAAACATAGTGAATGCCCTGAAGGTTAATAATACATTAGAACTGCTATGGCTTCCCGAATGCCCTGAGGACACTAAGAAGACAATTACTTCTCTACAAGAAGTTATTAACAAGAATAGACAAAGCCGAGGATGTCAAGTGAAGTTGATGATTGACTGTTAGTAGCTTTTAGTTCTTTTCATTAGTTTACTCTTTGTAGCTACTGCCATTTTATGACTAACTATCCACAAGTGTTATTAACAACTGTTGTATTCTAAAGTTGATAAAAGTTTTATTAAATGTTTTTAAACTACAAATTGTTAACTCGATAAACTAAAAGCCATTAAAATACGATAATATCAACTACACCTCCCTCAGTGCTGTGTGGAGAGTTCTAATAATTGCTCACTGTCAGAGATGGGGTAAAGCACATTGAAATGACTCAAGTACAAAGAGCACTGATCATGAGATTATATATACATTGATACTGGCGGATAGCTGTAAACCACACTGCAGTAATTGTGAGCATACAGTAAAAGCTAGTGGATATACATTTGATGTTAAGATTATAATATTGTAACTAGTAAGATGATCCTACACTGATCATGATCACTGATCACACTGACTAACATTAGTAGCCAGCTGCAGTCAGTGTCAGTTATTCTATAGGATTTTAGTATTGAGAGGGAAATTAGTAACTTTGGGAGTGTTAACTTGAGTAAGAGCAATCATCACTTGTACTGATCAATACTCTCCATGACTTTTACATGTTTAAAAGGCAAATTATGAGGATTCCCCTGACATTACTGAAATAAACACTGAATTGTAAACTAGTGTTGTTAGTGGAAGAGCAAATTTTACAGATTGATCACTGACAAATGATCCGGCAACCATGCATGAATTTTCTAATAAACTCTACAAGTTTACCGAATTCACTCAGTGTAAACACAACAAAGTTTGAATTCACAATGTAATGGGAACCACACATCTTGCCATAGGTCAAAAACGAGGGGTTTGCAGAATGGAAAATTTGCATTTCAAAATCTTTAAGCAAGTCAAAAATTTTACAAAGTAAAATTTCAACGGTTGAAGAGGGAGTTAAAATTTCAGAAGTCACATTCCATCTGAGAACTACAAGATTTCGAGCTCGTTGCAAATACCTCAAGTGAAAATGTTAAATTAACTTCTGCTCTTTGCAAAACTGAGTTTTTAAAAGTACGTTAACCCATCTCTGTTACTGTAATTAGTAGTTAACTAACAATTCACTCACTTGTTTACTGTCGCTGGTCTCCCAACAATAAACAACAATAACAACAATTAATAACAACTAGTAACTTTAGCTGACTACCTAATAACCTACTGAACACTAGAAGCTGCTTCAGGAGCTCCTGCTGCTAACATTTCAGCTAAAGCAAAATTAAGTTCAGTGAAAATTTCTTTTTAGCCTTATGAAAGTAGTTTAAACTCAACAACAAAAAGTTTTCAATGCACAAAATGCTCAACAAACTTAACCCACAGGTTTCAGTTTTCAAAACAGAGTTACAAACTAAAGCCAATTTAGCTCCTGAGCAGTTTAGCTAGCTAATGTCTAAACCAACTGTTCAATTTGAGTAGACCTTAAAAATTCAACTGAAACTATTAACCAACTGGCCTAGCCTAATAAACTGCTCTATATTTCAATTTTTACACTCCTAATGGCTAACTAGTTATTAGTTTAACTTGCTAACTACACTAAGTGAAGTTTACACTGCAACTCCATCTTTCATTTTTTGTTCTTAGCAACCAGATAAGCAGCTGGAAAGTACAGCCGCCTTTTTAAACCGCTAAAATTTGTATTCATGTGATGACGCAATGTACAAATGACCGCTGACAAATGACACCTTTGATATTGTTGAGGCAACCACTGAACTACTCTAATAGAACGTTCAGCATCATAACATCGACATAGATATATAGTATAGAGCGCGCGAAGGCGCTAGATATCGACAACGTGACAAGGGACCAGTTAATAAGCTAGTTACATAATCTACTACAGTAGTAAGAGTTACCTACTGATCACAAAACTGTAGTATCAACAGAACAACTTGAACAACAGATCTCTGATCAACAGAACAACTATCGCTATATCGCTGACTGTACTATTAGAGAGTTTTGATTGATCACTGTATAGTGCTTGCTAGTAAAATAATGCACTGAGGGAGCATAGCTATAGCTCAATTGAATGAATTGTAAAATATAACTTAGTATAGTGTAACAGATCAAGTGAATGGTTTCAATAGGTTGCCCAATGCAAGAGGCTGCTTACAACCAGTTTACCATGCACGTGTACTGTAACTGTATGATAGAAGAGCTCTTGATGCTTTACATCTGTAACTACCATCCATGAATTCATCTAGTCACTGTGTGGTCTCACCTTAAACGCACCACTTTCCCTGTGCATATAACATACTGTAAACGACTGAAGTTTGGCGAATTTGAATTTCCTTATCAGTAATGGCTTCTCAAATTTTTAGTCGTGCTACACTTTCATCATTTACGGTATACATGTGTTATAATATGCCTCCTAGCTTATCATATTCTCATGTCCTCTGAGTATCGTGATCAGTTGCTTTTGTGGTGGAGGAGAGGTTATCATGTGGTTAACATCAAGGCATGACACTAGACTGGTATGTCATCTCACATCAAGCCCCAAAAACACGTGTCCAGTTGAGTACTCTGGATCCACTGATCCTCAATCTAATCTCTTCTCTCAATTGTTTCACCCTTGCAATCTTTAACAAGGAGGTGAAGGGCCGCATTTACATTACATATCTTCAGAAGAGAATATTTCACTATCACAATATCAGATATTTCTAGTCCAGTGATCACTCTGATAATGCACTACAAGGGAGGTGGAAGTGGATGGCCATGCCCTCTGGCCTAAATTTCAAGACAGAAATTCACTTCTAGTGACAGTGGCTATTACCTCAATTGGCCCCACAACTTTCAGTAGCTAAAAACTAAACAGTCATCGGTCAATAAAAATTTATGATAATAAATTCAAACAAAAAAATAACATTGGAAATTAGATTATGTATTTGGCTGGTCCAACAATGGTATGTTCACTTCATCACGATGATACAGTTGGTAGAGCTTGATACATCGGTTGATAGCAATCAGTCCAGTGAGTAATGAGATGAAGCCTACAAGGGAGCATTGTTCAGTAATGGAGTCATCTAATGATACGTGTCAACTCACAACATAGCCCGAAGGCTACCCAAATTGAAACACTGATTGCAGTGAGCGGCCTGAATACCATATTCTCCAGTTTTGATTTTAGTCCCTCATCAATCATAGCCCACTATAGGGTTGAGAAGGAATCAACAAGATGTGTCAATACACAACACAGAACTCAAAATATTCTATTATGATTTTATACAACAAAATAACATTTAATGTTTTCTTTGTTCGTCACAACCCAATCAATTGTCATTAATTACATGATCAATTTACTATAATTTACTACAATTGGGGTGAAACTGAGCACACATACTTAATATGGCAGTAATCCTTTACATGCACTTCTATGGAAGCTCAGTAATTGATGCCAACCATTTAAGGTGCATGATTAATTTACTCTGAAAATATGTGCAAGGTATCCACTTATATCCTAGTTCGTAAACGAGACCATTACACTGATGACTCGCTAGTGTGGGGGCTCAGATGGCTGGATGATGGGCAGAAATGAATGTTGGGCAGCAGATAGTGAGGGAAAAGAATACCTTGTCATCCCAGCCTACCATCAGCTACTGAGGCTGACGCCTTGTCGTCATTTAGCTGGGACAATTTGCTGTTTGAGTGTGCAGTGATGATGGAAGAGGGGAGGGGAGGGGCTGTAGCACCTCCAACTTCGAAAATCCATGGACAGAGTCCCTTTAAAGATATGTCAGTATTTGCCTGAAGTACTCTAATATAACATCTTCTGCACCTAAGACATTATTCCTTATCCATATTCTAGCCGCCACATGCAATAACAATACTCTGCAGTAATTTACTAGTGTAGGATAACATTACGATGATTACCCTCAAGGTCAGCTAGAAGTTTCTTGTCAACTAACATTTCAAGGCGACCATTTTTTGGAAATAAATTTTTGGAAACCAGGAATGTGCCCACAGTGGTCAGCACTGACCACCACTCAGATAAAATGACGACCACTACAAACTCACTGACCAGTAGTAAAATATCAGCATGAATGAAAATGCTCAGTCTTGCTAGCCACTTAATACACACAATAAAGTGTTTACAAGCAATCCTACACAGATACATGCAGTTGGAGCATAGGGATGTCACGATGTAAAGTTTTTCATGTCATATGTCATGGAGAATTATGTCACAACATGTCATATGTCACGATATAAACTATATTTGGTTTCACAACATTTACATTGATGTTAACATCATAATGTGCATTATAAAGAGTTATCTATGTCATGACATAAAGCAGATCATATTGTGGAATTCTATGTCACGACATGTCATATGTCACGATTATCGCGGCATCCCTATAGAGCATAGTTACATATTACAGATCACTAAGCTTCGGAGATTTAAAACCCGTTATGTAACCACCACTCTCTTAAACCTCCCTGGGCAGAAACTGCTAGAAATATCCAAAAATATCTCCCTCCAAAATTTTCCCTCTATACAATATTTCAGATTTTAGAAATATGCATGACTACCATCAGTATGTATTAAAATACTAAATACAATATAAATAATAAATACATAATATATATACACTTACCTCATCAATGTAGAATATAGGGAAATAAAGTGGTGGATTAATATTATGAAACCTACACACACACACACACATACAAGTCATGTAATGACAAGTTGACTAACTGCTTACGGGAAAAGTATCGATGATTTTGTGACATTAATGTTAACCTGAAGTTGCTGGTGAACATAAAGAGTAGAGCCAGTGATCTGGAAGAGAATACAATGAGTAACTGTGAAATATTGACATCACATCTCTTACTGGTTCAATATCTACAAAGATATCATCCACACTACGATCAGGATCACGAACTCCTTCTACGGCACTATGCAGTGATGGGTCACAGTCTAAGAAGTGCGGCTTTGATGCATACACAGGAGCCTTGGGATCCTGAAGAACACCGAGGTACAATAATCCATCAGGTGTTATGTTTTCGTAAGTCCAGTAATCTGGGTTAGGTTGAAATTCTTTTTCTTCTACTCGAAAACGATATGCATCAATTCCTAACACTGATGTCTTCTCAGTAGACCTCAGGCGAAAACTCCTGTGGAGAAATTATGACAACATTGTAATGAACACAACACTTGCACCTCTGAGTGTCACTGATAAATGCTACAATTTCTTCATCTTGATCAAGAAACGGTTGCCATACTATTCCTTCAGTGCCGGCGACACAATCGGCAGAATTTCTCCAATTGTCTAAATATTCACTACCAGCCCACTGAATGAGCAGAGCTGTTAGGCGAGAATTTATTTCACCAGAGTGGATGATACTGGTGTGCAGACGATCAAATTCTGAATTGTTGTACTGGAAACTGATGTGATCTGATGGCACTTGCCTAAACTCCTTTAATTTCTGAAGGAAATGATCAGTGTAACTCCAGAATAAGTCTCCAGCCCTAGCAGATACCAACAATTGTGGCTTTGGCCATATTAGCAGTTCAATGAGAAGCTTTAGTAGTGCGGTCTCACCGCGCTCCTCAGAAGTATTTAATGCAGTCTGCAATGAACACAAAGACAACTACAACATTTGTAGCTCTCCTTGCTTACCACATAGACAAAGTTGATGGTTGTGATCATATCATTTTCAGAGAAGTTTCCAAACTGTTCAAAATGAAAGGTGCGGCTCATGTTATATGAGATGGTCCCATTAGTATGATTGTGATGCAATATGTTCTTCACTCTCCTCTCTCTATGTCAAATGACACACATGCACAAATATTTAAGACAAAATTTACTTCAAAAGGAACTATTAATCCACCGGAGTATCTTACAAAAATTTCAATGCTGTTACACAGACAGCAAGCAATGTAGTTGGTTAATTCTGTCACATGACATTGTATTTCTAAATAATTACCAATACCCCAAAATCCTCCTGTGCCAACACCTTACATATAAGGTAATCATGTAACAAGTTATTACCAAGTCTTAAACAGTTAACACATGCACAGGGGAGCTACCAGAGAAGGGGGTAGTTTATTATGGTCCCCAGGATACAAAGGGCCTCATATTTTTAGTTGAATTGACTAAACCGTGTAATACGACACATGGGCCGCAGATTCTCCCCAGGCCCCTTTACCAGCCCTGCACATACATATTATACAAAGGCTACCTGTCCATTAGAAATGCACATATGAATCTTGTGTGTATATTACGTAGCTCTACTAAAAGACCAAACACAGTAATGTGTCATGGCATGTTGTATGGAGTAAATCATTTTATTTCAGTATTTATTGTGATGTTGATATCAAATTAATCTTAGTGTTTATGGAGGGAAAATTCTTCCCCCTTATTGATAAAGTAATAATGTTTGTCTCTCCCATTTCCTGCCAACAGCTGCTCTTTGGAACACCCGTATAGCATAAAAATTTGACGAGATAAAATATTGATGAATTGTCAATTTTATATATTTGATGAAAAAGCATTGATGAAAGCAATGCACTTAAAAATTGATGAAAAATACGAATGGACAAATTTTCATCAAATTCATCAATCTTTTTTACTGTCAAAATTTTATGCTATACGATACATACATTGATGAGCGGTCAGTAACCATTAATGACTGATTACCTGTAACGATAAGGACCCAACTCATCAAATTGTGGTTTAGCTCCATCTGCAAACTCCACTGGGTTGGTGAGGTTAAACACATAATAATCTTTGTACATTGCCTTGGAATGGTTGGGTCAAACCATTGATCATAAGTTTGGTGACCATCTTCTAATGTCAGTTGCTAGGGATATTAGCAATGAATATATTTATAACAAGCTCTATTATTCCATACCTCTCGTACGAGGTCATCAACTTTCTCCTTGAAGAATCCAATCTGACTGAGGACTAAAATGACGATAGCAAGCCCCAGGAATAACAGACTTAATGTCGTGCAAACTGCACAGCAAATGGTCGTTCCTCTTTTCTTCATCTTATAAGCTTCCAAGTGTGCCGTATTTTCTCCTCACATCACGTATTCATAGATCTTGTAGATCACATGACCATACAACACTATGGCGTGCGTTAATTGGAGATAGCTCAGATTCGTTCACTGCGAAACACAGTCGAGATTAGCAACATTTCGTGTTAGTTATGACAATAACTACTCTTGTGTTTGTGAATTAATTAAGTGTAATTAATTGTTACGATTATTACATGTTTGCTTACACTTCTTGTTCGTTAATACCCGGGACAATATCCGTGGCTGGACATGCCTGATACATGCACTCAAAACTATTATAGATCACTTACTTTAACACAGCACCCATGATATTCCATGATAAAGGTCAAGTTTATTATTAAATTTATTACCTCCTCAAGAAAAGAGCTGTACAAAAAGCAAATAACATTACAAGCAGTAAAATGTATTCAATCCTCACAAGTGACATTGTTGTATGATTTGTTCCGTTTGTTGCATGACTAAGCTTCGGGAGAACAGACTTTGCCTTCTGTACAATCCTTTGGGGCCCTGTCCTATAAACTTGATAATAAATTGAGTGCATTCTATAGAGATTTTCCGATGGAGCCTCATCATCAAATTTCCTGGTGCGCCAAAAGCATCATACACTAGTGTCATGGTAGAGGCAAGCATTCCTAGTCACACAATGCCTATACCAGTGTTTAGAATGATGGATGAAAATGGAGACCTCCTACCAGGAGTAAAGGAGCCCTCTGTAAGATCATCATATAATAATTGTGTTGTAGCCATATATGTACGTGCTACTAACAGATCAGTGATAATAATCTATTGGAAATATACAAGAAGATGTTAACACTTAATTTTATGGATCAAATTCTATATGATGCCCAGAGACAGGTCAGTTTATCACAAACACAATAAAACTGATATAAAGGACCTCATATTACCTAGCTGCTCTGTACACCATAAAAAAATCCCTTCTTGCTAGTAAATGTCAGTATTCTTATTGTTGTACTGGCTAGTTGCCTAGGCATCAGTCATGACAGTGACCAGTTTGATTACTCTTTGTTCTTTTGAAGATGAACAATTAACAATAACTTTTACACATAGTTGAATGGTAAACTTTTTAAACCTTAGGGTCACATATCTTTCTACATGACAAATCACGGTGAGGAAGGTGTCACTATTGCCAGTGCTGCAGCGTTAGAGATGACGGACACCATATATGGACAATATCGTGAGGCTGGTGCTATCATGTGGAGAGGGTATTCCCTGAGGTAGTGCATGAACCAGTGCTATGGCAACCGGCTGGATCTGGGCCATGGCAAACAGATGCCAGTTCACTATGGTGACAACAGCTTGAACTTTCAGACCATCTCTTCTTGTTTATCCACTCAAATGCCTCAGGGTAAGTATTAACGTAGGGTGAGGGGAGGGGTCCACGGTTTTCACCAGGATGAATAAAGTACAAGAGCAAAATAACCTCTTACCACCAACATCAAAGCATGTTATAGATCATAGACATTTGTGAAAAGTAGTATGGTGCTGTGCCACTCTACTCCCCTTCTTGTCTGAGTGAGCAAGAAAGTGACTTTGATCATCATGCATAACTGTATTCTTGCTATATTGTATAGCGCAATTATGCGGCGGGGGAAAATATTGGCGAATAGACTTATCTCCAGAGATTGGAGGGGAAATATTTACTGGTAGGTAAAATATTGGTGAATGGCAGTCTATTTGCCAAATTCGCCAATATTTTCCCCACCGCATATGGTATACCACATTTTTTTAAGATTTGCTATCATAGTTATAGTGATCTATTACTTGTACACACTTATTCTGTTCGTTTACTCATTAATACAGCCCCAGGGTATGCGTATGCCCTGAAGCTACAAAAGAGCAACAAGTGTGTGATGTGTTACTATGGTGATGGTGCTGCACAAGAGGGTGACGCTCACGCTGCGTTAAACTTTGCTGCAACGCTTGGCTGCCCTGTCATCTTCCTTTGGTATGAGTAAATTATACCATAGAGGGAGGGGGGTTAACATGATTGTGTTCTTTTGCTGTAGTCGTAACAACAGATATGCTATTAGTACACCAACCTCTAACCAATATGCTGGTGATGGCATCGGTAAGTATTTAAATATAATATAGTGGAACATCTCATAAAGGGACCCAATATATTTATCCTGCCTATAAAAGGACAAACTCTGCAATCCCTACAGGACCATGGCAATACAATTTTACCTCTTAAAGATGACAACTCTGTATAACAGTGGTCCCAAATATGTTTGTTATTTAGAAGTTCCACTGTAATATTTTTCTTCTCTTTTAGTTGTTCGTGGGCTGGGGTATGGCATCGAGAGCATTAGGAGAAACCTCCAAAAGATGCCACAGAAATAACAAAGCAAGCTTTTACAATGTCAATGTTTAAATCTGTCGATGTTTATTATTTATCACTGAAGAACTTTGAAAACAGTGTGCCTCAAATTATTGGAATTGCTCTCAAATCACAACAGTCATCTTGGAGACGTTTCCGTTGCATTTACAGAATATCTTTCACTACTGAAAGGATTTTTGGAAGCACCAGTTGAGAGTGAAGGAGAAAGCAAGTTAAGACTTAGCATCCATTATCGCTGGACCAACTCATTAGGAGGTCGCACACCAAAGGAAGTAAGCAACATAACTGCAGTATTCTTATTTTTTGGTACAGTGTCCATGCTGATGCAGAGTTTGAGCTATTCTCAGTGATAATGAATGTTGCTATTTGGCACAGCAAACATGGTGCAGTATTAGCAGCCAGCGATGAGTAAGTAGTTGTTAATCTGACGTTATTCTCACTACTTTGCTGTACATTCTTGCAGAATTGACCTAGAAACAGCCAAGGAAGTTCATCGATGTCTCAAGATTGCAGCTGGTTATGTGCTCTATTGTAAAGTAAAAAGGCTGTATTTAATGTACCAATCTCATTGTTCTGTTAGGAACATGTATTGCCAAAACTTCCACCCACGACTGAGAAAGGTGTGGATTATGATCCAAGAATAGTTGATGCTTATAAGTGCTAATCAGTTCCAGGCTGAGGCTCAAGAAAGTGAGTCATTATTTCTAGCACAGGAGAATTGAATAGTTAACAAATGAATAGGTTAGTAGTGTATGAGAGCAATAAACGATTAATAAATGTATAGGTAGAAATTTTCAATGAAGAAAATTTGTGGATTTTTGCTCTACCCTTGAAAATTAATATCCTTGAACTTTTGTTTACTTGAAGAATTGACTAGAGTGCCTAAGTTGTTTTTAGCACCTACAATAACTTGCAGGGTGATGATTGCTTTATGTCACTTAAGAGTTGGGCACACACATGCCTATCATCACCCTGCAAGTTGCTGTAAGGTGTCAAAAACAAGATACTTCACTTAAGCAACTGTGCCAGACATAACTATGATCACAATAAGTTGAAATGTAACACACCATACAGTAGTAGCATTGTGGGGTGGCATGCATGCAATAGTCATTGCATATAGCTATGTAGGTATGGCCAGACGGTCGACAAAGCTGGTGTGTGTCACATTAGTTAACTACTGAGCCGCAATGACACTGGCTCAAGGATTGGTTGCATTTTAGTTAGCCTCAAAAATTGTTTCTCGAATTACCAACAAAATGCGTGTGATGAATGACTGTACCAACTAAATATGGAGACAATTGTAAGTTGCTGCATTACGTGATAACCGTATCAAACTTTTTGCTAGTGTGGGGCTCGCCCCGATTAGTAATAATGACTTGGGTGGCTGGGCCATAATAATATGACTTATTATGACTTGGACTACTAATTTAGTATATGTTGTTATTATATACATGCATGTAACATGTTCATGCCATACATATTTGACTGAATAACATTTGATGTATCACTGTGTCTTATGAGACTTTATCATGATATATGATTTCTTTCTATTCAGTAACTTTGGCGAGAGCATTAGAGTTGAAGCACAAGCCGTCAGTAATATACTCACTGGCTATGCAGACATCCAACCTGTTTACCGTGGCTGGTAAAGCATAAGTTAATTGATAATTGATTCATATTTAGGATAATTGATGGTAATTGTGGTAATTACATAGGTGATTCACTAAACACATTGGATGAAGCACAAGTTGGAAAGTGGATGGCCTACTTAAAGCTAAAGGCTCATTTTTATAGCTCTTAATAAATATTTACCACTAGTAAATATAAGTTAACAGACAGGCATTCTGGGTGGGGCGGGCAGGAGAAAACAAGCCGGCCCCATTGGAATGTGCTGACACGTTTTAATGCCACCCAGGGTTTAACTTAGCTGAAAGTTTGCCAAAGCTCCAGCAGCAGCTCCACCAGCCTAGCACGCGTTTGGTTACCAGTGTTTCGTTTTCCCTTCGTCATGCCTAAGACCAGCCGTCGTCGCCGTTCATCATCCGTCGCCCCACCTGCCGACATTAATAGTTGCTCCGCCGAACAGCTAGCCCGTTTACCAGCCGAGGTCCTGCGCCTACACCTGGCCTCTCGCCACCTAGTCACCAGCGGATCTAAAGCTACCATGGCCAAGCGTTTGTACGACGCCCTGAACCCATCCGCCACCGACAGCAATGACGCATCACGGTCGCAAGTTGCTCCTTCACCGTCGACTCCCCCCTCGACGAACCAGCTAACCAGTGCTGTCCACTCACCAGCGCTCCAAGCGCAACTCTCGTCTTTGATGGCTCAGTTCCTACAATATGCCACGCAGCCAGCCAGCATTAGCCATGAAGCAGCACCGGGAGCAGCACGAACCACTAGTAACCTGTCTCTAGCTTCTACGGTGCACGCCTCCGAGCAGCCCCCTCCCTCACTGGCCGCTACGCTAAGCCTATTTTCTGCCGTCGCCGTGCCGCCTCGACCAACAACTGTTACAGCCACGTCTGGACACCCTGCGTTTACTCAGCATACATTACTGCCACCAGCCATTCCCCTCGTCGTACAGCCACAGATACCTACGGCCTATACAGCTCCCACAGCAGCCGCCCCAACGTATTCCGCCGTCGTACAGCCGGCGCCGATACCGACGCTTTTGCCGCCATCCACGCCTACCAGTGGTTGGATTATGCAGCAACCACCTTACCAGCCGATAATGCAGCCAGCAGCCCACCCGATGACCAGCGACACCTTACCACCCGTGCCAGCACAGATACGCCAAAAGATCATACAAGGTGAGTTCATTGATTTTTCTGTACTATTACATAAGGCCACATTCCCGGATGCTGCTGCTGACCCCTTGCCATCAGCACAACAGCCCATCAAAAAGATTTCATCTTTTGTCATGTGGATGCAGGCCTGGAACTTGTACCTATCAGTAATTCTAAGTCACAACCCTGCAAAAGTCCTGGAGATGATACCCTACCAGCGTCTGATTTGCTCCGCCACTACACTCCTGCCAGCCCAAAACTGGCTTCAGTATGATGCCAAATTCCGAACTTTAGCAGCTGCTAACCCTCTCCTCCGCTGGGACCAGCGACATCCAGATCTCTGGCTAGAATGCCTTGCCCCCCGCAATACAGAGCAACAACGTTGGCCTTGCCCCTACTGCAAGGCCACTACTCATTTTCCGGAGAACTGTCCTCGCTCTCCCTTTCGTGATAGCAAGCCAAGTTCTGCACCGCCTGAGTACAGAAAATCCCTTCCACCAATTTGTGGAGAATTCAACCAAGGTCGCTGTACCAGAGCCAACTGCAACTACCGTCACATCTGCTTGTCCTGCCAAGGCAACCACCCTCGAAATAGCTGCCGCAGAAACCAGAACAGACCTATCACATAATGATAACCCAGCCTCCTTACGATCACTCGACATTGAGTGTGATAATGTAGACAGACAACTGCATATCCATTGCAGGCCACAAATTCCACTGACAAGCCTCACCTCTGAGGACACACAGCGACACCAAAAACTTACCTTTACCTCTGACTACAAGCAACAAGCTGCTTTTGACAAACTATTACACCACTCCCACACACAATCCAGTTCACTTCCCCCATTCTCCCCCTGTCTGAAAAATTTCATTCACAAGTATCACATTTCTACACACACAAGGACACCTGTGAACGTACCGGCACTCAACTCAGAACTGATTTCCTACCCTGATCGCCACTTTGTAAATACACTGATTGACAACCTCATCAATGGCTGTAATATAGGCTATACTGGACCACAGTTCAACCACTGTAGCAGAAACCTTCACTCAGCATACCAAAATCCTACCACATTGGATGCCGTAATTGCAGAAGAACGCAAGTTAGGCAGATTTCTGGGGCCATTTAACCAGCCCCCACTTCTCTCATTCCGCTCCTCAGGCCTTGGGCTGGTGCCCAAGCATGACGGTGGCTGGCGATTCATATGCCACCTGTCGGCTCCCCATGGTTCCAGCATCAACGATTATATTGATCCCGAATCATTCTCTCTTACCTACTGCTCAGTGGATGATGCTTACGCTATTGTCAATGCCCTGGGAACTGGTGCGCTCATGAGCAAGATTGATCTCAAGAATGCATTCCGTTTAATTCCTGTCCGCCCCAATGACTGGAATCTGCTTGGAATGCAGTGGAGGGGAAAGTTCTACATAGACACCTTCCTTCCATTTTGCCTGCGCTCAGCACCATTCCTATTCAACCAACTGTCCACAGCCATTCACTGGATCTTACAACACAAGTATTCCATCCATCATTTGCTGCATTATCTTGACGATTTTTTCACAGCTGGTGCACCTGCCTCTCAAGAATGCTCAAACAACCTCTCTGCCATGCTCTCATTGTGCCAAAGAATAAATGCACCAGTTAAGCCATCAAAAGTTGAGGGTCCCACCACCCGCCTCACTTTCCTGGGTATACTAATTGATACATCCACCATGACAGCAAGCATTACAGACGAACGTAAACGAGACCTCATATCATCATTACAATCATTGTTACAACACTCCAAATGCACCAAACGCCAACTACTCTCTCTGATAGGCAAATTATCCTTTGCATGTAAGGTAATCCCAGCAGGGAGAATCTTCCTACGCAGACTCATTGATATCAGCTGCTCAGTGTCCCGCCTCCACCATCATATCAGGTTAACCAAGGAAGCCCACTTGGATATGTATTGGTGGCTGAACTTCTTGCCTCAATGGAATGGTTCCTGTTGCATTCTCCAAACAGAATGGACGACTTCACCAGCAATGGACCTCTACACGGATGCTTCTGGCTTGCACGGCTGGGGTGCCTACTGGTCAGGCAGATGGATTCAAGCACAGTGGCCAGCAGAACATATCCATAAAGATATAACATGGAAAGAACTTTATGCCATTGTTGCAGCAGTTAACACATGGGGCCATCTCTGGAAGCGGAAGAAAGTGCTGTTCCATTGCGACAATCAATCTGTATGCGATATATGGCAAAAGGGGTCCACTAGGCAACCGGAGACTATGGCCTTAGTACGTATGTTATATTTCTGTGCTGCCCGCTTTGACATACACGTAATGACTGCACATATTGCAGGCACTGCTAATGCTATTGCAGATGCCCTTTCCCGTCTACAGGTTGGACGCTTCAAGCAACTAGCCCCAAATGCAGCAGACCTGCCAGACCCCATCCCTGCATGGCCCACCCAGTTTTGGACAAGCTGCTCATTCAGTACCAATCACTAGGAGTCGCTCCATCCACCCGCCGAACATACCAAACTGGGGTTCGCTCATACTTGCTCTTTTGTGACCAATTTACCATACCACCCTTCCCCGCTTCTCCACTTACCCTGCGTTATTTTTGTTCACATATTGCCAGTCATGTGTCTCACAAGACTATCAAGGTCTACTTATCAGGGATACGGTTGGAACACCTGGAACGTGGCCATCACGATCCTACAGATGATGAATTGCTGCGCCTACTATGCAAGGGAATCAAACGATACCAAGGAGACACCTCCAGACTACGACTTCCCATCACTATCAATGTATTGAAGGATCTAAAAACCCAATTGCGAAATAACTCATCTTACACTTTAGTAGAGAAGAGGCTGCTTTGGTCTGCATTCACACTAGCATTCTACGCGTTTCTCAGAGCCAGTGAGTTTACTGCATCGGGCTTGCTATGGTCTGATGTGCAATCCTCTCCAACCACTGTCACCATACACCTAAGGCAGTCAAAAACAGACCCATTCAGGCGTGGGCATTCTATTACCATTCAAGCTACATCCACATCAACCTGCCCAGTACGTGCAATGAACTTGTTTATTGATTTGACCACCAACAGGACTGGGCCACTGTATTGTGGAGGCCGCTTTAACCCCCTATCACGGGAACAGCTAACAAGAGCTCTTCGTATGCTCCTCCAACTTGCCGGTTATGATCAGAATTCTTATGCCAGCCACAGCTTCCGAATTGGTGCTGCAACTACTGCTGCTGCTGCAGGCCTCCCAACATGGTTAATAAAAGCCATGGGAAGATGGTCTAGTGATGCATACCAGAGTTATATACATTGTCCAGCCAACACACTTCAGTCTATACCTCGTATACTATCTCAAGCCGATGCCACCCAACAGCCACCATGGAACCCTAATGCTAACTAAACTGCTATGATAACGGACACACACACTGCTAAACCCCACAAGGTACTATATACTTCATATACACCTAGCCGCCTTGTACATGTGTAATATAGAGTGTTGCTGATGCATGCCCTAGTTCACTGTGTTGCTCATGTATGCCATAGCTTACTGTCTCACTGCCATATGTCACAGGGTATAGTTATGTAAGTACAAGCAGCATGTGCAAATTACTCCTGTTTGCCATGACTCGTATTTATGCCACGCAGTACGCAATGTCTGGAGATGGTATTAGCTTTGTTGCCGCACGCCGCACGGTTGGTATCTGCTGCCGCATGCCGTGCAGTTTGCTATTCGTTGCCGTACGCCATGCAGTTTCCTATTTGTTGCCGCATGCCGTGCAGTTTGCTATTTGTTGCCGTATGCCATGCAGTTTGCTGTTTGTTGCCATATGCCATGCAGTTTGCTGTTTGTTGCCGCATGCCGTGCAGTTTGCTATTTGTTGCCGCATGCCATGCAGTTTACTATTTGTTGCCGCATACCGTGCAGTTTGCTATTTATTGCCGCATGCCGTGCAGTTTGCTATTTGTTGCCGTATGCCATGCAGTTTGCTATTTGTTGCCGCATGCCGTGCAGTTTGCTATTTGTTGCTGCATGCCGTGCAGTTTGCTATTTGTTCCCGTATGCCATGTAGTTTGCTATTTGTTGCCACATGCCGTGCAGTTTACTATTTGTTGCCACATGCTGTGCAGTTTGCTATTTGTTGCTGCATGCTGTGCAGTTTGCTATTTGTTGCTGTATGTCATGCAGTTTGCTATTTATCGCCGCATGCCGTGCAGTTTGCTATTTGTTGCCGCATGCCGTGCAGTTTGCTATTTGTTGCCACATGCCGCGCAGTTTACTATTTGTTGCCCCATGCTGTGCAGTTTGCTATTTGTTGCTGCATGCTGTGCAGTTTGCTATTTGTTGCTGTATGTCATGCAGTTTGCTATTTGTTGCCGCATGCCGTGCAGTTTGCTATTTGTTGCCGCATGCCGTGCAGTTTGCTATTTGTTGCTGCATGCCATGCAGTTTGCTATTTGTTGCCGTATGCCGTGCAGTTTGCTATTTGTTGCTGCATGCCATGCAGTTTGCTATTTGTTGCGGTATGCCGTGCAGTTTACTATTTGTTGCCGCATGCCGTGCAGTTTGCTATTTGTTGCCGCATGCCGTGCAGTTTGCTATTTGTTGCCGTATGCCATGCAATTTGCTATTGGTTGCCGCATGCCGTGCAGTTTGCTATTTGTTGCCACATGCTGTGCAGTTTGCTATTTGTTGCCGCATGCCATGCAGTTTGCTATTTGTTGCCGCATGCCGTGCAGTTTGCTATTTGTTGCCACATGCTGTGCAGTTTGCTATTTGTTGCCGCATGCCATGCAGTTTGCTATTTGTTGCCGCATGCCTTGCAGTTTGCTATTGGTTGCCGCATGCCGTGCAGTTTGCTATTTGTTGCCACATGCTGTGCAGTTTGCTATTTGTTGCCGTATGCCATGCAATTTGCTATTTGTTGCCGTATGCCATGCAGTTTGCTATTTGTTGCCGTATGCCATGCAGTTTGCTATTTGTTGCCTCGTGCCGTGCAGTTTGCTATTTGTCGCCGTATGCCATGCAGTTTGCTATTTGTTGCCACATGCCATGCAGTTTGCTATTCGTTGCCGCATGCCGTGCAGTTTGCTATTTGTTGCCGCATGCCGTGCAGTTTACTATTTGTTGCCCCACACTGTGTAGTGTGTCCTTTGCTGCCACTCCTACAGCACAGCATAATTTGGGGGAAATTGGGCGCAGTAAAAACTGCTTAACAACCGGCAGTACTAACAACCATAATGGTCTCTCAGATGAGGTGCACTGCCATAAAAAAGTGAGAACTGCAATTTCCCTTAACCATTAGCATAATGTTACAATCTGAGAGACCTGCATGCCCCAGCAATGTCCTGGGATGCCCAATCTATCCCCAAATTAGCCAGCATGCTTACAGACAAATTGAGATGGCTCGCCTGAGATGTTAATGTAAGTTAAACTGCAAAATGTAGAGGGAAATTCCAGTGGTGGAAAACATGACAATGTCTAACCCACCAAAATAAGCAACAAAAGTTGAAGGACTAAGCTTACCAAACATTTTTGACAATTTCCTTATATCAATAATGGCTTGTTGAAGAAATTCGTCAGTCCAGGGTTTGTTCTGCCAAGTTGATGTCTTAGTTGATTCACCAAACTTAAGTCACACCAAACTGGCGATATTCTCATGTAAATAATGATGTATTATTTGTGCTTATTGCATGTTGGAACATGTAACCACCTCATGGGTATGTTCATTGCACAGGCTTACTGTTTCTTTGGTCAAGATCTGTTAGTTCAGGAAAAATGTGGCGAATCCGTGAAAGCTTTACAACACAGTAGTGCTTGTAAGTTACGCCATTTCATCTCTTCAGTATCATCATACACCATCTTATCCATCAGTGTATGCAGCAGTGGAGAAGATGTGTGTCCGATACTCGCGCACAAAGGGTCCGGGAACAATTGCCAGGCCTGAGAGACACCCATTCTTCCAGAGGCTTGGGCCAATGATTAAATCCAGTCTGGATAAAAGCACAAGAGAAAACGGATTTATGTAAGTAGTACTAAGTTAAGAACAATATTGTATGGTGTATATCTTGCCATTTACTATAGTTACTATCAGAAGATACCAGAGGAAGTACCGGATATTCCTAGTGGTGTGGTGTATGGCTTAGCCACTCCAGAAGATCTCACCCTACCACCTCACAATCCATTGTGGACTGAAGAGGTTTATACTGCACTGTCAGACCAGAAGCCTACCTATCCTGCAGCTGGTTCACAAGAGATTGCACCAGTTCCTGAACCTGATGTTGCTCCCGGGGCAACTCCCGCACCAAAGACAGAATCGAGTTGTGTGATTGCATAAAATTAATAAAAATTAAATTGACGCGCATCTAATCAAAATTATTTGTTACGCGCTTCAATTCGTTCACAGCTAAAATGTCGCTAGATTGTAAGCCAGGTGTGTTACAGCAAGCGGACGGATCTTCTACGTGTGTGTACGGTATGTAGTACTAATATACATTATTAAATACCATCTAGCACACACCAGGTAACAGCAGTGTACTGGTTGGCGCGTATGGACCTTGTGGGGTGCGCGTTAACAAGGAACTACACGACAGGGTGGTGCTAGACATAACAGTGCAATATGCCATTGGTCGTCAAGACAACCATACAGCTTTGATCAAAAGGATTGTCACGTGCACATGCGAAAACTCAATAAAACTGGATACACATCCTCATGCAGCAATAAGCATAGCAGTGTTTATTAAGAAAGAGGACAAATATTTATTATCATGTATACTAACAGCTTGCTGTGTTGCCTTGTTGGATACTGGTGTAACAATGACCAATACATTCGGTGCTGTTACCATAGATCCTCACTGTTTGACCAGCCAAGTATGTTGAAATTGTATTGTGATATTGTGAGTGTCCTAGTGAAACCCACCCCAGCTCACACTTCCAAAATTGCTACTTTAAATGTTGAAGAGGTGTAGAATCTGTATTTATATAGTTAGTTAAGTATGATAAACATCACTTCATCATTGCTACTTGAGTGAGATGTGTATAACATACTAAACTGCTTCCCCCAGTATGGGCTAGGCTGGCTTTTGCTCAGAGCCTGGTCATATTATTATTTCATGTGATTACAGAGCAGTGAAGGTGATATACTATTAGTGTTGGACTGTACGAGCAAGAAGTTGATGTTTTCACATTGCACTGTAACATTAACTGAATCACAGGTACGTATCAGCATGTAGAACGTTTTCTGTTCATCATTGTTCTCTCAGTTCCTAGAAGGCCTAGTGATGGCTCAGAACAAGCTACTTGAATTGAATGAAATGTACCGAACTGTTATGACAACTAAACTGTCATCCTTAATAAGAAGTCAATGAAAATTTGTAAAATATAAAATTTCACGGTAAAAAAATTATGGCAAGAGATTCAAACAATAGTATTATAGATTATGTTTGGCTGGTCCAACAATGGTAGGTACATTTTATCATGATGGTGCAGTCGGTCGAGCTTGATACATCGGTTGATAGCAATCAGTCCAGTGAGTAATGAGATGAAGCCTACAAGGGAGCATTGTTCAGTAATGGAGTCATCTAATGATATGTGTCAACTCACAACATAGCCTGAAGGCTACCCAAATTGAAACACTGATTGCAGTGAGCGGCCTGAATACCATATTCTCCAGTTTTGATTTTAGTCCCTCATCAATCATAGCCCACTAGAGTAATAAGCAAACAGAAATAACTATTTTATCAAGCCTACATTATGAAGGGGTAGGTAAGGTTGACGTAGTATCCAACTTTACTGGCCTCTATGCACACCCTGATGTACTTATGTATTGAAATACTAAATACATCATAAATACTAAATACATCATAAATACTAACTAGGCATATGCAGATTTGCCTCGTGCACATCAGCAGTATAAGCGCCCCATGTATTGATAACGCCCACGCTAAACAAGGCACATTACACCCCTTGGGTATAAACAACCAAAGAGTGAAGCACCATGTCAAAAGTGACACGAGTACTGTGTGCATCCCTTGCACTACGCGTCAGGGTCTGGTACGCTTCAGTATTATTATCCTTCGGCTTTCCTTCACCAGTGCGTGCCCCAATAACTCACCAGCTATTTGAGGTTGAAACTCTCCTGTGAATGTTAGAAGTAATGTTGATAACGCAGCATAAGAAACATACTTTTAAGTTTAAACCCACAATCGACAATTCAAGAATTTTTGTGGACATATATACATACATACAAACGGGATCTAAGAATAGCGGCTAACCTGCTGCACGTTTATTCATCGATCGCTAATGTGCTCGGCAATTATGTCCCTTATAGATGGTAATTTTTGAGTCATGAAAATTTCGCTAAAAGCTTAAAAATAGGATTTTCGCATTTATTTGTTTGTGAGACTGGAGGATGCATGTTACACAGGCAACAGTATAATTTATGCACAAAATGTTTGCAATTATATTTTCACGAAGGCTGTTTTACTCTTGAAATTCGTGAAAATTTCATCCCTCAAAAATTACCACCGCCTATACGGTATTGAAGTACTAATTACAAATACTAAGTACATTAATATCCCTACCTCATCAATGTAGAATATAGGGAAATAAAGTGGTGGATTAATATTATGAAACACACCCACCCACGCACGCACGCACGCACACACACAACACACACACACACACGTCATGTAATGACAACAAGTTGACTAACTGCTTATGGGAAATATCAATGATTTTGTGACATTAATGTTAACCTGAAGTTCAGCCAGTGATCTGGAAGAGAATACAATGAGTAATGGTGAACAATTGACATCACATCTCCTAACACTGATGTCTTCTCGGTAGACCTCAGGAGAAAACTCCTCAAAAGAAGTTATGACAATATTGTAATGAACACAATACTTGCACCTCTGAGTGTCACTGATAAATGCTACAATTTTTTCATCTTGTTCAAGAAACGGTTGCCATAGTATTCCCTCAGTGCCGGTGACACGATTGGCAGATTAATATTCACTACCGGTCCACTGAATGAGCTGAGCTGTTAGGCGAGAATTTGTTTCACCAGAGTGGATGATACTGGTGTGCAAACAATCAAATTCTGAATTGTTGTACTGGAAACTGATGTAAGGGTGTTCAGCTTAAACTGATTTATACCTGTACAATTCCTGAAGGAAAGGATCGGTGTAGTTCCAAAATAGTTCTCCAGCCTTGACAGACACGTATCAACAATTTTGGTTTATGCCTCATCAGATCGATCAGAATTCTTAGTCGAGCTGTGTCTCCACGTTCCTCAGAATTATTTAGTGCATTCTACAATTAAAAGTCAATAAACATTCTGTACTTCTCCACAAGGCTTTGCAACAGTGGTAAATAATTTTGCATACCATCATGAATTTTCAATGGTGATCATATCATGAATACATTATTCTAATGAAATTAAGTACTTTGGGATATTTAGAGATACCACATAGCACAATTTTTGATGGGGATAATGTTGACGGACAGCATCCTAGGCCACCATATTAGCTATACTACTGGAGATATTTGGAGGGAAAATTCTGACACATTGCTAGCTTAGTGTCAAATCTGTCAATATTCCCCCGGTCAAAAAATTGCACTTTACGGTATTTAAATATGATCAATACTGATCAATACTGCAATATGATCAACATGATCAATACTGCCAAGTGCTAGTAGGTAGCTGTAGGTTACTGATGATTAAGTCATTTTATTATTACTGAATATCATTTTGGCAATACTACAGAGCCTAGCAGTCCATGCTTACCACATAGACAAAGTTGATGTTTGTAATTATATCATCTTCAGAGAAGTGTCCAAACTGTTCAAAATGAAAGGTACGGCTCATAATATATGCAATGATCCTATTAGTATGATCATGTTGAAGAATAGTCTTCACTCTCCTTTCTCTATGTCAATTCATACACAACATATATATCAGAAAATGCAGAGAAGTATTATCAGTAACAGGAATACTTTAATACAAACAGTAGAGTAGTTTTTTGGTTTAATTTTCATTAGCTAAGACAGTCCTCATGCACACCTTCACATATTAATATAACTTTTAAATGTTAAAGAACCTCAATGTTTGTATAATGTATGGCTCTTGGTTGTATTAACATAATAATCTGACTACCCATGGAGCTCCTCTACATCCATTGTACACATATAAACAAATCATAAACCTTCAATGGCTTCCTCCTGCTATATCATAACTGGAGTGTTAATGCTTATATATATAAAATAGGTGATTGAAGTGCATATACGTAAGCACAGTTTTCTTGTACTTGGTTAATCTCATTTCTGATTCTAACATTACAAGTGTCAGAAATTTGATGACAACTACAATGACTAGATAGATAGACACATGCACAATTTTTCTGCATGTTGTAGGACTTGTCCATGCATGCATGCACCTGATTCAGTTTTCATTTGATAGGCCGGCCATATTTGCATGGGCCCATCTCATAAAATTGCCTGATTACCTGTAACGATAAGGACCCAACTCATCAAAATGTGGTTTAGTTCCATCTGCAAAC
The DNA here is from genome assembly GCA_963930835.1 of Spongia lamella. Classification (NCBI taxonomy): domain Eukaryota; kingdom Metazoa; phylum Porifera; class Demospongiae; order Dictyoceratida; family Spongiidae; genus Spongia; species Spongia lamella. Next base: position 7,158,560 of record OZ005753.1, read on the forward strand.
TCCACTGGGTTGGTGAGGTTAAAGACCTAATAATGTTTGTACATTGGAATGGTTGAGTCCACCCATTGATCATAAGTTTGGTGACTATCTTCTAATGTCAGTTGCTAGGGATATTAGCAATACATTTTATAACAAGCTTTATTATTCCATACCTCTCGTACGTAGTCGTCAACTTTCTCCTTGAAGAATCCAATCTAAACGAGCACTAAAATGACGATAGAGAGTCCCAGGAACAACAAGCATATTGTCCTGCAAACTGCACAGCAAATGGTCGTTCCTCTTTTCTTCATCTTGAGCTGTTAAGCTCAAGGATTTGTAAACTGTGCAGTATTGCTCACATTACGTGTTATATATGGACTCGTGGACTTGCTACACGCCATTACAACACTATCACATGTTTTATCGGAGATGATAGTATTGTCTTATCAAGCATCCGCGTTGCATATTAACTGTGACCCTTTACCACGCACAGGTCTTACAGATTTCATTACTATAAGGTCACGCCCACTAGTAATATCCATAGTAAGCATTGTATAAAGAAACTGAAAAGCAGTAGGACTTGTTTGATTGGTTAATCAGGCTTCATTTCACATTAATAGCCTCTTGAGAAGACACACAGTTACATACACATACTGACTTCCTGGAAAAGCAAAGCGTAGAATAAACGTTATGTGTTAAACCCACAATCAAATGTAATATAAATAAACTGAAGCCGTTGTTAAGGAAGCTTTGAGCTGCTGTACATTTTCCCATGCACAAGAAGTGGTATATATTAGTCATACCATGGGCACTCGTCGTATGGCTGATATATACACCCTCAGCCTGAGGGCCGAGGGTGTATATATCAGGCAAACCATCTGTGCCAAACCAATTTTCATGTTTATGATGTCATTATAACGTCTGTGACGTGTAGAAAGCTTGTGCATGTGATGCATCAATTATCGCCCACTGTGATCTATTATTGGGTACCTGTGCTTCTTCTAATATCTATTATCAGCCAGTGCTTAAACTTTGTGCTGTAACTTCTATTAGACTTATCGGATTGTTCAGATATTTTTGTAAAATATAAAAGATATTTAGCCAAGTGAGTCATGTGGTTTTGGCATTACTATGAGTTTCCATTGTCACATTATAATGATACAGGTACCGTACATATTAAATTTCAAGGTGTATAAATTTTCATGGATTTTGTGGGGTGTTCCTTACCCACGAAAATTAATCCACAACAACTAGGTATACCTGGAAAATCTGTCCTAGTTACCGGTGGGTCATCGCTCTTTCTTATAAGCGCCACCTTGGCGCCTTCTAAATTCTTTTAACGCACGGGCAAGTGATTTTTATGCGAGCTGTTGTGAATATTTGATGGCTTCGCTCCATCCCGCCAGTAGACAAATATGATACAAACTCCAATCATAACAGTTAGCTAATGTGCACTTCCATCGATCATCACGGAGAACAGATTCTAATTTATTCATTTCCGTATTTAACCGTAAATCAATGCCATGCAGCAAGTTTTGAGATTTTAAATGCTACTAGAATGATAAAAAAATTAAAAATTTCAAAAGGTAAGTAGGGATTGAAGTCTATATATCTATGGTACTACCGTACTTAATGATAAATCACGATCGGTTAAAGGTTAGCCAAAGAATGCGTGGGGCCACGAAAATTAACACCCCATGAATATAAGGACCCACGAATTTGGTTGCTTATTACAACACGAAAATTTAACCCATGAAATTAAATACGTGTACGGTACCGTATTTGTATTTTAAGACTCCACCAAAATAACAACCTTACCATGGCTTCTTGGTACTCATGAATATTACAGGACTCTTTTAATGTGAATTTTGAAGTGGTTTTGTTGTTAATCAAATACATATACCATATAGAGGGTAATTTTGGTGGTGGAAAATTTTGGCGAATTTACTTTAATCCGCCAAAATTTTCTTTGCCAAATATTTATATTTATGGGAAGTGCCATGGTGAAAAACCGGTTATGCAGGATCCGCCAAGATTTTCCCCACCAAACACGTGACTAGGAACGATCCACCAAAAATAAAATTACCCGCCATACAGTACTATAATTCTAGTAATCCTGCTCAAGCCTTGATATATTATGAAGATTTGTGACAATACATAGTGGCTGATAAATTATCGGTAGTTTACACTGTATTTCTAAACTTCTAGCAAACAGCTAACTTGCTAAAGCTTTCAGTTTCATTGACAATTTATAAACTTTCCAGCGTAACAGCGACCGGCATAGCTACTTGCAACAAAAGCTCCAAATCTCTGATAGATGAACCAGAATTATCCAAAAACCCAGAATGCAATAATGCTCCGGCACGCTGCAAGATTGAATGAAGAGATGACGTTGCATGTACTGTTTATGCATACGTGATAGTCATTGAATAACAATGCCAGTAGTCTGGTAGTTGAAGCTTTTAACCCAGAAAAAATGGTAGAAAAGCATATTATAATACATCATCAGAAGCATCTTTTTTCATAGAATAACATATCCAAAATCCTCTTGGATCCTTATTGGGGAAATTATTTTATGGCTGCTCAAAGTTTTATATAATCTGTTCCAATCCAATTATGATGACAAATTGGTTTTGTCATTGGAATTGTACAGTAGCAGCTGCTCTAACAATTTGTCATAATTTGTTACTAGCTATACTTATATTAATGTAAGAGAAATTTTAATTCTAGCTACATACTTTAAATGAAATATTATGTATACCTTGCAAATAATAATTATATAAAAGTAGCTACTATATGACATTTTCTGCATTAAAATTCTCCTCTTCTTCTTCATCAAAAATCTCTTCGGCATTTTTACAGCTCTCTCCTCGGCAGTCCTCACAAGCTGTAACACATTTCAATCCGTTTTTTCTGCAGGAACACATGTTAGTTCCACACGGATTTTTAGAGGAAAGCTTGCATCTACAACGCACAAATTTCAACAAGCTTTCAGGTGCTGCATTTAAGTCTGTCATAATAGGAATTAACGCTGTACTATCAAGCTTCCAACCCCATTGCTTGGGATCTAAGTCATTGCTTGTTAGTTTCTTCCAAATAATGACTTGTAAGCGAACTCTCAAGCTGTGATAGTAAGCTGCTCTCTCTGTAGGTGGAAGTTTTTGAGGATCAAGTGTTGTCCCTGATGAAACCATCTCCATGAATTTTATGTATCGTAAAGTGTTCAGGGTATCCCCTTGCTTGCCACCACACATGATGATGAATACCTGAATACCAGCTTTGCCAATTTGTTCAGGTGAGGCATCGGCATTGTTCATTAAGTACGAAATCTGTTGCAATTTATTGGACTCCTTTATTTTCTTTAGCAAAGTCGTTTTGCCTTGCCCAAATGTAGCAGATGTTGTATCGCAACCACTCCACGCATGAACAAACAAAAGTTGTGCTTTTATTACACCTCCAAGTGTGGCAACGAGATCACGTATTTTCCATATCTTCTTTTGGGACTTTTTTGCATTGGACTGTAAGTACACATCTGCCATATTTGTATTCCAATGGTGTATCAAAAGTACCATTATGTCTGTGTCATCTGCCACTATGATAACACCGTTGCCTTGAGTAGCAAATTGAAGGGCACATGTAACTATTGTTGTGTCAGCATCTCCACTGCTGTTATAAACTGTCTGAGCATCTGCCCTCAAATAGTGGCTCAATAATGAAATGAACTTAATTTTATTCGTCTTATTTGAAAGAAAGATTTGTTGGTTATTGTGAGCTTCCATACATTCACTAAGTTGAATATCTGCGCATGTCCTGCTAACCCTTAGCTGATATTCATGATCTTTAATTGATGGACCCTGCTCATAACCATCAAAAACAATGCAACTTGTTCCATACTTAGTACGAACATAACTTACATATTGCTGGGCTATATCTTTGTATGTTGCCTTCTTTGACCATTTAACTTTATGAATAAGGGCTCCACCATCAATGACATACTTTGCTTGAATATTTTGTTCACATGGTTTTACGTTATTTGTAAGAGCTTTTGCCAATTGTGACTTTGCAGTCTTACGCATAGAATTGTCCTTGAATAGAGAGGTTGGAATTACCGTAAGCTCATAGTCAAAGTATGGGGTTATTTCTTCCCCTCTCTGTATAATAGCTATTAACCTAGAAAATAGAATAGTTGGGTTGATATGAACCTGTTTCTTGTCAACTTTGAATCCTGGAAGTAGATGATCCAAAGATCGAGCCTGCTCACTTCTTTTAATAGATCCATCTGTTACAGTTACAGTTACATTGTCCAGTCGTTCCTGGAGTTTTGCTCCGATCTGCTCTGTTATGTCACAGCTTATGCCATCACCATCAGTAGCTGTTAAACCTGATGACAAAGAACGTAACCTTGGCTCATTTATGTCAAATGGCTCATGCTGATCAAACCATTCCTGGATGCTGCACAAGTCTCTGAAATCATACTTACTTCTAGAAATGCCCAGCTCAACATGCTGATCGCTTGTGTTGTGCTTTAGGTTTGTAATTGTTGTCATAGCATCATGGACTCCAGCACACTTGTGCATACTATAAATCCACTGCAAGCGGACAGTTTCTGTAATTCCCCTTCCTCTTGTTAACCCTCCACGGCTCTTGATGGATCGCATCATTACTTGTTCAATAATCAGATCAGTCCACAGTCCTGCCCAATATCTGCTACTTCTGCGTACACTATGAAATCCTCTTTCAATAAAACACTCATATAACCATGGGTGGTTTGTGGGTAACTCTAGCATCAGTTGCAAATAAAGTCGAGAACTCTTTGCATAGTTAATATGACCAGTTGCAGCAAAAAGATTCATCATCTTTCCAACAGCTACAAGGTGTAAATTCCAGTTTCCTGTTCTTTCAGCTCTAATAAATAGCTTCAGTTTCTACATATTCAATATATTGCAACCACAGCTTAGCTGTTCGTGATGTTTTGGCTAAAGATTCCTTATACTTGATTAAACAATTTTCTAACTTCACTAGTTCATTTGACTGATCAACGTTTGCAACTAGTATAGATTTATCTTTAATTCCATCATAAAAATCATGTATCTTTTCTATCTCAGTTCCACCAAGCTTGTCTTCTACACTCTCTAAATCCTGATTATCAGCTTGTCTTTCAAGAGATATTGCAAGTTCTGTCTCATTGCTTATGATTGGGATATCCCTAGAACTGGAAAAACTTTGCTCTTCTTCACCTTCCTTTTCCAATGTTTCTATTGAAGGGTTTCCTAAAACAGCTAAAATCAACTTATTTACCAATGCAGCCTCTACTAAAAAATGTGCACGCAATGCTCTTGAAAAAGCCTTCCCCGATAATATGTGATTAATTGCATTAGGGCCATAAGCTTTTTCTAATGATTCCTCTAATCCGGAGCCCTTCATCATTGAACCTATACTACCCAAAAAGCTCATCAGGGTATGAAATCCACCAAGTCTACAGACTATATTCATTTCTTTTGCTTTGATAATTTCTACTGCCTTAAGCCACAAGGGTTGATCAAACGTTATGCAAGGTGTTGGTATATTCAAATGGATAGCTTGAGTTTGAATGTAAGTCAAGGTTGAATAAATGCAGGTTTCATCAGATGGACATAAATCAATGATTGGCAGAAGAAGTACTTCAGAATTTGAAGTCTGACTCTGTTCATGATTGTCAGAATATATATGCTGCATAAAACCTGACCAGTTTGGTCTTGGCTTTGCTTCGTTGCTAAACATCCATCCAGAATGCCATAGCAAATCAGAGCACAGGTCTGATGGCAAGGTATATGGAACTGTAACTGAACAGTAGGTTTGTAAATAACAGATGACAGACCCTTCTCAAGAAGTTCTACATATTTAACTACTGGCACTCCCTTATCTTTCACCAACACAATTACTTTGGTATATTGTTGTCTACTGATTGTGCGAGACTGTACCTTGAGAGGTGTATGATATTTAGCAGTAGAAATAGCTATAATTCCCATACCATGGAATGTACCTCGTCCATCTAGTGTTGCTACGTTGTGGTCTACATTATCTGCTACCCACTGAGTAAAGGTGTCAGGGGGATATGCTGTGAGCAAATTTTCAGACTGAATAACAGATTGTTTGTATCTGATCACTTCATCATAAGTAATAGAAAATCCCAATTGTGCCAACTCATTAATAAGCCATTTTGACCCAAATACATGGTCCATCTCAATGCCCAAGCCAAATAATATTGGAGTTATAACTGATCTTGGCCGGGCTGCCTGTATAATGCATTGCCCAATGCTGTTCTGTTTCAGTTCTGGCAAGCCCAACATTTTCAAGAAAGTTTGCAAGTAGTAAGGCACCCAGTCATTACCTTGATCATTGTTCTTAATATCTTCATTAGTTGGATAGGCATGTACATTATATTGTTTCTCCCTGATTGCATCTCTTACTATTTTTGCTGCCGTTACAACTATTCGTTCTGCTTCATCTGCTATATTATCTTTCTTACCTAGGTACCATTGTTCATTAATTATATACTTAGCCATATTTCTAAAGCACACAACATTGTTGCGTCCCTCAACTTCTGCAAAAAAACACACTCACCATAATATTCTTGTAATTTTTGTTTAAGCCTTTTTGTGGTGTACACCTCAGCTCCAGCAGAAAGCTCCACCATCTTGGCATGCAATTCTGCAACTGTATATAATTCTGAGCCAGCTTCTAAACCAAGCCACTGGCATAACTGTTTAAAACAATGTCCCATTTCCTCATCCTCAGGCCTGCCTTGAGTTTTCTTTGCAGTAGCTGTATTAAGTTGCTTATTAAGCATAAACCGTGAAAAACAACTGTCATGATATATTGCCTCTGCAGCAACTAAATCGATGCACCCACGTAATCGATCCTGTACCTCTGAAGCCCACAGGTCTCCTCTCTTGGTACATTGTTCTAGAATGTTTTCACGTAAGGGAATTGTGGTCACCTTGTGCACCTGCAGCCGTTTCCTCTCTGGGTGACGTGGATCAGTTTCAGCAGATTTGCCGCAAAGCATGCAATCTTTTTCCCAATGAAATGGTAGCAAACTGGACCTTAATCTCTTTGTACACGGAACCTTGAAATCCTCTTCAAGTTCAACATTCTCATGGATTCTCTTTACATCAGTAAAATCTCTCCTGCAGATTTTATGCACTAAGATAGTTCTCATAGGTGTTGTGCTAATCAGCTCATTTAAATATCCAGCAAGCTCTAACCTCCTATGTTTCTCACTAAATCTCAATAGTGTCAAAGCACCTTTTCTTGATACAACCACTGGTTTTTCTTTTTCAAAGCCTTTTTTACAGATAATACAACAATGCTCAATATCGTGTCCTTCATCCATAGACAAGCATATGTGTTATAGCTACGTATGTGAATTTTTACTTTTTAACTCACCGTTACTTTGTAACAGTCCAAAGCCACTCGATTTAAAGCTCCAATAATAATGCCACAAACCTGTTAAACTGATTAGCTCCTATAGACCCTTTTCAAGTTTTACGGTTACCATGGTAAATATTATTTCCGCCATATTGGTAGGCAAGACTGTTTTAATTATAATGGCGCTGGAAGGAGGTCTTAAAAGTTGTTTACTCTGTGGACGTGAATTGTCACAAGATGAAGTATCAGTGCTTACAGATCGTTTGTGCAGCAAAACGTTACAAGAATTGCGTGTTCTAGCTAAAGGCGTGAATGTTAGACTGGCTGGTTCATCGCGCAAAAAAGACATAGTCGACCGCTTGATTGGAATGGCAGGATTGGAGCGACTCGAGATGACTCTTTGGACGAAGAGACAGAGTTTTCTGGAATAAGCTATATAACGGATGAAGTAATGGGTGTTTTGCATGGATTACCAGCATTTTCGAGTGTGAAAGAATGGAGCAAAAAGTTGAATGGCGTCTTGAAGGATTTCACGTTTATGAATTTGTTAATCTATCTTGTTTATGGCAGGGACAAGTCTTTCGATATGCAATCACTGAAAGCATTCAAGTCCCTGAAAGCGTACAAGTTCTTCTACAACGGATTTGTAAAGAATGTGTGGGTCCACGAATTTCCCATCTCTGCAGAAGCTGGGTTACGGATACTGTACTTCCGTGCATATGTACACCATTCATTAAGTTGTGATGCACCACTAGAGACTTATATTGCACTAAATGGTGATAATGGTGATGTCTACTCAGCTCAATGTACTTGCGTATCAGGGTGAGTGTACATGTGAAGCAGTGAGCTACACTTCAATTAGGCTTTTAGCTATGTACAAGAAAATGTAATATGTACAAGGATGCTTGTAGAGTGTACAAGAATTTGTAGTGTCCACACAAGAGAACAAGTACTGCATGTTTTTACTTATTTATAATTTGGTAATGCATAACTTGTAATTATTCACTGTAGGCTTGGGCAGGCATGTAATCATGTAGCAGCATTACTGTTCTACATTGAGCACCATGCCAGTCGTGACGAGCTGCCATATGATCTGTCAAAAACATCAAAGGCCATGACATGGAATCAGCCTCCCAAAAAAGAAATAAAGCCAGCTCGGGCGGAAGACATAGAGTTTGTTAAGTCAAGTCATGGTGACATTAATGAAGTAAAAGCAGTGCAATCCATACAGAGGAATCAATTTGACCCACGTCATCCCACACACAGAGTACTAGATCAGGACAAACTAAGGCAGTTATTGATGCGTGTTCAAACATCCATACCTGGTACCGGACTTCAGCAGTTTTGGAAAACAAGGTCATCAGAAAAGGTTACTTCAGAAAACCAGCTTTCAACATTATGGAATCATGTCCTGTTTTGGCATGAAAATGCGTCCTCAGTATCCTGTGACAAGTTTTTTACTCCCACTGAAGAGCAGTGCTCTGAGTATTTCAGCAACCTGACACTTTCTTATAATGAGGTGGAAGCTATCGAAGGTGCTACACGTGGGCAAGCAGACAATGATTTATGGTTTGCACTTCGCAATGGTAGGCTCACCAGTTCCAGATTTGGGGAAATATTGCACCGTCGACAGTCAACAGACTCAAGAAGACTAGTAAAAGATATTATGGGCTATGGTGGACGGATGAAATATGTACCCCCACAGATTCGCTGGGGTAGGGAAAATGAAGAAGCTGCCCGTAAATGTTACATAGCCAATAGGAAGGCTTGTGGTGAGGATATGGTTGTTGAGTCAACTGGATTGCGTTTGTTGCCAGAGAAACCCTACCTGGGTGCTTCATCAGACGGAAGGGTGATATACACAAACATAGATACTTGCTGTGTTGGCTACCTTGAAGTGAAATGTCCTTACAGTATTGAGGGTAATGTTACAGTAGAGCTAACCCCAGATGAAATTGAAGAGAAATATGGAAACAAATTCTTCATGCGTAGAGGGGATGACATGATGCTTCACCTTCCAGAAACACACCCATACTATGCTCAGGTACAAGGTGAAATGGCCATTTTAAATGTAGAGTGGTGTGACTTTGTGATATTCAGCAATGGCTCAGTGATAGTTGACCGTATTCTTGCTGACCATGACTACTGGACAAAGATGTGTGACACACTAGATGAGTTTTACATGCAGCATGTTATCCCTGAAATATTGAGTGGGACAATTTTTAAGGAGGAGTATGCATCACTGTTTGAATTTTAATTCCTTTGAGAATGTAGTGATTAATAAGCTACTAGGGGGTTATCAAAGTTAGTTAAATACATACATACACAGTTAATATCACTAACTAAATCATTCATCACATTAGAAAATTTACGGTTTAAAATTTCAAACCGTCGACCTCTTCCGATGATTCTTTCAATGTGGATCCGATATTCAGCAATCCTTCTTGTTTTTTCCACATCAACTGCAGGCAACTGCTTCTTTGATCCAAGGCAGGGAGGAACATTAACAAGAATTCCTTTGGATGCTACAGATTCCTGAATGTCAAACCCCCTGTCTGCCATTATCATATCACCAGGTTCTAACATGTCTAAGAGCCCAGACCTTTCTGTGATCTCACGGTCAGAAATGCGTCCACCCCAAGCCTCTGACACAAAACTTACTAAACCAGATGGTGTACATCCGACCAATATCTTCCATGTATTTCTGCTTTTATACTGTGAATATGTCACAGAAGAGTTAACATTATCATACAGAAGAAATTCGCATTCATTTGTAACATTAACAGAACATATTTACTTAATATTATATTGTATGACTGTTGTAAGGCTGCATGTGCATGTGCAGGGCACATGCGGGCAGCTAAAAATACTTAGTTACAAGTTATAACGAAGGCGTAGTTAAGAAAGGTTGGCTTTGGCTCCTTGAAGTAAACGGCGCAAGGTGACATTTGGGGGCTTGTCCGGGGAGAAGAGAGAAAGAAAAGAGTAAAGGGAGACGGGGCTGGAGAAGGAAGCTTCGTTTCGTCTAACCTGAGACGCAGAATCTGTGGTACTGTGGAAAACGAACGGTACCTACAAAGGTGACATAATTGTCTCGTGAGGACAATTGTTTTTGTTTGCATTCACTCCATAGAGTAATGGAAGCTCTGCGAATGCAACTGGATGGCCTACAGTGGGAGGTTAATAGGCTAGAAGCTGAAAACAGTAGCCTAAGGGCTCTAGACACGAAAGCTAGTAGGCGAGTGGACCTGGAACTTGAAGTAGAGCAGGTCACGAAGGAATTACAGAGTCTCCAAGAAGCCTTATCGACGAAGGAAGCTGAGTTTGTATAGGCAAGTAATTCAAAGGAGAAGCAACTCGAAGAAGCCACTTTGATAAGAATACAGGAAGCAAAAAACAAGTTGTATAATTTGCAAGAGCAGCAACAAATGCAGAGCAAGCTGTACGAGGAGGAAATGAAGCAGCTTATCAAACAACTTGAGCAGCTACAACAAACTGCTGAAAGAGATCATGAACACAGTGAATTGACACGTCATTGTGCCCTAGAAGCAGAAAGACAAAAGTGGGAGGCGAGTGAAGCTAGATTGACAACACAGCTAGATGAGGCAATGCAAAGAATTGCAGTATTGCAGGACCAAAGTGAGGAGAGAGAGAGAGAGAGAGTGTGTATGTGTATGTGTTAGACTGCTAAGTTTACCAGAGGGAAGTGATGAATCAGTGGAAGTATTGTTTCACTTGCAGTCAGCCATGCCCATATAGACATTGTGGGTGAAGAAGTAGCTGAGAATAATGGAACCTCAAACTCAAAGGAAGTAATACTGAAACACCTGCAGTGACTATCCCACAAGTTGTTGAAAGTTGTGTTGTATCTTCCTTACCTAGTGTTCCTATACTGAATCAACTACCCCCTATTACACAATTTTCTGGTGAAGAACAACCGGATGGAAAAACATTCCAAGACTGGTTAGAACAATTTGAGTCTGTGGCACAGTTGGGAGGATGGAATAGCCATGCCAAGCTGGTCAACTTGTCTACCAGATTACGAGGATCAGCCTACTCATTCTACAGATCTTGTACGGCTGAGCAACGAAATGACTATAAGCTGTTAATTGAACAGTTAACTAAGAGATTCACACCTGTGCAGATTCAGCCCATCCAGAGTCACATGTTTCATGACAGGCAGCAGAAACTTAAAGAGACAGTAGATGAATATGCTGACCACTTAAGAAGTTATTCACCAAGGCATATTTTAATCTGGCTCGAGGGGGCCACGAGGCAGAAGTCATGGGTCAGTCAGTTTTAGTAAATCAATTTGTAGCTGGATTGAGACCTGAACTGAAAGCCAAAGTTGTGGGCAGTGAAGGTAGTATGGAGCAACTACCAGATTTGAAGAAGCAAAACAGAAAGAATTAGCTATGGTGACACCTACAGTAACAATAGCCAAAGGAGACCTGGAGGCAAAAGGGAAGTGGCCACCCCACAACCACAACCGGCAGGTGCTTCTACAACATCATCAGAGAACCTTGGTAAGAAGTTTGGAATATCAGTCACTGTTAAAAAGAATTGTTTTAACTGTGGCTTAACTACTCACTTGGTCAAGGACTGTCCTTATCCAAAGAAGGATAAAGAAACTCGCAGGGTTGATTTGGCAGTTGCACTGGTCACACCAGAGAATGAAACCAAGATGATAATGGAGAGAACCACAGCTCTACAAAAAGAACTAAGGAAGACAAGTAGAAGTAGCAGTGGAGGAAGCTACAGTGAATGGAGTGTCTTTCTCTGATGAGACAACACTGACGAAGCTTGACCAGCTGTCTACTCAGAAGTGGCATTACTCATTGGAGTAAGAGCTGTTTGACATGTGCTACTTATGGTAGAGGACGATCAGTACATCCACCATTAACACCAATACCTGTCTCAGCACTGTGTAGGAATTGATGTAATCAAATTTCCACATTCAACAAAAGGTAATCAATACACTGTTGTATCTGACCAAATGGTCAGAAGTGTTTACAGTGCCAGACCAAACAGCTGCAACTATAGAGTGGTAGAAATTGTTAGCCGTCATGGCGTACCCACTGAGATTCTATCAGACAGAAGAAAAGTATTCCTATCAAGTTTGATGAAGGAGTTAGTTAAACTTCTTGGAATTCACCAGACAAACACCACAGCCTATCATTCACAAATGGATGATATGGTAGAGCGGTTAAACCGCACCCTCACCACTATGCTTGCAAAGACTGTTAAGAAAGCAGACCGTGATCAGGATAGACACATACTCTATGTCCTATTTGCCTATCGTTCCAGTGAGCAACAATCAACTCGAGAATCCCTACTGTATGAATGTGATCCTCGATTACCTACTGAAGTGACTTTGAGTCCAAGCAAGACTAAACAGCAAATGGATTTACATGAATATGGTGTCCATGTAGCTGAAAAGCTAGCTGAAGCATGGGATCTTGCTCAAAGAAAGAAGGCCCAGAAGCAGCAGAAGAAGACATATTATGATCAATATGCCAGGCCCCCTAACTTTGCAGTAGGAGAGACAGTTTTCTTGTTCAAACCAGCTGAGTGAACTGGAGAGCACCGTAAGCTGGCTAGGGCTTACCATGGACTGTACAGAGTGATGAAGTTAACACCTAACAATGCCCACATCAGAAGAGTGGATAAACAAGAAGACAAATTACTCTTGGTGGCAATTGACAGACTTAGGAGATGTCCAGATGAAATAGTGGATACCTTTTACCCCCCTGATCGCCCAGCCACTACTAGAAGTCAGAAGAAACATCAGCTGAGGGCAGCTAACTTAAGATAGGGGGATATGTAACATTAACAGAACATATTTACTTAATATTATATTGTATGATGTTGTAAGGCTTCATGTGCATGTGCAGGGCACACAGGCAGCTAAAAAGACTTAGTTACAAGTTATAACGAAGGCGTAGCTAAGAAAAGTTGGCGTTGGCTCCTCAAAGTAAACGGCACGACACGACACATTTGATGATTATTTTCACCTAAACTATTCTATTACTTGATCTCACAAATTGTGTATTCGTTATTCTTTTTTGTGTTTTTGTGGAACCGTGTACGCTTCATATAATGTCTATTGTAACTAGACAGATGTTGAAGTTAGTAGTGTATGTTATTATGAATTTCTTTGCTGAAGCCGGCAGTGAAGGATTTACCACAACCAATGAGCTATTGGCATGAGAGAAACACTAGCATAGCATAATTAACACAAGCATCATAGTAGAGTAGAGTGCGCTTCACTTTCAGTTTTAACAGTGTGGAGAGTAAAACTGTGGACAATGAGTAGAATGCAGTAATATACGGAAACATTGGGATTTCGTCATCGGTCGGTGCGATGTCTAGCTTCCCTTCTCCGCTGCAACAACATTTGTCACTGCTCTGTAGACATCATGGAACGCTGACGTCTCTCACGTGTTCTCCTTGCTTCCAGCCTCTGCTCTCTCTCTTCTGCAGTTTCTCTCCTCCGTCTAACACGATATTGTTCTCTTCTCCTTCTCAGCCTCTCCTCTCTGTCCATCGTCGTCCACGTCCCAAAATGAGTACAGAGTCAGTAATCGAGTTCACATGCCTAATTATTATAGTCAGTAATCTTTGCCGTTTCATCCATCGTGGCATGGTTGACCGTACCAGTCAAATATGGAACGTCAGGACATGAAGACGGATATTTTTGCAATACAAAGCACTTGTATGGAAGTATCCATAAGTTTATCATGTTTGTTTGTACATGAACCACCGTACCAAACTACAGCAGTGTGTTGCAATGCCATTTTTCACCGCGCTTCTTCGCGCATGGACCACCGTACCGTTTTCCACGTTAGAGCAGGGCTAGCCCCAACTAAGGTTTTTTTAGATGTAAATTGTGTTCATTTTGTGGTAGTTAGTCTTAATTGTATTATTGCAATTCTGTGATTGGTAATTGTCTTGCATGTTGTCTGTAGTTACTGTGTGTTTTGTAGTTAGTATAATTATTATGTATGTGTGTTCTGTATACAGGGAAGATACTTTGTACAGGCTTCGTGCCTTTTTTACCGCCATTAGCTACCTGATGGATAAATTGGATAATGAATAAATAAATAATAAAATCCCCCTATGTAGCCCCAGGGGGATAGATAGGCGCATTAAATTTAGCGGTTTTGCAGTTACACAATAAACCACAAATATCTCAACAATAATTATTCTTCATATCCGGCTCACCTACTTACTAGGGCGTGTCCGTTCTCTGAGCGTTGCTTTCACTTCAGTCCGCCATCCGAAGCCGGAACTCCCTGCCAGACTCTTACTGTTTCCTGTCATCATCTGTAAATCTTATCAACACTACTCCGCTACAATTTAAATTTGTCGACATGAATGATTGCGGCGCTCCTGATGAAAGAAAAACACTAAATCATTTTAAGAATTCTCCTCAAGGTATGGCAGCTGTCTATTTGCCGGATATTACACAGTAAATTTCACGTATTTTGAAAATAATTCTGTATTAATTGTAATTTTGTAAATCCCCATACAATGAATACTACTCCATCACTGAAAGATCTCCAGCAATGTTTCACTCCACAATATGCTGTACAATGGAGAGTGATAGGAACACAACTGGGTCTACCCAGTGCAACACTTGACATCATTGAACATGACAATCGTGACAAAGCTAGAGAGTGTTGTAATGCCATGTTGAATAAGTGGCTACAAGTGGACACCACTGCCTCCTGGGAGAAATTGTTTACTGTCATTGAGTCACCTGCAGTGTCCTGCAGTGCTCCTGATAAAGGTGACTAGCTTTGTATATATGCATTGTGTATGTACAGTAGCTAGCTATATGTGAGTGAATGATTGTGTATTATGTTGTCTTTACTAACTAGCTACTCTACTGACCTCCAAACTTTGTTATTGTAGGAGTTGAGGCAGTCACCCTATTATCCAAGAGGGTAAGAGAGGTTAACATACAAACACAGTTAAGAGTTGACGAAGAAGCTTGGCCTCCAGAGCCACCAAAGACATTTACGCCACTTGTATTAATCCAACATCAAGGTCATCGTAACTTAAAGCAATCCACTGCAATGGCTGAATTTGTTGAGCGAGGTCATATTGACAAGGTTGTTTCTGTAACTAAAACTGATACACTTCCCAAACGTCCTAAGCTAGACAGCCATCAGCCATTACAAGAGGTGCTCGACACTAGCAAGGTCACAAAAGAAGTTGCAGAAATCTTAGCCCCACTGGAGACAAGTGATGATCCCCAATTTATCTTGATCGAAGGAGCTCCTGGGATAGGAAAGTCTTTATTGTTAAAACATATAGCATACCGTTGGAGTATACAGGAAATATTACAAAAATTCAAGATAGTTCTTCTTCTATGCTTGCGTGATCCTGCTGTACAACAAATGTCCTTCATCGATGATCTTCTCCAGTCATACTGTAAAAGAGACAAAGATGCCACTGAAGTTGCTTCTGTATGTAGGAAATACCTTGTGAATAATAATGGTGAAGATATTGCTTTGCTCTTTGATGGGTACGATGAATATCCTAAAAGATTACGAAAAGATAGTTTAATTGCTGACATATTGAAACGAGTAGTGTTACCTCGTTGTGGCTTGATTGTATCATCTCGTCCACATGCCTCGGTAAGCCTCCGACAACATGCAACAGTGAAGGTAGACATCTTGGGTTTCACTGAAGCTGAGCGAGAACATTACATCAAAGAGTCACTGAAGGGTCAACCACAGAAAATTGCTGAACTCACACAATATCTTCAAGCTCACTCAACAATCAGTAGTTTGTGCTTTGTACCCTTCAACCTTGTCGTCTTGGCTTACCTGTACAAACAGGGATTCCTACCTCAAAATTCTGCTGAATTATACAAATATTTTATTTGCCTTACCGTCTCCCGACATCTTGCCAAACATGGTCATCATCTCCAAGGTAACATCACCAAGCTGACCGATCTTCCCGAGCCCTACAATAAAATAATTCAACAACTGTCAAAGTTATCACTAGAGGCTCTTAATGATGACAAGTTGATTTTTACCTTTGAGGAGATCAAAGCTGCTTGTCAAAATATTAAAGATACCCCAGAGGCCATTAATGGCTGTGGTCTCCTACAAGCAGTAGAGCACCTTGGCTTCACTGGAACGACGACAACACTTAATTTCTTGCATTTCTCCATGCAAGAGTATTTGGCAGCTCATCACATCGCTAACCTTCCAGCTGACGAAGAGCTGAAAATTATCCAAGAGAAATTCTGGAGCGACATTCACTTCAACATGTTCTCCATATACGTGTCAATCACAAAGGGACAGCGACCTTCTTTCAAACATTTTCTTTGTGGTGGAAACAAAGCGATCGCCATTTCTGACGAATTCCTCAACAATCAATTACAATGTCTTCGCCTCTATCGCTGTTTTCACGAAGCTGGCGATGTTGATATTTGCAAGACTATAGAGCGATCAGTAACAATTAGCGATAAAGAGATTGATCTTAGTCACACTAGTTTAACAGCTAGCGATGTGGAGTGTGTTACAGTATTTCTTACCTCATCGTTCCACAAGGAGTGGGTGTCGCTTACCTTGTACGAGTGCTACATACAAGATCATGGCCTTCATATACTACATCGTGGACTACTCCATTGTAGGAACATTACTATTGATTGGCTGTGGTTGGACTACAATGGCCTAACAACACAATCATCCTCCTTGATCATTGACATTGCTGTGAAGTGTAAAGTGAAGAGGTTAGGGATTGCTGGTAACCCCACTATTGGAGAGAATGAACAACTCTACTCCATGTTGTCCAACCCCTCTACTGTACTAGAGGAACTGATCATGGACTATACTGAGTTATCATGCAGAGCAGCCATTGCTATGTTTACAGCAGTGAAGGATAATAATAAACTAAAGGAGCTCAACATTCACTACAATGCCATCACTGATGATGCCTGTGATGCCATTACTACAGCACTGGAGAGGAACAGTTGTTTGGTTACACTGCGGATGTACGGCAACCCACTGACTGGTGAAGCCATAGTAAACATAGTGAATGCCCTGAAGGTTAATAATACATTAAAAGTGCTATGGCTTCCCGATTGCCCTGAGGACACTAAGAAGACAATTACTTCTCTACAAGAAGTTATTAACAAGAATAGACAAAGCCAAGGATGTCAAGTGAAGTTGATGATTGACTATGAGTAGCTTTTAGTTCTTTTCATTAGTTTACTCTTTGTAGCTACTGCCATTTTATGACTAACTATCCACAAGTGTTATTAACAACTGTTGTACTCTAAAGTTGATAAAAGTTTTATTAAATGTTTTTAACTACAAATTGTTAACTCGATAAACTAAAAGCCATTAAAATACGATAACATCAACTACACCTCCCTCAGTGCTGTGAGGGACAGTTCTAATAATTGCTCACTGTCAGAGATGGGGTAAAGCACATTGAAATGACTCAAGTACAAAGAGCACTGATCATGAGATTATACATACATTGATACTGGTGGATAGCTGTAAACCACACTGCAGTAATTGTGAGCATACAGTAAAAGCTAGTGGATATACATTTGATGTTAAGATTATAATATTGTAACTAGTAAGATGATCCTACACTGATCATGATCACTGATCACACTGACTAACATTAGTAGCCAGCTGCAGTCAGTGTCAGTTATTCTATAGGATTTTAGTATTGGGAGGGGAATCAGTAACTTTGGGAGTGTTAACTTGAGTAAGAGCAATCATCACTTGTACTAATCAATACTCTCCATGACTTTTACATGTTTAAAAGGCAAATTATGGGGATTCTCCTGACATTACTGAAATAAACACTGAATTGTAAACTAGTGTTGTTAGTGGAAGAGCAAATTTTACAGATTGATCACTGACAAATGATCCGGCAACCATGCATGAATTTTCTGATAAACTCTACAAGTTTACCGAATTCACTCGGTGTAAACACAACAAAGTTTGAATTCACAATGTAATGGGAACCAGACATCTTGCCATTGGTCAAAAACGAGGGGTTTGCAGAATGGAAAATTTGCATTTCAAAATCTTTAAGCCGGCCAGTCAAAAATTTTACAAAGTAAAATTTCAACGGTTGAAGAGGGAGTTAAAATTTCAGAAGTCACATTCCATCTGAGAACTACAAGATTTCGAGCTCGTTGCAAATACCTCAAGTGAAAATGTTAAATTAACTTCTGTTCTTTGCAAAACTGAGTTTTTAAAAGTACGTTAACCCATCTCTCTTCCCTGTTACTGTAATTAGTAGTTAATTTACAATTCACTCACTTGTTTACTGTCGCTGGTCTCCCAACAATAAACAACAATAACAACAATTAATAACAACTAGTAACTTTAGCTGACTACCTAATAACCTACTGAACACTAGAAGCTGCTTCAGGAGCTCCTGCTGCTAACATTTCAGCTAAAGCAAAATTAAGTTCAGTGAAAATTTCTTTTTAGCCTTATGGAAGTAGTTTTAACTCAACAACAAAAAGTTTTCAGTGCACAAAATGCTTAACAAACTTAACCCACAGGTTTCAGTTTTCAAAACAGAGTTACAAACTAAAGCCAATTTAGCTCCTGAGCAGCTTAGCTAACTAATGTCTAAGCCAACTGTTCAATTTGAGTAGACCTTAAAAATTCAACTGAAACTATTAACCAACTGGCCTAGCCTAATAAACTGCTCTATATTACACTCCTAATGGCTAACTAGTTATTAGTTTAACTTGCTAACTACACTAAGTGAAGTTTACACTACAACTCCATCTTTCATTTTTTGTTCTTAGCAACCAGATAAGCAGCTGGAAGGTACAGCCGCCTTTTTTAAACCGCTAAAATTTGTATTCATGTGATGACGCAATGTACAAATGACCGCTGACAAATGACACCTTTGATATTGTTGAGGCAACCACTGAACTACTCTAATAGAACGTTCAGCATCATAACATCGACATAGATATATAGTATAGAGCGCGCGAAGGCGCTTGATATCGACAACGTGACAAGGGACCAGTTAATAAGCTAGTTACATAATCTACTACAGTAGTAAGAGTTACCTACTGATCACAAAACTGTAGTATCAACAGAACAACTTGAACAACAGATCTCTGATCAACAGAACAACTACCGCTATATCGCTGACTGTACTATTAGAGAGTTTTGATCACTGTATATAGTGCTTGCTAGTAAAATAATACACTGAGGGAGCATAGCTATAGCTCAATTGAATGGATTGTAAAATATAACTAAGTATAGTGTAACAGATTAAGTGAATGGTTTCAATAGGTTGCCCAATGCAAGAGGCTGCTTACAACCAGTTTACCATGCACGTGTACTGTAACTGTATGATAGAAGAGCTCTTGATGCTTTACATCTGTAACTACCATCCATGCATTCATCCAGTCACTGTGTGGTCTCACCTTAAATGCACTACTTTCCCTGTGCATATAACATACTGTAAACGACTGAAGTTTGGCGAATTTGAATTTCCTTATCAGTAATGGCTTCTCAAATTTTTAGTCGTGCTTACACTTTCATCATTTACGGTATACATGTGTTATAATATGCCTCCTAGCTTATCATATTCTCGTGTCCTCTGAGTATCGTGATCAGTTGCTCTTGTGGTGGAGGAGAGGTTATCATGTGGTTAACATCAAGACATGACACTAGACTGGTATGTCATCTCACATCAAGCCCCAAAAACACGTGTCCAGTTGAGTACTCTGGATCCACTGATCCTCAATCTAATTTCTTCTCTCAATTGTTTCACCCTTGCAATCTTTAACAAGGAGGTGAAAGGCCGCATTTACATTACATATCTTCAGAAGAGAATATTTTACTATCACAATATCAGATATTTCTAGTTCAGTGATCACTCTGACAATGCACTACAAGGGAGGTGGAAGAGGATGGCCATGCCCTCTGGCCTAAATTTTGACAGGAATTCACTTCTTGTGATAGTGGCTATTACCTCAATTGGCCCCACAACTTTCAGTAGCTAAAAACTAAACAGTCATCGGTCAATAAAAATTTATGATAATAAATTCAAACAAAAAAAATAACATTTCAAATTAGATTATGTATTTGGCTGGTCCAACAATGGTATGTTCACTTCATCACGATGATACAGTTGATAGAGCTTGATACATCGGTTGATAGCAATCAGTCCAGTGAGTAATGAGATGAAGCCTACAAGGGAGCATTGTTCAGTAATGGAGTCATCTAATGATACGTGTCAACTCACAACATAGCCCGAAGACTACCCAAATTGAAACACTGATTGCAGTGAGCGGCCTGAATACCATATTCTCCAGTTTTGATTTTAGTCCCTCATCAATCATAGCCCACTATAGGGTTGAGAAGGAATCAACAAGATGTGTCAATACACAACACAGAACTCAAAATATTCTATTATGATTTTATACAACAAAATAACATTTAATGTTTTCTTTGTTCATCACAACCCAATCAATTGTCATTAATTACATGATCAATTTACTATAATTTACTATAATTGGGGCGAAACTGAGCACACATACTTAATATGGCAGTAATCCTTTACATGCACTTCTATGGAAGCTCAGTAATTGATGGCAACCATTTAAGGTGCATGATTAATTTACTCTGAAAATATGTGCAAGGTATCCACTTATATCCTAGTTCGTAAACGAGACCATTACACTGATGACTCGCTAGTGTGGGGGCTCAGATAGCTGGATGCTGGGCAGAAACGAATGTTGGGTAGCAGATCGTGAGGGAAAAGAATACCTCGTCATCCCAGCCTACCATCAGTTATTGAGGCTGACGCCTTGTCGTCATTTACCTGGGACAATTTGCTGTTTGAGTGTGCAGTGATGATGGAAGAGGGGAGGGGAGGGGCTGTAGCACCTCCAACTTCGAAAATCCATGGACAGAGTCCCTTTAAAGATATGTCAGTATTTGCCTGAAGTACTCTAATATAACATCTTCTGCACCTAAGACATTATTCCTTATCCATACTCTAGCCGCCACATGCAATAACAATACTCTGCAGTAATTTACTAGTGTAGGATAACATTACGATGATTACCCTCAAGGTCAGCTAGAAGTTTCTTGTCAACTAACATTTCAAGGCGACCATTTTTTGGAAATAAATTTTTGGAAACCAGGAATGTGCCCACAGTGGTCAGCACTGACAACCACTCAGATAAAATGACGACCACTATAAACTCACTGACCAGTAGTAAAATATCAGCATGAATGAAAATGCTCAGTCTTGCTAGCCACTTAATACACACAATAAAGTGTCTACAAGCAATCCTACACAGATACATGCAGTTGGAGCATAGGGATGTCACGATGTAAAGATTTTCATGTCATATGTCATGGAGAATTATGTCACAACATGTCATATGTCACGATATAAACTATATTTGGTTTCACAACATTTACATTGATGTTAACATCATAATGTGCATTATAAAGAGTTATCTATGTCATGACATAAAGCAGATCATATTGTGGAATTCTATGTCACGACATGTCGTATGTCACGATTATCGCGGCATCCCTATAGAGCATAGTTACATATTACAGATCACTAAGCTTCGGAGATTTAAAACCCGTTATGTAACCACCACTCTCTTAAACCTCCCTGGGCAGAAACTGCTAGAAATATTCAAAAATATCTCCCTCCAAAATTTTCCCTCTATACAATATTTCAGATTTTAGAAATATGCATGACTACCATCAGTATGTATTAAAATACTAAATACATCAAATACTAAATACATTATAAATACACTTACCTCATCAATGTAGAATATAGGGAAATAAAGTGGTGGATTAATATTATGAAACCTACACACACACACACACACATACACACACACACAAGTCATGTAATGACAAGTTGACTAGTTGCTTACGGGAAAAACATCGATGATTTTGTGACATTAATGTTAACCTGAAGTTGCTGGTGAACATATAGAGTAGAGCCAGTGATCTGGAAGAGAATACAATGAGTAATGGTGAATAATTGACATCACATCTCCTACTGGTTCAATATCTACAAAGATATCATCCACACTACGATCAGGATCACGAACTCCTTCCATGGCACTATGCAGTGATGGGTCACAGTCTAAGAAGTGCGGCTTTGATGCATACACAGGAGCCTTGGGATCCTGAAGAACACCGAGGTACAATAATCCATCAGGTGTAATGTTCTCGTAAGTCCAGTAATCAGGGTTAGGTTGAAATTCTTTTTCTTCTACTCGAAAACGATATGCATCAATTCCTAACACCGATGTCTTCTCAGTAGACCTCAAGCGAAAACTCCTGTGGAGAAATTATGACAACATTGTAATGAACAGAACACTTGCACCTCTGAGTGTCACTGATAAATGCTACAATTTCTTTATCTTGTTCAAGAAACGGTTGCCATACTATTCCTTCAGTGCCGGCAACACGATCGGCAGAATTTCTCCAATTGCCTAAATACTTACTACCAGCCCACTGAATGAGCTGAGCTGTTAGGTGAGAATTTGTTTCACCAGAGTGGATGATACTGGTGTGCAGACGATCAAATTCTGAATTGTTGTACTGGAAACTGATGTGATCTGATGGCACTTGCCTAAACTCCTTTAATTTCTGAAGGAAATGATCAGTGTAACTCCAGAATAAGTCTCCAGCCCTAGCAGATACCAACAATTGTGGCTTTGGCCATATTAGCAGTTCAATGAGAAGCTTTAGTAGTGCGGTCTCACCGCGCTCCTCAGAAGTATTTAATGCAGTCTGCAATGAACACAAAGACAACTACAACATTTGTAGCTCTCCTTGCTTACCACATAGACAAAGTTGATGGTTGTGATCATATCATTTTCAGAGAAGTTTCCAAACTGTTCAAAATGAAAGGTGCGGCTCATGTTATATGAGATGGTCCCATTAGTATAATTGTGATGCAATATGTTCTTCACTCTCCTCTCTCTATGTCAAATGACACACATGCACAAATATTTAAGACATGATTTACTTCACTATCAAAACAAACTATTAATCCACCGGAGTATCTTACAAAATTTTAATGCTGTTACACACACAGTGATATGAATATGATGCATTTCTGATGTGAAGTTTGGTCAATTCTGTGTATTTCTAAAAGTTATTAAGCCCAATATCCTGCAGTGCCACCACTTTATATAATAGACTAGCAAACATACCTGCCCTGTCGTGCAGGTGTGGCTAAGTGCATTAGTTTACATGGCTATAAATGCCATCTCATTATTAGCAATACTTATGTAATTAATGCCGTCCCTATGCATTAGACTTAACTGGCTGGTAAGTAATGGTGGTGTAGCCGCCACAGGCTGGCCACAAAATTTTAATGAATAATTAAAATAACATCAAACACCACCAAATTCTAAGCGAGTGGGGGGCATTGCCTAATTTTGAATTTGTAGAAAGCATTTTGAATTGGCTGCCCCAAGCCAATTCAGGGGGGAAAACCTGATTGGCCTAAAAGTTTGCTAAAAGTGTCAGGAAAAAACCCACGAAGTCATGCTCCACTCATTACATAGCTATTTATCTAAGTACAAAGCTTGCATGATCAACACTAAGGACTCAGCAACTTGAAGAAACAGAAATGTCATACATACATACATAATTTTTTTGTTTTGTTTTTTTGCTTATTTTGCTAATTATACAGACATACATACAATCCTTACCATAGACCCTCAATACCATGCATAGAGCAGCATAATATTATAAACATTACATTTCATTTAATTGAATACTTCGCTATAAACAACATTGCATGTTTTACGGTCTTCCCTAACTAAAAGTGTAAGACAATTTGGGGAGCCTACTCTGGATAGTGCTATATAAAGCATTCCATGCGTAAAGCTTTCGTTGGTAAGATCTACTCCTTCTGTGCATGCTTTAAAGGTTTGGCCTTGACTTTTGTTAATTGTCATCGCAGAAGAGAGCACAACAGAAAACTGAAGCCGTCTAAACTCAAAAGGCAATGCTGAGTTCGATGGGATTAGGGGAATGCGTGGGATAGTGATGTCCTGACCTGCATACCTACCGTGGGAAATCATAGCTTCTATGGTGTTTGCAGAAAGCTTAATAATTACACGCCTAGTATCATTGGTAACTTTGGGGGATCTAAAGACCGTAAAATGATTATTGGGGCAGCAATCTTTAATGACAACAGATGTGAAGGAAATCCTGAGACCTCTATATAGAGAGTTTAAGGAAAATGCATAGCCTGGGATTCATCAAGTACACAATCCAATGATCTGTACTCCACAGACTCACCAGGTAACTGTACTACCAAGGTAGTATTAATAGCGCGAGTGGTTTCATTAAGGGGAGCTAAGACGCACCGTTCAGAAAGCCAAGCGATATTTCTATAGTTTGAGAGTAAATCTGGATATACCCTGGACACCAATTCATCCATGTTGCATACAAAGGTTCCTATATTTTCAGGCAGCTCAGGGCTAGTGTCTATGGGATACTTACTGTCTCCAATGGCTAACAGCTGACCAGCAAATTCACCTGCTGCTTCATCCCCATGGAGGTCCACCCTCATATTTGTGTGCAGATGCTTAACTACTACATGGTCCCACAGGAACCCTGAATAATTGGCAAGATCTGTCTGAAATCCCCACATGGGAGCATACACATCCCTCCCATAGGTTGGCTCTTACCTGTCAAGTCTCTAAGAGTGCGATCTAATGCTTCAAACGCTTCAAACGCAAGCTTGTTTGTCATGGGTGCTTCGTCAACTACAGTAGTCTTACCTTCTTGGATTACCCTACTAAGTGTGGTGCCTTTTTTGATGTTACATATGGGAATGTCCATTGTGTGCAAATCTAGTGGAATTTTAAAGGTGCTATGTAAGGTGTGGCCTCCAGTTAACAATGTTGCAGCTATGCCGCTAGATGCAGTGGCCAATGCTATCTTACCTTCTGATCGAAGCTTTGCTAAAATTAGGTTGATTAAAAAAGTCTTACCTGTTCCACCTGGAGCATCCAAAAATAATATGCTACCCTCATCACTATCAATCATGGAACAACAGCAATCGTATACCTCTCGCTGGTCTGCTGTGAGCAACAGCAAATTGCGTTCTACATAATTATGCTTGTTGCTCACTTCTGTCATAATCTATTTCTCTGTGATATACCCTTGCAAATCTATCATTGTCAACTATCTGCTCTCGAGCAGCGTCATGATTTTGATCGCAGGTGTCACCAAGATCTTGCTGACGCCTTTCAGCCGCCCGTAGCCTTTCCATCCTCTTCTGCTTCTTTGCTTTAGACGCAGCTTTTGATGAAGAACGCTTTAACTTAGGCATTTTCAAAATTAATTCAAATACCAAGGTATGATTTCTGATTGGCTTATTCAAAATCATGATGTTCACGTGTACGTCAGCTAACAAAAGATTATGAAAAGTATAAAATGACAAAAATTTTTGCAGGGTCTCCATCCTCGACCATTGAACTAAGGTGTCACAGTCGAGTGCGTTACCAACTGTGCACTGAATTGCTGTGGTTGATGGATCTTTCAATCCATACAGGTGTCTATTGCACACTCGTGTCAAAAAACTACAGCTCTTAGAAATAAACTTGCTAATGCCAGAGGAAACAGCTTTCACTTCGAGCAAGTCTGACGTTCATCCACGCAGATATGACTGAGATATCGACCCGACAGCAAAATGCGGACAGACAGACGGATGGACAGCTTTTCAGCTTTATATAGTAGACTAGCAAATGTACCTGCCCTATCGTGCAGGTGTAGCTAAATGCACTCCCTAGTCCGCTAACCTGTGCATGTATGCTTAACTACTAAGTTTCTTATGCCTTCCTAGTCTACCTATAGTGTCTGTGCCTATACCTATAGCTATATAGTCTCTTATGCCTACCTATAGCCTAGTCTCTCTTTTCTTACTCTCCTATGCCTACACCTACTTTGCCTTTGACAACAGCTTGTCTGTTTACACCTACCTAGTCTCTATGTCTGTCTGGTTACCACATACCTAAATGCATGCTATGCATGGGTAGCAATAGATCACATGACGAGATTCTCTATATAGTCCACTAAGCTTGTCTATGCCTAACTGCTGAGTGTCCTATATGCCTATACACCTAACCTGCATGGTCTCCTATGCCTAGTCTCCCATGCATGCTACCTAGTCTTCTATTACCTACCCAGTCTCCTATGTCTACAGGTAGTCTCTTGTGTCTGTTGGCTATGTCTTGTTACCACATCGCTAGCAATGTTTACTTCTAACACCTTGTAAAATTGATTAGCAATGTTTTCTTCTAACACCTTGTAAATTGATTGTCTGTTTACACTGAGGTTTCTTTGTTCAATTAACACCTTGTAGTAGGCTGTACCAGCTTAAGGTGGCGGTCAAGTGGAAGTTGTGGTGCTAGAAGCCGTTCAAGAAAGAAGCCTTATTTAGGCCACAAATCCAATTACAATACATTGATGTTATGTAAGGTAAACCGCACGCTATTAGATAAGCGCTAGATAATGTATTAGTCCAGTGGAGTACTATACGGAAGCTATGCTGCACGTCAGTTTTTTCTAGTATACTAGCGAGTACAAAGCTATTTATGGCGTGTTTCGGTTAAACGATGGTGGGCGGAGGGCCGAATGTCGAGCAAAAATTTTTGTTACGGATTACCGATGTTTACGCAGTTTTTGTCGAGTAGGCTAATAACGCAAGTTTTATAAGTTAACTAAGCAAGTTTTCTTCGTGTTGTATGTATAAAAGAAAGTTATCAGGCACTAAATATCGTGTAATAGAGTAGCTAGGAATTAATCTCGAGAGATTTAGCGTCCGGAGATGCGCATAATTTGACGTGCGAGGTATTTATATGTCCTATATATACGGCGCTATTTCTTTGTGTAGGAACACTGTATGGCTATGAAATTTGCTGTGATGATAGTGTAAGACTTGCTCTACAATATAAAACAGCTAAACTTCACGTACATAGTTTAATGCGTTCGACCAAGCTAAACAAAATGTGTATAATTTTTTACAATTTGCGGTTGACCGCCACCTTAACAGCTTATCTATTGAGTAGCCAATCAAGTAATACAGTGTAGCTATACATATAATGCTAGCGCTGGTGCAGATGAATCCACCCTGCCCCTGCTATGATGAAGATGACACGCTTAAGCAACAATGCAACTTCGTAGGACACGCCCATTTATTGAGTCGCAATGCTTATAGCCACGTTATACGCCTGCTGCTATAAGGGCTTTATGGACCCATATTTTGACTAAACCATGTGATACATGGGTTGCAGATTCTCCAGGGGCGGATCCAGGGGGGTCTTTGGGGCATTGAGACCCTCCCCTCCAGAAATATATCAAAGAAGCCAAAAGAATGATGTATTGGTATAAAAACCCATTAAAATATATTCAAGAAATAAGTGTCATTTCAGCACTTTATATAATAAAACAACCTATATTTTCCATGGGGTTGCACCCACCACACCCCCTACTCCATATTTGACTAAATACTTCCTTGTATTTACTTAAATATGCCCTAAATCTTGCATTAGACATGGTGTTATAAAAACAAAATACCCTATAGCTTCTGGGGGCTGTGCCCCCCAGCATCAGAGATACACCTCTGTATTCAGACCCCCTCTCTGGATCCGCCCCCGTTCACCCCAGGCCCTTACCTGCCCTGTACATATCATACAAAGGCTACCTGTCCATTAGAAATGCACATACTGATCTTGTGTGTATATTAACTCTAGTAGCTATTAGCAGGTACAAACATTATTACTTTATTAATTAGGGTGAAAGATTTTCCCTACATAAACACTAAAATTAATTCGATATCAACATTACAATAGTTAGTGAACTAAAATGATTTACTCCATACAACATGCAACAATTACACATGCCATTACACATTAATGTGAATTGTTGGGCCTTTAGTATTTGGAACGTTGGATGAATTAAATACACACACACACACTGACGAGGGGTCAGTAACCATTAATGACTGATTACCTGTAACGATAAGGACCCAACTCATCAAATTGTGGTTTAGCTCCATCTGCAAACTCCACTGGGTTGGTGAGGTTAAACACATAATAATCTTTGTACATTGGAATGGTTGGGTCAACCCATTGCTCATAAGTTTGATGACCATCTTCCAATGTCAGTTGCTAGGGATATTAGCAATGTATACGCTTTATATTAACAAGCTTTATTATTCCATACCTCTCGTACGTAGTCGTCAATTTTCTCCTTGAAGAATCCAATCTGATCAAGCACTAAAATGACGATAGCAAGCCCCAAGAACAACAAGCATAATGTCGTGCAAACTGCACAGCAAATGGTCGTTCCTCTTTTCTTCATCTTGAATTTCCAAAATTTCCGTATTTGCTCCTCACGTGTTCATAGATATGGTAGTCACATGACATTACGACACTATGGTGTGCATTAATTGGAGATGGCTCAGATTCGTCCGCTGCGAAACACAATCCAGATTAGCAACAATTCGTGTTAGTTATGTAATGACAATACAGTAGTACTATTGTGTATTTGTGAGTGTAATTAATTTTTACGATTGTTACATGTTTACTTACATTTCTTGTTCGTTGACATGTATAATACCCGGGATAATATCCGTGGCTGGACATGCCTGATACATTGTTTATATACACTCATAACTATTGCTTTTATAGATCCCTTGCTTAACACAGCACCAATGATAATTCCAACGATAAAGGCAAGTTTATTATTAAATTTATTTCCTCATCAAAAGTAGTTTCAATACTGTCAATGGTAGCTACTAAGCAAAACAGTTTAATACACAATTACTGATGTAAACAGACTAAATACACTATTACTGATGTAAACAAACTAAATTGTACAACAGGCTCAAAAATAATGTCATTGGAAATTTCCCCTTTGTTCCCAGCAAATGTGAGGCCCTGGAAGTGTACTCCCTCACCTTTACCAAAAGATGGTAGCCTCAAAATGAACTCCTTAAGACTTTAAAAGGCTGTAAAAAAAGCAAACAACATTAAACAATCAGTAAAATGTATCGATCCCCACAAGTGACATTGGGTTTTTTCTGTTGTATGATTTATCCCGTTTGTTGCATGACTAGTGTTCCATTCAAGTTGGGAGAGTACCTTAGAACAGGCTTTGCCTTCTGTACAATCCTTTGGGGCCCTATCCCATAAACTTGATAATAAAAAAATTAATAAATTGAGTACATTCTATAGAGATATTCAGATGGAGCCTCATCAAAATTTCCTGGTGCACCAGAGGCATCATACACTGGTGTTATGGCAGAGGCAAGCATTCCTAGTCACACAACGCCTATACCAGTGTTTAGAATGATGGATGAAAATGGACATCTCCTACCAGGAGTAAAGGAGCCCGCTGTAAGCCCATCATATAATAATTGTGTTGTTAGCCATATATGGACGTGCTACTAACAGATCAGTGATAATAAACTATTGGAAATATACAAGAAGATGTTAACACTTAATTTTATGGATCATATTCTATATGATGCCCAGAGACAGGTCAGTCTATCACAAACACAATGGAACTGATGTAAAGGGACTATGGACCTTAGCTGCTCATTATATCATAAGCAAAATCCCTGCTTGCCTTGTATCAAGAATGGTAAGAATAGTAAATGCCATCATATTTAGTATCCTTATTGTTGCCTATTGTTGTACTGGCTAGTTGCCTAGGCATCAGTCATGACAGTGACCAGAGTTGGGGTACTCTTTGTTCTTTTGAAGATGAACAATTAACAATAACTTTTACACATAGTTGAATGGTAAACTTTTTAAACCTTAGGGTCGCATATCTTTCTACATGGCAAATCACGGTGAGGAAGGTGTCGCTATTGCCAGTGCTGCAGCATTAGAGATGACGGACACCATATATGGACAATATCGTGAGGCTGGTGCTATCATGTGGAGAGGGTATTCCCTGAGGCAGTGCATGAACCAGTGCTATGGCAACCGGCTGGATCTGGGCCATGGCAAACAGATGCCAGTTCACTATGGCGACAACAGCTTGAACTTCCAGACCATCTCTTCTTGTTTATCCACTCAAATGCCTCAGGGTAAGTAGTAACGTAGGGTGAGGGGAGGGGTCCACGGTTTTCACAAGGATGAATAAAGTACAAGAGCAAAATAACCTCTTACCACCAACCTCAAAGCATGTTATAGATCATAGACATTTGTGAAAAGTAGTATGGTGCTGTACCACTCTACTTCCCTTCTTGTCGGAGTGAGTAATAAAACGACATACGTAACTGTATTCTTAAACCTTATTGTATACTTCTTATACCACAGTTTTTTAAAGATTTGCTATCATAGTTAGTGATCTATTACTTGTGCACACTGATTCTGTTCGTTTACTCATTAATACAGCCCCAGGGTATGCGTATTCCCTGAAGCTACAGAAGAGCAACAGATGTGTGATGTGTTACTTTGGTGATGGTGCTGCACAAGAGGGTGATGCTCACGCTGCATTAAACTTTGCCGCAACACTTGGCTGCCCTGTCATCTTCCTTTGGTATGAGTAAATTATACCATAGAGGGAGGGGGGTTAACATGATTGTGTTCTTTTGCTGTAGTCGTAACAACGGATATGCTATTAGTACACCAACCTCTGACCAATATGCTGGTGATGGCATAGGTAAGTATTTAACTACAGTGGAACATCTCATAAAGGGACACTCCAAATATAAGACACAGTATATTTAACCTCCCTATAAAAGGACAAACTCTACAGGACCATATGCATGGCAATACAATTTTACCTCTTAATTCCGTATAACAGTAGAACTACACCTAAATTAGCTGGTCCCAAAATGTCCATTATTTACAAGTTCCACTATTTTTTGTTCGTTTAGTTGTTCGTGGGCTGGGGTATGGCATCGAGAGCATTAGGGTTGATGGTAATGACGTCATGGCCACTCACGAAGTGACAAGTTACGCTCGTCGTATTTGTATTGAGGAGAACAGGCCAATCCTGATTGAAGCGATGACATATCGTATTGGTCACCATAGCACCATTGACAATTAAAAATGTACAGTAAACATTTCTGCACAGTAAACATTAAGTACAACTTGTTTGCACAGGTAAGAGAGGATGTTCTGAAGACATTCAGAGAAGCTGAAAAGGAACAGAAGCCTAATCCAAGCGTGATGTTCACAGAGGTCTACAAAGAATTGCCTGTACACTTACAGAAACAAAAGGAACAGATGTGGTCACATGTGCACAACTATCCCTCCAATTACCCACTGGATAAATTTGAAAGTGATTAACTAAATTTGTTTGTATTTATAAATATCCTAAAATAATTTAAATACAAATAGTCTTATGTTTAGTTAGTGTGTTTTTGAATTACTGCATTTTGACCATTGATCATCCACTCAGTTGTCTTATTCTTTGCAGCAATTACTTTATCTTCATTTATGCCAGTCACAAGGTCAGCCTTTAGTGTACGTAATGCACACACTGACGCTGGATGGAATCCTCCTAGTGATTCTGAAAATGGTGTGGCATATAACCAGTTACGATCTGCGACTAGTTTACGATAGTTCAGGTCACCCTTGAAGATGACCAATGATGATTCCTGAAGTTGAGTATACAGATCTGCAGAAACCATCTTCATCGCTGCAAACTCATAGGGAGTGGTCCAGAAGACGTGATCTGTTAAAACCCAAACACCATCCGTTAAATGGTCCTTCCACATCTTTCCCAGCGTGGCTATATCAGGATGCTCCGAGGTCATCATTTGATCAAGCATCCAGTATACATCTTGTTGAGATACATCAGAAACAAACCACGGCAATTGTTTACAGTGGAACACCACCTGATTAACAAGCTTCATGTTTACTAAGAACTCAGCTAAGCACAGATCAGTGAACAACTCAAAGCTTGCATTGTCCAGCACAATGTCGACTCTCTTTTTTACTATCATTGGAGATGAGAAGATCACACACTTTTATCAAATCCAGACAGGGTCTAGGAGTGTGGTGTTCAGTAGTTAAGTAACTATACAGGTTGTGTAGTGGAATGACACTTAATCCAACAAATCAGTAGTGTATTTTAGTACGTTCCAATTACATTCCGTGATGTGGTTGATGATACCCCCGCTATATGACCCCCATATGTGCTTGTGTAATGCAGTGCCTTTGAAAGCATCTTTAATGGATAGCACACAGCTAGATATTTAATGTAATTATGTTATAGCCAGTTCTTCATGTAATCAGCTTGAGGCATTTTACGTATGCATCCAATGGCTTGCTCAGTAATATTATAGTGCTTGTGAGCAAATAATGCACTGAGCATAGCATAGTAAGTGTATAACTCAATTGAATTAATAGCCATGCAGCTAAGTACAGAGTGTAACAGATCAACAGCCAAGTGAACAGTTTCAATAGGTTTCCCAATGCAAGAGGCTTCACACTGCGATTGGGAGAAGAGATGAGATGGAGGGATCAGTGGAGTAGTGTCTTTTTGGGGCTTCATGTGAGATGACATACCAGTCATACATTGACATGATAACCTCTACTCCACCACAACAGCAACTGATCATGATACACAGAGGACATGAGAACATGACAAGCTAGGCCAGGGGCATATTATAACACATGACCACAGCTATGTATATCACAAATGATGAAAGTTTACATAGCACGACTAAACAAAAGTTGTGAAATTGCTCAGAAGCCATTACTGATAAGGAAATTAGCATTGATTCGTCAAACTTCAGTCGTTTACACAGTTATGTTATATGCACGAGCAACAGAGTGTACATGCAAGGGTAAAAGAGGCGTGGCTTGATATACACAGTTCATGATGATACCACATTCAGCCGGCAGTGCTATAACTATAGATGATGTAGTTATCTCATCGTGATGGACCAAGGTGAGATCACCATGTTGACAAAACATGTACTTGTGGGATTGAGTTTTTTTAATTAAGCGGCCTTAAATATAGTACTTTTGTGGTAAAGCTGTTAAAAAGTAGTACAAAGTTGTTTTAAGCCGAAATTCTTACTGTAACACTATAGGCTGGTCTTCTTTTATAAGCTCCACAATGCACATGCAGGCCCGGCGCCTATGCTACAGCTGGTGTGGCCATGACCGCACCACTTTGATCAATATTCACCAAGGAAACTTGGAACCAGCTTGCAGAATTCCCTCACAACAGTCATTACAGTAAACACTTACATAATTACCTCCAATCCATTCTAAGAATATAGCGTATCTACAAATACCAATAAATTCAAGCTCCACAACACAATCATTGTCTTCTATTTAATGCACAACAAGGTAATTATTATAAGCTCATGTGTTTCACAGCGTAGAATAAACGTTATGTGTTAAACCCACAATCAAATGTAATATAATTAAACTGAAGCCGTTGTTAAGGAAGCTTTGAGCTGCTGTGCATTTGCCCACGCACAAGAAGTGGTATATATTAGTCATACCATGGGCACTCGTCGTTTGTTTGGCTGATAAATATGCCCTCAGCCCGAGGGCGTATATATCAGGCAAATCACTGTGCCAAACCAATTTTCATGTTTATGATGTCATTATAACGTCTGTGACGTGTAAAAAGCTTGCGCATGTGATGCATCAATTATCGTCCACTGTGATCTATTATTGGGTACCTGTGCTTCTTCTAATATCTATTATCGGCCAGTGCTTAAACTTTGTGCTGTAACTTCTATTAGACTTATCGGATTGTTCAGATATTTTTGTAGAATATAAAAGATATTTAGCCAAGTGAGTCACGTGGTTTTGGCATTACTATGAGTTCCATTGTCACATTATAATGATACAGGTATTTGTATTTTAAGAAACCACCAAAGTAACAACTTTACCATGTATGGCTTCTTGGTACTCATGAATATTACAAGACTGTTTTACCTAGACAGATGCTTAGCATCATGGGGCGAGCCTGAGTTGTTACATCACGTGAAAATTTGTTGCTGCGGTGTAAATAGAATCATAGATAGAATTAAGCGTGTCACGAGGCAGCTGATGACTGAGGAAGTCTTTCTTCCTCTCCATACACAAAAAATTAAGATTCGCATACTGATAAATTACCTTTCACTGCTTCATCAAAAGACTAAAAACGCATTTGTACAGTGCCACTTGCGTGTTAACCGCACCACATGTGCGTTACCATAGATACTATAGACTACATAACATAGTACGTAGTCTATAGTACGTTACGTAGTCTATATATCTATGGCGTTACTGAACAATAAGAGACTACTGGACTATCCGCACTCTATTACCTTTGCGCCGTTTATTTCTCGTGGCATAAAACACCTTACGACCATATATGGAGTATCAGTAATCTTCGCCATTTATTTCTCGTGGCATGAACCACCATACGACCATATATGGAGAGCCAGTAATCGAAGTACGATTTTTGTCGTGTTACATACACACTCGTATGGATTTCACGTAATTTATCCGTGTATTATTGCGCATGAACCACCCTACCAAACTTATAGTAGTGTGGGGCAGGCCAGTTTTCGCCGTCGTTTTCCACGCGCGAACGACCGCACGAGATTCCACGTTAGAGTGAGGCTCGCTCAGGCTCGCCCCAATAATTCTAGTAATTTGTGACAATACATAGTGGCTGATAAATTATTGGTAGTTTACACTGTATTTCTAAACTTCTAGCAAACAGCTAACTCGCTAAAGCTTTCAATTTCATTGAAAATTTATAAACTTTACCGCGTAGCAGGGGCCGGCGTAGCTACTTGCAACAAAAGCTCCAAATCTCTGATAGATGAACCAGAATTATCCAAAAACCCAGAATGCAATAATGCTCCAGCACGCTACAAGATTGAATGAAGAGATGACGTTGCATGTAGTGTTTATACATACGTGATAGAGTCATTGAATAACAATGCCAGTAGTTATTGCTACACTAACAGTAATATTCAACAAAATTTACTAATTCTGATGCAACTTTTCTACCTCCATGCACAAAGTGTTAATGAATTCTCAATTACAGTGCGTATTATGCACTTATCAATTGTTCGCCCCACTATCCCCCCTGGGGCACTAGGTGGGGATGGGTCGGGATTTGACAAAACCAGTGATCACCCTTTGGGCAGGTCAGGCAATCAAATCCCCACCCTTGGGGTACGTCTTTCGTTCAAAACCGAGGAAAATGTTTTGAATTTACTGTGACGGTCATTATTCAGCTGTACTATGGATGTTAAATCTGTTGCTTATATGACTACAATGAGACCTTGCTTGGAATATGCCAGTGTTGTATGGAACCCCCACACAGTGACTGATATAAATATTATTAGGTAGTCCAGAAGAGGGCAGCTCGGTGGATCTAGAATTCATCTACCTATTCATGGGACAAGTCTTATGATGATTGTTTACGTGAGCTAAACTGGCCCACTCTTGCTCACCGCTGCCACTATTACATGATTGATTATATTCATAGCATGCTCCGTAAGAGGAATTTGCTTTCATTTGTAACATTAACAGAACATATTTACTTAATATTATATTGTATGACTGTTGTAAGGCTGCACGCACATGTGCAGGGCATGTGTAGGCAACCAAAAAGACTTAGTTACAGCTAGTCGATAGTTGTAACCAGAAGCACAGAATCTGTGGTATCGTGGAAAACGAACGGTACCTTCAAAGGTGACATAATTGTCTAAATTGTTTTTGTTCGCATTCACTCCATAGAGTAATGGAAGCTCTACGAATGCAACTGGATGGCCTACAGTGGGAGGTTAATAGGCTAGAAGCTGAAAAAAATAGCCTAAGGGCTCTAGACATGAAAGCTAGTAGGCGAGTGGACCTGGAGCTTGAAGTAGAGCAGGTCACGAAGGAATTACAGAGTCTCCAAGAAGTCTTATCGATGAAGGAAGCTGAGTTTGTATAGGCAAGTAATTCAAAGGAGAAGCAACTTGAAGAAGCCACTTTGATAAGAATACAGGAAGCAGAAAACGAGTTGTATAATTTGCGAGAGCAGCAACAAAAGCAGAATGAGCTGCATGAGGAGGAAATGAAGCAGCTTATCAAACAACTCAAGCAGCTACAACAAACTGCTGAAAGAGACCATGAACACAGTGAATTGACACGTCATCGTGCCCTAGAAGCGGAAAGACAAAAGTGGGAGGCGCGTGAAGCTAGATTGACAACACAGCTAGACAAGGCAATGCAAAGAATTGCAGTATTGCAGGACCAAAGTGAGGAGAGAGAGAGAGTGTTAGACTGCTAAGTTTACCAGAGGGAAGTGATAAATCAGTGGAAGTATTGTTTCACTTGCAGTCAGCCATGCCCATATAGACATTGTGGGTGAAGAAGTAGCTGAGAAGAGTGGAACCTCAAACTCAAAGGAAGTAACACTGAAACACCTGCAGTGACTATCCCACAAGTTGTTGAAAGTTGTATTGTATCTTCCTTACCTAGTGTTCCTATACTGAATCAACTACTCCCTATTACATGATTTTCTGGTGAAGAACAACCGGACGGAAAAACATTCCAAGACTGGTTAGAACAATTTGAGTCTGTGGCACAGTTGGGAGGATGGAATAGCCATGCCAAGCTGGTCAACTTGTCTACCAGATTACGAGGATCAGCCTACTCATTCTACAGATCTTGTACAGCTGAGCAACGAAATGACTATAAGCTGTTAATCGAACAGTTAACTAAGAGATTCACACCTGTGCAGATTCAGCCCATCCAGAGTCACATGTTTCATGACAGGCAGCAGAAACTTAAAGAGACAGTAGATGAATATGCTGACTGCTTAAGAAGTTATTCACCAAGGCATATTTTAATCTGGCTCAAGGGGGCCACGAGGCAGAAATCATGGGTCAGTCAGTTTTAGCAAATCAATTTATAGCTGGATTGAGACCTGAACTGAAAGCTAAAGTTGTGGGCAGTGAAGGTAGTAAGGAGCAACCACCAGATTAGAAGAAGCAAAACGGAAAGAGTTAGCTATGGTGACACCTAACAATAGCCAAAGGAGACCTGGAGGCAAAAGGGAAGCAGCCACCCCACAACCACAACCGGCAGGTGCTTCTACAACATCATCAGAGAACCTTGGTAAGAAGTTTGGAATATCAGTCACTGTTAAAAAGAATTGTTTTAACTGTGGCTTAACTACTCACTTGGTCAAGGACTGTCCTTATCCAAAGCAGCTAGGGAAGGATAAAGAAACTCGCAGGGTTGATTCGGCAGTTGCACTGGTCACACCAGAGAATGAAACCAAGATGATAATGGAGAGAACCACAGCTCTACAAAAAGAACTAAGGAAGACAAGTAGAAGTAGCAGTGGAGGAGGCTACAGTGAATGGAGTGTATTTCTCTGATGAGACAACACTGACGAAGCTTGGACCAGCTGTCTACTCAGAAGTGGCATTACTCATTGGAGTAAGAGCTGTTTGACATGTGCTGCTTATGGTAGAGATCAGTACGTCCACCATTAACACCAATACCTGTCTCAGGACTGTGTAGGAATTGATGTAATCAAATTTCCACGTTCAACAAAAGGTAATCAATACGCTGTTGTATCTGACCAAATGGCCAGAAGTATTTACAGTGCCAGACCAAACAGCTGCAACTATAGAGTGGTAGAAATTGTTAGCCGTCATGGCGTACCCACTGAGATTCTATCAGACAGAAGAAAAGTATTCCTATCAAGTTTGATGAAGGAGTTAGTTAAACTTCTTGGAATTCACCAGACAAACACTACAGCCTATCATTCACAAACAGATGATTTGATAGAGCGGTTAAACCGCACCCTCACCACTATGCTTGCAAAGACTGTTAAGAAAGGAGGCCGTGATCAGGATAGACACATACCCTATGTCCTATCGTTCCAGTGAGCAACAATCAACTCGAGAATCCCTACTGTATGAATGTGATCCTCGATTACCTACTGAAGTGGCTTTGAGTCCAAGCAAGACTAAACAGCAAATGGATTTACATGAATATGGTGTCTATGTAGCTGAAAAGCTAGCTGAAGCATGGGATCTTGCTCAAAGAAAGAAGGCCCAGAAGCAGCAGAAGAAGACATATGATCAATATGCCAGGGCCCCTAACTTTGCAGTAGGAGAGAGAGTTTTCTTGTTCAAACCAGCTGAGCGAACTGGAAAGCACCGTAAGCTGGCTAGGGCTTACCATGGACTGTACAGAGTGATAAAGTTAACACCTAACAATGCCCACATCAGAAGAGTGGATAAACAAGAAGACAAATTACTCTTGGTGGCAATTGACAGACTTAGGAGATGTCCAGATGAAATAGTGGATACCTTTTACCCCCCTGATCGCCCAGCCACTACTAGAAGTCAGAAGAAACGTCAGCTGAGGGTAGCTAACTTAAGATAGGGGGATATGTCTATCCAGGATGGTACGTTAAGGATTATCCCAACTTGTCTATCCTATACCAATGGTACAATGGTACAATGGTACGGGATGAACACTTGAGAATGAAGGATTGTACGTTAAGGATTATCCCAACTTGTCCATCCTGTACCAATGGTACAATGGTACGGGATGAACACTTAAGAATGAAGGATTGTACGTTAAAGATTACCCCAACTGGTCCATCCTGTACCAATCGTATAATGGTACGGGATGAACACTTGAGAATGTCTATCAAGAATGGTACGTTAAAGATTATCCCAACTTGTCCATCCTGTACCAATGGTACAATGGTACGGGATGAACACTTAAGAATGAAGGATTGTATGTTAAGGATTATCCCAACTTGTCCATCCTGTACCAATGGTACAATGGTACAATGGTACGGGATGAACACTTAAGAATGAAGGATTGTACGTTTAAGATTATCCCAACTTGTCCATCCTGTACCAATGATACAATGGCACAGGATGGACACTTACTGTATGATATGATTAGTTAGTACATTAGGATTATCCTAAGTTATCCATCCTGTCCAATGGTATTTTAGGATATGTAAAATCCCAATGGACATCTGATGGCATCCTTGGACATGTATGTCTTTGCCGTTTCCATCGTGGCATGGTTGACCGTACCAGCCAAATATGGAACGTCAGGACATGAAGACGGATATTTTTGCAATACAAAGCACTTGTATGAAAGTATCCATAAGTTTATCGTGTTTGTCTGTACATGAACCACCGTACCAAACTACAGCAGTGTGTTGCAATGCCGTTTTTCGCTGCATTTCTTCGCGCACGGACCACCGTACCGTTTTCCACGTTAGAGCGGGGCTAGCCCCAACTAAGGTTTTTTTAGATGTAAATTTTTGTGGTAGTTAGTCTTAATTGTTTTATTGCAATTCTGTGATTGGTAATTGTCTTGCATGTTGTCTGTAGTTACTGTGTGTTTTGTAGTTAGTATAATTATTATGTATGTGTGTTCTGTATACAGGGAAGATACTGTGTACAGGCTTCGTGCCTTTTGTACCGCCATTAGCTACCTGATGGATAAATTGGATAATGAATAAATAAATAATAAAATCCCCCTATTTAGTCCTAGGGGGATAGATAGGCTCATTAAATTTAGCGGTTTTGCAGTTACACAATAAACCACAAATATCACAACAATAATTATTCTTCATATCCGGCTCACCTACTTACTAGGGCGTGTCCGTTCTCTAGAGCGTTGCTTTCACTTCAGTCCGCCATCCGAAGCCGGGACTCCCTGCCAGACTCTTAATGTTTCATGTCATCATCTGTAAATCTTATCAATACTACTCCGCTACAATTTAAAGTTGTCGACATGAATGATTGCAGCGCTCCTGATGAAAGAAAAACACTAAATCATTTTAAGAATTCTCCTCAAGGTATGGCAGCTGTCTATTTGCCGGATATTACACAGTAAATTTCACGTATTTGAAAATAATTCTGTATTAATTGTAATTCTGTAAATCCCCATACAGTGAATACTACTCCATCACTGAAAGATCTCCAGCAATGTTTCACTCCACAATATGCTGTACAATGGAGAGTGATAGGAATACAACTGGGTCTACCCAATGCAACACTTGACATCATTGAACATGACAATCGTGACAAAGCTAGAGAGTGTTGTAATGTCATGTTGAATAAGTGGCTACAAGTGGACACCACTGCCTCCTGGGAGAAATTGTTTACTGTCATTGAGTCACCTGCAGTGTCCTGCAGTGCTCCTGATAAAGGTGACTAGCTTTGTATATATGCATTGTGTATGTACAGTAGCTAGCTATATGTGAGTGAATGATTGTGTATTATGTTGTCTTTACTAACTAGCTACTCTACTGACCTCCAAACTTTGTTATTGTAGGAGTTGAGGCAGTCGCCATATTATCCAAGAGGGTAAGAGAGGTTAACATACAAACACAGTTAAGAGTTGACGAAGAGGCTTGGCCTCCAGAGCCACCAAAGACATTTACGCCACTTGTATTAATCCAACATAAAGGTCATCGTAACTTAAAGCAATCCACTGCAATGGCTGAATTTGTTGAGCGAGGCCATATTGACAAGGTTGTTTCTGTAACTAAAACTGATACACTTCCCAAACGTCCTAAGCTAGACAGCCATCAGCCATTACAAGAGGTGCTCAACACTAGCAAGGTCACAAAAGAAGTTGCAGAAATCTTAGCCCCACTGGAGACAAGTGATGATCCCCAATTTATCTTGATCGAAGGAGCTCCTGGGATAGGAAAGTCTTTATTGTTAAAACATATAGCATACCGTTGGAGTATACAGGAAATATTACAAAAATTCAAGTTAGTTCTTCTTCTATGCTTGCGTGATCCTGCTGTACAACAAATGTCCTTCATCGATGATCTTCTCCAGTCATACTGTAAAAGAGACAAAGATGCCAATGAAGTTGCTTCTGTATGTAGGAAATACCTTGTGAATAATAATGGTGAAGATCTTGCTTTGCTCTTTGATGGGTATGATGAGTATCCTGAAAGATTACGAAAAGATAGTTTAATTGCTGACGTATTGAAACGAGTAGTGTTACCTCGTTGTGGCTTGATTGTATCATCTCGTCCACATGCCTCCGTAAGCCTCCGACAACATGCAACAGTGAAGGTAGACATCTTGGGTTTCACTGAAGCTGAGCGAGAACAGTACATCAAAGAGTCACTGAAGGGTCAACCACAGAAAATTGCTGAACTCACACAATATCTTCAAGCTCACTCAACAATCAGTAGTTTGTGCTTTGT
The DNA here is from genome assembly GCA_963930835.1 of Spongia lamella. Lineage (NCBI taxonomy): Eukaryota > Metazoa > Porifera > Demospongiae > Dictyoceratida > Spongiidae > Spongia > Spongia lamella. The sequence continues at coordinate 7,200,166 of OZ005753.1, forward strand.
ACCCTTCAACCTTGTCGTCTTGGCTTACCTGTACAAACAGGGATTTTCCCTACCTCAAAATTCTGCTGAATTATACAATTATTTTATTTGCCTTACCGTCTCCCGACATCTTGCCAAACATGGTCATCGTCTCCAAGGCAACATCACCAAACTGACCGATCTTCCAGAGCCCTACAATAAAACAATTCAACAATTATCAAAGTTATCACTAGAGGCTCTTAATGATGACAAGTTGATTTTTACCTTGGAGGAGATCAAAGCTGCTTGTCAAAATATTACAGATACTCCAGGGGCCATTAATGGCTTTGGTCTCCTACAAGCAGTAGAGCACCTTGGCTTCACTGGAACGACGACAACAATAAATTTCTTGCATTTCTCCATTCAAGAATATTTGGCCGCTCACCACATCGCTAACCTTCCAGCTGACGAAGAGCTGAAAATCATCGAAGAGAAATTCTGGAGCGACATTCACTTCAACATGTTCTCCATATACGTGTCAATCACAAAAGGACAACGACCTTCTTTCAAACATTTTCTTTGCGGTGGAAACAAAGTGATCGCCATTTCTGACGAATTCCTCAACAATCAATTACAATGTCTTCGCCTCTATCGCTGTTTTCACGAAGCTGGCGATGTTGATATTTGCAAGACTATAGAGCGATCAGTAACATTTAGCGATAAAGTGATTAATCTTATGTACACTAGATTAACAGCTAGCGATGTGGAGTGTGTTACAGTATTTCTTACGTCATCGTTCAACAAGGAGTGGGTGTGGCTTAACTTGTACGGCTGCTACATACAAGATCATGGCCTTCATATACTACATCGTGGACTACTCCATTGTAGGAACATTACTATTGATATGCTGGGGTTGAGTGATAATGACCTAACAACACAATCATCCTCCTTGATCAGTGACATCATTGTGAAGTGTAAAGTGAAGGATTTAGGGATTACTGGTAACCCCACTATTGGAGAGAATGAACAACTCTACTCCATGTTGTCCAACCCCTCTACTGTACTAGAGCAACTGGACATGACCAATACTGAGTTATCATGCAGAGCAGCCATTGCTATGTTTACAGCAGTGAAGGATAATAATAAACTAAAGATGCTCAACATTTACCACAATCCCATCACTGATGATGCCTGTGATGCCATTACTACAGCACTGGAGAGGAACAGTTGTTTGGTAACACTGTATATGTCTGACAACCCACTGACTAGTGAAGCCATAGTAAACATAGTGAATGCCCTGAAGGTTAATAATACATTAGAACTGCTATGGCTTCCCAATTGCCCTGAGGACACTGAGAAGACAATTAGTTCTCTACAAGAAGTTATTAACAAGAATAGACAAAGCCGAGGATGTCAAGTGAAGTTGATGATTGACTATTAGTAGCTTTTAGTTCTTTTCATTAGTTTACTCTTTGTAGCTACTGCCATTTTATGACTAACTATCCACAAGTGTTATTAACAACTGTTGTATTCTAAAGTTGATAAAAGTTTTATTAAATGTTTTTAACTACAAATTGTTAACTCGATAAACTAAAAGCCATTAAATACGATAACATCAACTACACCTCCCTCAGTGCTGTAGGGAGAGTTCTAATAATTGCTCACTATCAGAGATGGGGTAAAGCACATTGAAATGACTCAAGTACAAAGAGCACTGATCATGAGATTATATATACATTGATACTGGCGGATAACTGTAAACCACACTGCAGTAATTGTGAGCATACAGTAAAAGCTAGTGGATATACATTTGATGTTAAGATTATAATATTGTAACTAGTAAGATGATCCTACACTGATCATGATCACTGATCACACTGACTAACATTAGTAGCCAGCTGCAGTCAGTGTCAGTTATTCTATAGGGAAATCAGTAACTTGGGAGTGTTAACTTGAGTAAGAGTAATCATCACTGTGTATCAATAACTCTCCATGACTTTTACATGTTTAAAAGGCAAATTATGGGGATTCCCCTAACATTACTGAAATAAACACTGAATTGTAAACTAGTGTTGTTAGTGGAAGAGCAAATTTTACAAATTGATCACAAATGATCTGACAACCATGCATGAATTTTCTGACTAGCTCTACGAGTTTACTGAATTCGCTCAGTGTAAACACAACAAATTTTGAATTCACAATGTAATGGGAACCAGATATATTGCCATAGGTCAAAACGAGGGGTTTGCAGAAAGGAAAAATCAAAATCTTAGCTGAGTAGTCAAAATTTCACAAAGTATAAGATTTCAATGGTCAATGAGGGAGTGAAAAATTTCAGAAGTCACATTCCATCTGAGAACTACAAGATTTCAAGCTTGTTGCAAATACTTCAAGTGAAAACGTTAAATTAACTTCTGCTCTTTGCAAAACTGAGTTTTTAAAAGTACGTTAACCCATCTCTGTTACTGTAATTAGTAGTTAACTAACAATTCACTCACTTGTTTACTGTCGCTGGTCTCCCAACAATAAACAACAATAACAACAAACAACTAGTAACTTTAGCTGACTACCTAATAACCTACTGAACACTAGAAGCTGCTTCAGGAGCTGCTGCTGCTAACATTTCAGCTAAAGTAAAATTAAGTTTAGTGAAAATTTCTCAGTTTTTAGCCTTATGGGAGTAGTTTTAACTCAACAATAAAAAGTTTTCAGCGCACAAAATGCTCAACAAACTTAACCCACAGGTTTCAGTTTTCAAAACAGAGTTACAAACTAAAGCCAATTTAGCCCCTGAGCAGCTTAGCTAGCTAATGTCTAAGCCAACTGTTCAATTTGAGTAGACCTTAAAATTCAACTGAAACTATTAACCAACTGGCCTAGCCTAATAAATTGCTCTATATTTCAGTTTTTCTACACTCCTAATGGCTAACTAGTTATTATTTAACTTGCTAACTACACTAAGTGAAGTTTACACTGCAACCATAGATTATATAGACTCCTGAGTCTATATAATCTATGCTGCAACTCCATCTTTCATTTTTTGTTCTTAGCAACCAGATAAGCAGCTGGAAGGTACAGCCGCCTTTTTTAAACCGCTAAAATTTGTATTCATGTGATTACACAATCTACAAATGACCGATGACAAATGACACCTTTGGTATTGTTGAGGCAACCACTGAACTACTCTAATAGAACGTTCAGCATCATAACACCGACATAGATAGTATAGAGTGCCAAATGCGCTAGATATCTTTAATAAGCTAGTTACATAATCTACTACAGTTGTAAGAGTTACCTATCGATCACAAAACTGTAGTAACAACAGAACAACTTATCTCTGCTCAACAGAAACTACCGCTATATCGCTGACTGTATTATTAGAGAGTTTTGATTGATTAGGTGCTTAATTGCTAGTAAAATAACACACTGAGGGAGCATAAACTCAATTGAATGGATTGTAAAATATTTACTGTAGCTATATATAGTGTAACAGATTAGCTTTTTCTAATGGTTTCAATAGGTTGCCCAATGCAAGAGGCTGCTTACAACCAGTTTATCATGCACGTGTACTATATGATAGGAGAGCTCTTGATGTTTTACATCTGTAGCTACCATCCATGCATTCATCTAGTCACTGTGTGGTCTCACCTTAAATGCACTACTTTCCCTATGCATATAACATACTGTAAACAACTGAAGTTTGGCGAATCTGTGTATCGTGATCGGTTGCTCTTGTGGTGGAGGAGAGGTTATCATGTGGTTAACATCAAGGCATGACTGGTATGTCATCTCACATCAAGCCCCAAAAACACATATCCAGTTGAGTACTTTGGATCCACTGATCCTCGATCTAATCTCTTCTCTCAATTGTTCCACCCTTGCAATCTTTAACAAGGAGGTGAAGGGCTGCATATACCTTACGTATCTTCAGAAGAGAATATTTTACTATCACAATATCAGATATTTCTAGTCCAGTGATCACTCTGACAATGCACTACATGGGAGGTGGAAGTGGATGGCCATGCCCTCTGGCCTAAATTTTTAGACAGGAATTCACTTCTTGTGATAGCGGCTATTACCTCAATTGGCCCCACAACTTTCAGTAGCTGGAAACTAAACAGTCATCGGTCAATAAAAATTTATGATAATAAATTCAAACAAAAAAATAACATTGCAAATTAGATTATGTATTTGGCTGGTCCAACAATGGTATGTTCACTTCATCACGATGATACAGTTGGTAGAGCTTGATACATCGGTTGATAGCAATCAGTCCAGTGAGTAATGAGATGAAGCCTACAAGGGAGCACTGTTCAGTAATGGAGTCATCTAATGATACGTGTCAACTCACAACATAGCCCGAAGACTACCCAAATTGAAACACTGATTGCAGTGAGCGGCCTGAATACCATATTCTCCAGTTTTGATTTTAGTCCCTCATCAATCATAGCCCACTATAGGGTTGAGAAGGAATCAACAAGATGTGTCAATACACAACACAGAACTCAAAATATTCTATTATGATTTTATACAACAAAATAACATTTATAGTTTTCTTTGCTCATCGTAACCCAATCAATTGTCATTAATTACATGATCAATTTACTATAATTTACTACAACTGGGGTGAAACTGAGCACACATACTTAATATGGCAGTAATCTAAGCCCAGCTGTGGCATGAACCATTACATGCACTTCTATGGAAGCTCAGTAATTGATGCCAACCATTTAAGGTAAAGGATTAATTTACTCTGAAAATATGTGCAAGGTATCCACTTATATCCTAGTTCGTAAACGACACCATTACACCGATGACTCGCTAGTGTGGGGGCTCAGATAGCTGGATGCTGGGCAGAAACAAATGTTGGGAAGCAGATCGTGAGGGAAAAGAATACCTTGTCATCCCAGCCTACTATCATCAGCTACTGAGGCTGACGCCTTGTCGTCATTTAGCTGGGACATTTTGCTGTTTGTGTGTGCAGTGATGATGGAAGAGGGGAGGGGAGGGGCTGTAGCACCTCCAACTTCGAAAATCCATGGACAGAGTCCCTTTAAAGATATGTCAGTATTTGCCTGAAGTACTCTAATATAACATCTTCTGCACCTAAGACATTATTCCTTATCCATATTCTAGCCGCCACATGCAATAATAATACTCTGCAGTAATTTACTAGTGTAGGATAACATTACGATGATTACCCTCAAGGTCAGCTAGAAGTTTCTTGTCAACTAACATTTCAAGGTGACCATTTTTTGGAATTAAATTTTTGGAAACCAGGAATGTGCCCACAGTGGTCAGCAGTGACAACCACTCAGATAAAATGACGACCACTACAAACTCACTGACCAGTAGTAAAATAGCAGCATGAATGAAAATGCTCAGCAGTTGATACATGCAGTTGGAGCATAGTGATGCTACGATTTAAAGTTTTTAATGTAATATGTCATGGAGAATTATGTCACGACATGTCATATGCCACGATATAAACTATATTTGGTTTCACAACACTTTTTATGCATACAATCAGTGCAATTTACATCGATGTTAAACATTTTTGCAAAAATATTGACATTATCATAAACGATATTAATAATGACAATCACACGTTGTTCATGATTATTTCTCTGGCTATGTAACTTTTTATTACATCATAATGTGCATTATAAAGAGTTATCTATGTCACGACATAAAGCAGATCATATTGTGGAATTCTATGTCACGACATGTCGTATGTCACGATTATCGCAGCATCTCTATTAGAGCATAGTTAGATATTACAGATCACTAAGCTTCAGAGATTTAAAACCCGATATGTAACCACCACTCTCTTAAACCTCCCTGGGCAGAAACTGCTAGAAATATCCATAAATATCTCCCTCCAAAATTTTCCCTCTATACAATATTTCAGCTTTTTAGAAATATGTATGACTATCATCAGTATGTATTAAAATACTAAATACATCAAATACTAAATACAATATAAATAATAAATACATAATATATATACACTTACCTCATCAATGGAGAATATAGGGAAATAAAGTGGTGGATTAATATTATGAAACCTACACACACACACATACAAGTCATGTAATGACAAGTTGACTAACTGCTTAAGGGAAAAATATCGATGATTTTGTGACATTAATGTTAACCTGAAGTTGCTGGTGAACATAAAGAGTAGAGCCAGTGATCTGGAAGAGAATACAATGAGTAATGGTGAACAATTGACATCACATCTCCTACTGGTTCAATATCTACAAAGATATCATCCACACTACGATCAGGATCACGAACTCCTTCCACGGCACTATGCAGTGATGGGTCACAGTCTAAGAAGTGCGGCTTTGATGCATACACAGGAGCCTTGGGATCCTGAAGAACACCGAGGTACAATAATCCATCAGGTGTAATGTTCTCATAAGTCCAGTAATCTGGGTTAGGTTGAAATTCTTTTTCTTCTACTCGAAAACGATATGCATCAATTCCTAACACCGATGTCTTCTCAGTAGACCTCAGGCGAAAACTCCTGTGGAGAAATTATGACAACATTGTAATGAACACAACACTTGCACCTCTGAGTGTCACTGATAAATGCTACAATTTCTTCATCTTGATCAAGAAACGGTTGCCATACTATTCCTTCAGTGCCGGCGACACAATCAGCAGAATTTCTCCAATTGTGTAAATATTCACTACCAGCCCACTGAATGAGCTGAGCTGTTAGGCTAGAATTTGTTTCACCAGAGTGGATGATACTGGTGTGCAGACGATCAAATTCTGAATTGTTGTACTGGAAACTGATGTGATCTGATGGCACTTGCCTAAACTCCTTTAATTTCTGAAGGAAATGATCAGTGTAACTCCAGAATAAGTCTCCAGCCCTAGCAGATACCAACAATTGTGGCTTTGGCCATATTAGGAGTTCAATGAGAAGCTTTAGTAGTGCGGTCTCACCGCGCTCCTCAGAAGTATTTAATGCAGTCTGCAATGAACACAAAGACAACTACAACATTTGTAGCTCTCCTTGCTTACCACATAGACAAAGTTGATGGTTGTGATCATATCATTTTCAGAGAAGTTTCCAAACTGTTCAAAATGAAAGGTACGGCTCATGTTATATGAGATGGTCCCATTAGTATGATTGTGATGCAATATGCTCTTCACTCTCCTCTCTCTATGTCAAATGACACACAAACATTTAAGACAAAATTTACTTCAAAAGGAACTATTAATCCACCGGAGTATCTTACAAAAATTTCAATGCTGTTACACACACAGCAATGTAGTTGGTTAATTCTGTCACATGACATTGTATTTCTAAATAATTACCAATACCCCAAAATCCTCCTGTGACAACACTTTACATATAAGGTAATCATGTAACAAGTTATTACCAAGTCTTAAACAGTTAACACATGCACAGGGGAGCTACCAGAGAAGGGGGTAGTTTATTATGGTCCCCAGGATACAAAGGGCCTCATATTTTTAGTTGAATTGACTAAACCGTGTAATACGACACATGGGCCGCAGATTCTCCCCAGGCCCCTTTACCAGCTCTGCACATACATATTATACAAAGGCTACCTGTCCATTAGAAATGCACATATGAATCTTGTGTGTATATTACGTAGCTCTACTAAAAGGCCAAACAATTCACAGTAATGTGTCATGGCATGTTGTATGGAGTAAATCATTTTATTTCAGTATTTATTGTGATGTTGATATCAAATTAATCTTAGTGTTTATGGAGGGAAAATCCTTCCCCCTTATTGATAAAGTAATAATGTTTGTCTCTCCCATTTCCTGCCAACAGCTGCTCTTTGGAACACCCGTATAGCATAAAAATTTGACAAGATAAAATATTGACAAATTGTCAATTTTTATATATTTGATGAAAAAGTATTGACAATAGTTGCCTCAATTTCTGTGCAATGCACTTAAAAATTGATTTGAAGAATGGACAAATTTTCATCAAATTCATTAATCTTTTTTACTGTCAAAATTTTATGCTATACGATACATACATTGATGAGCGGTCAGTAACCATTAATGATTACCTGTAACGATAAGGACCCAACTCATCAAATTGTGGTTTAGCTCCATCTGCAAACTCCACTGGGTTGGTGAGGTTAAACACATAATAATCTTTGTACATTGCCTTGGAATGGTTGGGTCAAACCATTGATCATAAGTTTGGTGACCATCTTCTAATGTCAGTTGCTAGGGATATTAGCAATGAATATATTTATAACAAGCTCTATTATTCCATACCTCTCGTCCTCTCCTCTCGTACGAGGTCATCAACTTTCTCCTTGAAGAATCCAATCTGACTGAGGACTAAAATGACGATAGCAAGCCCCAGGAATAACAGACTTAATGTCGTGCAAACTGCACAGCAAATGGTCGTTCCTCTTTTCTTCATCTTATAAGCTTCCAAGTGTGCCGTATTTGCTCCTCACATCACGTGTTCATAGATCTTGTAGATCACATGACCATACAACACTATGGCGTGCGTTAATTGGAGATAGCTCAGATTCGTTCACTGCGAAACACAGTCGAGATTAGCAACATTTCGTGTTAGTTATGACAATAACTACTCTTGTGTTTGTGAATTAATTAAGTGTAATTAATTGTTACGATTATTACATGTTTGCTTACATTTCTTGTTCGTTGACATCGAGGTTGACATTTATAGTAATACCCAGGATAATATCTGTGGCTGGACATGCTTGATACATGCACTCAAAACTATTATAGATCACTTACTTTAACACAGCACCCATGATATTCCATGATAAAGGTCAAGTTTATTATTAAATTTATTACCTCAAGAAAAGAGCTGTACAAAAAGCAAATAACATTACAAGCAGTAAAATGTATTCAATCCTCACAAGTGACATTGTTGTATGATTTGTTCCGTTTGTTGCATGACTAAGCTTCGGGAGAACAGACTTTGCCTTCTGTACAATCCTTTGGGGCCCTGTCCTATAAACTTGATAATAAATTGAGTGCATTCTATAGAGATTTTCCGATGGAGCCTCATCATCAAAATTTCCTGGTGCACCAGAGGCATCATACACTGGTGTTATGGCAGAGGCAAGCATTCCTAGTCACACAACGCCTATACCAGTGTTTAGAATGATGGATGAAAATGGAGATCTCCTACCAGGAGTAAAGGAGCCCGCTGTAAGCCCATCATATAGTAATTGTGTTGTTAGCCATATATGTACGTGCTACTAACAGATCAGTGATAATAAACTATTGGAAATATACAAGAAGATGTTAACACTTAATTTTATGGATCAAATTCTATATAATGCCCAGAGACAGGTCAGTTTTATCACAAACACAATAGTACTGATATAAAGGACCTCATATTACCTAGCTGCTCTGTATACCATAAGCAAAATCCCTTCTTGCTGATAAATGTCAGTATTCTTATTGTTGTACTGGGTAGTTGCCTAGGCATCAGTCATGACAGTGACCAGTTTGACTACTCTTTGTTCTTTTGAAGATGAACAATTAACAATAACTTTTACACATAGTTGAATGGTAAACTTTTTAAACCTTAGGGTCGCATATCTTTCTACATGACAAATCACGGTGAGGAAGGTGTCACTATTGCCAGTGCTACAGCGTTAGAGATGACGGACACCATATATGGACAATATCGTGAGGCTGGTGCTATCATATGGAGAGAGTATTCCCTGAGGCTGTGCATGAACCAGTGCTATGGCAACCGGCTGGATCTGGGCCATGGCAAACAGATGCCAGTTCACTATGGTGACAACAGCTTGAACTTTCAGACCATCTCTTCTTGTTTATCCACTCAAATGCCTCAGGGTAAGTAGTAACGTAGGGTGAGGGGAGGGGTCCACGGTTTTCACCAGGATGAATAAAGTACAAGAGCAAAATAACCTCTTACCACCAACATCAAAGCATGTTATATATCATAGACATTTGTGAAAAGTAGTATGGTGCTGTGCCACTCTACTCCCAAGAGTCTGAGTGAGCAAGAAAGTGACTTTGATCATCATCGCATAACTGCATTCTTGCTATACTGTATAGCGCAATTATGCGGTGGGGAAAATATTGACGAATAGACTTATCTCCAGAGATTGGAGGGGAAATATTTACTGGTAGATAAAATATTGGCTAATGGCAGTCTATTTGCCAATATTTCCTCTGCCGCATAATTGCACTATATGGTATACTACAATTTTTAAGATTTGCTATCATAGTGATCTATTACTTGTGCACACTTATTCTGTTCGTTTACTCATTAATACAGCCCCGGGGTATGCGTATGCCCTGAAGCTACAAAAGAGCAAGAAGTGTGTGATGTGTTACTATGGTGATGGTGCTGCACAGGAGGGTGACGCTCATGCTGCGTTAAACTTTGCCGCAACGCTTGGCTGCCCTGTCATCTTCCTTTGGTATGAGTATATTATACCATAGAGGGAGGGGGGTTAACATGATTGTGTTCTTTTGCTGTAGTCGTAACAACAGATATGCTATTAGTACACCAACCTCTAACCAATATGCTGGTGATGGCATCGGTAAGTATTTAAATATAATATAGTGGAACATCTCATAAAGGGACCCAATATATTTATCCTCCCTATAAAAGGACAAACTCTGCAATCCCTACAGGACCATGGCAATACAATTTTACCTCTTAAAGATGACAACTCTGTATAACAGTGGTCCCAAATATGTTTGTTATTTAGAAGTTCCACTGTAATATTTTTCTTCTCTTTTAGTTGTTCGTGGGCTGGGGTTTGGCATCGAGAGCATTAGGAGAAACCTCCAAAAGATGCCACAGAAATAACAAAGTAAGCTTTTACAATGTCAATGTTTAAATCTGTCGATGTTTATTATTTATCACTGAAGAACTTTGAAAACAGTGCGCCTCAAATTATTGGAATTGCTCTCAAATCACAACAGTCATCTTGGAGACGTTTCCGTTACATTTACAGAATATCTTTCACTACTGAAAGGATTTTTGGAAGCACCGGTTGAGAGTGGAGGAGAAAGCAAGTTAAGACTTAGCATCCATTATCGCTGGACCAACTCATTAGGAGGTCGCACACCAAGGCAAGTAAGCAACATAACTGCAGTATTCTTATTTTTTGGTACAGTGTCCATGCTGATGCAGAGTTTGAGCTATTCTCAGTGATAATGAATGTTGCTATTTGGCACAGCAAACATGGTGCAGTATTAGCAGCCAGCGATGAGTAAGTAGTTGTTAATCTGACGTTATTCTCACTATGTTGCTGTACACTCTTGCAGAATTGACCTAGAAACAGCCAGGAAGTTCATCGATGTCTCAAGATTGCAGCTGGTTATGTGCTCTATTGTAAAGTAAAAAGGCTGTATTTAATGTACCAATCTCATTGTTCTGTTAGGAACATGTATTGCCAAAACTTCCACCCACGACTGAGAAAGGTGTGGATTATGATCCAAGAATAGTTGATGCTTATGCTAATCAGTTCCAGGCTGAGGCTCAAGAAAGTGAGTCATTATTTTTAGCACAGGAGAATTGAATAGTTAACAAATGAATAGGTTAGTAGTGTATGAGAGCAATAAACGATTAATAAATGTATAGGTAGAAATTTTCAATGAAGAAAATTTGTGGATTTTTGCTCTACCCTTGAAAATTAATATCCTTGAACTTTTGTTTACTTGAAGAATTGACTAGAGTGCCTAAGCTGTTTTTAGCACCTACAATAACTTGCAGGGTGATGATTGCTTTATGTCACTTAAGAGCCAATTGGGCACACACATGCCTATCATCACCCTGCAAGTTACTGTAAGGTGTCAAAAACAAGATACTTAACTTAAGCAACTGTGCCAGACCTAACTATGATCACAATAAGTTGAAATGTAACACACCATACAGTAGTAGCATTGTGGGGTGGCATGCATGCAATAGTCATTGCATATAGCTATGTAGGTATGGCCAGACGGTCGACAAAGCTGGTGTGTGTCACATTAGTTAACTACTGAGCCGCAATGACACTGGCTCAAGGATTGGTTGCATTTTAGTTAGCCTCAAAAATTGTTTCTCGAATTACCAACAAAATGCGTGTGATGAATGACTGTACCAACTAAATATGGAGACAATTGTAAGGTTGCTGCATTTACGTGATAACCGTATCAAACTTTTTGCTAGTGTGGGGCTTGCTCCGATTAGTGATAATGACTTGAGCCTAGAGATGCAACGATACACAATTTTGGTGTATCGATATATTGCCACTTGTGTATCACGATACAGCGATATATTGTACGATACAATCTAGTGTGAATTAACTGATCTTTAGAACTTTTTCTGAAATTATAGGTTGCAAAGCTGCAAAATTCACAACCATAATGCACAACTACAGCATCAGTTGTATGTATAAGTATACATTTTGATGGCAATACATCGATATATCACGATATTCGATAAATCGATACAACCTAAATGTGTATCGATGCCTGATGTATCACGATATGACAATATATCGATATATTGTTGCATCTCTACTTGGGCCATAATAATATGACTTATTATGACTTGGACTACTAATTTAGTATATGTTGTTATTATATACATGCATGTAACATGTTCATGCCATACATATTTGACTGAATAACATTTGATGTATCACTGTGTCTTATGAGATTTTTTATCATGATATATGATTTCTTTCCATTCAGTAACTTTGGCGAGAGCATTAGAGTTGAAGCACAAGCCATCAGTAATATACTCACTGGCTATGCAGACATCCAACCTGTTTACCGTGGCTGGTAAAGCATAAGTTAATTGATAATTGATTCATATTTAGGATAATTGGTGGTAATTGTGGGAATTATGCAGGCGATTCACTAAACACATTGGATGAAGCACAAGTTGGAAAGTGGATGGCCTACTTAAAACTAAAGGCTCATTTTTATAGCTCTTATGTAAGTTGTAGAGGGAAATACCAGTGGTGGATAACTAGTGCTGAGCAATATACCGGCTTTGTAATCATACCGCAATATCATTTTCCTATACCGTCCAATTTTTTAAATACCACAGTATCATAAAGTACACTATTGTACCATACTCTTCCTTAAAATATATAAGTGTTCTCAACAAAGATGAGATTTGTGTATATAAATAAATATTTGAACTGGCATGATTACTACTGTAACTGAAGGCACAATGTGCTACCAATATATGCAATTCTTCTTTAGCACCATCTTTTAAAAGTTCAAAATGTTGCTTCTTAGGGCCATTTACATACACCATAATGTTTAGTCATACCGCAATATTACAAATAAGATACTGTACCATTTGTAAATATCAATACCACTCAGCACTATGGAAAACATGACAATGTCTAACCCACCAAAATATTGTAAGAAACAAAAGTTGAAGTACTAAGCTTACCAAGCTTTTGACAATTTCCTTATATCAATAATGGCTTGTTGAAGAAATTCGCCAGTCCAGGGTTTGTTCTGCCAAGTTGATGTCTTAGTTGATTCACCAAACTTAAGTCACACCAAACTGCGATATTGTCATGTAAATAATGATGTATTATTTGTGCTTGTTACATGTTGGAACATGTAACCACCTCATGGGTATGTTCATTGCACAGGCTTACTGTTTCTTTGGTCAAGATCTGTTAGTTCAGGAAAAATGTGGCGAATCCGTGAAAGCTTTACAACACAGTAGTGCTTGTAAGTTACGTCATTTCATCTCTTCAGCATCATCATACACCATCTTATCCATCAGTGTATGCAGCAGTGGAGAAGATGTGTGTCCGATACTCGCGCACAAAGGGTCCGGGAACAATTGCCAGGCCTGAGAGACACCCATTCTTCCAGAGGCTTGGGCCAATGATTAAATCCAGTCTGGATAAAAGCACAAGAGAAAACGGATTTATGTAAGTAGTACAAAGTTGAGAACAATGTTGTATGGTGTATATCTTGCCATTTACTATAGTTACTATCAGAAGATACCAGAGGAAGTACCGGATATTCCTAGTGGTGTGGTGTATGGCTTAGCCACTCCAGAAGATCTCACCCTACCACCTCACAATCCATTGTGGACTGAAGAGGTTTATACTGCACTGTCAGACCAGAAGCCTACCTATCCTGCAGCTGGTTCACAAGAGATTGCACCAGTTCCTGAACCTGATGTTGCTCCCGGGGCAACTCCTGCACCAAAGACAGAATCGAGTTGTGTGATTGCATAAAATTAATAAAAAATAAATTGACGCGCCTCTAATCAAAATTATTTGTTACGCGCTTCAACTCGTTAACAACTAAAATGTCGCTAGATTGTAAGCCAGGTGTGTTACAGCAAGCGGACGGATCTTCTACGTGTGTGTACGGTATGTAGTACTAATACATTATTAAATACCATCTAGCACACACCAGGTAACAGCAGTGTACTGGTTGGCGTGTATGGACCTTGTGGGGTGCGCGTTAACAAGGAACTACACGACAGGGTGGTGCTAGACATAACAGTGCAATATGCCATTGGTCGTCAAGACAACCATACAGCTTTGATCAAAAGGATTGTCACATGCGCATGCGAAAACTCAATAAAACTGGATACACATCCTCATGCAGCAATAAGCATAGCAGTGTTTATTAAGAAAGAGGACAAATATTTATTATCATGTATACTAACAGCTTGCTGTGTTGCCTTGTTGGATACTGGTGTAACAATGACCAATACATTCGGTGCTGTTACCATAGATCCTCACAGTTTGACCAACCAAGTATGTTGAAATTGTATTGTGATATTGTGAGTGTCCTAGTGAAACCCACCCCAGCTCACACTTCCAAAATTGCTACTATAAATGTTGAAGAGTAGAATCTGTATTTATATAGTTAGTTAAGTATGATAAACATCACTTCATCATTGCTACTTGAGTGAGATGTGTGTAACATACTAAACTGCTTCCCCCAGTATGGGCTAGGCTGGCTTTTGCTCAGAGCCTGGTCATATTATTATTTCATGTGATTACAGAGCAGTGAAGGTGATATACTATTAGTGTTGGACTGTACAAGCAAGAAGTTGATGTTTTCACATTGCACTGTAACATTAACCGAATCACAGGTACGTATCAGCATGTAGAACGTTTTCTGTTCATCATTGTTCTCTCAGTTCCTAGAAGGCCTAGTGATGGCTCAGAACAAGCTACTTGAATTGAATGAAATGTACCGAACTGTTATGACAACTAAACTGTCATCCTTAATAAGAAGTCAATGAAAATTTGTAAAATATAAAATTTCACGGTAAAAAATTTATGGCAAGAAATTCAAACAATAGTATTATAGATTATGTTTGGCTGGTCCAACAATGGTAGGTACATTTTATCATGATGGTGCAGTCGGTCGAGCTTGATACATCGGTTGATAGCAATCAGTCCAGTGAGTAATGAGATGAAGCCTACAAGGGAGCATTGTTCAGTAATGGAGTCATCTAATGATACGTGTCAACTCACAACATAGCCCGAAGACTACCCAAATTGAAACACTGATTGCAGTGAGCGGCCTGAATACCATATTCTCCAGTTTTGATTTTAGTCCCTCATCAATCATAGCCCACTAGAGTAATAAGCAAACAGAAATAACTATTTTATCAAGCCTACATTATGAAGGGGTAGGTAAGGTTGACGTAGTATCCAACTTTACTGGCCTCTATGCACACCCTGATGTACTTATGTATTGAAATACTAAATACATCATAAATACTAACTAGGCATATGCAGATTTGCCTTGAGCACATCAGCAGTATAAGCGCCCCATGTATTGATAACGCCCATGCTAAACAAGGCACATTACACCCCTTGGGTATAAACAACCAAAGAGTGAAGCACCGTGTCAAAAGTGACACGAGTACTGTGTGCATCCCTTGCACTACGCGTCAGGGTCTGGTACGCTTCAGTATTATTATCCTTCAGCTTTCCTTCACCAGTGCATGCCTCAATAACTCACCGGCTATTTGAGGTTGAAACTCTCCTGTGAATGTTAGAAGTAATGTTGATAACGCAGCATAAGAAACATACTTTTAAGTTTAAACCCACAATCGACAATTCAAGAATTTTTGTGGACATATATATACATACATACAAACGGGATCTAAGAATAGCAGCACACCTTCTGCACGTTTATTCATCGATCGCTAATATGCTCGGCAATTATGTCCCATATAGATGGTAATTTTTGAGTCATGAAATTCACTAAAAGCTTAAAAATAGGATTTTCGCATTTATTTGTTCGTGAGACACCTGAAGACTGGAGGATGCACGTTACACAGGCAATAGTATAATTGATGCACAAAATGTTTGCAATTATATTTTCACGAAGGCTGTTTTACTCATGAAATTCATGAAAATTTCATCCCTCAAAAATTACCACCACCTATACGGTATTGAAGTACTAATTACTAAATACTAAGTACATTAATATCCCTACCTCATCAATGTAGAATATAGGGAAATAAAGTGGTGGATTAATATTATGAAACCTACACACACACACAATGTAAGGTCATGTAATGACAACAAGTTGACTAACTGCTTACGGGAAATATCAATGATTTTGTGACATTAATGTTAACCTGAAGTTCAGCCAGTGATCTGGAAGAGAATACAATGAGTAATGGTGAACAATTGACATCACATCTCCTAACACTGATGTCTTCTCGGTAGACCTCAGGAGAAAACTCCTCAAAAGAAGTTATGACAATATTGTAATGAACACAATACTTGCACCTCTGAGTGTCACTGATAAATGCTACAATTTTTTCATCTTGTTCAAGAAACGGTTGCCATAGTATTCCCTCAGTGCCGGTGACACGATTGGCAGATTTTCTCCAATTGTCTAAATATTCACTACCGGTCCACTGAATGAGCTGAGCTGTTAGGCGAGAATTTGTTTCACCAGAGTGGATGATACTGGTGTGCAAACGATCAAATTCTGAATTGTTGTACTGGAAACTGATGAAAGGGTGTTCAACTTTGGAAACTGATTTATACCTGTACAATTCCTGAAGGAAAGGATCGGTGTAGTTCCAAAATTGTTCTCCAGCCTTGACACGTATCAACAATTTTGATTTATGCCTCATCAGATCGATCAGAATTCTTAGTCGAGCTGTGTCTCCACGTTCCTCAGAATTATTTAGTGCATTCTACAATTAAAAGTCAATAAACATTCTGTACTTCTCCACAAGGCTGTGCAACATTGGTAAATAATTTTGCATACCATCATGAATTTTCAATGGTGATCATATCATGAATACATTATTCTAATGAAATTAAGTACTTTGGGATATTAAGAGATACCACATAGCACAATTTTTTGATGGGGAAATATTGACAGACAGCATCCTAGGCCACCATATTAGCTATACTACTGGAAACTATTGAAAGGGAAAATCTTGACACATTACTAGCTTAGTGTCAAATCTGTCAATATTTTCCCCCGGTCAAAAAATTGCACTTTAAGGTGATCAATACTGCAATATGATCAACATGATCAATATGATCAATACTGCAATATGATCAACATGATCAATACTGCCAAGTGCTAGTAGGTAGCTGTAGGTTACTGATGATTAAGTCATTTTATTATTACTGAATATCATTTTGGCAATACTGCAGAGCCTAGCAGTCCATGCTTACCACATAGACAAAGTTGATGTTTGTAATTATATCATCTTCAGAGAAGTTTCTAAACTGTTCAAAATGAAAGGTACGGCTCATAGTATATGCAATGATCCTATTAGAATGATCATGTTGCAGAATAGTCTTCACTCTCCTCTCTCTATGTCAATTCATACACAACATATATATCAGAAAATGCAGAGAAGTATTATCAGTAACAGGAACACTTTATAGTTTTAATACAAACAGTAGAGTAGTTTTTTGGTTCAATTTTCATTAGCTAAGACAGTCCTCATGCACACCTTCACATATTAATATAACTTTTAAATGTTAAAGAACCTCAATGTTTATATAATGAATGGTCTTGGTTGTATTAACATAATAATCTGACTACCCATGGAGCTCCTCTACATCCATTGTACACATATAAACAAATCATAAACCTTCAATGGCTTCCTCCTGCTTTATTATAACTGGAGTGTTAATGCTTATATATATAAAATAGGTGATTGAAGTGCATATACGTAAGCACAGTTTTCTTGTGCTTGGTTAATCTCATTTCTGATTCTAACATTACAAATGTCAGAAATTTGATGACAACTACAATGACTAGATAGATAGACACATGCACAATTTTTCTGCAAGTTGTAGGACTTGTCCATGCATGCATGCACCTGATTCAGTTTTCATTTGATAGGCCGGCCATATTTGCATGGGCCAATCTCATAAAATTGCCTGATTACCTGTAACGATAAGGACCCAGCTCATCAAAATGTGGTTTAGTTCCATCTGCAAACTCCACTGGGTTGGTGAGGTTAAACACATAATAATCTTTGTACATTGGAATGGTTGAGTCCACCCATTGATCATAAGTTTGGTGACCATCTTCTAATGTCAGTTGCTAGGGATATTAGCAATACATTTTATAACAAGCTTTATTATTCCATACCTCTCGTACATAGTCGTCAACTTTCTCCTTGAAGAATCCAATCTAAACGAGCACTAAAATGACGATAGCGAGTCCCAGGAACAACAAGCATATTGTCCTGCAAACTGCACAGCAAATGGTCGTTCCTCTTTTCTTCATCTTGAGCTGTTAAGCTCAAGGATTTGTAAACTGTGCAGTATTGCTCACATTAGGTGTTATATATGGACTCGTGGACTTGCTACACGCCATTACAACACTATCACATGTTTTATCGGAGATGATAGTATTGTCTTATCGAGCATCCGCGTTGCATATTAACTGTGACCCTTTACCACGCACAAGTCTTACAGATTTCATTACTATAAGGTCACGCCCACTAGTAATATCCATAGTAAGCATTGTATAAAGAAACTGAAAAGCAGTAGGACTTGTTTGATTGGTTAATCAGGCTTCATTTCACATTAATAGCCTCTTGAGAAGACACACAGTTACATACACATACTGACTTCCTGGAAAAGCAAAGCGTAGAATAAACGTTATGTGTTAAACCCACAATCAAATGTAATATAAATAAACTGAAGTCGTTGTTAAGGAAGCTTTGAGCTGCTGTGCATTTTCCCATGCACAAGAAGTGGTATATATTAGTCATACCATGGGCACTCGTCGTTTGGCTGATAAATATGCCCTCAGCCCGAGGGCCGAGGGTGTATATATCAGGCAAACCATCTGTGCCAAACCAATTTTCATGTTTATGATGTCATTATAATGTCTGTGACGTGTAAAAAGCTTGTGCATGTGATGCATCAATTATCGCCCACTGTGATCTATTATTGGGTACCTGTGCTTCTTCTAATATCTATTATCAGCCAGTGCTTAAACTTTGTGCTGTAACTTCTATTAGACTTATCGGATTGTTCAGATATTTTTGTAAAATATAAAAGATATTTAGCCAAGTGAGTCATGTGGTTTTGGCATTACTATGAGTTTCCATTGTCACATTATAATGATACAGGTACCGTACATATTAAATTTCAAGGTGTATAAATTTTCATGGATTCTGTGGGGTGTTCCTTACCCACGAAAATTAATCCACAACAACTAGGTATACCTGGAAAATCTGTCCTAGTTACCGGTGGGTCATCGCTCTTTCTTATAAGCGCCACCTTGGCGCCTTCTAAATTCTTTTAACGCACGGGCAAGTGATTTTTATGCGAGCTGTTGTGAATATTTGATGGCTTCGCTCCATCCCGCCAGTAGACAAATATGATACAAACTCCAATCATAACAGTTAGCTAATGTGCACTTCCATCGATCATCACGGAGAACAGATTCTAATTTATTCATTTCCGTATTTAACCGTAAATCAATGCCATGCAGCAAGTTTCGAGATTTTAAATGCTACTAGAATGATAAAAAAATTAAAAATTTCAAAAGGTAAGTAGGGATTGAAGTCTATATATCTATGGTACTACCGTACTTAATGATAAATCACGATCGGTTAAAGGTTAGCCAAAGAATGCGTGGGGCCACGAAAATTAACACCCCATGAATATAAGGACCCACGAATTTGGTTGCTTATTACAACACGAAAATTTAACCCATGAAATTAAATACGTGTACGGTACCGTATTTGTATTTTAAGACTCCACCAAAATAACAACCTTACCATGGCTTCTTGGTACTCATGAATATTACAGGACTCTTTTAATGTGAATTTTGAAGTGGTTTTGTTGTTAATCAAATACATATATCATATAGAGGGTAATTTTGGTGGTGGAAAATTTTGGCGAATTTACTTTAATCCGCCAAAATTTTCTTTGCCAAATATTTATATTTATGGGAAGTTCCATGGTGAAAAACCGGTTATGCAGGATCCGCCAAGATTTTCCCCACCAAACACGTGACTAGGAACGATCCACCAAAAATAAAATTACCCGCCATACAGTACTATAATTCTAGTAATCCTGCTCAAGCCTTGATATATTATGAAGATTTGTGACAATACATAGTGGCTGATAAATTATCGGTAGTTTACACTGTATTTCTAAACTTCTAGCAAACAGCTAACTTGCTAAAGCTTTCAGTTTCATTGACAATTTATAAACTTTCCAGCGTAACAGCGACCGGCATAGCTACTTGCAACAAAAGCTCCAAATCTCTGATAGATGAACCAGAATTATCCAAAAACCCAGAATGCAATAATGCTCCGGCACGCTGCAAGATTGAATGAAGAGATGACGTTGCATGTACTGTTTATGCATACGTGATAGTCATTGAATAACAATGCCAGTAGTCTGGTAGTTGAAGCTTTTAACCCAGAAAAAAATGGTAGAAAAGCATATTATAATACATCATCAGAAGCATCTTTTTTCATAGAATAACATATCCAAAATCCTCTTGGATCCTTATTGGGGAAATTATTTTATGGCTGCTCAAAGTTTTATATAATCTGTTCCAATCCAATTATGATGACAAATTGGTTTTGTCATTGGAATTGTACAGTAGCAGCTGCTCTAACAATTTGTCATAATTTGTTACTAGCTATACTTATATTAATGTAAGAGAAATTTTAATTCTAGCTACATACTTTAAATGAAATATTATGTATACCTTGCAAATAATAATTATATAAAAGTAGCTACTATATGACATTTTCTGCATTAAAATTCTCCTCTTCTTCTTCATCAAAAATCTCTTCGGCATTTTTACAGCTCTCTCCTCGGCAGTCCTCACAAGCTGTAACACATTTCAATCCGTTTTTTCTGCAGGAACACATGTTAGTTCCACACGGATTTTTAGAGGAAAGCTTGCATCTACAACGCACAAATTTCAACAAGCTTTCAGGTGCTGCATTTAAGTCTGTCATAATAGGAATTAACGCTGTACTATCAAGCTTCCAACCCCATTGCTTGGGATCTAAGTCATTGCTTGTTAGTTTCTTCCAAATAATGACTTGTAAGTGAACTCTCAAGCTGTGATAGTAAGCTGCTCTCTCTGTAGGTGGAAGTTTTTGAGGATCAAGTGTTGTCCCTGATGAAACCATCTCCATGAATTTTATGTATCGTAAAGTGTTCAGGGTATCCCCTTGCTTGCCACCACACATGATGATGAATACCTGAATACCAGCTTTGCCAATTTGTTCAGGTGAGGCATCGGCATTGTTCATTAAGTACGAAATCTGTTGCAATTTATTGGACTCCTTTATTTTCTTTAGCAAAGTCGTTTTGCCTTGCCCAAATGTAGCAGATGTTGTATCGCAACCACTCCACGCATGAACAAACAAAAGTTGTGCTTTTATTACACCTCCAAGTGTGGCAACGAGATCACGTATTTTCCATATCTTCTTTTGGGACTTTTTTGCATTGGACTGTAAGTACACATCTGCCATATTTGTATTCCAATGGTGTATCAAAAGTACCATTATATCTGTGTCATCTGCCACTATGATAACACCGTTGCCTTGAGTAGCAAATTGAAGGGCACATGTAACTATTGTTGTGTCAGCATCTCCACTGCTGTTATAAACTGTCTGAGCATCTGCCCTCAAATAGTGGCTCAATAATGAAATGAACTGAATTTTATTCGTCTTATTTGAAAGAAAGATTTGTTGGTTATTGTGAGCTTCCATACATTCACTAAGTTGAATATCTGCGCATGTCCTGCTAACCCTTAGCTGATATTCATGATCTTTAATTGATGGACCCTGCTCATAACCATCAAAAACAATGCAACTTGTTCCATACTTAGTACGAACATAACTTACATATTGCTGGGCTATATCTTTGTATGTTGCCTTCTTTGACCATTTAACTTTATGAATAAGGGCTCCACCATCAATGACATACTTTGCTTGAATATTTTGTTCACATGGTTTTATGTTATTTGTAAGAGCTTTTGCCAATTGTGACTTTGCAGTCTTACGCATAGAATTGTCCTTGAATAGAGAGGTTGGAATTACCGTAAGCTCATAGTCAAAGTATGGGGTTATTTCTTCCCCTCTCTGTATAATAGCTATTAACCTAGAAAATAGAATAGTTGGGTTGATATGAACCTGTTTCTTGTCAACTTTGAATCCTGGAAGTAGATGATCCAAAGATCGAGCCTGCTCACTTCTTTTAATAGATCCATCTGTTACAGTTACATTGTCCAGTCGTTCCTGGAGTTTTGCTCCGATCTGCTCTGTTATGTCACAGCTTATGCCATCACCATCAGTAGCTGTTAAACCTGATGACAAAGAACGTAACCTTGGCTCATTTATGTCAAATGGCTCATGCTGATCAAACCATTCCTGGATGCTGCACAAGTCTCTGAAGTCATACTTACTTCTAGAAATGCCCAGCTCAACATGCTGATCGCTTGTGTTGTGTTTTAGGTTTGTAATTGTTGTCATAGCATCATGGACTCCAGCACACTTGTGCATACTATAAATCCACTGCAAGCGGACAGTTTCTGTCATTCCCCTTCCTCTTGTTAACCCTCCACGGCTCTTGATGGATCGCATCATTACTTGTTCAATAATCAGATCAGTCCACAGTCCTGCCCAATATCTGCTACTTCTGCGTACACTATGAAATCCTCTTTCAATAAAACACTCATATAACCATGGGTGGTTTGTGGGTAACTCTAGCATCAGTTGCAAATAAAGTCGAGAACTCTTTGCATAGTTAATATGACCAGTTGCAGCAAAAAGATTCATCATCTTTCCAACAGCTACAAGGTGTAAATTCCAGTTTCCTGTTCTTTCAGCTCTAATAAATAGCTTCACAGTTTCTACATATTCAATATATTGCAAACACAGCTTAGCTGTTCGTGATGTTTTGGCTAAAGATTCCTTATACTTGATTAAACAATTTTCTAACTTCACTAGTTCATTTGACTGATCAACGTTTGCAACTAGTATAGATTTATCTTTAATTCCATCATAAAAATCATGTATCTTTTCTATCTCAGTTCCACCAAGCTTGTCTTCTACACTCTCTAAATCCTGATTATCAGCTTGTCTTTCAAGAGATATTGCAAGTTCTGTCTCATTGCTTATGATTGGGATATCCCTAGAACTGGAAAAACTTTGCTCTTCTTCACCTTCCTTTTCCAATGTTTCTATTGAAGGGTTTCCTAAAACAGCTAAAATCAACTTATTTACCAATGCAGCCTCTACTAAAAAATGTGCACGCAATGCTCTTGAAAAAGCCTTCCCCGATAATATGTGATTAATTGCATTAGGGCCATAAGCTTTTTCTAATGATTCCTCTAATCCGGAGCCCTTCATCATTGAACCTATACTACCCAAAAAGCTCATCAGGGTATGAAATCCACCAAGTCTACAGACTATATTCATTTCTTTTGCTTTGATAATTTCTACTGCCTTAAGCCACAAGGGTTGATCAAACGTTATGCAAGGTGTTGGTATATTCAAATGGATAGCTTGAGTTTGAATGTAAGTCAAGGTTGAATAAATGCAGGTTTCATCAGATGGACATAAATCAATGATTGGCAGAAGAAGTACTTCAGAATTTGAAGTCTGACTCTGTTCATGATTGTCAGAATATATATGCTGCATAAAACCTGACCAGTTTGGTCTTGGCTTTGCTTCGTTGCTAAACATCCATCCAGAATGCCATAGCAAATCAGAGCACAGGTCTGATGGCAAGGTATATGGAAACTGTAACTGAACAGTAGGTTTGTAAATAACAGATGACAGACCCTTCTCAAGAAGTTCTACATATTTAACTACTGGCACTCCCTTATCTTTCACCAACACAATTACTTTGGTATATTGTTGTCTACTGATTGTGCGAGACTGTACCTTGAGAGGTGTATGATATTTAGCAGTAGAAATAGCTATAATTCCCATACCATGGAGTGTACCTCGTCCATCTAGTGTTGCTACGTTGTGGTCTACATTATCTGCTACCCACTGAGTAAAGGTGTCAGGGGGATATGCTGTGAGCAAATTTTCAGACTGAATAACAGATTGTTTGTATCTGATCACTTCATCATAAGTAATAGAAAATCCCAATTGTGCCAACTCATTAATAAGCCATTTTGACCCAAATACATGGTCCATCTCAATGCCCAAGCCAAATAATATTGGAGTTATAACTGATCTTGGCCGGGCTGCCTGTATAATGCATTGCCCAATGCTGTTCTGTTTCAGTTCTGGCAAGCCCAACATTTTCAAGAAAGTTTGCAAGTAGTAAGGCACCCAGTTATTACCTTGATCATTGTTCTTAATATCTTCATTAGTTGGATAGGCATGTACATTATATTGTTTCTCCCTGATTGCATCTCTTACTATTTTTGCTGCCGTTACAACTATTCGTTCTGCTTCATCTGCTATATTATCTTTCTTACCTAGGTACCATTGTTCATTAATTATATACTTAGCCATATTTCTAAAGCACACAACATTGTCGCGTCCCTCAACTTCTGCAAAAAAACACACTCACCATAATATTCTTGTAATTTTTGTTTAAGCCTTTTTGTGGTGTACACCTCAGCTCCAGCAGAAAGCTCCACCATCTTGGCATGCAATTCTGCAACTGTATATAATTCTGAGCCAGCTTCTAAACCAAGCCACTGGCATAACTGTTTAAAACAATGTCCCATTTCCTCATCCTCAGGCCTGCCTTGAGTTTTCTTTGCAGTAGCTGTATTAAGTTGCTTATTAAGCATAAACCGTGAAAAACAAATGTCATGATATATTGCCTCTGCAGCAACTAAATCGATGCACCCACGTAATCGATCCTGTACCTCTGAAGCCCACAGGTCTCCTCTCTTGGTACATTGTTCTAGAATGTTTTCACGTAAGGGAATTGTGGTCACCTTGTGCACCTACAGCTGTTTCCTCTCTGGGTGACGTGGATCAGTTTCAGCAGATTTGCCGCAAAGCATGCAATCTTTTTCCCAATGAAATGGTAGCAAACTGGACCTTAATCTCTTTGTACACGGAACCTTGACATCCTCTTCAAGTTCAACATTCTCATGGATTCTCTTTACATCAGTAAAATCTCTCCTGCAGATTTTATGCACTAAGATAGTTCTCATAGGTGTTGTGCTAATCAGCTCATTTAAATATCCAGCAAGCTCTAACCTCCTATGTTTCTCACTAAATCTCAATAGTGTCAAAGCACCTTTTCTTGATACAACCACTGGTTTTTCTTTTTCAAAGCCTTTTTTACAGATAATACTAGGGATGGGCGGTGTTGATATTTTGGCATACGATTATTGTAAAGCAAAAATATCACGATTATCACGATTATTGCTTCAACTGTATTTGTGTTGAAAAATGCCTACAAATGTGTCAAACTGTCTATAAATGTGTCTAAAAGCTCTGCAACTGATCATGATAAGTGCCGATAATCACGATATTACACGATTATTGCTTCTCACGATTATTGTTAGTGGTAAAAAATGCTCGATATCAATTATTGACAGACAAAATATCCCGATTAATAGGCAAAACC
The DNA here is from genome assembly GCA_963930835.1 of Spongia lamella. NCBI lineage: Eukaryota > Metazoa > Porifera > Demospongiae > Dictyoceratida > Spongiidae > Spongia > Spongia lamella. The sequence goes on from OZ005753.1 coordinate 7,226,172, forward strand.
GGTTAATTGCCCATCCCTAGATAATACAACAATGCTCAATATCGTGTCCTTCATCCATGTTTAAACTAAGACAAGCATATGTGTTATAGCTACGTATGTGAATTTTTACTTTTTAACTCACCGTTACTTTGTAACAGTCCAAAGCCACTCGATTTAAAGCTCTAATAATAATGCCACAAACCTGTTAAACTGATTAGCTCCTATAGTGTATTCGTTTTTAATGAAAATCCCGCAGCTGTAATTAATTTGTTATTACATAACCTAGTAATTACATAATTACATAACCTAGTAATAAGAAAAATAATCTGATAAATAATTAATTAATTAATAATTAATTAATTAAATAATTCACAGCCTTAACCAGAAACGCTATCCTTTAGGTAACAACACCAACTTTAAGGTCTTGATGAAAGAAGAAAAATGATAAAAGATGATGGCAAAAGACCCTTCCCCTGCTGAGATATCCGGACTTCTTCAAAATGACGCCATTTTGCCTCCTTCACGATAGCAAAAATGCACGTAAATGGCTCGTAGTGAACTATCCGTAGTACCTACCACCTTGGAGTATAGTTTAAATGAATCGCTGTTCTATATAGAATAAAATGGCTTTTGAATTGAATCTGTACGAGCTAGCATACACAAGTTATAGCCTCTTTTGTAATGACATGCAAAATATATGAAGTTGCTGTTAATGGCCCAGATGACATACAGTTAGAAATGGCCCTATAAAAGGTTCCGTGTCACTTGTATGAAGCTGAAATAGAGTTTAAAGGATTCATTATGCTGCAGCGAATCCATTTATGTATGTAACAAGCTAAACAAACCGATAGCACTGGAATTGTGAGCCCATCTCTATGGCTTGTGAGAGGACTTGCGTGTGCGAGATGAGAAAATGTTTACAACTAGAAAAACACACGTAGCAAACGACTCGCGTGTCCCATGGCTTTGCAATATGGCTTAAAAGATTCGCCTTGCTCTACTGAATGGATTGATGTGTGTTACAAATGCACCAGCAAGTTAGTTTAAATAGCATGGAGCCATTTCATCGACTATGCGTGCCATCAAAACAGCTCTAAAAAGCCGACACAAACACAAGTACTAATGCTTGCCTACTTAAGCATATGGTTTATAAACTAAAGCCTTTTAAGTATAAAACGAAAGGTTTTTACTTGTAAACACAGCCTAAACAGATGCTTTGATTCGTCTCCAAGTGTATGAATAAACGGAATTCCGTGTTACATGTGTTGCTAACACGCATACGTTAGCAGATGAGAGGACCCGTTTTTGGACCAGGAAATTCGTTCTCAACCTTCTGAATTTACTTCATGTATCAGTGAGTAGCTTGTTAGGATATTAAAAGTCTTAAATTCATTTTAAAAGTAAGGCTTAAGCTATGTAAGTATATATTGACTACTCTATTAGATGGTTTTAATTCATTGTATACTTGAAGATGTCCATGATCCAGGGATGTGTTTTCCTTCAACATAACTTACATTTTGCATATATAGATTAACTCACCTGGGTTCCCTGGTAATTTGATAACTACCCTATCACACATCAGTTACCCAAAAATGTATGATATTTGATGAAGCAGGCATCTCCCTTGCATGGTTATATATCTTGGTTTTGTATATGGTTATGTAGTCCGCAGGCTTGTTAGAATATTAATTATAATTAATTTAGATTTGTTACAATAATAATTTAGAATTTTTTCTTTCAAATGTATTGTGTTAACAAATGGTTTGCAGCTGTGTGTCATTTGTAAAAAGATAAATTTAAAGCTATTTATTACATATAAAAAGTCTCATAAATTTTTTTCCCCAGAAGGGATTTTAGAGGATTTTGGATATGTTATTCTACAGAAAATTCTGCATCTATTCATGTAAAATTTAGCTTTCTACCATTTTTTTCCGGGTTGAGGCATTTTTTTGCCTTCAACTACCAGACTACAGTAGTTATTGCTACACTAACAGTAATATTCAACAAAATTTACTAATTCTGATGCAACTTTTCTACCTCTATGCACAAAGTGTTAATGAATTCTCAATTGCAGCGCATATCAATTGTTGGCCCCACCATCCCCCCTGGGGCACTAGGTGGGGATGGGTCGGGATTTGACAAAGTCGTGATCAAATGCTTCACCCTTTGGGCAGGTCAGGCAATCAAATCCCCGCCCAATCCTTGTTCCTTACAGGGCGGGATGTTTATGTGGGGATTTGACAACTTAAAGGGTCAAATTCCCCACCCTTGGGGCATGTCTTTCATTCAAAACCGAGGAAAATGTTTTGAATTTACTGCGATGGTCATTATTCAGCTGTACTATGGATGTTAAATCTGTTGCTTATATGACTACAGTGAGACCTTGCTTGGAATATGCCAGTATTGTATGGAACCCCCACACAGTGTCTGATATAAATATTATTGAGGCAGTCCAGAAGAGGGCAACTCGGTGGATCTGTACTAGATGGAATTCGTCCACCTATTCATGGGACAAGTCTTATGATGATTGTTTACGTGAGCTAAACTGGCCCACTCTTGCTCACCACTGCCACTATTACATGATTGATTATATTCATAGCATGCTCCGAGAAATTCGCATTCATTTGTAACATTAACAGAACATATTTATGTAACATTAACAGAACATATTTACTTAATATTATATTGTATGACTGTTGTAAGGCTGCACGCACATGTGCAGGGCACACGCGGGCAGCTAAAAATACTTAGTTACAAGTTATAACGGAGGCGTAGCTAAGAAAGGTTGGCTTTGGCTCCTTGAAGTAAACCGCGCAAGGTGACATTTGGGGGCTTGTCCGGGGAGAAGAGAGAAAGAAAAGAGTAAAGGGAGACGGGGCTGGAGAAGGAAGCTTCGTTTCGTCTAACCTGAGACGCAGAATCTGTGGTACTGTGGAAAATGAACGGTACCTACAAAGGTGACATAATTGTCTCGTGAGGACAATTGTTTTTGTTTGCATTCACTCCATAGAGTAATGGAAGCTCTGCGAATGCAACTGGATGGCCTACAGTGGGAGGTTAATAGGCTAGAAGCTGAAAACAGTAGCCTAAGGGCTCTAGACACGAAAGCTAGTAGGCGAGTGGACCTGGAACTTGAAGTAGAGCAGGTCACGAAGGAATTACAGAGTCTCCAAGAAGCCTTATCGACGAAGGAAGCTGAGTTTGTATAGGCAAGTAATTCAAAGGAGAAGCAACTCGAAGAAGCCACTTTGATAAGAATACAGGAAGCAGAAAACAAGTTGTATAATTTGCAAGAGCAGCAACAAATGCAGAGCAAGCTGTACGAGGAGGAAATGAAGCAGCTTATCAAACAACTCGAGCAGCTACAACAAACTACTGAAAGAGACCATGAACATAGTGAATTGACACGTCATCGTGCCTTAGAAGCAGAAAGACAAAAGTGGGAAGCGAGTGAAGCTAGATTGACAACACAGCTAGATGAGGCAATGCAAAGAATTGCAGTATTGCAGGACCAAAGTGAGGAGAGAGAGAGAGTGTGTGTGTATGTGTATGTGTGTGTGTTAGACTGCTAAGTTTACCAGAGGGAAGTGATGAATCAGTGGGAAGTATTGTTTCACTTGCAGTCAGCCATGCCCATATAGACGTTGTGGGTGAAGAAGTAGCTGAGAAGAGTGGAACCTCAAACTCAAAGGAAGTAATACTGAAACACCTGCAGTGACTATCCCACAAGTTGTTGAAAGTTGTGTTGTATCTTCCTTACCTAGTGTTCCTATACTGAATCAACTACCCCCTATTACACAATTTTCTGGTGAAGAACAACCGGATGGAAAAACATTCCAAGACTGGTTAGAACAATTTGAGTCTGTGGCACAGTTGGGAGGATGGAATAGCCATGCCAAGCTGGTCAACTTGTCTACCAGATTACGAGGATCAGCCTACTCATTCTACAGATCTTGTACGGCTGAGCAACGAAATGACTATAAGCTGTTAGTTGAACAGTTAACTAAGAGATTCACACCTGTGCAGATTCAGCCCATCCAGAGTCACATGTTTCATGACAGGCAGCAGAAACTTAAAGAGACAGTAGATGAATATGCTGACCACTTAAGAAGTTATTCACCAAGGCATATTTTAATCTGGCTCGAGGGGGCCACGAGGCAGAAGTCATGGGTCAGTCAGTTTTAGTAAATCAATTTGTAGCTGGATTGAGACCTGAACTGAAAGCCAAAGTTGTGGGCAGTGAAGGTAGTATGGAGCAACTACCAGATTTGAAGAAGCAAAACAGAAAGAATTAGCTATGGTGACACCTACAGTAACAATAGCCAAAGGAGACCTGGAGGCAAAAGGGAAGTGGCCACCCCACAACCATAACCGGCAGGTGCTTCTACAACATCATCAGAGAACCTTGGTAAGAAGTTTGGAATATCAGTCACTGTTAAAAAGAATTGTTTTAACTGTGGCTTAACTACTCACTTGGTCAAGGACTGTCCTTATCCAAAGCAGGCAGGAAAGGATAAAGAAACTCGCAGGGTTGATTTGGCAGTTGCACTGGTCACACCAGAGAATGAAACCAAGATGATAATGGAGAGAACCACAGCTCTACAAAAAGAACTAAGGAAGACAAGTAGAAGTAGCAGTGGAGGAAGCTACAGTGAATGGAGTGTATTTCTCTGATGAGACAACACTGACGAAGCTTGACCAGCTGTCTACTCAGAAGTGGCATTACTCATTGGAGTAAGAGCTGTTTGACATGTGCTACTTATGGTAGAGGACGATCAGTACATCCACCATTAACACCAATACCTGTCTCAGGACTGTGTAGGAATTGATGTAATCAAATTTCCACATTCAACAAAAGGTAATCAATACACTGTTGTATCTGACCAAATGGTCAGAAGTGTTTACAGTGCCAGACCAAACAGCTGCAACTATAGAGTGGTAGAAATTGTTAGCCGTCATGGCGTACCCACTGAGATTCTATCAGACAGAAGAAAAGTATTCCTATCAAGTTTGATGAAGGAGTTAGTTAAACTTCTTGGAATTCACCAGACAAACACTACAGCCTATCATTCACAAACGGATGATTTGGTAGAGCGGTTAAACTGTACCCTCACCACTATGCTTGCAAAGACTGTTAAGAAAGGAGGCCGTGATCGGGATAGACACATACCCTATGTCCTATTTGCCTATCGTTCCAGTGAGCAACAATCAACTCGAGAATCCCTACTGTATGAATGTGATCCTCGATTACCTACTGAAGTGACTTTGAGTCCAAGCAAGACTAAACAGCAAATGGATTTACATGAATATGGTGTCCATGTAGCTGAAAAGCTAGCTGAAGCATGGGATCTTGCTCAAAGAAACATAAAGAAGGCCCAGAAGCAGCAGAAGAAGACATATGATCAATATGCCAGGCCCCCTAACTTTGCAGTAGGAGAGACAGTTTTCTTGTTCAAACCAGCTGAGTGAACTGGAGAGCACCGTAAGCTGGCTAGGGCTTACCATGGACTGTACAGAGTGATGAAGTTAACACCTAACAATGCCCACATCAGAAGAGTGGATAAACAAGAAGACAAATTACTCTTGGTGGCAATTGACAGACTTAGGAGATGTCCAGATGAAATAGTGGATACCTTTTACCCCCCTGATCACCCAGCCACTACTAGAAGTCAGAAGAAACATCAGCTGAGGGCAGCTAACTTAAGATAGGGGGATATGTAACATTAACAGAACATATTTACTTAATATTATATTGTATGATGTTGTAAGGCTTCATGTGCATGTGCAGGGCACACAGGCAGCTAAAAAGACTTAGTTACAAGTTATAACGAAGGCGTAGCTAAGAAAAGTTGGCGTTGGCTCCTCAAAGTAAACGGCACGACACAACACATTTGATGATTATTTTCACCTAAACTATTCTATTACTTGATCTCACAAATTGTGTATTCGTTATTCTTTTTTGTGTTTTTGTGGAACCGTGTACGCTTCATATAATGTCTATTGTAACTAGACAGATGTTGAAGTTAGTAGTGTATGTTATTATGAATTTCTTTGCTGAAGCCGGCAGTGAAGGATTTACCACAACCAATGAGCTATTGGCATGAGAGAAACACTAGCATAGCATAATTAACACAAGCATCATAGTAGAGTAGAGTGCGCTTCACTTTCAGTTTTAACAGTGTGGAGAGTAAAACTGTGGACAATGAGTAGAATGCAGTAATATACGGAAACATTGGGATTTCGTCATCGGTCGGTGCGATGTCTAGCTTCCCTTCTCCGCTGCAACAACATTTGTCACTGCTCTGTAGACATCATGGAACGCTGACGTCTCTCACGTGTTCTCCTTGCTTCCAGCCTCTGCTCTCTCTCTTCTGCAGTTTCTCTCCTCCGTCTAACACGATATTGTTCTCTTCTCCTTCTCAGCCTCTCCTCTCTGTCCATCGTCGTCCACATCCCAAAATGAGTACAGAGTCAGTAATCGAGTTCACATGCCTAATTATTATAGTCAGTAATCTTTGCCGTTTCATCCATCGTGGCATGGTTGACCGTACCAGTCAAATATGGAACGTCAGGACATGAAGACGGATATTTTTGCAATACAAAGCACTTGTATGGAAGTATCCATAAGTTTATCATGTTTGTTTGTACATGAACCACCGTACCAAACTACAGCAGTGTGTTGCAATGCCATTTTTCACCGCGCTCCTTCGCGCATGGACCACCGTACCGGTACGTTTTCCACGTTAGAGCAGGGCTAGCCCCAACTAAGGTTTTTTTAGATGTAAATTGTGTTCATTTTGTGGTAGTTAGTCTTAATTGTATTATTGCAATTCTGTGATTGGTAATTGTCTTGCATGTTGTCTGTAGTTACTGTGTGTTTTGTAGTTAGTATAATTATTATGTATGTGTGTTCTGTATACAGGGAAGATACTTTGTACAGGCTTCGTGCCTTTTGTACCGCCATTAGCTACCTGATGGATAAATTGGATAATGAATAAATAAATAATAAAATCCCCCTATGTAGCCCCAGGGGGATAGATAGGCGCATTAAATTTAGCGGTTTTGCAGTTACACAATAAACCACAAATATCTCAACAATAATTATTCTTCATATCCGGCTCACCTACTTACTAGGGCGTGTCCGTTCTCTGAGCGTTGCTTTCACTTCAGTCCGCCATCCGAAGCCGGGACTCCCTGCCAGACTCTTACTGTTTCCTGTCATCATCTGTAAATCTTATCAACACTACTCCGCTACAATTTAAATTTGTCGACATGAATGATTGCGGCGCTCCTGATGAAAGAAAAACACTAAATCATTTTAAGAATTCTCCTCAAGGTATGGCAGCTGTCTATTTGCCGGATATTACACAGTAAATTTCACGTATTTTGAAAATAATTCTGTATTAATTGTAATTCTGTAAATCCCCATACAGTGAATACTACTCCATCACTGAAAGATCTCCAGCAATGTTTCACTCCACAATATGCTGTACAATGGAGAGTGATAGGAACACAACTGGGTCTACCCAGTGCAACACTTGACATCATTGAACATGACAATCATTACAAAGCTAGAGAGTGTTGTAATGTCATGTTGAATAAGTGGCTACAAGTGGACACCACTGCCTCCTGGGAGAAATTGTTTACTGTCATTGAGTCACCTGCAGTGTCCTGCAGTGCTCCTGATAAAGGTGACTAGCTTTGTATATATGCATTGTGTATGTACAGTAGCTAGCTATATGTGAGTGAATGATTGTGTATTATGTTGTCTTTACTAACTAGCTACTCTACTGACCTCCAAACTTTGTTATTGTAGGAGTTGAGGCAGTCACCCTATTATCCAAGAGGGTAAGAGAGGTTAACATACAAACACAGTTAAGAGTTGACGAAGAAGCTTGGCCTCCAGAGCCACCAAAGACATTTACGCCACTTGTATTAATCCAACATCAAGGTCATCGTAACTTAAAGCAATCCACTGCAATGGCTGAATTTGTTGAGCGAGGTCATATTGACAAGGTTGTTTCTGTAACTAAAACTGATACACTTCCCAAACGTCATAAGCTAGACAGCCATCAGCCATTACAAGAGGTGCTCGACACTAGCAAGGTCACAAAAGAAGTTGCAGAAATCTTAGCCCCACTGGAGACAAGTGATGATCCCCAATTTATCTTGATCGAAGGAGCTCCTGGGATAGGAAAGTCTTTATTGTTAAAACATATAGCATACCGTTGGAGTATACAGGAAATATTACAAAAATTCAAGTTAGTTCTTCTTCTATGCTTGCGTGATCCTGCTGTACAACAAATGTCCTTCATCGATGATCTTCTCCAGTCATACTGTAAAAGAGACAAAGATGCCACTGAAGTTGCTTCTGTATGTAGGAAATACCTTGTGAATAATAATGGTGAAGATATTGCTTTGCTCTTTGATGGGTACGATGAATATCCTAAAAGATTACGAAAAGATAGTTTAATTGCTGACATATTGAAACGAGTAGTGTTACCTCGTTGTGGCTTGATTGTATCATCTCGTCCACATGCCTCGGTAAGCCTCCGACAACATGCAACAGTGAAGGTAGACATCTTGGGTTTCACTGAAGCTGAGCGAGAACATTACATCAAAGAGTCACTGAAGGGTCAACCACAGAAAATTGCTGAACTCACACAATATCTTCAAGCTCACTCAACAATCAGTAGTTTGTGCTTTGTACCCTTCAACCTTGTCGTCTTGGCTTACCTGTACAAACAGGGATTCCTACCTCAAAATTCTGCTGAATTATACAAATATTTTATTTGCCTTACCGTCTCCCGACATCTTGCCAAACATGGTCATCATCTCCAAGGTAACATCACCAAGCTGACCGATCTTCCCGAGCCCTACAATAAAATAGTTCAACAACTGTCAAAGTTATCACTAGAGGCTCTTAATGATGACAAGTTGATTTTTACCTTTGAGGAGATCAAAGCTGCTTGTCAAAATATTAAAGATACCCCAGAGGCCATTAATGGCTGTGGTCTCCTACAAGCAGTAGAGCACCTTGGCTTCACTGGAACGACGACAACACTTAATTTCTTGCATTTCTCCATGCAAGAGTATTTGGCAGCTCATCACATCGCTAACCTTCCAGCTGACGAAGAGCTGAAAATTATCCAAGAGAAATTCTGGAGCGACATTCACTTCAACATGTTCTCCATATACGTGTCAATCACAAAGGGACAGCGACCTTCTTTCAAACATTTTCTTTGTGGTGGAAACAAAGCGATCGCCATTTCTGACGAATTCCTCAACAATCGATTACAATGTCTTCGCCTCTATCGCTGTTTTCACGAAGCTGGCGATGTTGATATTTGCAAGACTATAGAGCGATCAGTAACATTTAGCGATAAAGAGATTAATCTTAGTCACACTAGATTAACAGCTAGCGATGTGGAGTGTGTTACAGTATTTCTTACCTCATCGTTCAACAAGGAGTGGGTGTGGCTTAACTTGTTCGACTGCTACATACAAGATCATGGCCTTCATATACTACATCGTGGACTACTCCATTGTAGGAACATTACTATTGATCAGCTGAGGTTGGACAACAATGGCCTAACAATACAATCATCCTCCTTGATCAGTGACATTGCTGTGAAGTGTAAAGTGAAGGTGTTAGAGATTGGTGGTAACCGCACTATTGGAGAGAATGAACAACTCTACTCCATGTTGTCCAACCCCTCTACTGTACTAGAGCAACTGATCATGTACAGTACTGAGTTATCATGCAGAGCAGCCATTGCTATGTTTACAGCAGTGAAGGATAATAATAAACTAAAGAGGCTCTACATTATCAACAATGCCATCACTGATGATGCCTGTGATGCCATTACTACAGCACTGGAGAGGAACAGTTGTTTGGTTACACTGATTATGTCTAGCAACCCACTGACTGGTGAAGCCATAGTAAACATAGTGAATGCCCTGAAGGTTAATAATACATTAGAAGTGCTAGGGCTTCCCGATTGCCCTGAGGACACTAAGAAGACAATTACTTCTCTACAAGAAGTTAACAAGAATAGACAAAGCCGAGGATGTCAAGTGAAGTTGATGATTCACTATTTGTAGCTTTTAGTTCTTTTCATTAGTTTACTCTTTGTAGCTACTGCCATTTTATGACTAACTATCCACAAGTGTTATTAACAACTGTTGTATTCTAAAGTTGATAAAAGTTTTATTAAATGTTTTTAACTACAAATTGTTAACTCGATAAACTAAAAGCCATTAAAATACGATAACATCAACTACACCTCCCTCAGTACTGTGCGGAGAGTTCTAATAATTGCTCACTGTCAGAGATGGGGTAAAGCACATTGAAATGACTCAAGTACAAAGAGCACTGATCATGAGATTATATATACATTGATACTGGCGGATAGCTGTAAACCACACTGCAGTAATTGTGAGCATACAGTAAAAGCTAGTGGATATACATTTGATGTTAAGATTATAATATTGTAACTAGTAAGATGATCACTGATCACACTGACTAACATTAGTAGCCAGCTGCAGTCAGTGTCAGTTATTCTATAGGATTTTAGTATTGGGAGGGAAATCAGTAACTTTGGGAGTGTTAACTTGAGTAAGAGCAATCATCACTTGTACTAATCAATACTCTCCATGACTTTTACATGTTTAAAAGGCAAATTATGGGGATTCTCCTGACATTACTGAAATAAACACTGAATTGTAAACTAGTGTTGTTAGTGGAAGAGCAAATTTTACAGATTGATCACAAATGATCCGGCAACCATGCATGAATTTTCTGATAAACTCTACAAGTTTACCGAATTCACTCGGTGTAAACACAACAAAGTTTGAATTCACAATGTAATGGGAACCAGACATCTTGCCATTGGTCAAAAACGAGGGGTTTGCAGAATGGAAAATTTGCATTTCAAAATCTTTAAGCCGGCCAGTCAAAAATTTTACAAAGTAAAATTTCAACGGTTGAAGAGGGAGTTAAAATTTCAGAAGTCACATTCCATCTGAGAACTACAAGATTTCGAGCTCGTTGCAAATACCTCAAGTGAAAATGTTAAATTAACTTCTGCTCTTTGCAAAACTGAGTTTTTAAAAGTACGTTAACCCATCTCTCTTCCCTGTTACTGTAATTAGTAGTTAATTTACAATTCACTCACTTGTCTACTGTCGCTGGTCTCCCAACAATAAACAACAATAACAACAATTAATAACAACTAGTAACTTTAGCTGACTACCTAATAACCTACTGAACACTAGAAGCTGCTTCAGGAGCTCCTGCTGCTAACATTTCAGCTAAAGCAAAATTAAGTTCAGTGAAAATTTCTTTTTAGCCTTATGGAAGTAGTTTTAACTCAACAACAAAAAGTTTTCAGTGCACAAAATGCTTAACAAACTTAACCCACAGGTTTCAGTTTTCAAAACAGAGTTACAAACTAAAGCCAATTTAGCTCCTGAGCAGCTTAGCTAACTAATGTCTAAGCCAACTGTTCAATTTGAGTAGACCTTAAAAATTCAACTGAAACTATTAACCAACTGGCCTAGCCTAATAAACTGCTCTATATTACACTCCTAATGGCTAACTAGTTATTAGTTTAACTTGCTAACTACACTAAGTGAAGTTTACACTACAACTCCATCTTTCATTTTTTGTTCTTAGCAACCAGATAAGCAGCTGGAAGGTACAGCCGCCTTTTTAAACCGCTAAAATTTGTATTCATGTGATGACGCAATGTACAAATGACCGCTGACAAATGACACCTTTGATATTGTTGAGGCAACAACTGAACTACTCTAATAGAACGTTCAGCATCATAACATCGACATAGATATATAGTATAGAGCGCGCGAAAGCGCTAGATATCGACAACGTGACAAGGGACCAGTTAATAAGCTAGTTACATAATCTACTACAGTAGTAAGAGTTACCTACTGATCACAAAACTGTAGTATCAACAGAACAACTTGAACAACAGATCTCTGATCAACAGAACAACTACCGCTATATCGCTGACTGTACTATTAGAGAGTTTTGATCACTGTATATAGTGCTTGCTAGTAAAATAATACACTGAGGGAGCATAGCTATAGCTCAATTGAATGGATTGTAAAATATAACTAAGTATAGTGTAACAGATTAAGTGAATGGTTTCAATAGGTTGCCCAATGCAAGAGGCTGCTTACAACCAGTTTACCATGCACGTGTACTGTAACTGTATGATAGAAGAGCTCTTGATGCTTTACATCTGTAACTACCATCCATGCATTCATCCAGTCACTGTGTGGTCTCACCTTAAATGCACTACTTTCCCTGTGCATATAACATACTGTAAACGACTGAAGTTTGGCGAATTTGAATTTCCTTATCAGTAATGGCTTCTCAAATTTTTAGTCGTGCTTACACTTTCATCATTTACGGTATACATGTGTTATAATATGCCTCCTAGCTTATCATATTCTCGTGTCCTCTGAGTATCGTGATCAGTTGCTCTTGTGGTGGAGGAGAGGTTATCATGTGGTTAACATCAAGACATGACACTAGACTGGTATGTCATCTCACATCAAGCCCCAAAAACACGTGTCCAGTTGAGTACTCTGGATCCACTGATCCTCAATCTAATCTCTTCTCTCAATTGTTTCACCCTTGCAATCTTTAACAAGGAGGTGAAAGGCCGCATTTACATTACATATCTTCAGAAGAGAATATTTTACTATCACAATATCAGATATTTCTAGTCCAGTGATCACTCTGACAATGCACTACAAGGGAGGTGGCAGAGGATGGCCATGCCCTCTGGCCTAAATTTTTAGACAGGAATTCACTTCTTGTGATAGTGGCTATTACCTCAATTGGCCCCACAACTTTCAGTAGCTAAAAACTAAACAGTCATCGGTCAATAAAAATTTATGATAATAAATTCAAACAAAAAAAATAACATTTCAAATTAGATTATGTATTTGGCTGGTCCAACAATGGTATGTTCACTTCATCACGATGATACAGTTGATAGAACTTGATACATCGGTTGATAGCAATCAGTCCAGTGAGTAATGAGATGAAGCCTACAAGGGAGCATTGTTCAGTAATGGAGTCATCTAATGATACGTGTCAACTCACAACATAGCCCGAAGGCTACCCAAATTGAAACACTGATTGCAGTGAGCGGCCTGAATACCATATTCTCCAGTTTTGATTTTAGTCCCTCATCAATCATAGCCCACTATAGGGTTGAGAAGGAATCAACAAGATGTGTCAATACACAACACAGAACTCAAAATATTTTATTATGATTTTAAATAACAAAATAACAAAAGTTTTCTTTGCTCGTCGCAACCCAATCAATTGTCATTAATTACATGATAAATTTACTATAATTTACTATAACTGGGGTGAAATTGAGCACACATACTTAATATGGCAGTAATCTAAGCCCAGCTGTGGCATGAACCATTACATGCACTTTTATGGAAGCTCATTAATTGATGCCAACCATTTAAGGTAAAGGATTAATTTACTCTGAAAACAGTATCCACTTATATCCTAGTTCGTAAACAAGACCATTACACTGATGACTAAGAGGAGGTAGGACACGTTTAAGCGCCTTTAGCTAATTAAAATTCTTTCGCATATTTCTAATAACAATACGGTAAGCATCATGTTCACGCAGGACTTGCTTTTGAGTATATAATCTTGTTGATTCCTGCTAGCATAATTGTCTTTGGCCTGCATGAAAATCACGTGATATTCACTTGCTGGCCTAGCACGGGTAACCCTGGGTAACTCTTCATTTTTAATAGAGGTAGTTGTTATAAGTACAATCATGCCAGAATCAATTACAATAAGTCGTCTACTGGCACAAATAGAAATGTATGGAAGTTTCCATACAATAAACTAGTGCACGTGATTGTGTCCGACCTCCTCTGCCGATGATTCACTAGTGTGGGGGCTCAGATAGCTGGGAGCTGGGCAGAAATGAATGTTGGGCAGCAAATCGTGAGGGAAAAGAATACCTGTCATCCCAGCCTACCATCAGCTACTGAGACTGAAGCCTTGTCGTCATTTAGCTGGGACATTTTGCTGTTTGTGTGTGCAGTGATGATGGAAGAGGGGAGGGACTACAGCCCCTCCAACGTTGAAAATCCATGGAGAGAGTCCCTTTAAAGATGTCAGTATTTGCCTGAAGTACTCTAGTATAACATCTTCTGCACCTAAGACATTATTCCTTATCCATATTCTAGCCGCCACATGCAATAACAATACTCTGCAGTAATTTACTAGTGTAGGATAACATTACGATGATTACCCTCAAGGTCAGCTAGAAGTTTCTTGTCAACTAACATTTCAAGGCGACCATTTTTTGGAAATAAATTTTTGGAAACCAGGAATGTGCCCACAGTGGTCAGCAGTGACAACCACTCAGATAAAATGACCACCACCACAAACTCACTGACCAGTAGTAAAATATCAGCATGAAGCATGAATGAAAATGCTCAGCAGTTGATACATGCAGTTGGAGCATAGGGATGTCACGATGTAAAGTTTTTCATGTCATATGTCATGGAGAATTATGTCACAACATGTCATATGTCACCATATAAACTATATTTGGTTTCACAACATTTACATTGATGTTAACATCATAATGTGCATTATAAAGAGTTATCTATGTCACGACATAAAGCAGAGCATATTGTGGAATTCTATGTCACGACATGTCGTATGTCACGATTATCGCGGCATCCCTATAGAGCATAGTTACATATTACAGATCACTAAGCTTCGGAGATTTAAAACCCGTTATGTAACCACCACTCTCTTAAACCTCCCGGGGCAGAAACTGCTAGAAATATCCAAAAATATATCCCTCCAAAATTTTTCCTCTATACAATATTTCAGATTTTAGAAATATGCATGACTACCATCAGTATGTATTAAAATACTAAATACATTATAAATACACTTACCTCATCAATGTAGAATATAGGGAAATAAAGTGGTGGATTAATATTATGAAACCTACACACACACACACACACACACACACACACACACACACACACACACACACAGAGGTCATGTAATGACAACAAGTTGACTAGTTGCTTACGGGAAAAACATCGATGATTTTGTGACATTAATGTTAACCTGAAGTTGCTGGTGAACATAAAGAGTAGAGCCAGTGATCTGGAAGAGAATACAATGAGTAATGGTGAACAATTGACATCACATCTCCTACTGGTTCAATATCTACAAAGATATCATCCACACTACGATCAGGATCACGAACTCCTTCCACGGCACTATGCAGTGATGGGTCACAGTCTAAGAAATGCGGCTTTGATGCATACACAGGAGCCTTGGGATCCTGAAGAACACCGAGGTACAATAATCCATCAGGTGTAATGTTCTCATAAGTCCAGTAATCTGGGTTAGGTTGAAATTCTTTTTCTTCTACTCGAAAACGATATGCATCAATTCCTAACACTGATGTCTTCTCAGTAGACCTCAGGCGAAAACTCCTGTGGAGAAATTATGACAACATTGTAATGAACAGAACACTTGCACCTCTGAGTGTCACTGATAAATGCTACAATTTCTTCATCTTGATCAAGAAACGGTTGCCATACTATTCCTTCAGTGCCGTTGACACGATCAGCAGAATTTCTCCAATTGTGTAAATATTCACTACCAGCCCACTGAATGAGCTGGGCTGTTAGGCGAGAATTTGTTTCACCAGAGTGGATGATACTGGTGTGCAGACGATCAAATTCTGAATTGTTGTACTGGAAACTGATGTGATCTGATGGCACTTGCCCAAACTCCTTTAATTTCTGAAGGAAATGATCAGTGTAACTCCAGAATAAGTCTCCAGCCCTAGCAGATACCAACAATTGTGGCTTTGGCCATATTAGCAGTTCAATGAGAAGCTTTAGTAGTGCGGTCTCACCGCGCTCCTCAGAAGTATTTAATGCAGTCTGCAATGAACACAAAGACAACTACAACATTTGTAGCTCTCCTTGCTTACCACATAGACAAAGTTGATGGTTGTGATCATATCATTTTCAGAGAAGTTTCCAAACTGTTCAAAATGAAAGGTGCGGCTCATGTTATATGAGATGGTCCCATTAGTATGATTGTGATGCAATATGTTCTTCACTCTCCTCTCTCTATGTCAAATGACACACATGCACAAATATTTAAGATACAATTTACTTCACTATCAAAACAAACTATTAATCCACCGGAGTATCTTACAAAATTTTAATGCTGTTACACACACAGTGATATGAATATGATGCATTTCTGATGTGAAGTTTGGTCAATTCTGTGTATTTCTAAAAGTTATTAAGCCCAATATCCTACAGTGCCACCACTTTATATAATAGACTAGCAAACATACCTGCCCTGTCGTGCAGGTGTGGCTAATTGCATTAGTTTACACGGCTATAAATGCCATCTCATTATTAGCAATACTTATGTAATTAATGTCATCCCCATGCATTAGACTTAACTGGCTGGTAAGTAATGGCGGTGTAGCCGCCACAGGCTGGCCACAAAATTTTAATGAATAATTAAAATAACATCAAACACCACGAAATTCTAAGCGAGTGGGGGGCATTGCTAATTTTGAATTTGTAGAAAGCATTTTGAATTGGCTGCCCCAAGCCAATTCAGGGGAAAAAACCTGACTAGCCTAAAAGTTTGCTAAAAGTGTCAGGAAAAAACCCACGAAGTCATGCTCCACTCATTACATAGCTATTTATCTAAGTACAAAGCTTGCATGATCAACACTAAGGACTCAGCAACCTGAAGAAACAGAAATGTCATACATACATACATACACAAATACAATTATTTTTTGTTTAATTTTTTGTTTTTTTAAATTTTTTTTTGCTTATTTTGCTAATTATACAGACATACATACAATCCTTACCATAGACCCTCAATACCATGCACAGAGCAGCATATAAACATTATATTTCATTTAATTGAATACTTCGTTATAAACAACATTGCGTGTTTTACGGTCTTCTCTAACTAAAAGTGTAAGACAATTTGGGGAGCCTACTCTGGATAGTGCTACATAAAGCATTCCATGCGTAAAGCTTTCGTTGGTAAGATTTACTCCTACTGCTTTAAAGGTTTGACCTTGGCTTTTGTTAATTGTCATCACAAAAGAAAGCACAACAGGAAACTGAAGCCGTCTAAACTCAAAAGGCAATGCTGAGTTCGATGGGATTAGGGGAATGCGTGGGATAATGATGTCCTGACCTGCATACCTACCGTGGGAAATCCTAGCTTCTATGGTGTTTGCAGAAAGTTTAGTAATTACACACCTAGTATCATTGGTAACTTTGGGGGATCTAAAGACTGTAAAATGATTATTGGGGCAGCAATCTTTAATGACAACAGATGTGAAGGAAATCCTGAGACCTCTATATAGAGAGTTTAAGGAAAACACACAGCCTGGGATTCATCAAGTACACAATCCAATGATCTGTACTCGACAGACTCACCAGGTAACTGTACTACCAAGGTAGTGTTAATAGCGCGAGTGGTTTCATTAAGGGGAGCTAAGATGCACCGTTCAGAAAGCCAAGCGATATTTCTATAGTTTGAGAGTAAATCTGGATATACCCTGGACACCAATTCATCCATGTTGCATACAAAGGTTCCTATATTTTCAGGCAGCTCAGGGCTAGTGTCTATGGGATACTTACTGTCTCCAATGGCTAACAGCTGACCAGCAAATTCACCTGCTGCTTCATCCCCATGGAGGTCCACCCTCATATTTGTGTGCAGATGCTTAACTACTACATGGTCCCACAGGAACCCTGAATAACTGGCAAGATCTGTCTGAAGTCCCCACATAGCAGCATGCACATCCCTCCCATAGGTTGGCTCTTACCTGTCAAGTCTCTAAGAGTGCGATCTAATGCTTCAAACGCAAGCTTGTTTGTCCTGGGTGCTTCGTCAACTACAGTAGTCTTACCTCTACTAAGTGTGGTACCTTTTTTGATGCTACATATGGGAATGTCCATTGTGTGCAAATCTAGTGGAATTTTAAAGGTGCTATATAATAGTTAGACGCCAAGACCAAGGGAACTAAGCGATTTAGTAACCCGAAGGCCCGAGGCTGTGGCACCCGAGCGTAGCGAGGGCGCTACTAAGGGCCTGAGGGTTACTAAATCGCTTAGTTCCCATAGGTCGCGGTGTCTAACTTATTTAGACTACACTGAACAAGAATCACATGATAATACCCTCAAATGCCATTAAAAGCGCGGAAGAGCTAGTTATCGATTTCCTGAGCGAAAAGCTTTTGATGTTTCCATGGTACCTACTTGGCAACTAGCGCTAGGTATGTTTTTACGATGTTGACGCGCTTAACATCTTCACGAGCAAATAAGCCGAAGAAGACTACAAACAGCGAAATGAAGTTTGTCGCGCTACCATTTATCTAAGTAAGAATGAAAAGTTGTTTTGTACATGAAAGTACAGTCGAAATGTATTTGACGGTCGGTCGTTGCCTGAGGGCCAGGACACTAAGTAAACACGTGTAGGTGACTAAGTAAACATGTGTAGGTGACTAAGTGAACATGTGTAGGTGACTAAGTGATTTAGTAACCCTGAAAATTCGCTATATCATAGTCTAAGTAAGGTGCAGCCTCCAGTTAACAATGTTGCAGCTATGCCACTAGATGCAGTGGCCAATACTGTCTTACCTTCTGATCGAAGCTTTGCTAAAATTAGGTCGATTAAAAAAGTCTTACCTGTTCCACCTGGAGCATCCAAAAATAATATGCTACCCTCATCACTATCAATCATGGAACAACAGCAATCGTATACCTCTCGCTGGTCTGCTGTGAGCAACAGCAAATTGCATTCTACATAATTATGCTTGTTGCTCACTTCGGTCATAATCTATTTCTCTGTGATATACCCTTGCAAATCTATCATTGTCAATTATCTGCTCTCGAGCAGCGTCATGATTTCGATCGGAGGTGTCACCAAGATCTTGCTGACGCCTTTCAGCCGCCCGTAGCCTTTCCATCCTCTTCTGCTTCTTTGCTTTAGACGCAGCTTTTGATGAAGAACGCTTTAACTTAGGAATTTTCAAAATTAATTCAAATACCAAGGTATGATTTCTGATTGGCTTATTCAAAATCGTGATGTTCATGTGTACGTCAGCTAACAAAAGATTACGAAAAGTATAAAATGACAAAATTTTTTGTAGGGTCTCCATCCTCGACCATTGAACTAAGGTGTCACAGTCGAGTGCGTTACCAACCGTGCACTGAATTGCTGTGGTTGATGGATCTTTCAATCGATACAGGTGTCTATTGCGCACTCGTGTCGAAAAACTACAGCTCTTAGAAATAAACTTGCTAATGCCAGAGGAAACAGCTTTCACTTCGAGCAAGTGTGACGTTCATCCACGCAGATATGACTGAGATAACGACCCGACAGCAAAATGCGGACAGACAGACGGACGGACAGACAGCTTTTCAGCTTTATATAGTAGACTAGCAAACGTACCTGCCCTATCGTGCAGGTGTAGCTAAATGCACTCCCTAGTCTGCTAACCTGTGCATGTATGCTTAACTACTAAGTTTCTTATGCCTTCCTATAGCCTAGTCTCTCTTTTCTTACTCTCCTATGCCTACACCTACTTTGCCTTTGACAACAGCTTGTCTGTTTACACCTACCTAGTCTCTATGTCTGTCTGGTTACCACATACCTAAATGCATGCTATGCATGGGTAGCAATAGATCACATGACGGGATTCTCTATATAGTCCACTAACCTTGTCTATGCCTAACTGCTGAGTGTCCTATATGCCTATACACCTAACCTGCATGGTCTCCTATGCCTAGTCTCCCATGCATGCTACCTAGTCTCCTATTACCTACCCAGTCTCCTATGTCTACAGGTAGTCTCTTGTGTCTGTTGGCTATGTCTCGTTACCACATAGCTAGCAATGTTTACTTCTAACACCTTGTAAAATTGATTAGCAATGTTTTCTTCTAACACCTTGTAAATTGATTGTCTGTTTACACTGAGGTTTCTTTGTTCAATTAACACCTTGTAGTAGGCTGTACCAGCTTAAGGTGGCGGTCAAGTGGAAGTTGTGGTGCTAGAAGCCGTTCAAGAAAGAAGCCTTATTTAGGCCACAAATCCAATTACAATACATTGATGTTATGTAAGGTAAACCGCACGCTATTAGATAAGCGCTAGATAATGTATTAGTCCAGTGGAGTACTATACGGAAGCTATGCTGCACGTCAGTTTTTTCTAGTATACTAGCGAGTACAAAGCTTTTCATGGCTTGTTTCGGTTAAGCGATGGTGGGCGGAGGGCCGAATGTCGAGCAAATTTTTTTGTTACGGATTACCGATGTTTACGCAGTTTTTGTCGAGTAGGCTAATAACGCAAGTTTTATAAGTTAACTAAGCAAGTTTTCTTCGTGTTGTATGTATAAAAGAAAGTTATCAGGCACTAAATATCGTGTAATAGAGTAGCTAGGAATTAATCTCGAGAGATTTAGCGGCCGGAGATGCGCATAATTTGACGTGCGAGGTATTTATATGTCCTATATATACGGCGCTATTTCTTTGTGTAGGAACACTGTATGGCTATGAAATTTGCTGTGATGATAGTGTAAGACTTGCTCTACAATATAAAACAGCTAAACTTCACGTACATAGTTTAATGCGTTCGACTAAGCTAAACAAAATGTGTATAATTTTTACAATTTGCGGTTGACCGCCACCTTAACAGCTTATCTATTGAGTAGCCAATCAAGTAATACAGTGTAGCTATACATATAATGCTAGCGCTGGTGCAGATGAATCCACCCTGCCCCTGCTATGATGAAGATGACACGCTTAAGCAACAATGCAACTTCGTAGGACACGCCCATTTATCGAGTCGCAATGCTTATAGCCACATTATACGCCTGCTGCTACTAAGGGCTTTATGGACCCATATTTTGACTAAACCATGTGATACATGGGTTGCAGATTCTCCAGGGGCGGATCCAGGGGGGTCTTTGGGGCATTGAGACCCCCCTCCAGAAATATATCAAAGAAGCCAAAAGAATGATGTATTGGTATAAAAACCATTAAAATATATTCAAGAAATAAGTGTCATTTCAGCACTTTATATAATAAAACAACCTATATTTTCCATGGGGTTGCACCTACCACACCCCTTACTCCATATTTGACTAAATACTTCCTTGTATTTACTTAAATATGCCCTAAATCTTGCATTAGACATGGTGTTATAAAAACAAAATACCCTATAGCTTCTGGGGGCTGTGCCCCCCAGCATCAGAGATACACCTCTGTATTCAGACCCCCTCTCTGGATCCGCCCCCGTTCACCCCAGGCCCTTACCTGCCCTGTACATATCATACAAAGGCTACCTGTCCATTAGAAATGCACATACTGATCTTGTGTGTATATTAACTCTAGTAGCTATGAGCAGGTACAAACATTATTACTTTATTAATTAGGGTGAAAGATTTTCCCTACATAAACACTAAAATTAATTCAATATCAACATTACAATAGTTAGTGAAATAAAATTATTTACTCCATACAATATGCAACAATTACACGTGCCATTACACATTAATGTGAATTGTTGGGCCTTTAGTATTTGGAACGTTGGATGAATTACATATACATACACACACATACAATGACGAGGGGTCAGTAACCATTAATGACTGATTACCTGTAACGATAAGGACCCAACTCATCAAATTGTGGTTTAGCTCCATCTGCAAACTCCACTGGGTTGGTGAGGTTAAACACATAATAATCTTTGTACATTGGAATGGTTGGGTCAACCCATTGCTCATAAGTTTGGTGACCATCTTCTAATGTCAGTTGCTAGGGATATTAGCAATGTATACACTTTATATTAACAAGTTTATTATTCCATACCTCTCGTACGTAGTCGTCAACTTTCTCCTTGAAGAATCCAATCTGATTGAGCACTAAAATGACGATAGCAAGCCCCAAGAACAACAAGCATAATGTCGTGCAAACTGCACAGCAAATGGTCGTTCCTCTTTTCTTCATCTTGAACTTCCAAAATTTCCGTATTCGCTTCTCACGTGTTCATAGATATGGTAGTCACATGACATTACGACACTATGGCGTGCATTAATTGGAGATGGCTTAGA
The DNA here is from genome assembly GCA_963930835.1 of Spongia lamella. NCBI lineage: Eukaryota > Metazoa > Porifera > Demospongiae > Dictyoceratida > Spongiidae > Spongia > Spongia lamella. Next base: position 7,248,365 of record OZ005753.1, read on the forward strand.
TTCGTCCGCTGCGAAACACGATCCAGATTAGCAACAATTCGTGTTAGTTATGTAATGACAATACAGTAGTACTATTGTGTATTTGTGAGTGTAATTAATTTTTACGATTGTTACATGTTTACTTACATGTTCTTGTTCGTTGACATGTATAATACCCGGGATAATATCCGTGGCTGGACATGCCTGATACATTGTTTATATACACTCATAACTATTGCTTTTATAGATCCCTTGCTTAACACAGCACCAATGATAATTCCAATGATGAAGGCAAGTTTATTATTAAATTTATTTCCTCATCAAAAGTAGTTTCAATACTGTCAATGGTAGCTACTAAGCAAAACAGTTTAAATACACAATTACTGATGTAAACAGACTAAATACACTATTACTGATGTAAACAAACTAAATTGTACAACAGGCTCAAAAATAATGTCATTGGAAATTTCCCCTTTGTTCCCAGCAAATGTGAGGGCCTGGAAGTGTACTCCCTCACCTTTACCAAAAGATGGTAGCCTCAAAATGAACTCCTTAAGACTTTAAAAGGCTGTAAAAAAGCAAACAACATTAAACAATCAGTAAAATGTATCGATCCCCACAAGTGACATTGGGTTTTTTCTGTTGTATGATTTATCCTGTTTGTTGCATGACTAGTGTTCCATTCAAGTTGGGAGAGTACCTTAGAACAGGCTTTGCCTTCTGTACAATCCTTTGGGGCCCTATCCCATAAACTTGATAATAAAAAAATTAATAAATTGAGTACATTCTATAGAGATATTCCAATGGAGCCTCATCAAAATTTCCTGGTGCACCAGAGGCATCATACACTGGTGTTATGGCAGAGGCAAGCATTCCTAGTCACACAACGCCTATACCAGTGTTTAGAATGATGGATGAAAATGGAGATCTCCTACCAGGAGTAAAGGAGCCTGCTGTAAGCCCATCATATAGTAATTGTGTTGTTAGCCATATATGTACGTGCTACTAACAGATCAGTGATAATAAACTATTGGAAATATACAAGAAGATGTTAACACTTAATTTTATGGATCATATTCTATATGATGCCCAGAGACAGGTCAGTTTATCACAAACACAATGGAACTGATGTAAAGGGACTATGGACCTTAGCTGCTCATTATACCATAAGCAAAATCCCTGCTTGCCTTGTATCAAGAATGGTAAGAATAGTAAATGCCATCATATTTAGTATCCTTATTGTTGCCTGTTGTTGTACTGGCTATAGTTGAACTAGTTGCCTAGGCATCGGTCATGACAGTGACCAGTTTGACTACTCTTTGTTCTTTTGAAGATGAACAATTAACAATAACTTTTACACATGGTTGATCATGAATAGTAAACTTTTTAAACCTTAGGGTCGCATATCTTTCTACATGGCAAATCACGGTGAGGAAGGCGTCGCTATTGCCAGTGCTGCAGCATTAGAGATGACGGACACCATATATGGACAATATCGTGAGGCTGGTGCTATCATGTGGAGAGGGTATTCCCTGAGGCAGTGCATGAACCAGTGCTATGGCAACCGGCTGGATCTGGGCCATGGCAAACAGATGCCAGTTCACTATGGCGACAACAGCTTGAACTTCCAGACCATCTCTTCTTGTTTATCCACTCAAATGCCTCAGGGTAAGTATTAACGTAGGGTGAGGGGAGGGGTCCACGGTTTTCACCAGGATGAATAAAGTACAAGAGCAAAATAACCTCTTACCACCAACCTCAAAGCATGTTATAGATCATAGACATTTGTGAAAAGTAGTATGGTGCTGTGCCACTCTACTTCCTTCTTGTCGGAGTGAGTAATAAAACGACATGTGTAACTGTATTCTTAAACCTTATTGTATACTTCTTATACCACAGTTTTTTTAAGATTTGCTATCATAGTTAGTGATCTATTACTTGTACACACTGATTCTGTTCGTTTACTCATTAATATAGCCCCGGGGTATGCGTATGCCCTGAAGCTACAAAAGAGCAACAGGTGTGTGATGTGTTACTTTGGTGATGGTGCTGCACAAGAGGGTGACGCTCACGCTGCATTAAACTTTGCCGCAACGCTTGGCTGCCCTGTCATCTTCCTTTGGTATGAGTATATTATACCATAGAGGGAGGGGGGTTAACATGATTGTGTTCTTTTGCTGTAGCCGTAACAACGGATATGCTATTAGTACACCAACCTCTGACCAGTATGCTGGTGATGGCATCGGTAAGTATTTAACTATATATAGTGGAACATCTCATAAAGGGACACTCCAAATATAAGACACAATATATTTAAAATCCCTTATAAAGGACAAACTCTACAGGACCATATGCATGGCAATACAATTTTACCTCTTAATTCCGTATAACAGTAGAACTACACCTAAATTAGCTGGTCCCAAAATGTCCATTATTTACAAGTTCCACTATTTTTTGTTCATTTAGTTGTTCGTGGGCTGGGGTATGGCATCCAGAGCATTAGGGTTGATGGTAATGACGTGCTGGCCACTCACGAAGTGACAAGCTATGCTCGTCGTATTTGTGTTGAGGAGAACAGGCCAATACTGATTGAAGCGATGACGTATCGTATTGGTCACCATAGCACCAGTGACGATAGCAGCAAGTATCGTTCAACAGAAGAAGTTAATGCCTGGATCACAAATAACACACCCATTAAACGACTGAAGAGATTTCTTCTCAATAAGCAACTATGGACTGAACAAGCAGAAGATGAACTAATAAAACAGGTTAGTGTGGTGTAAGGTAAACTGCAGGGACCAGGCCTAGAGTTGTTGATAAGATTTTTACACCAAATTGACTCTACAACTGAACAATTAACTATGGTTACTATAGTTACACCATGTATGTATATTAGCTACCGTATATGTACAAAATTTTGAGGGACATAAATTTCACGAATCCAAGTTTTTAACTTTTTCACAATATTTTCACAAATGCTAGTCCTTATATTAATCGATGGTAGTATTCTAATATTTAAGACTAAAATTTTGCAAGAACGCTGTCTTCTGCGAAGTTCGTGAAATATACATCCCATGAGAATTTGTATGTATACAGTATAACACGTTATTACGCATGTACCCAGGGGTGGATCCAGAAACCCCCTTCATCTCAATTTTTTTTAAAATTGTCCATAAACTTTCTATATTAAAATAATATTGAAATAATATTTCTAGATCCACCCCTGTGTATCAGTTGTATTTGTACATTTATATTTTAGTAGCTAACATACATGTGTGTAATAATACTGGCGTTTAAATTTTTAATTCATATGTATCAATGTGGCCCAATTCTTAGTTCCTGCGTCATAGAAGACAGGCACCAACAAGGCCAGCAAATGGCTCTCCATAACTGTGAGCTTGTTTGCTTATTATCATTTGGTGCTATAGTATGATCCCTTGTGTTGCCTTTGCTTGCATTTGGTTGGTGCAAGTTGAAGTGAATAGCGGGGAAACATCCATTATTCCTGCACAGTAACATTAAGTACAACTTGTTTGCATAGGTAAGAGAGGATATTCTGAAGACATTCAGAGAAGCTGAAAAGGAACAGAAGCCTAATCCAAGCGTGATGTTCACAGAGGTCTACAAAGAATTGCCTGTACACTTACAGAAACAAAAGGAACAGATGTGGTCACATGTGCACAACTATCCCTCCAATTACCCACTGGATAAATTTGAAAGTGATTAACTAAATTTATTTGTATTTATAAATACTAAAATAATTTAAATACAAATAGTCTTATGTTCAGTTAGTGTGTAATTGAATTACCGCATTTTGACCATTGATCATCCACTCAGTTGTCTTATTCTTTGCAGCCATTACTTTGTCTTCATTTACGCCAGCCACAAGGTCAGCCTTTAGCGTACGTAATGCACACACTGATGCTGGATGGAATCCTCCTAGTGATTCTGAAAATGGCGTGGCATACAACCAGTTACGATCTGCGACTAGTTTACGATAGTTCAGGTCGCCCTTGAAGATGACCAATGATGATTCCTGAAGTTGAGAATACAGATCTGTAGAAACCATCTTCATTGCTGCAAATTCATAGGGAGTGGTCCAGAAGACGTGATCTGTTAAAACCCAAACACCGTCCATTAAATGGTCCTTCCACATCTTTCCCAGCGTGGCTATATCAGGATGCTCCGAGGTCATCATTTGATCAAGCATCCAGTGTACGTCTTGTTGAGATGCATCAGAAACAAACCACGGCAATTGTTTACAGTGGAACACCACCTGATTAACAAGCTTCATGTTTACTAAGAACTCGGCTAAGCACAGATCAGTGAACAACTCAAAGCCTGCATTGTCCAGCACAATGTCGACTCTTTTTTGATTATCATTGGAGATGAGAAGATCACATACTTTGATCAAATCATCTGCTAGGATGTTCCTGTGAAGACTTTGAAGATATTGATCTGTCAGTGTCACTCCCAGCCCACTCATGTCCTGTGACGCATCGTATCCTTCGTAACTCGCAATCATTGATAGGTCAGTCTTGTTACCCCACAGCGATAACTAACAGAGAAACAAGATCATCATCAATAATAACATCTTCTTAAAGCACCTATGTATCTAAGTTTTGCCCCACAGCTTAAGAACCCAAACCTGCGTAGGTTTGTATACAGTTTAACGACAGAATATTGTGTCCCCAGGGTGGGGCCATTTTATACTTGATTTTCCAGCATGGGGGGAGGTGGAGAAAACCTTGGTAAGTGCATAACATCACTCACCAGTATCACATGCTCCAGGTGTCGGCGAATGTTTTCTACAGACATATCAGCTGTAGAGGTGACTGACAAAATGTACTTAGCTAATGTTGATATTGAGGATGTGTAGGAGATGTAGGAAGCTTCTTTCTGTCCATGGAAAGGATCAAATGCTGACAGAAACTTACTAGAACAAGTTTAAGATTTCAGTAGGCGTACATTATGACTGCAGGCATTGCTCACCTTGTCTTCAAAATTTCAGCAATTTTTCGGTACATGTAACACTCCACCATTAACCAGGAGCACTGGAACCATGAGGGGTCCTTGTTTCTCTTGGCCTGGTATGTCTTGAATGCATCTTGCCATAAAGCAAGGTCGTCACCCCAAGCAAGTGGTTTGAGTGGCTTGTCCGTTTGCAGCTCATACCGTAACTCTGACAACTGATGTACTACTGTCTTCACATCATCAGTTCCTTCCTATTAAACCAAAAATTATCATCTGTAATTTGATTTAGGAAGTCAACACGTCTCATGCCTAGTAGAAATCAATGAATAAAATTGTTCAGTGGGGCTTGTAAAGATTTGGTGACCTTTGCATCAAGTACAACTTAGCAAATATTTTAGCAGAAATTTGCAGTCCCAAATAATTTCTATAATTACCACTGCTCCATACATTTTTGCATCTACATCAGTTCATGGCTCATCTTGTACTTACCTCTCCGTGTTGTTGTTCAGCATCATCTGATTGCTTATGAACAGTATCGATAACTTGAGTTAGGATCTTTGGGAGGCGCTCCGATATCGTCTTGAATGCGAAGGTTCTGCAACAGACCCTAGTTGACTCTACACGTCAAATAGGTTGACTTACTCTCTGTGCTTCGCTGATAATCTCCGTAACGAAGGATAACCTTCAGTACACATATCTTTAGACATTCCTCCGTTGCGGTGAGCGATAATAGGAAATGTAACGCACTAATTAGAATATTGCAGAAGTCTTCTCAATGGCTGAAGCTGCTGAAAGTGACTCGACAGATGAGGATGAAGTGGTAGAATTTTCTAAAGATCAACGATCTGCCCTACCAGGAGAACCAGTTTGTGTTGTATGCGGAAGATATGGCGCGTACATATGTGACGCCACAGACCAAGATGTTTGCAGTGTGCAGTGTAAACAAGCGCATCTTAGTAGCGTGCAAGAAATAAGCACTAACACAGCGACACCAGTAAACTCTAATGCTTTGTTTGAACACATAATTTCAGAAAAATGTGAGCTAAAAAGATAATTACAGTTTTGTAATATAAATTCATTTAGTATTATCTAATGTGCAGGCTCTATGCTGTTCCAATAGCCCCTCCCCCTTGCAAGCTCAGGTGATCTCAGCCATGCAGAGTGGTAATGATGTAAAAGTGTGCAGCATTTCGTCGAGAGAAAGAACTTTATCCTACCTGATACCAGCAGTGAAGGATGTACATGATAATAACAGTTACTCACAAGATGATATTGAGTGTAGTTATCCCAGCATGTTGATGATTACACCGTCCAGGCATTGCTGTGTCCAGTTACAAGAATTGACTAAACAACTTATCACTGGTATTATGGTGTTTTGTTATGTATAGGCTCGTGTGATGTACGTCATTTAGGTCTTCCCAACATGAGAACTGCTCTAATTGTGGGCGGGGCTCCAGTGGCAAATCAAATATACCGACTAAAATCTGGAATACAAATTGTCATAGCAACTACCGACCGACTGCTCGATATTTTAGCTGACCACAGTGAGTATTAGTAATGACCAGCATGAGATGATGAGAGGGTGTATTGTCGTTAGGTGATAGCATCGATTTCTCTTCACTGTCTATTTTAGTAGTGGAAGAATTGGATGTGTTACTGGGGGCAGGGCTACAAGATCAGGTGATCACCTGTAGTCATAGCAATTAATGAAGATAAAGTTTTAGTTGTTCAGTATAATCAGGGTATTGCCTGAGGACAGACAAACAATTGTGATGTGCAGTAATTCATCAGATGGCGTTGATAAAATAACTGATAAGATTGTTGATAACCGGATGCTAATAATTTCACACCAAGAGGTTAATATATCACTCACTACATAATTTCAGCTATCATGTTTGTTGTTTCAGTTCAATGCTACTACTACTACAGCTAGTCGACTAGTTCATGCTGTGTGGTGGGTAGAGGAGGGAGCAAAGAAGAATAAACTGTTATCAATGCTTGCTGATGATACATTGTATAAGTGAATATCTGTTGCATCATGTGATGTTAATATGCATGGATCTGATCTACCATACTTGTATAGTTTTTGAGAAACACAAATTTCACTACATATATGGACTATGGTATGGCATGTATATTCTTTATTTATAGCCCACCATTGATTGTGTATGTTAGTTCTAAGATGGGATCTGTTCTGTTAGCAGAAGCCATACATAAGGTGTGTCAGCCACTAACACTTCTACTTACAAAAATAATTATGTATACAGCAACTGGGCATTGCGGTGTTAAGTCTCCATGGTAACATGAACGCAGAAAAGAGAGATGCTGTTGTGAAAGACTTTACTAATGGTAAAGTTAAAGTTCTCGTGACATCAGTCATGTTAACACTACTAAGGGATAACTTGCAGTGTCAACAGGTAATTACCCTGGTTATGTATAGGAAGTAATCATTGTGACATCATTTTGCATCACTATAGGTTATCATTTTTGATTTGCCTCAGTCAATGGACTGCTTTAGTGAACTGGTACGTACTTCACTGTACTGTATAGTGGGGAAATATTAGTGGAGGAAAAGTTTGGTGAATTTACTCTTGGCAAATGGATGGATCCAGCTTAGTTGCATTACTTGCCAAATTCACCACACTCTGTCAATCTTTCCCGTTATACAGTATATAGTAAATGTTGTAGCTTTTATTTCAAATATAGGTCAGTTTGATAATGCCCTCTACTAAAGGCCATGTCACTTTGTTCATTAACAAAACTAATCATTTGTTGTTCTCCCAACTTGTGGCTTACATGAAACCACTGGGAGTAAGGCTACCGCCACAGTTGATGACTTCTCTTCCTAAACAAATTCATGTCAAAAAGAGACATGGCAGTTCAAACCATCCTAATAGCAGGAAACGAAAGAATAATACGATTGATTTAACTAACCAGTGCGTTTGATATATCTCATCTGTATAATTATTATATTAGCTGGTTTTATTATGTAAATATGCAGGAATAATATGATGAGCTTTATTAAGAAGAACAGAGTATAATAATGTTATGGTTGTGGAACAGCTGTGATTTAAAGGCCAAGCAGAATTGGGGAAATTCAATTTCGCTTTGTATTTATATTAATTTCTGTAATTGATGAAATCTATTTAGCAATGGCGGAGTTAGGGGGTAGCAAGCAATTAGAGTTACCTCAGAAGAAATATTATCGACAGAGAGCACATTCTAATCCATTAGCTGATCACTCGTTCATTTATCCTACTTCACCTGCCGAGGCAGACTGGTCGAGTTACTTTCCCGCTTTCTTCTCGGATACTTCTGCAGAATCGGAGCCTGACGCTAAGAAACGTAAACGCGCACGCGTAGTGGAATTCGTAGATGTTGGCTGTGGTTATGGCGGGCTTTTAATAAAGCTATCCCCGCTGTTCCCCGACACTCTGATGTTGGGAATGGAAATTCGTGTTAAAGTGTCAGATTATGTACATGATCGGATACAAGCATTACGACAAGCTCATCCCGGCCAACATCATAACGTTTCTGTCATACGCACTAATGCAATGAAACATTTGCCAAACTATTTTCAAAAAGGACAGCTTAGTAAAATGTTCTTCCTTTATCCTGACCCACATTTTAAGAAGACTAAACACAAATGGCGTATAATCAGTAAAGGATTATTAGATGAATATGCATATGTGTTGAGGATTGATGGATTATTGTACACTGCTACTGATGTTGAAGAATTACACCAGTGGATGTCAACAGTTCTTAATGAACATCCTTTGTTTGAACAATTGGCTGATAGTGTCACTGCTGCTGATCCAGTATTCTCTTTACTAGATGACACTACTGAAGAAGGGCAAAAAGTTGCTAGAAATTTTGGTCATTGTTATAAAGCGTGTTATAAAAGAATTAATGATCCTTTTCTAAATTAGTAACCATTTTTAATTTTGCCGGATGTTATAGTTTTACGAGTTAGAATACGGAAAATAGGGTGTGAGAGAGATGGCGGATAGAAAGCGTTCTTCCAGTGGACATGGCGGATATAGCGACAGTTATGGGTCAGAAATAAAGCGTCCGAGAAGTTAGTGATGTTTGTAGGGAGTGTATTGTTAAGTTATTTTTCATTTCTATGTTGATTGTAATGAGCACGTGCTCACACTTCATCCTTGAAATATACAGATCCCATAGATATCCTGTGGTCCCACGCAATATTTCACAAGTTGGTAAAGTGCAATGTCGCAATCCTTATGCGCTGAACACAAGCTAATGGGTGAAATTCCATATTTTAACTGGTTATGGTTTATCTTTTGTGTTTTTCAATTTCTTGGCAAGTCCATAAGCACCTCTTCTTAGGTATAGTGGCTATATGACAAAAGCCTGCAAACCTGTTCTTTAATGCTCTATTTATGCATTGATGTTTTCATTGAGCAGTGCAAAGGGATGAGATGAAACAGAAACTTGTCACTAGCATGTGGTAAAAGTGGTTGTTGATATGCATAGCTGCTCAGGTTAATGTTTACATGCCAAACCAACTTTCAGTTTATTGTCTTGCATGGTCACTGTGAAGATATTTTTAAGTACCACTTTGGTAACTACAGAAGTTGAACACTTTCATTTGAATAATCAGGCTGTACGTGTTTTATCTGTACTATAAATGACAGGCGAGCATTATATTGAGCATTGACTGTTATTAGTGTTAACACTGCATGTATGCATCTTGTCTATTTTACCTGCTCATTCATAGGTGGTAGGGAAGCATATGCAAAGTTGCTTGTACCCAACGCAGCAGCTGGAGCATTGATTGGTAACAGTGGGCAAACAATTCGTGAACTAATGCAACGTTTCCAAGCAGAAATAAGGTTATCACGACATGGCGACTATTTTCCAGGAACCAGCGAGCGTGTGTGTGTGATTACTGGCGATGTAGATAATGTGTGTAGTGTTACTGAGTATGTGTTCCAAGCTACAAAGAAAGAAGCAGAGCATAACAAGTCCTCGGGTATCGATGACAAGCGGTGCAGTCAATTGCAAATGGTCGTGTCGCACATAGCTGCTGGAATGATTGTGGGGAAGGGAGGAGAGAAGGTTAAACAGATTTCTGAAGATTCTGGAGCTCGAATAAAGATCACTAGGAAAGAAGAGTGCCATCCAAGTGTTTCTGAACGTATTGTTTATGTTGAAGGTAGCCCAAACCAAGTCCTTACTGCTGCTAATCTAATCATAAGAAAGATGCGCGATGATCCTAGGGCTAAAGAATGGGAAGAGATCACCAGTTACCGTGGTTATGCGGATCGTGATAGAGATGGAGCTTCCTATAAATCTCCATCGTCCCGAGCATCTGAATACAGTAGACATATGCATGCTCGGCTTTCACCAGATAGCAGGGTTACGTCTTCGCTTTATGGTGGCCAGGACTCATCCAGGTATCCCGGTGACCGACACGAAGACTTGCAGAGATCCATCTATTCAACACGCAGCGATGCTTTGCTTAAGGAACTGGAATATGTTGCCACTCGTCCACTACTCAGCGACCTAGATGCACTAAGGCCGGGTATGGGTAGTGGTTCCAGCAATTTTGGTACTAACATGGCAATGCCTGGTGCAACATTGTGTACCCTTGAAGTGGCCATACCAGAAAATATGATGCCAGGTTTCATGGGTCGTGGTAGGTACAGTATAATGGATATAGAGGAGATCACAGGGGCTAGGTTGGACGCCTCGGACCAATCCATCCCTGGCACTATGAATCACAGGATAATCATCCATGGCAACCTGTCCACAGCCCAGGCAGCACATTCAATGGTTATGCAAAGGATTGAGCGTGATCAAGATCGACGTGGGACTTACTAAAAGGTAACGGTACCCCCATCAGGATAAATGTTATTATGTCTCTTTGTTTTTTTAGTCACTTGTTCAAGCCCCTGACAGCATGACTAATAACTAGGTTTTTATTATTAAATAAGGTGCTTTTTGGTATTTTGTGGTTAGCAGAATTTCACTAGTAGTAGACTTCTTTGAATTTTTTTATTATTGGAACGAGTATTTGCATTATGGAATAACCTGCTTACAATATTATATTATTCTTTGTACATTTATTCATGATAAGAACATGGTCAGTGTATAGTAGTAATGCTCCCTTGGTCTTACAACTATTTTCATGCAGCCATCGTATGTGTTACCAAAAATTAATCCACTACCTGCCTGCCTGATGACATCAAAACACCCAAGGTCGGCAAACTTAGTCACATTCAGCTTTCAAACTTATTAATTCAAAATGACTTTTTAGAAGCTATTGCTCTTGTGGTTTATTGATTATTGGTCCGGCAGCTGCTGGGTTTGCCAGGCTTGTTCCTCCACCACTGCAGCATCAGCTGATTTAGCTCTTGAGCAATTAGGAGGCTCACAATTATGGTAATGTGTGGATTAATATTAATGATACGCTAGGTTGTGATTTGCCAGACCGGTAACAAGTAAGTAGGACACTTAACAAACCTGTGGACACAACTTGCAAAGGAGTACTCCATATTGTAGAGGTTGTAGCCTTCCTTGTGCCCAAAAATCAAATTTCTAAGAGTGCATTTGTCATTTCTTGGCGACAGTGCTTGTTTCATAACTTATAAGGGGAAAACCCTTCAAAATCTTAAAAATGCTGATTGCTATGTTATCCCCAAATCCGTGATACCCACGGCATAACAAAGTCTTCACTGACCAAGGCAAAGTATGGACGGAGAGGATATGGTACAGAACATTTCATGGTCTGCATGGTAGCTACATCTGACCCTTTTACTCCCCACCCCACCCCACCCCACCCCTTGTTGCTCACATGTAAGCATGCTTAAATGTCCTAAGAAAACATTAGGACTTGAAAGGAACAGGGGCTGTCCATAAACAATGATTGTTTTAACTGATATTTGTAAACTATGGTGTTTATAATCAGAACCCTTGGGCTTTATTGATCACATGCCATCCATGTGCAGGCACTTGATATTGGGTTGTAGCATGCCTTATAGCCTAGGGGAAAATTTTGCTGGTTTCACGGATTTTGAAAAACTAAGAACCTTGAAATTTTGTCCATTGCAATTCAATACTGTACTTCAGTTATCTGCGAAAATGTTATTCAGGAAGCTGCAAAATTCACAAATCAGCAAAAAAAATTTACCCTTGAAATATTTAAGCTATACGGTAGCAGAGAATGAGCCTTATCCGCAATTATGTCACAATATAAAAATGGCGGCGTTATGGGGGGGACAATGTACAGAGACCCTATGGAGAGGTTAACGTTTCGCTATGTTCGCCGTGAACAATGCAGGAGAAAACTCTGGTGAGACATGTAAACTATCTTCCGACGTAGGGGCATACATTTTCGTGCTTGTAAAAAAGTCCTAAGGCTGGTTTTGCTTTAATGAGGCATTTTGCAGAGTCGTCAAACGTAGAAAAACCAACTTTTGTCGTTTCCACTCTACCCTACGATGTTTTCTAGTGCGAAAAAGTGCAAAGTAGTTGGTGTATGGGCTCTGAAGGCCATACGCTAGTCTGGCGTTGCTGACCCTTTTACGCCGCTCGCTTTTTTTGATTACTTGGCGGCGCTCGCTGTAAAAGGGTCTGGTCACATCCGTAAACTGAACTTGTGTGAGCTGCAACAATAGTTGCAGCACCAATCAGATCGCAGCATTTCATTTAATTGCATTTTGGCGCGTGACGTAATAAAAATGGCTGTTCATTGTGCAAGGATTGATGAAGAGACGGCAGAAAAGGCGATTACACGCATTATTCAGAAACTGGGTTACTCACAGTTGAAGCCAGAGCAATTAAAAGTTATTATGGAGTTCGTATGTGGTAAAGATGTATTTGCCCTTTTGCCTACTGGCTTTGGGAAAACACTTTGTTATGCTTGCCTACCTTTGGTTTTTGATGAGTTAACCCACAGGAGAGCGCCATCTATTATTCTAGTGGTAACGCCTTTAAATGCCATCATTCTCTGCTGACGCCATGCGTAATGACCCGCGAGATTCTAATAAGTTCAGTATTTAATTACATTCCAGCTGCATAAGTTCAGTTTACGGATGTGACCAGACCCTTTTACAGCGAGCGCCGCCAAGTAATCAAAAAAAGCGAGCGGCGTAAAAGGGTCGGCAACGCCAGACTAGCCATACGCCTGGACAAGGCGCCATCGGGCGCCATGACGGCTTGTCAGAAAACATTGCCTTGACAGCCCATACACCCACTACTCTGCACTTTCGCACTAGAAAACATCGTAGGATAGAGTGGAAACGACTAAAAGTTGGTTTTACTATATTTGACCACTCTGCAAAATACCTCATTAAAGCAAAACCAGCCCTAGGACTTTTTTAAAAGCACGAAAATGTATGGCCTACATCGGAAGATAGTTTATATTTCTCACCAGAGTTTTCTCCTGCATTGTACACGGCGAACATAGCGAAACGTTAACCTCTCCATAGGCTCTCTGTACATTGTCCCCCCCATAACCCCGCCATTTTTATATCGTGACGTAATTGCGGATAAGGCTCATACACCGTCTATGGTTATAGCAATCGCCTGGGAGCTGGTAAAACCAAACAGAGAAATTGAAGAAATGTTAGGATGCTTTCTACTTGGAAATTTTCTGGCGTGAGTGGTCTCAACCAAAAGATCAATATACTCTAATGGAACAGTCAAGCAAGCGAATACACTCTAATAAAGAAATCTGATTGACCTTACACAAGAGCATAATATTGACCATAACAATTCACATCTCCAAATTCTACTCCCTAATACAGTTACTTTGTGTTTAAGAACCAGCCCTGCTATAATGCCCATAAATTATGGCAGTGAGGTGAGTGTGTTTTAGTATTTAGACTATAATATCTTTGTCATGAGTAAGTTTAAATGTGAAATTTGGCATTATGCTGTGTGTAGCTATTTAGCTGTACATTCCTCTGTTGTGTCAGGGATGAAGTTGTTGGTGCATGGAGACTGAGTCACTTCTAATAGACACTTATCCTGTATTAGAAGAGATGCGAACACAACATCATGGACAAAACTGCTAATGGAGGAGACTGACATTTGCAGGTACATTTGGTAGTTTAACTCTAGCAGTCTATGTTATCTTATTATTAGGGTCATTGATGAGTTCAACAGCAAATTTTATGCAATGAAAAAATTGGTACTGGACAAGCTCATTATAAATAGCTACATATAAGCTGCTGTACATTATTTCAGTTTGTTGAAAATCAACAGAATTTCTCACGTGGTAAACCCTTCGCGCAGGCGCTTATCGATTAGAAATTGTAGGTACGGTGCCTGATCATAAGCACCTGCCCGAAAAGATAAACCATGCCACTTGACAAGTTGTGGAGAGTGACAACAATTGGACGATCCTTTTTGTTCAATAGCACGACTCGCTGCTGCCTACGTCGCTCCGTATGTGGCGTGTCCCTGCGTGAGGTTGATCGAATCGCGAAGGGATAGAAATAAACTGGAATGATAAACAGAAAGATTATTATCATAGCGTTTGGTTGAGACACAATTGTCAGTGTCCGCTGTGCGTAGCAGATTCCAGTGATCAGAAAACTGTAGAAACTATCGAGTTAGTAAATTCTTGTGTCACTAAAGCCAAAATCGACAGTAAGTATGATTTATGCCTGTATTAATAGCCAGTATGCAGGGACGTAGGAGGCATGGCACCCCTAAAATGACTAGATTAAATGTCACTGAACCTAAACAAGTCATGATCAGTGAAGCTATAAACATCATTCTAATAAAGCAGTCAGTAATGTATTGACACAATTGTGCTCCCTGAATGCTGTAGTGCTATACTGAAGTCTTAGCTAGTTGAGATGCTTTTAGGGTAGCATGTTTTTTGTAAACTCCTACATATGTATGTATTAAGCATCAATATAACTATCTATTGTGTGCACAGGTTTACAATATGCACATTGCACAAAATAATATTGATGTATAAATTCTCCAGATTTCATAAAGGAACATACAAATATCAGCGTATGCTCCTATACTCTACTGTGCAACTGAATTGCATTTGGCAAGTATAGTCTTGCATGCCGTTATTTAGTAGCAGGCCACCTCTAAATACATACAATGTCTTCCTATGCCTGTGGCTATAGATGATGTAGTGAAATTGACATGGCTGAGTGATAATGGTGAACACGAAGGATTTATTCCTCTGCAATGGCTGAAACAAAACTGTTATTCTAAAGAAGTACTGGACAAGAAGAGGAAAGGTGCAGAACCTAAAGTGGCTCCAAAGGTGACCATTAGTGTATAACATTCTCCTCTTATTAAATATTACACCAGGGTCATCTTCCTGCAATCACTTATGATAATGTAATGGGATGTGATGATGGATTATGGAAGTAAGGCATACATTACATCATCAACATTACATCACTTGTATCACTAACAGATGGCTGTGGAATCTCAATGAGTATGGACTGTGCATTATTAATAATGTTCCTACCATCAGTGGCACTGTTCAACAAGTAATGTATAACATAGTGGTGTATCTACAGTGGGATAGATGGCATAGACCCAGGGTTGAACCGGGTCACAAGCATTGACCTGCTGATGCATTGGCTTAGACCCAGTGACCCGGTTTTTCAAAAAAAAACTGAAACTCCAAATCTACAGAATACTATTATGAGAGACCACCAGCTCATACTGACAGTCATTGGTATTATTTGTGCTTGCTATATTAGAGAGTGTTACAAATCATGATTTTTAGCTTGAAGTGGTAACCTGCATGACCCGGAGAAAAGTGACCCATTTGACCTGATATGCAAATTGACCCAACCCAGTTTCAACGCTGATCTAGGTGCATGATGCCTGCCAATCAAAATTTTAAACACAAATTTTAAGATGGTGTGGTTACTCCAGCAGACGTTATTATATGAAGGCTCATTGTTTTTAAGTGAAGTAACACTAGCAGTTTCCAGTGCAATCTGTGGTAGAAACACTCTTTAGTTACCATGCACACAGGGTCTTACTATTGTTATATTGCCAAATCTAGTGGCCTACCAACTTAAGTGATCTAGACCCTTACTCATTATGTTGTCCATCTTCACTCACTACTACATACAGGTCAGTGAAAGGATTGCACATATCCAGGAGACTATCTATGGAAAGGTGATTGACCTTATTGTATTGATTACTATGCATCACTGTTACTGTGTAGTCATTTGATCTTGTAGTAACGGAGGAACCAGATAACATTGCTTACACTGGAGAGAAATTATCACTTCACCAGGATTTGTTGTATTATGAATCACCACCTGGATTACATCTATTACATTGTTTAAGGTGTGTGTGTGTGTGTGTGTGTGTGTGTGTGTGTGTGTGTGTGTGTGTGTGTGTGTGTGTGTGTGTGTGTGTGTGTGTGTGTGTGTGTGTGTGTGTGTGTGTGTGTGTGTGTGTGTGTGTGTGTGTGTGTGTGTGTGTGTACGTGTGTGCGTGCACTCTATGATCACCTAATTCATTGTTCTGTAGAAACGATGATGAAGTTGTCGGTGGAGAGTCACTTTTATCAGACACTTATCCCGTATTAGAAGAGATGCGAACACAACACCCCAAAGAGTTTGACACACTAACTAAAATTCCAGCAACATTTCAAACGATAAATTATAAATGGTAGGTGATTGACTTGTGAGACTACATTATCCACAATCATTACAGCCAGTTACCAGTACACATGGTCAATCAAGTTCCTCACATTGTATTGGATGATAACAATGAGGTAGGTACTGTTTCTCATAAGAGAATCATTTGTATTGGATGCTATGCATGATAGCTATGTAGATCATATTGTTTTAGCCCCCGGTAGATCATGAGATATCAAGCAATAGATTTGCATGGTTAATGGCTGCTTCAGTTGTATCGCACCCTCTTGTTGTAAAGCTATTCCCTGATGTATGAGACACAGCTATCACTTGATACAGAGGCCAATGAGCAATCTTTGTGAGAGGAAAGATGCAGGGCCGGCTATTCAACTTTATATATCAGATACAGCTATATGGTCTCAAACTTAAGACTTATAATTATAATAATGGTTATTTGCATGTGAATTGAAATCATATAACCCACTACGTGTGGTATAATTATATTTCACAGATAATTGAAGTCAATTGGTCACGTACAGTTGAAGGACCACTAAGTGTTCCACCTGCTGATGTACAGCCTTATTATAAAGCCTATGTGTTGTTGGATAGATTGTTCAACTCATCGGATAGGTTGCTTCAATTTCGTTTGCTTCCTGGTCAGTTGATAAGCTTCAATAACAGAAGAATGCTTCATGGACGAAACAGTTTTACTTCTAATGGAGGAGTCCGACACTTGCAGGTACATAATGGATACTAGTATCTAAATTGCTACATTAATTGTATGTTGTTTGGTATTTTAACTCTACAGCTTATGTTATCTTCTTGTAGGATGTTTTCATTAACAGCGATGAGTTCAATAGCAGATTTCATGTTCTCAATGAAAAGTTTGGTGTTGGACAAGCTAAAAGAATTTTCAATCATTCTTCATTATAAATTAGCTACTAGTCGTGTCAGTTGTAAAATTGTGTGATCCTTTCAATAACCACAGCCCCTATTATCAAAACACTACAATAACCACCTTAGTAACATCAAGCAGCTAACCCAGGTACTGGTAACTTTCAAGTCTGTTGTCAGTGGTTGCAATAGATTCCTGAAACACGATTGGTTATTTTATCAGAATCACTGACAATGGACTTGCAACATCACGCTAAATACTAGGCATAATGATGATAAGCATAGGTATACGTGAAACTGCTCAAGTAATCTATTCTCACGTGAGAGAATAGCAAACGGGCCTGCGCTACTGACCCCTTATACATAAAAGGTCATGCCATCTAGCAAGCTGTGGAAGGTAACATCAATTGGACGGTCCCTCTTGTTCAGTAGCACAACTCGCTGCTACCTACGCCGCTCCGCATGCGGCGTGTCGATTGATCGTGAAGGGAATCAAGGGATAGAAATAAGCTGGAATCATAAACAGAAAGATTATTATCACAATGTTTGGTTACGACATAACTGTCAGTGTCCGCTGTGCGTAGCAGATAGTAGTGGTCAGAAAACTCTAGAATCTCCTGAGTTAGTAAATTCTCGTGTCACCAAAGCTATTATCCAAAGTACGTATTATTCAAACAAGGATCACGTGTGTATAATAAATTAACTAGCATAGATGATGTAGTGAAATTGACATGGCTGAGTGATAATGGTGAACACGAAGGATTTATTCCTCTGCAATGGCTGAAACAAAACTGTTATTCTAAAGAAGCACTGGACAAGAAGAGGAAAGGTGCAGAACCTAAAGTGGCTCCAAAGGTGACCATTAGTGTATAACATTCTCCTCTTATTAAATATTACACCAGGGTCATCTTCCTGCAATCACTTATGATAATGTAATGGGATGTGATGATGGATTATGGAAGTAATGCATACATTACATTATCAACATTACATCACTTGTATCACTAACAGATGGCTGTGGAATCTCAATGAGTATGGACTGTGCATTATTAATAATGTTCCTACCATCAGTGGCACTGTTCAACAAGTAATGTATTCTTGTCCCACTGATATTACTATCATTACAACATACACATAAGGTTGGTGAAAGGATTGCTCATATCCAGGAGACTATCTATGGAAAGGTATTTGTATAGACTTCTTTCCTAACACTGTCATTTGTGTCTATTTCATGGCTGCCATTTTGGTAATCATGCATTTATGATGATAGGGGTTGAAATTACTCCAGATATTTGTCTTCCTATTAAATTATAGGTCAATTTTAGTAGGTTGGTCACCAAATGAAGACTGGCCATTATCGGTGATGGGGGAAGCTTGTGGCAAACAATATCTGTCTGATTCTAACAACAAAATATCAGTTTTTGTTAGCTTTGCACATTTTGTGAACTAAATGTAAACTGCCCTTTTATGGTGCCCATGAAATGGACGTGATAGTATAATGGATCAGGAAGAAGCTCTATATTTTGTACATATATCATTTTCATCATCTTCTGTAGTTATTTGATGTGATAAAAACAGAGGACCCCATCAATATTGCTTATAGTGGGACAAAACTATTACCTCATATGGACTTGGTTTATTATGAATCTCCACCTGGATTGCAATTGTTACATTGTTTAAGGTTGTGTATGTATGTGTGTGTATGTGCGTGTGAGCACTTGATCCATTGTTCTGTAGAAATGATAATGAAATTGTCGGTGGAGAGTCACTTCTATTAGACACTTACCCCGTATTAGAAGAGATGCGAACACAACACCCCAAAGAGTTTGACACACTAACTAAAATTCCAGCAACATTTCAGAAGATACATTATAAACGGTAGATGATGTGATACTACTTCATTCTCTTGTTACTCACAATCATTACAGCCAGTCACCAGTACACATGGTCAGTCAAGTTCCTCACATTGTATTGGATGATAACAATGAGGTATACATAAATAACTGAACTAAGACTGCATGTGGTTGCTTGAGCAAGTACTGCTGAATTCTCTATGCCAAAAGTATTCCTACACTTCTACACTGTACAAGTATGTTGTGTAGTGTGTAATGTTACCAAGGGCACATGATATTTTGTACTGTTGCTGTTACATAAAGATTTGTTTTATAGAGACAAAATTGATTTCATGGCCAGGGCCAGGTCGCTTTCTTCTATGAGTTTTAATGACCTGTTGCCAAGAGTAAATACTGCATAGCACAAAATTTTAATTTTTTTTATGGGGAAAATATTGACCATTGTAGCAATAGCTAATACAGGTGACCTAGGATGTTGTCCATTAATATATTTCCCTGTCAAATTTCTCAATGAATTGCATCTGTGAATATTTCCTCATCAGCTAATGCATACTATTGCTGTTGCAAATGAACAAAATATAATATAATGAATGACTACACCTTGGGTCACAAGCCATCCATAATTCAGGTGCAATACCAATTCCCTAAAATCATATAGTCTAACTTACATCCAATACCACCAACCAAGGGAAGGGTGACCTGAAGTGTTTAGTACAACTAAATACGCATGTAGAAGGATGAGTGGTACTGGTTAATAATTATGTGAACTTTTCACAGATAATTGAGGTCAACTGGTCGCCTCCCTTTGAAGGACCACTAAGTGTTCCACCTGCTGATGTACAGCCTTATTACAAAGCCTATCTGTTGTTGGACAGATTGTTCAACTCATCAGATAAGTTGCTTCAATTTCGTTTGCTTCCTGGTCAGTTGATAAGCTTCAATAACAGAAGAATGCTTCATGGACGAAACAGTTTTACTTCTAATGAAGGAGTCCGACACTTGCAGGTACAAAATAGATAGTAGTGTTTAAACTGCAAGCTAGCTACATCGATTGTATTATAATAACTCTAGCAGCTTATATTTTAACTTCTTGTAGGGCGTTTACATCAACATTGATGAATTCAACAGCAGATTTCGTGTTCTCAATGAAAAATTTGGTACTGGGCAAGCTAAACGAGTTTTCAATCATTCTTCATTATAAATTTTATTTTGTATTTAACTCTATTTAACAAGCAGCAGCCATACTATGTACAAGACACACAACAAATGTCTTAACAGTATCAATGGTGATTATTCAGGTGGCACTAATTTACTGAAAAAAGTATTTCTATTACAAAAACTAAAATCTCATCTAGCAAGCACCCTCAAAGTCAGGAAGCTGCAGCCTACCATCCCAACCCTTACCACTGCCTACGATTAACATAAACCATGATCAAAATTACCTTAGCCAGTAAACCTTTACAACAATGAAGTGACAATACTTATTGTACAACTCAAGGTTTAGTTACCATAATTCTCATTAAAGTGTTATTCAGCTTTTCCAATTTCTTAATGTCTTGTAGTTGATCAGTCCTATACTGCCACCACTGAACACAACATACAATAATAATGATATGACAACTATACTGTAATCATGGTCCCAGTATACTGAAAATTACATACCTATGTAATGTATTATCATTCAGGGCCAGTCAAATGTCAAGCAAATTTTCATAGCCAAAATTCACAATCAATACAAAAATTTTAGAGCATTTGTGACCAGCTCTGGGAAACCCGACATATTTGCACTTGGTAATATTTTGAGAAATACCATTTTAAAATATTCAAGTGATTAAAACAACCTGCTGCTTATAGCTGGCCGTTTAACACCAATCTATTAGCTCTAACCTTGTTGATGGCTAATGGCTGGATTTCAGGGCTTTTGAGATGAGGTGGGCATTAATTTTAGGCCAGTGGAGTGAGGGGGTGGCTCAGCGAACCATATAGCACTGTTTAGAGCTGGAAAAGCCACCAAAGGTAGCCAGAGGCACCCATACCACACCACAGGCCATAGGAGGCATCTAACTAGCAATGGGAGCGGTTCCATATCCCATCCACCCAATGGATGCCTTCCATTAGTGCCATTATCACATTTGTGACTTTACAGGGTTGGCAAAATGCCCTGCAGAAAAGCAGACCTCTTCACATTGGCCAATAGAGACAGTGTATGGATAGTCCTTGAGTGTGGCTATAATATTGTGCAATAAAATAAGTATCAATTTTCATGCAAAAGTGGATGGTTTTTACAGAGCCAGTCACATAAGATAGTTTTTGAAAAAATTATGCATGAATATCTGCACTGTTATTACCACATGGTAGCTAGTGAGACTGATGGCAGATTGTGTGAACTGTGAAGCATGAAGATCACCAGATGTGATGGCAGATTTTGTAGTAATCCGTTGATCAAACCAAAAATGATGTCGGGTAAAAATTTTAGCAATTGCAGTCAATGTAAAAGTTTAGACAGTCAACACAATCGCAGCTCAGATGTCACCCTCTTGGGCAATAGTTTCATGAATCAGACCATTCTAGGGATGGTGCTTATAATCGGTAAGCATCACCCGAGGACAAGTGATCTGGTTTACAAGACTAATACAGCAATGATATAAACGCTCTCGTGCACAATAAGTGGATTGCTCTGCACGAATGCAAGTAAAGTGCAACACAATACAAAACGTGATGCGACATACTGTAGTAAAGATATCGCTTACTGTTTTGTCGTCTGTCACTTTCACGACTAACTTTCCCTCACAGTGTCGATATTTCACCACAATTCTTGCCTTAACAACAAGCGTAACGTAGATAGCAAGCAAGAACCTCTCAACTTACTCGCCATGGGTTCTCTTGGAAAAGTCTCTCAGCCGCTCGCGAAAAATCTTCCCAAGAATCCAAATACATCTGGCCAGTTTCCTCTAAATAACAACCGCCCACCCGAAAGCAATCTAGCGTGCATGATTATATTTTACACCATTTGTTTTTTCTATAACATTCATACGCAATACAGTTATTAGTAATGATATAAAATAAAATGCAATGTTTTTATCTATAGTGTATCAAAACCCTAATGCAAAATGACAACTACAGTTAAATGCTATAATATGTTGTGTCCAGTGAGTAATTCCCCTAACTTTCATTGTCCATGTCATCTTGTTCTACTTCTGCAACAGGCTCTGCCTCTTCTTCATGTTTGGGTTCTTCCTCGTCTTGTACTTGTTCAGTTTCTTCAGTCTGATCATTACTGGGGCTTTGTTCATGATCTGCTGACCTATCCACTGGGGAAGATGGTTCACCAGATTGCCCTCGTTCACCATTCACTGGACTACCTGAACGGCTGCGTGACCTTTCTCTTGACCTTTCTCTAGATCTATCCCTTGATCCAGATCTTGACCGATCTCTGGAACGTTCCCTGGATCTTTCCCTTGATTTTGATCTATCTCTTGATGCTGATTTGCTACGAGATCTGCTGCGAGACCGCTTGCCTGAAGATCTTGATCTACTTCGCGATCTGCGAGAACGACTGCGACTGTGAGACCTTGACCTGGAACGACGAGATCGTGACCTACTACGGCTCCTACTACGTCTACTGCGACCACTACAAATCAAACAAGATCACATGATAACTTAAAAACACTGAATACCTTCGATGCCCTGATGATGACGACGTATCCTATAGTTGAATACACAATATACATCCAATCATTTTATCCCCACTATACAAACCTCTATCAAAGAGATTTTGCGTCCATTCAATTCTGTTCCATCTAATTTACGAATTGCCCTCTCCAAGTCCTCACGAGTTCTAAACTCCACCACACTACACACAAGTTGCCACAATTGGAGCATTTACTCTTTGGCAATCTCACCCCTCGCCGATACGTTGTTTATGTGCATCAGCGTAAGTAACTTCTGCTACTGGACGAAGAAAATCCTTCAAGTCCTACGTGCAATTATTGAAAATCCTTCACAAGACAATGATTGGTAAACAGAAAGCAATGGGTACTAAGTTGTACAATAAATATTTCTTTGAGCGAACTACAAATTGAATAATTATGCAACAATATTTCATTCCATGTCTCCTCCTGGGGTCTCAAGTACATCGCTGCATCGCTCCACTCACGGTATGGTCACCATAGCAATCAGACGACATTACAAATATATACTACTAGTACTATTACTACTAATAATTTTACCCTATGTGAATGCATATTGAACTAAATTTTCCAGTTAACTTACGCACAAAGTGACCACCACCAATGCAACTAGTGAGTAGTAGTTATGAAACAATTTCTTTCACAAAGTTTGCAACGAGGCAACACACACACAAAGGCCTAGACACCAGTGGAAAAGGTTGGCCATGCACACATGAAGGAACTGCCGATGCGAGAGGAACCCCACATTATTGGGAGGAGGAGCGAGACTCGGTAACACATTGCCTTATGGATAAAGATTGAAGCAAACTCTCAGTATAATGCAGTTAAACACAAAGCCTGACACACAGTAACCCACTGTGAGACATATCAACTGACAAATGTACAACCACAGTACAGTATACGCACCTGCCAACTGACACGGCTAGACAGGTTCTCAACTGTGACACGATAATCTGTACGTACAGGAGGCCCATATCTCCTGTTGATGTAGACAACTGATTAATAATCATACTAAGATATGTAACATACGATCTGTTTCGGTTGAAGGGTCTGTAACCACCTCCTCCCCCACCATAACCACCGCCCCCACCACCATAACTTCCTCTACCTCTCGGTCCTGGACCTCGTGAATGCTCCACAACAACTCTAATAAATCATAAAAATTGCCACAACACAAACAATATACAATACTTACCTCTCCCCTAACATTTCTCTACCATTCATCTCATAAACTGCATCATCTGCATCACGAGGGTCTTCAAATTCCTGTATGCATAGTAATGTCTAAAGGCATCCCTAAAATTTCTTTGTAGCCTACCACAAAACAGAAACCGTTCTTCAAGTTAACTTCTCTTAGTCTCCCAAAACCTCTAAAAAATCTTTCCACATCCCTCTCACGCGCGGAGTAGGGTAGATGTCCGACATACACACGACAACTCATCGTATCCCACTCACCTGTTAACAAAAGCATGTCACGTGTTCCGCCATTTTAAAATTCAAATCTCAACATATTAAACATACAACAAAGCGGAAGCACTTTATTATTGTTCACAACAGGCTAAAACTTACGGAACAATCACATGCTATGTAACACATACAGATACACACCACAAAGTGCTCACCCAGTAAAGAATCCTACACCAATACGCATGCGCACCACTGCGACGAGCTTTTATTAGAATTCGAGTATACCAGTCGCCTGTGTAGAGTACTGTGACAGCAATAAGCAGGTCGGTTAGAATAAGTAAAGAATTATGTAACCTTATTGATCCCTCTTCCCTGCATCACTCCCTGCTGCTGTCATCACCATAGTATCAGTGTCTATGCCATCACATCGTGACCTTCCCAGTGATATGTCGGATTCCACTAATGTTGAAGAAATAGTACTAGAGAAAGGAACCACTGGTATTCACTTACCTGTGTTAGTATATAGACAATACGAGGATCATTGCAGGTCTGGGTTTTAATATTCGCGGGGGGATAGACAACCATCATGTAGATACGGATGCGGGCATATTCGTAACTACGGTGAGGGTGGACGGAGCGGCTGCCAAGGATGGACGGCTAGCACCCGGGGACAAGATCTTAGAAGTAACGCTTTTGTACATCACTTTGTAATAGTTTATCAATGAATGGGTTCAGATTGATGGATGTGATTTACAACATGTTACACATGCAACTGCTGTTAAAAAATTTCACGAGACACAAAATAAAGTTATACTACGAGTAGAGAGAGGAGCTGAGCAGAGAATATTGGTAATGCAAATGTGAACTGAAATTTTTATTATAGTATTCGTTGTAGAAAAAAGCAGAGGATGAAAGAAAAGCACAGCAAGCCAGTAGTACGACTATCAAACATATTCGATCCAGTCCAAGTAACACGGTAAGTAATTTCTACATGTCATTTATGTACCATCACTGTTCATAGGGTCTGTTGGGTTCAGTGCATTGGCAAGATCTACTGAAATATGGTGGAGGAACACTAGGGGTCGTAGTAATTTGTTATTTGGGCTACCGAAAATATACCACAGGAAAATTCTTCACAGAAAAATACTTTTAGAATATGCACACATTTGCCTGACTGTTATATTAAAATCCTGGGTAAATGTGTTCCATAAAATTCGGGCAGTTTGTATTCTATTGTTTTCGATATTTTGGAGGTATTAAAATATTGATCGCGTCATGATGGAGAATGGTACGTGTAATTATGGTAGATTGTACGGTTATATTAAGCGTGCTATCAACTTGATCACGATCACGCGCTTATAATTGTAACGTGTGATCATATTGTGGGTGTGTCGTATGTTATTTCTATAGCTGGCGATGACGAGTTCTCTTGGTTGTTCTTCTTCAAGAGTGCTGGCATCCCTGATGATGATGCAGTCCAGTAAGAACTCGATAATGGCGCCAAAGAATTTATAAACTTACATATACGCAGATACGTGGAATTGTTTGAAGATAATCGCATCAAGAAGAATATGTTGTTGGAATTGAACAAGGCAATACCAACAGATCATTGTAATGATGTATCATCATCATCTATGTATGTTACAGACAATACTCCAAGACATGGGTATTAACATGGCTGGTGATGTCATAGCCATTCTTAGGCATGCCAAGATAGTTCACGCTCAGGTGAGCAGAGGCCATGGTCATTATATGCTGTAAACAATATCATGTCATTGTAGGAGATGAGGAAGAATTCAATTAGTAAAGCAATTTCCTTAAAAAGTTCAACCAGTTGTCCAAGCTTTGGCAAAACACTACCAAAACGATCAGCAAGTATGCAATTGCACATACGAGGGGTCCGCAACAAAGAAAACTTGCTTACGAGGTTTCAAGGATAGTATGATTTTTGTGCATGAAGATTTCGTTCCTTGCAAAAATTTCTTGTAGATCTTAGTTACTGCTTAGACTTGTTTGTGGGCTGTTGCGGACCCTCAAGTGTACATATTATTACCTCATGCTGAAATGTTATAGTTAATGAAATAAATGAATGGATCAAAGTCCCTGGGAAAACACAGTTGGTTAAAAAGGAGTCGTACGAGACAAAACAGTATTCTGCTGATGGCAGTCGATCTGCTACTAAGGTATCGCTGAGGAGCTCACCTGAGCTCAGTAGTGGTATAGGTTTGGGCCAGTGGGGGCTGAATGTGACAAAGAAGAAACGCACTGCCATGGATACTGGTTCATCCCCTCCCCCAGAGCGGTATGAGAAGACTGGACAAGATTCTATCAGTCGTAAGGTATCCATAATGTTGTATATTGAGCACAATGCAAGAAACATGATACTTGTAGAGAAGCTCTGATGTGTTCACTGATGCTCATCAAACACAGGCAAGCAAACGTCTTCAACCAGTGGATATAATTCAAGAAGCAGAACAATCCCTGCAAAGTATAAAGATACCTTCTATATCACA
Organism: Spongia lamella; assembly: GCA_963930835.1. Taxonomy (NCBI): domain Eukaryota; kingdom Metazoa; phylum Porifera; class Demospongiae; order Dictyoceratida; family Spongiidae; genus Spongia; species Spongia lamella. The sequence continues at coordinate 7,275,280 of OZ005753.1, forward strand.
CCCACATCACACGTATACTTTAATAGGTAATAGTGATCCAATTAATGCCCACCATTCAGTATTCGAGAGGCTAGATCATTCTGGTAATGCTGGCACTACACCATCAGTTCATCTTAAGACCACTGGTACCACTGGTACCACTGGTACCACTGGCATGCCACAACAAGCAAAAGATTTTGAAGATCAACTTCACCATGTGGCGCTCACTGCTGTAATGGAGTGTCTCCACAAACAGAACACATCTGTAAGCAACAAAACCACTTTGGCTGCTCTGTCAACAAGGAGGAGTCAACCAGAGCTAAGGCAAACAGCAGATAAGACTGTTGCTAAGCCAGACACATTTGATAAGCTAACAGAAATTAATACTTCAAGAGAACGCCCAGCATCATCCCAGTCAACTAAGAAGGGAAGTGCTGTATCACCCAGCAGTGTTCCCAGGAAGGTCAAACTGAGGATGGACGCTGTCAATGACACACAGGTCAGAGGAAAATCGAGTAAACTTGACATTATGACAAGACTTGGTAAACAGTCTGTATTCACTCGACTAACCAACTAACAAATTGTACGTAGTGATATAATGATGACATGTTTTGTGAAGATTTTTTATGTGTTGCATTTAATTTACAAATAATATAAATCTGCTATCATGTCAAGAAGACCACAAAAATTATGAAAAATACTATCAAGACAAGAAATATCTTAACCATGAGCCATCTGTTTGAGGTAACACTTTGGAAATATTTGAGCAGTTCTGTATGGGCAGCGTGAACATTCAAATCTACTTCAGTCACATTGGCATCGATTCTGTTTTAGGGTATGAAGTATGCAAGTTGGAAAGATGCATCTTTGTACCTTTCGACTTGTTCCTCTTGATCTTTGACCATTTCAGCTAGCTGTTGAAATATTACACCAAGTTCTACAATGGTTGATTCTATATTCTCCATCGTCTCTGCTCTCTCTTGGATGTAGCGGTCCTGTAGAGGTAGCCATTAGCTAAGCAAGCCCCCTCACATGAGATGATACTAACCTGTTCGTCCAATATCTGCTGCTGCTGTTGTTGCCGACTATGTTGTTGGCTCAGTTGGTTCATGTCAATGGCTACGTCATCTGGCCGTGACTCCAACAGTACGGACCCACCTATAATGTCACATGTATGGCTTCGTGATAGAAATATCTGTGTGACTAGCATGTCGGTAGGATACAGTGAAAATATCATGTAAAAGGTAATACTGTATACTAGGATGAATACTGATACACATAATATATTCTAGAACTTCCACTTGATTTTCTCCAGTTTAAGTATTAGTGTTGCTACAAATATTTGCTGGTTAGAATGCTACTCTTTACCTACTTAGCCAACGTAACATGTCAGCGTCAAAGTTGTAAGTAATTCACTTAAAGATCATTGTATATAATGCTATGCTTTATCCTCTCGTCACCACTGTGCTCACACTATCATCCATGAGGCACATACAGCTCTCCTGCGGGGCACCAGTCCTATTCCCAGGAGGATTTGCCTTGCAGCGTGTGTATGTGTGTGTATGTGATGTGTGTACACGTGTGTATATGTTAACTCACTCAGTCAAACCAGGATACTTGTGCACTGAATGGGTACTCCGAGTCACATACACCCACCCACCCACCCACGCATGCACACACACACACACACACACACACACACACACACACACACACACACACACTTACCATCTCTACCACTGAGTGCAGCAGTTGGCATTGCTGAGAGAAATGGAGAAGCTGAGGAGAATTGTTCTCTCCGTTGTTTCTGCTGCTTCAAACTCTACACAATGCAACTTCACAATACAACAGCCCCATTGATAGTTTATCAACTAACCTCTGTTCTCACTTCCAAGATAGACTTAAAGTCTTGAGAAATTGATGCTAACTTTGACTGCAGTGACACAACTACACCAGAAGAGTGTGTGTGGACATGATGACTTTCTCTACCACTACGTGACTTCACTTGCTAACAGATGAACACAGTACCAATGTTGTTTACACGTGCCATATTCTCTACCTGTCGCAATGCTGCTATCTCTGAGTTAAGATTAGCCAAGTCCTACGTATATTATTAACAACTGCTGACTGCAGTGTCATGCTGAGATAATAACTAACTCACTTGTTTAATCACTACTGTTAACTCCTGTATTTGACTGGAAGGATCACCAAATATGTTTCTCCCTCTAGCCACTGTAACCATAGTAACATATACTTACAATAAATCATGATGTACTCACATTCAGTAAGCTGCTCGAGTTTAGCACACGTTTGACCAATATTATAGCCTATGGCTCTATACAATGATGATAACGTAAAGGTTAAAATTTATTGTACCTGGCAGTGTGCATGATGTCCGAAGGGCTGGCACGGACACGAGGAGCATTTCTGAATTGTTGAACTGCCTGAATGTAAAATTACATCATAAACTCTATGAACCAGTGAAGGACAATAATAAATATTTTATGCTACAATTAATGTCCACTAAAATATCACAATTATTATAAATATCATGGCATCCATTAAGTTGGCAGTGACAGTACTGTAAACACTGAAATATAAGAATATGATATATTATTTTCACTGATGTTGAAGAATTTTAATGCTTTTGTGCAACAAAGTTCACAATTTGACTTTATGCATATGGTAATGATGTATCATGATAACAATGTTCTGGTATGGTTGAAGACTTTCCTCGACATTGGTGATCATGGCACACTTAGTATTGTGAATTCACGATAACATCGTAATATAAGCATGTGAGACTACCGTAAAACCGGAAACTTTGGCAAAGGGAAACTTTGACGAATCCTCACTGCAAAAGCTTTGACGAAATAAACTTTGAAGAATTGCTTGACATCTTCATAGAAAAGGTAGTTATTTGGGTATATTGATTCGTTAAAGTTTGTGGCGAATTCACTCAGATTCGTCAAAGTTTCCACTTGCCAAAGTTTCTGGTTTTACGGTATTGGGTTATATATATCTTAAATTACAAGGCTCCCTTGGGCCATACTCTTATACTCTATTAGTTTCATGAATCAATAGGGAACAGAAGCATGGAGCACCAGGAGCACATGCCCTGACAAAAATTCTATGCAGGTTGCCTCACAGATGTGTGTGGGATCAGCTACCGTACAACAGGAAACTTTTACGAAGGGAAAAGTTGACGAATTTGACGAATCAGAGTGGATTCGCCAAAGTTTAACCAATCAATATAGCCAAATAAGCACCTTTATAATGTTAAGCAATAGAGAGATGTCAAGCAATTCATCAAAGTTTATTTCATCAAAACTGTTGAAGTGAGGATTCATCAAATTTTCTTTTCGTAAAAGTTTCCTGTTGTATGGTATCCCTGGGGTGTGACAAAGTCATTATTCATACCTGTAGGGACTGAATCACAGATTGGAATTCTGTCATTCGGTCCCGGCAGCTCATGGTGTCAATGGTAACCACGTCAATACCAGGAGTAAAATGAGTCTCTACTGTTGTTGAAGGTGAATAAAATTGAGCCGGAGGTCTTCTACGCAAAGCTGCAACACTCGCCAGCTTGAGATAAATATTCTTATCCTACAATATTATGACAACACAGGAGGTACACATAATCTATGGTAACAGTAGAGTCCCTATCCTAATTAATGCACATCGTAATTGTAATATTTAATCAGGGAGTCCACTCAGTAAATAGCACTGATTTTCAGTGGAACCCTGAGCACAACATACAAAATATTTTAACTCACAGGTGATTAGGGTTAGCATTATCATAATATAGTATACTATCTATGGCGTTATGTTACTCATCAGGAAATGACTAGGGATTTATTTACCGCCTACTGTACAATTTTAAAAACAACACCGTTCACTCTCTTTGGCATATTATCATTACTACCATTAATTTCTTACATACATACATACATACCAAATTTATTCCACTGTCCTTTACTGCGCACGTTCGACGTGCTTCTCGAATGACATTGACGCGCAATAATAAATATAAAATTAATAATAAAATTAATAAAGCGCGCAATATAATTAAAATAGCTAATCTACACGCCTGTTAAATAATTATTTTTACGGCCTAGTCTTGCGATTAGAAATTATAAGCGCCCCTACCTTTAGCCATAAGTGAGGACACAAGGACAACAATGTCTCTGACAAGAGTATTACGCGCTGCCGTGGAAACCGTGTGGAAGCTTAAGTGTGCACCATTTGCTATTAATGTATCGACCATTAACCATCGTCTCAGCCGTACGTGGTCATCGACGAAGATAATAGATGAAACTTTTTTCCTTGATGATTATTTCAAATCCCGAAAGCTGGCAGAAGAAATGTTGGGCGAAGCTTTGGTCAGTCCTACTCGATTTCAATCTATCGATTCAAGGGAAGATCGCACGGACATATTTTACTATTATTCAGCAGGAAAATTCATGTCAAAATACCGTGGAGCTTTCTTGTTGAAAAATCCCAACGATCTGTGTGTTTACTATCAGCTATTCACTCACGTGCGCCCCAAGGTAGTGTTTGAGATGGGAACATGCAGCGGAGCATCAGCTATGTGGTATGATGATACAGCAAAGTCACTGGACTTGGATTGTCATATATACTCAGTCGATATTGAACCGGAATTGTTGGATGAAGACTTCAAGCAGAGAAAGCCAGACACAATTGACTTCGTCATAGGAGATACAACCAAAATTGAAGATATTTTCCCACCATCAATGCTAGAGCCACTTCCCCACCCTTGGCTGATAGTGGAAGATTCCCATGACAACACAGAAGCTGTTGTTAAATACTTTCATCAGTTTATGAAGGTAGGAGACTACTTGGTCATTGAGGATACTAGTCCTTATATAGGCCTTGGAGACAGCTCCGACAGTGCCACTACAAAATGGGGTGAAGAAAAATTGATTATGCTTAAGAATTTTTTGAGGACTCCAGTTGGCCAAAATTTCAAGGTGGATTCCTTCCTTACAGATTTGTATGGTTACAACTGTACTTTAAATTGGCATGGCTTCCTGAAAAAATGCTCTTAATTAATTGAAGAATATTAGATGACTATTTTTGTATGAATATCTTCAGATATCAGTTTATTATGTAAATTATAAATATACTAAAGTTTTTGAGGGGTTTGTGGATTTCACAGATTTTTGGAAAATTTTAACCTTGAAATTTTCGTCCTCCATTACAATTCTTCAGTTATCCACGAAAATTTTATTCAGAAAATGCCAAAATTCATAAATCCACGAAAATATTCCCCCTTGAAAATTTAGGCTATACAGTAGGCGGTGGGGCATGACCTCTCTATTTTAAGACTCTTCAATTTTTGCAATAGAAAATCACTTGAGTTTAGCTAAGTGACCCCCCTAACTTTCAGTAGCTTCTTCTGTCCCTGTATAGTAAACCTGAGATCGTCACATAGTGATGTCAAAAATCAAACACTTGGGCTAGACACCACAATACACATCACAACACTACACTATACACAAGACATGGAGCTTCAGTTTTGCTGTCACTATAATCTCTCACATTATACTATAGACATTGATACTACAATACATGCACACATGCATATTATCTCTGCTACCATATTTAGGTAATGGTTCCCCCAGCTGTTCTCATAAAGGTTATCATAATACATTAACTAGCTAATGACTTAATGTTCTGTTCTAAGTAATTGCCTATAATCACATAATGACCCTATGGTAGCTAATGTGGTTAAACTGATCAACTCAGTTGATCAGTTTATTCACACTAGCCATGCACCAATGTAGTTGTAATCATACTTGCCTACATCAGGTATATTCAACAAGTTGTTTGGCCCAGAAGCCGGCTAACAACAAACAACAGGTACTCAATAACACTGAGTACCCATACTGGCCAGGGCCCTATTGATAACCAGCTAAAACAAATAAACAAATTAATGGACTTAAAAATTTATCGACTCCCAACTTACTAAAATACAAATAGGCAATAATAATAATCAATAAGATAAACTGTCACCTGTTATTGAACCAAATGCAACCCACCATAGATATTATAGTGTTGTGAAAACCATGCAGCCCCTATTTTTCTTACTATAAGAAAAAGGGGCTGGTTCACGAGACTCAGATAAATGCTGAGACATTAACTCTACGCCATGCAAACCTCAAAGCTGAGTAGCTATAAGCTCCACCCACACCTGGTGCATGCATGTAGGGACATCAGAGTAGGTACCACAAGTAAGACAAGAGTCTTACCGCTTTCTTAAAGGCTAAAATTTGTTTATGAAATTTTTCCAAGTTGTCAAAGATTTCCCCCACCTATAAAGATCACAACACACTCTAATGGAACAGTCAAGATTAAAATGGCTGAGACATTATATTATACTCCACTAAGTGAATTGCTATGCCATACTTGTTGTTCCATATACATATGGTTATTAATATAATTATAGCTAGCTGGTCACTGATGTGCAATAACCAATGCATTTAACTAACAGCTTAGTGATGCCCAATCAGCCTGGCCATGCATGCATGCAGTATACCAAACTGAATCAGAACAAATCCTATACCATGATCCCTCAATGAATTGCTCATGTGGAGGGGTAGGAATTACTATGCAGTGATAAATGACATTAACGCATGCAGGGGCGGCCATGCAAGGGGGCAGTGCCCCCTTTAAATTTTTTATAGCCGGTTATGCCTTATAACAGCATGAGAACCTCATCCAATTATGTTAATCTTTAATAGCTAGTTGACGTTCAGAATTTATGTTTACATCATGATCATTGGTAATCTTTGTTATGTTGTGATCGTTCTAGCGGTATAGCTATACCCATGCAAGGCAAAGCATTTTAATACTCCACCATACTATAGCTATCAAAAATAGCTACATAGTATTTTTGTAAATTTGTGCTGTTGGTCTCCGTGGCATGGAGTTTTTGGTTCTATGATTTTGACACCGTCCATTCTTCATAGAGGGATGAGACAGTACAGGGTCCCCTTAGGAAGCTGCTTGCCCCTAGGATGGCCTTGTCACATTTAGCTAAGTATCAAAAGTTTGCCTCAAAGAGTTGCATGTGGTTGCACCCAAGCATTATGCTTGTGCCATGCCATATCGGTGAAGTTTGAAATACTAAGTGAGATTAAGCCCCAGAAGCAATCCTTTTTTTATTATGTACTCTTGTCTCTTGATACTATTGTGTCTCAAGAAAATCAGTGTCGGTAGAGTTTCTCTGCTTATTGCACTCTTCACAACAGGTAAGTTATTCGTGTATGCATGTGGTCAGTGGTGCCGGGTGGGTTTAATAAAATGGATGTAGCTATATATAGCCCCACCCTGCGTTTCAGGAAAGCGAGCCTCACCATATGGGATCAACAGTGAAATCTGTCTTCTTGCTTGTTTGCTTGATACACCAAAATCCCTTTTTTTAATTAGAAGGGAAGACTTTATATGGCTGCATGAAAGCTGTTTAACATTACATAAAACACATGGAGTGCTAACCATAGCACCAAGAGTTAATATTAATATTATTACAATATTATTTCAATCCGCTGTAATTACTTTACTGTTATTTTCATGAAATACATACCAGTACAAATGTTTAAGACCATCATGTAGATAGGTGCACTGTTGCTTTTACACTGAACTGTACATGTTTTGTTCCCTGTGTCAGCTTATAATTATTACAATGTCAAATTGCACGTGAAGGTCATCAATGGTAGCTAAGTGTATACATGCATCTATCAAAGCACCAGGCTCGCCCCTCAATGCCGTGCATTTCCCCTAGTATGGTATACATCAGAATTGACACAGGTCATGCATGCACTACAATATCTGCATGATCAGCATGTAGCTAGCTAGCTATTGTTTTGCAGTTTTGCATCAATTTTGCACTTTTAAAGAGAAAACATCCTACAGCTTCTGGGGGGCTGTGCCCCCACACCCCCTGCTTCAGAGATCCACTAGAGTGTTTAGTTTCCCTCCTCTACCCCTGTTGATGCATAATAATATTATTAAAGTATGTGTCTATCAAATAAACATGTGAATAAAATTGTTATTATTGTGTTTCTGATTTTGATGGCATTCTGATATACTTCCTACAAGTGTTGCATTTGGTTCCATTAACAGTTAACAGTTTAACAACTTCAGCCTCTAGTGTAAACAGATGTTCATCATAATATATGGGTGCTATCTGCTTCATTGATCTGGCCAGTTCCATTAGGTACTCTACATTACAACCACTGGGTCCAGCAGAGCTCACTATCTGTCTAGCAATGGATGAGGCTGGAGCTGGTCCAAGATACTCTGGATTGTTCTCAGTAGCAATGTACAGTAATACTTCAAATGGAGACATGTGATCATCCGACGGGTAGAATAGAGTTTGTTTGGTGGTATATCCTTGTCTCTCTCTATGGTTTAAGGACATCACCACTTCTGGTATCACTTTATATGCCACACCATAAGTTGGCTCCTATAATGACAAATGTTATGCAACCGACTCATGTGCAATAAATGAACATTCTTACCTTGTCCACCTCAACCAGTGTGGCAACTCGACCAGGCTATACAAGATCAGTATTACATATTAAATGATTGATATTTACCATAGCTATATAGCCCTACTGTCTAAACAAAATTAACCAATAATTCACATGAGTCAAGTGCTGATTTTGTGGTTGTTCTTCACCATCCAAACAGTTATATATATCCTCAACAATTTATCCAGGCTAATCAAAAGAGCCATTGAATGGCTTATGTGAATCTCAGTATGCACATATGCACTACAGGACATGTGGTTACTCATTGTTGTGCATGGTCAGTTAATGATACTGTATACCTCCTTCACATTACAGCAAATTGGTTAGTTAACTTCAAAGATTTTTGTGAAGCACAACAGGATGACATCGGTCAAGAGTAAGTCACATCATCACTGAGGAACACAGCAGGGGCGTAGAGAGGGGGGTTACAGGGGTTTCGGGAAACTCCCTAGACATTTGTCAATAACAATTTTTGCTATAAGACTGCCGGCATAGCTACACTAATGCAAGAGTATGGAACTGGGATTGTTGGTAATGCCCCACACGTTCACTTTAAGTAGTGTACACTCAAATGCCAAGCCCACTAAAATTAGATCGATACTCTCTAATATAACAGACAAACACTCTATTAAAGCATTCACTTTGGATGTGCACAATTCATCAGCATGGCCCCTGCTTTTTACTTTCACTTTTTACCAATGGTGGAAATCCCTCCTAAAAATGTCTTTTGACTCCAGTATGTTATAATACCCGCATGACACGTCCACTTCTAAAACTGAAGTGCTCCGTCGTCGACTTGCACTTCGCTACTAAGGCCACGCCCATCAATGGCATCCCGTTGAGTGGATAAAAGGGTGCTAACATGTAAACATTCTGATTGCATCATAAGCTGCCTTTATTATACAGTAATATTATCAGAATACTGGTCACTATCATTATGGCGCTTACTGCTCCAGGCACTCCTCTGTGGTCAGTACTGCCTTGCCAGAAGCGTCTAGCGTAACCTTCAATGCGACCGACAACGAGTCGTTGATAAGGAAAGGTAATTCTCCATACAAGAGATCCGTAGCCAAATATCCACACATACTGCAGTGGAGTTTCTTCATATTCTCCATAATGAAGAAGGGCGTCATCGTGTTTTCTCGGCTCGCTTAGCGCCATCATAGATAATATACTCCCGAGGGGTACGACAGGATTCCGAATCTCGTCGATGGTTGCCAAGATTCTAGAATCTGGAATCTTAACTTTCATTAATATTCTTGTAAAACTTTGTATTTATCCGTATATTGTTAATCACTCCCCTTATGGATATGAAACTGCGGCGCGCGCCCATACATTTCCGTTGAAGGTCCTGGTAACATGCAGGTTTCGCGCCTCCATGAAGATAGTTGTCGATAAGCTACCCAGCGTGTAATATCTCTTCTCTTTTTGTACGTTTCCGCCTTCAACGTTTTGTAAAATTAATTGTTTTACCCCGAAATTTCGTTTTTTCGCGTGAGTAGACATGTTCTTCAGTTCCGTAGTGAAATAAGGTTTGTGCACATATACAGCTCTACCAATAGCTCATACGGGGTATGTTGTGGTTCTTATACGTGGCCTTAAAGTGTAGAATGCATTGAGCAAGCAATTGAGTCCTTATCGGTAGAGAAACTTAAGTTTTTCATGTTTAAATATAAATTGACCCTGGTGTCGTTTGGACACATATTCTCGAAGAGAGTACAGGCTACGCTGTTCAAAATAACAGGGATTACTATTTACACTATACTGTGTGCAATGCTATATATCATAAAACACAATATCCTTCGAAGGGAATGGCACAACGCTCGAAATGAGGGACAACATTGCATGCCGTTAGCATCATTTGTTTCCTTAATTGTTTGTTCAAAAAACCTCGCATAGTAGTTCACAAGTTCACTGTTTCTTGAAATATTTCTTGCAGTAAAGTAACTAAAGTTCTTTCGAGTCTTTGTAGGGATTCTCGAATGATTAACTGCCATTTTGTCTGGCCGGCTGTACACATGCCGGAAAGGGGGCGCGAAACCAGGTGGCGCTTAGCAGTTTCATATCCATAAGGGAAGTATATTATCTATGATATTATCTCTGGGCGCCATGCTATATGCACTTAATCTAGTTGTTCGCACAGCGCTTAATAATTAGAATAGTAAAGCCTTAAGGTATAAAGGGACTCGTCATTACTAGGAGACGCAGTGTTTGTTGATATCATCTTATGGAGGTGTTAGATTTACTCTCATTGCGCACAATAGTCAGACCGATAAATACCGGCCTTTTTAAAATACCAAGAAGCAAGTTAAAACTTAGACTATATAAACCCTGGTGATATTGAATGGAGAAAGAAGGCGATATCGACGGCCACCTGATCCGACAAGTTTGGGTATTCGGATACGGATCACTTTTGTGGAAAACAAACTTTCCTTATCAACATCAAGTCACTGGATGTATCAAAGGTTATGCTAGAAGATTTTGGCAAGGTAGTATGTATCATCGAGGAATGCCTGGAGCTGTAAGTGAACTGTTTAGTATCAGTAAACTGTAAATGTTGATTGTTTGTCAGTCATAGTTGTCATTACAATATTTTCTTATGCTGTAGCCTGGCCGAGTCGCAACATTAGTTGAGAATCAACACGTATGTTTAATATCTATGATATACAGTACAGTTATTGCTATAAACAAGTTGCTAAATGTTATCTGTTTTGCTCACAGGAGTGTACACATGGTTTGGCATTCCAAGTAAGGAACACAGATGTACCAGAAGTTATGGCTTACTTGAACAAGAGAGAAAGAGATTCCGGAGGATATACCACTAAACAAACTCTATTCTACCCGTCGGATGATCACAACATGTCTCCATTTGAAGTATTACTGTACATTGCTACTGAGAACAATCCAGAGTATCTTGGACCAGCTCCAGCCTCATCCATTGCTAGACAGATAGTGAGCTCTGCTGGACCCAGTGGTTGTAATGTAGAGTACCTAATGGAACTGGCCAGATCAATGAAGCAGATAGCACCCATATATTATGATGAACATCTGTTTACACTAGAGGCTGAAGTTGTTAAACTGTTAACTGTTAATGGAACCAAATGCAACACTTGTAGAAAGTACTGTACATCAAACTCACTTTGATACTTCAAAGTTTTTTATACTTTAACTAAATACTTAATTGTCACAATCAATTTGATATCCTAACCATATACATACATGATATATGTGTATCAATGGTAACACTGACAACACTGTCACAACTACAATAAATTACATCATACTAATTGGTAAGTTAGTAACAGAGTAACACTGTATTGCATCATATCAACACTGTATTGCATCATATCTTGACTATGTTGATACTGAAGAAGGAAAGAGACCTATTAATGTGTAGAAACAAAATCCATTACTGTTGGTGTAGTATCATAACATTGTTCTGTTTGACTGACCATGCAGCCCTACCTTGAACTGCCATCATATATTCCTGGAATGGAATCTACATATTACCACAACAAAGAGGTAGCCATGCCATTGTGGTTAGTGATGAACCTTATCAGGTGTCAGTGTGGCTTATAGTGATGGATACCATTAGTTTCTTACAGCTACTACCAAGAGAACTGAATACACATGTATGCACTAGTATCGTGAACCAGACACTTTCCTTAGGATGGTGTTCGATAAGCGCCACCCCAGGGATGGTATCTGGTTCACAGGATTTATGACACACACACACACAACACACTTGTACAGATGTAGCTATCTATGATGCAACCAGAGATGGGGTCGTTACTTTTACAAAGTAACTAGTTACTAGTTACTCGTTACATTCATCCAATGTAACTAGTTATAGTTACAGTTACTTTCTGTACAAGTAACTAGTTATTTCGTTACTAGTTACAATGTTCTTTGAAATTACATCGCCGCGTGACTGGTCACGAGATAACATGCATGTACGTGCATTAATAAGAGTAATTGCCATTAATTGAACGTGATACAAACACGTGCACAGGGTTTCTAACTCCTTACGCACGTAAGTTGGTGACTATATTTTTTAATTTTCGTTACTACTTAGCTGGTTACTTTGTGCGTCATTGAATACCAGGCCTGTGTCTTACTCCTATGGGCCTGCGCATTATCTATGTTGTAACGCAGGCCGGTAACTAGCTACGGGGAACATAACTATTGTAATGCGTTAAGTAACGAGTAACTATTGTAGCGAAAGTGATCGCGAGTAACTGGCTATTGTTACGCGTAAAGTACGCCGGAGTAACGATTGTAACGAATTAAGTAACGCGTTACTTTTGTGACGCGCTATTTGTTGGGCAATTGTAACTAGTTACATCATAGATAATATACTTCCCTTATGGATATGAAACTGCTAAGCGCCACCGGAACTAACCTGGTTTCGCGCCCCCTTTCCGGCATGTGTACAGCCAGCCAGACAAAATGGCAGTTAATTATTCGAGAATCCCTACAAAGACTCGAAAGAACTTTAGTTACTTTACTGCAAGAAATATTTCAAGAAACAGTGAACTTGTGAACTACTATGCGAGGTTTTTTGAACAAATAAGGAAACAAATGATGCTAACGGCATGCAATGTTGTCCCTCATTTCGAGCGTTGTGCCATTCTCTTCGAAGGATATTGTGTTTTATGATATATAGCATTGCACGCAGTATAGTGTAAATAGTAATCCCTGTTATTTTGAACAGCATAGCCTGTACGCTCTTCGAGAATATGTGCCCAAACGACACCAGGGTCAATTTACATTTAAACATGAAAAACTTAAGTTTCTCTACCGACAAGGACTCAATTGCTTGCTCAATGCATTCTACACTTTAAGGCCACGTATAAGAACCACAACATGCCCTATATAAACTATTGGTAGAGCTGTATATGTGCCCAAACCTTATTTCTCTACGAGACTGAATAAGTACGGCTCCTCACGGGAAAAAGCGGTATTTCAGGTAAAACAATTCATTTTACAAAAAGTTGAAGGCGGAAACGAAGTTAAAGGGAAGGAATATCACGATCTCGTAGCTTATTGACAATTATCTTCATGGAGGCGCGAAACCTGCATGTTGCCAAGACCTTCAACGGAAAATGTATGAGCGCGCGCCGCAGTTTCATATCCATAAGGGGAGTATATTATCTATGGTTACATATAGAGTTGTTTCATCGCGTGAGCAAAATTACGTAAACAATTTCTATTCCCACGCATCCGCCATCTTGGTGTACATGCATAATGGTGTTGTGTGCGGTTGTTGGATGTTCTAACCGCTCTGACAAAGGAGCCAAGAAAACCAATAAAGAGGGTAAAAAAATATCGTTTTGTAGAATTCCAGCTGTTATAAGGCACACGGATAAACGCGACTTGGAGCTGTCAACAAAGCGAAGAGATGGACATCTTGCTGCCATTTCAAGAGACGATTTGACTGTAGATATGCTGGAAAAGTCAGATTACAGGGTATGTTTCGAGCACTTTGTCGATGGCGAGCCTGCAAAGTTTTATGAATTTACCAAATCGAACTGGCTCCCTACCCTTAATCTTGGGCATACAAAACAGAGAAACAATACAGGTTATGCAAGGTATGATAGAGCTAAACGAAGAAATGATGAGCAAAGAATGAGAGAGGAAGAAGACCATCTTCTCACACAACAAATAGAAGTAGTTGGTATGGCAGAGCTTGGTGTAATAACAAATGAAATTATGCAGGAAATTATTATAGAGGCAGCTGAGGAAGAAGCTATCACTGAATCATCGTTGGTAAAAATTGCAGAATGTTTAATTTTTGATAGTGTTGAAGTTTGTTTGAGTGATATTATAAAAGAAGAGATGGAATTGGAAATCACAAGGCGATCAGAAGGAAATTGTAAGTGTGCCAGTGAAATAGAGGCTTTAAATGAAGAGTTAACAACTTGCCAGAGGACTATTGAGCACTTATCAATGAAGCTTAAAGAGCAGCTACCCCCATTTTGTGAGGAGTCTTTAAGAGATGATAGCAATGTTCTTTTTCATACCGGCTTGCCAAATGTAAAGGTGTTAAAAGCAATTTTTGATCATGTATTGAAGACACTACCAAACGAAGGTGTTGGTAAACTAACCCACTTCCAGGAATTTATGTGCACTATTCTAAAACTCAGACTGAACATTCCATTGCAAGGTTTGGCATATCAGTTTGGTGTATCTAAAGCAACTGTGTCAAGGATATTTTTAAAATGGTTAACTCAAATGGATATAAGACTCCAGGATCTTATTGTCTGGCCAGACTGGGAAAGTCTGAGAAAGACTATGCCCATGTGCTTTCAACAATCTTTTGGGAAAAAGGTGGCAATTATTATTGACTGCTTCGAGGTATTTTTGGAGCGTCCTTCAAACTTGCAAGCAAGAGCCTATACCTGGTCAAACTACAAGCATAAGAATACTGCCAAGGTGCTAATAGGGATTGTGCCTCAAGGAACAGTAGGTTTTGTTTCAGATGCATGGGGAGGCCGTGCCAGTGATAAGCTCATCACTGAAAATTGTGGAATTTTAAAGAAATTGCTCCCAGGAGATGTCATCCTTGCTGATCGTGGATTTGATATTGCAGAGTCTGTGGGAACCATGCAGGCAAGGCTACATATACCAGCCTTTACAAAAGGCAAGAGCCAGCTTTCTGCTTTAGAAGTAGAAGAAACTAGATCTATTGCCAATGTCAGGATTCACGTTGAAAGGGTTATTGGACTTGTAAGACAAAAGTATACAATACTTCAGAGTACTTTACCTATTCATTTTGTGATGAAAAGAGCTGGTGAAGACATTCCAGTGATTGACAGAATCATTCGTGTATGTTGTGCTCTTACAAATGTTTGTGATTCGGTAGTATCATTTGATTAAATGAAGTTGTTATTATATGTACATGATTATTTTAAATACGATTACATACATGATCATTATAACTAATTATTGAAATTAAAATTATACACTACTAGCCATACTACTTACGTACTACAAAAACAGTATAACAGTGCAGGTACTACTTTTTTCCTTTTCCTCTTAAGAATTTGGATAGTTTTCTGCAGTCTGGACAATACCACTTGGTTTTTCCCTTAGGAAGGGTGTGTAAACGAAGACATTTGGTGTGGAACCACTCTATGGGGCAGTCAGGGTTGTCACAGGCTATCATGGTACCTTCTTCTGGGCCTCGACAGTAACAGTATGAAGGCTGATCAACATAGTATGTGTCAACACTTTCAGGTGTATCGTCATGATCCAATGAGCTGCCAGTAGCAGTCCAGTCTTCACTCAAATCTGCATTGCTGGTTTCAGCAGTGAAACTTGGCCTAGTATACCAGTTTCCCATTATCTCCGGTAGTAGACATGTCTTGAAAAACTGGCTTGATTTTGTGGTACACTCAATCCAAAGATTAGGGTCTTTGTAAATACGTTCAATGTGCATGCCTGTCTCTAGGTAATGACTTTCGTCTTCATCCATTGAAAATGTGCACACACAAAAATCTCCATATTCTACATCACACACAAAAAGCTGGGATTGAACCTGGTAGTAGTATGTGTGTGTATGGTCCAGCTGCAGCTCTCCATCAACCATTTTGAGGCAAAATCTACTATCCTTAATAGCCACAGCCTGAACATCTGTGCCTTGATGGCAGTAAGGACATTTAATTTCCAACACACCTTTTCCACAACAAGTACAGTTAATAATGCCATCTGGTGATGCTCCTATGAAGGGCCACTGGGGATTTATAACCAACCCACTCTCTGCAACCGACAAATCATGATGTTTCAACTTGTTAACAGCAAGATACATCTCTTGCCCCTGCTTCTCATGCTTACATCCCCACTTTGTTGCAGCAGTTGTGAAACTAAAAGCTTCTGGATAACAAATTGATTTTATTAGGGATTGAGCTGGATTTCCAGGATCTGTACGACACACTGCCTTCATTCGTGATGCTGTAATTCTTCCAGCCCTATATTTAAACCATAACTTGGAATGGTTCTGTGATCTTGTTGCTTGTTCAACTTTTTCTGCCATTTCCTTGGAGATATCCACTGAAACAGACTCACATTTAGCTAACAATTCAAGATAGTTCAACTGTAAGTAGCTTGGCTCCTTCAGTGAACTCAAAGGTTGTGGAAAGCCAGCACACAAGGATTTTGGCACATATGAATCAGAAAATTTTGAGACCAATGATAAAATACCTGGTTTTGTACCCCCACAACTTAAATTTTCAAACAATAGTGCTAACTCTGACTCTGTAGGTGTTTTACCTCTTTCAGGCACCTTAGGATTATCTCTTTGTTGTTGATCATTACCATCAATGATATCATCTAATTTCCTCTTTTTTCCTCTAGCTGAGGTGAAATCTATATCCTTAATCGGAAGGTATTCTACAGCTTTTAGATATGATGGAATTATCCACTGGCATTCTTCTTGTGTGCACGTCTTCGTGCCCTGTATTCTGGCTAATGCTTCCAAATAAAAAAGTACAGCTGCAATGTGACTGCAGGCTTCTCCCAGCCCAGCCATACAATCACAATGAGCACAGCAAACCTCTCCAGTGACCTTAAGAACGATCCAGCAACTCAGTGGTTTTTCATTTAATCTCTGTGAGTGACGAACCTATTCACAAATAATTTATGAAATATATATGATACTTTACATACAGTTAATTAAATACACATTTAATAATGTGATATGTAAAACAATGCTAATAAAAACAGAAGCTGAACATCTTACTCGACCAGTGGTGAGATATTTTCCTAATATCTTTATTGTAGAAACGTCTTTAATCCATCCACAAACAAATTGGTTATATGCTTCTAGCCCCTTACGAGCTTTAAATTGTTCGGAAGTGATAAAACTAGTCTGAAGCACGAGGTAAGAAACCAAGTCACACGCGTCAACAGGAACCACTCCATTAAAAGTTTCTCCACCAACTACCTTTCCGAATGGATCATTGCCGTTAATTAACGAAATTTTTTCCTTATAGCGTGCCTTGGCTTCTTCGTTAAGTCCTTCGAAGTACGAAGACAGCTGAGGAGTTGACTGCATCACTCTTCACCGTAACTTGTACACCAAGATGGTGGATGCGTGGGAGTAGAAATTATTTACGTAATTTTGCTCACGCGATGAAACAACTCTATTACTAGTTACAAGGCATGTAACGCGTTATATTACTTCGTTCGAGACTTCGTTACTTGAAAAGTAATATATTACGTAACGCGTTACAATTGTAACGCGTTACCCCCAACTCTGGATGCAACGTAGCCTTGTACAAATGCATGATGGTTTATTTCACCCCTGCAGGATCAGGGCTGTCAACTATACGGGACCTGTGGCAAAAGAAGAATCTGGGACTCGTGTATCCAGCTGGGGCCCAGGGCAAAGGTCTTTGCCCCCCTCTCTTGGCTCCTCTGGCCAGCAGAATGAATATAGGTCTTCATGCCGAGGCTCAGCTAATGGTTACCGGGTAGCTCAGCTAATGCAGTTGCCGGGCCGATAGCCTGCGAGTAAAGCGGTTCCACTCTAACCACTAGACTACTGCTGCCTTCACCTAATCTTACACTAGTCTAATGACTCTATACAGGGCAGGCAGGCCTAGCAACTAACTCTCACAGATAATGAGATTTTCTGTGATTCTCAGTTTTTTCACACATGGCTATCTCCAGGTTTCCTTTGATTTTACGGAAATGAGGGTATGCATGCTAAGATGCAATTTTCATACTCATGAACCAGTGAACGAATAAACACGTATAATTATAACTCTCGACAGTGTCAGTATAACTCCGTGCCCAAAGCTCCGGTAACTATTAATGGTAGCGCTGATTATTATGATGATTCCGCCAACTTGTGTACAATGCGGGAAGCGTGTTGAAAATGGTAAAGAGTTATATAGAGAATTTTCTGGTGGTTCACTCCAACTATCTCGTTGTGTAAGTGCATGGCGTATTTTAACTTTAAATAATATTAGGCGCGCTTATATAAACCACTTCAGGAGTTTTGTCATGAAATCTTAGACAAGTATGTGGAGATGGACACGGTCACTATATTAGTGGATGTATTACTGCTTCGTCTGGAATCATACCGACATCTTGTGTATAATGTCTATTTATCAATTCCGGTAAGTTATCAGTTATGAAGAGTACAATTGGAGTGTATCTGTGTGACAGTAGATACTACTGCGACTGACTGTCTTCTTGTTGATATGTGAAGCTTATATCCTATATATGTGCTATATCAAAATTTACATCATTTATGCAGCTTTTCAAAGGGAATCTTATGCAGCTTGTAGATTTCTAATATCTTAAACAGTAAAGGAGATACTGTAATATGAATAGGTGTATTTTGTGTACATAAGCCTGGTTTTCTCATGCCGGGTCACATGTTGTTCAAAATCCTTAACCACTGACATACATTTAAAATATGTATCATGTGAGGTTCACCTTGATGATTTAGAAGCATCTCAACTAATGTTCTATTTCATGTTAATGATTTCATTAATTGGTGAGTGAAATAACAGGAACATAATTATAATGGTTGCTTTTATCATTCAGAGTTGATTGTTCGAGTTGCCATGCTCAGCTTTATGGTCTCCTACATGCAGAAAGCCTCATTGTGAGTTACACTATGATGTTATTCTGTGCTGCTCCACACAACTGTGTTTGTACAGTGTATCTGCTGTTGTCAGCACTTACAAAGCTGTTGTCATATCCAGCTTCTGTAAATTCCTTGCCATTCCGGTATACATTTGGGCTGGAGACTGGGGTAGTTTGCTACCAGAAGTTTTACAAGTTGCCACACGCTTTCAAGTGTTTAAAGGTAATAGTATAATATTAAAGGAAGCCTCCTTGTCTGTGTGCATGTGGTGTGTTTCATCACGAGTTCCCCCTCCTTTCAGAATGTAGTGTCTGAAATTTCTTGTTGTATCAACTTAAGGGTTCACTGTACATGAGTAGGTAGTACTAGGATACTAGGTACATGACTTTGTCTTGTGTGGCTGGACCACTTTTTTTCTTTTACATTCAAATGGTGAAAGAGGAATTCCCAGATCATGGCCAGATTTTAAAATCCACCAGTGATGTGTAGATGGATTGCTAAAATCTATATATGGTTTAAGATGCTTACTGAACAAGTCCTTTTTGATGCAATCAATGCTTCCCAGAATCTGGAATTCTATGGAATGGCTGCCTTTCAAAAAGGGTGATATTAATTACACTGAATTATAAAAAACATGCCACAGAAATTAACCAGGTGGCCACGCCACAGTATAGTAGATGAATTTTACATAACATGCCACAAACAAACCATTAATACTTGCTGTACACATGGAATTTTTCTGGTGATAAAATCACATGGCAGAAAAGTTTAAGAAATATTGTTTGGAAGTCTAAAGCTGAAATTATACTTGATAGATTACTATGTGGTTACCATGGTAAATATTATCATGATGAAATCTCAAAGATACATATTTGCTATAATACACTTCTTATGTGTATGTAGTACATACACAGTGGTCGCTTGTCTTGTAAGAGCACAAAGCTGTAATCATAATGGTTACTGTATCATCGACACATATTGGCTAGTACCGCAACAGTACATTAGGAATGTACCATTTATAGTTCGACACATCTGACTAAGGTAGTTGTTGCATCTTTTACGACAGCTATTGTGTCTAACAGGGTTGAAACCACGTCAGGTTGATGTGCTTATCAGATGGTCACTTTCTCTGAGTCTTTGGCAGTCACAAATAATACAATAATACTAGTGATCGTTCTATTAGAGAGTGCTAGTACAAGTAGCCTCTTATACTTCTTAATAGTTATCTTGTTCTTCTTTTAATTTATGAATTTTTAATCCAGGTCACCGGGTCTAAGCCAATGGGTCAGCAGATCACCGGGTCACCTAATTGTGACCCGGTTTCAACCCTGGTGTCTAACTGGTGAAATACTGTATTCATGAACCATGCAATAAACCTAAGGAATAGTTTACTAAATTTTATTCTGTTACTAGAATTATACTCAACAACCTAACTGACTTGTTTCCTAGATTATATATATATTAGCTGAATAGTATTTTATTTTCTTAATGATTACCACCAAATCAACCTGTCAATACTGATCAAGTGTTATAATCTATTCAGCTCTATGATATATTATTGCTCTTGTTTTCATGTAGCAATGATTGGGACCAATTGTGATTGGGTGACTTACACGATCGGGCTGGTAACAATTGATACCATGATCACATGCCTTCTCCTGTATTGCGTAAACCAATTCTGTACTCATAATCATTATAAACATTTATTGTAATTACACTAAAAACATGTCACAATGATTAATGCTATATTGCTGCTAATAAAGACAAAACTCAAAAATTTCAAAGAAGCTTAGCACTCCCGCCCCAGTAAATAGTCCTAAATGACTGCCGAAATCAGCCAGATAACGAAATGTGTTGAAATCAATTTCTTCAGTTACTTCAGTGTATTCCAGTTGATCAAAATAAAACAAAAGACTTAAGTAGTCACTTCTAATGGCTTCTTGAGAAATGCCACCAACAGCAGGATACCGGTAGGCAGGAAAGTATGACCGTGATAGTTTAGTCCTATATTGTATCCTATCACACTCCACTGGACAATCACACACACTGTTCTTTACCTCTGCAAACTGATCGGTAACGTTCAGTAGACAATTGAACAATTCATTCAAATTGCACACTCTGATGTCACCTCCTGGTAGGTAATCAGCTTTGCAGCCACACCTCCTATTTTGATACAATGCCTCACACTCATCCAAACATCTTTGACGAGTGTAACGTTCTATGGGCTGTGGACATTTCATCACTGACTGCATCACATGATCTGAGTAGTCAGTTGTAGAATTTGTCATTGTACTGTTTGAGGATTGAGCAGCAGTACAGGGGAAAATGTAGGGATCATGGATTGCTCTGTTACCGCACTGTCCATAAGGAGGGTCCAATAGTTTAGTGTTAGTGAGAGATATTGCTACCTGTGTTTCAAATCCTGGTGGTACAGAGAAGCCATGAAATTCCCCAGAGTAAGGATATTCGTCTCGTGGGTGAACAAAAACTTGTAGGCCGGCAGTATGACTGGTATAGTACATGTATCTCAACTGATCAATGTTAATGATTAATGAGAGCCCATGTGATGTTCCCGCACTAGTGATACTCCACATACTGTCCAAGTTAAAGGTATAACACAAACCATATGCTGTCACTATCTCAGTAAAATTTTCAATTCCACACCTTGTGTCATTAAAATAGCATGACAACAAGCCGTCTTCCAACTTGTGTCCGTATTCTCTGAGAATTGTCTCAATATTTACTAATTGGTTAAACTGCTCTGTGAAAATGTCAAAGGCAAGACTGTCATTGATTATTTCAAGCAGCCTTGAAGTATTCACATCAAATAATCGATCTTTCCTGAAGAATTCATAGAGAATGGCCGCTTGTGTTTCATTTGAGAGAGAATGAAACTGATCAGAATAGACTGAAATGTCATAATATGGATTATGGTTACATAGCGTTACTGCTGGGAAGTCAATAGAGTTTGGGAAATATTTCACCCTCCTGAAAGTGGTATTCCTGGCCAAGTAGACATCAGTGATGAACCAGAGCACAACAGCCATCGCAATCACACTGAGTAGGAAAATTATTATCCAAAGTGAAACAATTGCACGTGACCTTCCATATATGAACCTCAACCCATCAAAAGATGTTGTAGAAGTCATGAATTTCAACTTACTGTAGATTGTTAACCTTGTTCTGTCTACTGCAGATGGAAAATTACTGGGACTACCACCTGGTAGACCTCCATCAACAAAATGTGATACAGGGTGTACCACATCAGGAGCAGAATTGGTTGGTTTAATCTTGCCATTCAGAAAAGGCCTGTGCTTTGATGAGGCGACTCTTTCATTGGCAGTAGACGGCTGTGTCGACCCGTTGCCTATTGGAATTAGTGGAGATGAAACCTTTTGGTTATCATTTTGCGAATATGAAGCGTCCATCACTGCATGTGATTCAGTCAACTCTGTACAACCATGAATAGTACAGCTATTACAGCTACTGAGTTACAAGCTTTGATCGAGTTTGAAGATACTTCTACGAACATCCGTTCTGCAGTAGCCACGCCTACCAATTAAATCACGTGCCCAATCCCATGCTATAGTGCGCATGCGAAGTGCTTAAAGTCCGCATTTACACGTTCCTTATATGGCTATATAGCCAGTTATCTATCTATCTATCTACTATCTATCTATTTATATAAAAGCGAAAAACCACATCCGGTCGAATTTTGCAAAGCCTCTATCTCGAAGGTCTCTGCGTCTGTGGACATGAAATTTGCGCCAATGGATTGTGTAGTAGGCTAGCATGAAGAAATTTGTCTTCAAATGTTCGTAAACTTCATTTCGTTTTCTACTCTACACCACCTACTCACGTGTACAGCATAGCCATTTCCTGCTCACGTGTACAAGCATATACGCCTTTTCCGACAAGCTCTGTGTCGTCTCAGTCCGATCCTCGGTTGCTGTGGCTACACCTAGGTGGCTTACGGTATATGTGTGTGTATTGGTAAGCTGCACTCTCCCAATCATTAGCATTCTTTACCTTTCCGAGTGAATTTAGCTCCATCAGTGTGCCCCTAAGCTTACGCGTTATTCTTCAAGCCGGCAGATCTAAAGCACGTCTGGAGACGGACAAAAGTTGCTTGAACATCAACAGAAGCAAGATACATAGTGTAATAATCATGAGGTAAAACACTTCGATACCTGTTTAGCCATGCAAATCTGATGGTGGTTGTGGTTTATTCCATTGCAGGAGACCACACCGCTTTTGGCATTCACCACATTCCTCATCTTCATTAGGTGTTATATGCTGTCCTAGGGCTGCAGTGATTGTGCTGGTTAGAAATTGTTACATGATGCTGGCATTTTGCAAGTAGAAACTGGATTTTTGGTCATGTCACACAAAGAATAGTCATGCATTCTATGAATATAATGCAGTATATTCACATTATATTTTTATGGTTGCAATGAAACAGTTGCGAGAAAGCACCAGATCCCCACGAAGCCATGCACACTGAGCATCCTCAAAAGCAGGCCATTGTGCTTGCAACATAGCAGGGTAGCAGGAACATTATTCACACATATTTTTGGATCCATACATTTTCCATATAGTATTGGTGTGGATATGCAGGGTAGCTAGCTACTCAAATCACAAATATTTCTTCTGAGAGCAAAATAATTGTTTGATTTGCAAAAATTTATTCTCGCAATAAATTTCGACTATATATGGTTGTGTACTGCTTGGGTATATGTTGAGCTTATTATTCAGATGAGGGTAGCTAACTGACTGTATGTGTGCTAGCTTTAATGCATCCCAATTTGCAAATTAAAAGCCTTGCGGTAAATTCTCACTACGGTATTCAGATAAGTAACCCGATTCAGTCAAAGGCTGAAATGGCATGTGCATGATATTTGATTACTTACTTACTTACACGTGTTTGTATGTATGCAGGTATACAGGTATAGCTACTTATAAAATGTTGTTTTCAGATAAAATACATCTACAGCTATAATACAGTATAGTTGACTGTGTCACTTCTTCATCCAAGCAATAGCTATAACTACATGTTATCAGCATGCATACAGTTGCATGGATGTATGCTGACAAACTCTCATCCTGTCCAACAGAAGGGTATCCTTACTTTATATGCAAAGCACTAGCTGCATGGTTCTCCCTGGTTCTCTCTGTATCTGTATGGCTAAACTGTATAGCTACGTAGTTAATGATATTTCACAATATACCAATATAGCTGCATATGCATCTAGCAGCTCTGTGTATGCTGGTAAAGAATATAACCCAGCTATCTGTTTGACTATACTGATTATAGTTACACACATATACAGCTATAGCTACAAACAATGATGATGACGGGTGTTCACCCTTCCATATACGTATGTTATAGCTATGGTGTTTATATATATGACAGTATATGACATCACTCAACCTGAACACCATGCACTAACATAATTTTTGACCATTAAAATGTATAGCTATACGTATCAGTGTGCATGTATATATTAACAGTAGCATATATTGTTTGCTGTTACACCTTCTTATACTAATATTTGAGAATTTGTTACTATTGCGCATGCATTATCAGAATTGCCAAGGAAGAATGTTATCTTTGGCTTACTGGTAACTATATACCTGTGTAAAAATTTGACCTATCATAATACCGGCTTGCCCAGTGACTGATCACAACCATGCGCAGTAGTAGCTATAGTATATAGTTAATGCATTCACCAACTGAAATTGGATTGGCAAATGCATCATCTATATATAGCTATAGCTAATCATATAGTTTCTGTATTGCAAGTAGAGCTCTACCTGCCTAACGGGCGGGTACATTTGCTAGTAGCTACAATAATATAAATACAACAGAGATAAAAGCTAGCTAAGCTGAACAGAAAAGTATTTATACTGCACTGATAGGATGTACAGCACAGTTGCCACATGTAGCAGCTAATAAGTTACCCTGCACGATACTCGCTGGGTCAATTATGAAAGCAAAGTTCAAACAGCTCAAAAAATGTCAGCGCTCCAGCTCCTGTGAACAACGCTACATGACTGCCGATGTCAGCAATAAAACGGAAAGTACTGTATTCCGGCTTTTCTGTCACTTCAGTGTATTCCAGTTGATCAAAATAAAACAACAGTCTTACAAAATTGTTTCTAATGATTTCTTGAGCAATGCCAGTGATTGGAGGATATCGGTGATAGGCAGGAAAGTATGACCGTGATAGTTGAGTCCTATACTGTATCCTATCACACTCCACTGGACAATCACACACGCTGTTCTTTACCTCTGCAAACTGATCGGTAACGTTCAGTAGACAATTAAACAATTCATTTAAATTGCACACTCTGATGTCACCTCCTGGTAGGTAATCAGCTTTGCAGCCACACCTCCTATTTTGATACAATGCCTCACACTCATCCAAACATCTTTGACGAGTGTAACGTTCTATGGGCTGTGGACATTTCATCACTGACTGCATCACATGATCTGAGTAGTCAGTTGTAGAATTTGTCATTGTACTGTTTGAGGATTGAGCAGCAGTACAGGGGAAAATGTAGGGATCATGGATTGCTCTGTTACCACACTGTCCATAAGGAGGGTCCAATAGTTTAGTGTTAGTGAGAGATATTGCTACCTGTGTTTCAAATCCTGGTGGTACAGAGAAGCCATGAAATTCCCCAGAATAGGGATACTCATCTTGTGGGTGAACAAAAACTTGTAGGCCGGCAGTATGACTGGTATAGTACATGTATCTCAACTGATCAATGTTAATGATTAATGAGAGTCCATGTGATGTTCCCGCACTAGTGATACTCCACGTACTGTCCAAGTTAAAGGTATAACACAAACCATATGCTGTCACTATCTCGGTAAAATTTTCGATTCCACATTCTATGCTATTAAAATAGCATGAGAGCAAGCCATCTTCCAACTTGTGTCCATATTCTCTGAGAATTGTCTCAATATTTACTAATTGGTTAAACTGCTCTGTGAAAATGTCAAAGGCAAGACTATCATTAATTATTTCAAGGAGCCTCGAAGTATCCACATCAACTAATCGATCCTTCCTATAGAATTCATAGAGAATAGCTGCTTGTGTTTCATTTGAGAGAGAATGAAATTCCTCAGAGTATACCGATACATTGTAATAAGGATTATGGTTACAAACCGTAACCGCTGGAAACCTGAGGCTTGCGGGATAATATTTTACCCTAAAAAAGAATGTGTCCCTATTAAGATACACTTCACTGACAGTATACAATCCCCAGATCATGAATGCAACACTGATAAAGAATATTGCCAGCCATAATGGTACCCTGAGTCTTGCTGAATGACCAGTTGTTACAAACCGTAATCCATCAAAAGATGTGATCTCTTTCATAAATGTCAGCTTGTGATAGAGGTAGAGCTTCATCCTAGACAGTAAGGAAGGCGAATTGTTGTACATTTGTGTATCAGGCAACAGATGACTGGATTGATGTAAGCTTAAATGAGTTATTGCTATATTGGGCATGGACATAGAGAAGTCTCGTGAGCCAGTTAGATTCTCTACGATGCCATTATGCTTCCTGTCATACTCAGTTGTTGGTAGCTGCAAGTAACTACAGTCTTCCTGTAGTAGACGGCCGTTCATTATTGCTGCCTCAGCACCTGGAGACTTCTTTACAAAGCCTAAAAATCGCTTCAGCAATGTACCTACTCCAATAACTGCCTATCCGTCTAGAAGTTGCATTGCACAAAAGTAACAATTAATCTGATTAATAAATTATCGTAATGATGCCCTAATCTTCCTCTTCTAATTAACGCACTGTTAATTGCCACGCCTCCAAAATCATGGCAGACTCATCTGATGGTATAGATATTGACGCGAAGGTTCAAATGTTTGGCATTTTGCATAAAAAGCCATTCGGACACAAATCACAACGATGGCAGAAAAGGTATGCTCTCATATCATTGGTTTTGTGCCGAGCTCGTTTTGTGGTCGGCCAGTGCCAGTTCCGGCCAGAGCCAGTATGATTATCGATTACCTTACATGCAGGTTCTTCATCGTCAAAGAGGGATTCTTAATGTATTATTCTGATAGCGAGGAAAAACAGTTCGACCGTTCGCATCATTTTAATATACACCCAAAGGTACTTACAGCTCGACGTATAGCGGTGACTCAGCAGTTTCAGCATACACTGAGCCGGACATGATATAGTATTGAACTGAGGCTTCAGAAGCCCGGCTAGCTATATATATATCAGTATAATTGTGCGGTCTAGACTGTACACAATTCGTGTTTGTTCAATAGTAAACTCACATGCACAGACACTTCATGCATCATTTACTATATCTAACTACTTTACCGGTTGCCACTGTAGTTTCTTCAGATAGCAACCTTTTTATATTTGCTTAATCTATATGTTCAATCTTCGTGTTCTTCTGATTATAATGTATCTTGTATGTGTGTATATATATTCATGTGTATCTATGGCGATATATTGTGCAGCATGTATGGATGTGTATATATTCCAACAAAGATAGATAACTTTTCCAAGTACTGTAGTTAAAAACAATCAGTACCAACACCAACATGAGGTCCAGTTTTACTAGTGGCTAGACTAATCTCTTGTTGCTAAGACTGTTCCATTAAGTAGCTATAGTTAGACCATGTAAATTGTAAGATACACTGTTACCATTTGTCCAAGCTTGGGGAGTTGTTGAGCTGTTAACAGGAATTTGTTTTTTTTATAATGCTTCATTTGTCAAGCACATCTTTTCTTTCAGTTGTTAACATGTATAAACTCTTTGTTGTAAACAATGTGATCATAAACTGAATAGTAATATTGAGCACTTTGTACACAGGGAGTTATCCCATTGGGCGGCTGTATGGTTGAACAATGTGAAGATGGGGCACAGAAACTTGCTATAAGAATTAGTCATCCATTGTTTAAGGTCTGGTCATGTTGTTGAGTGCTTAGATCCAGCAGCCATTTTATATAGGGACAAGTATTTTTAGGTGCTGACTCCACAGAGGAGTGCCAGCGATGGATTAAGGCTTTGAAAGATTCAGGGAAAGTGTAAGCTGGTATTTTAATAATTGTATTTTCAGTTGTCATTCATTGCCTTAGTACTTGGAAGAATGCTCAACTAGGGGAGAAGGTGATTATACAGTTGGAACAGAACAGCAAGCAGATTGCTCAAGAGAAACAAGACTACATCGATAAGTTGAATGATGCTGCATCTAAGCTAGAATCTGAGCTGGAAAGAAAACAAGTTAGTTGTCCCTAGCAAGTATGTGATGCACGATGGACCAGCCACAGAGTGTATAGCTTTAGCATAATTATATCCCAGTACAAGTAGGGTAATTATCTCCCAAGTCCGAGGTGAAGCTGAGGACAAGGGTTAATAACTAAGATAATGTACTGAGATATAGGTGACCTATATCCTGGTCAATACATCGGTATAGTTACAAGAAAAAAAATTTTGTTACTACTATATCTACGTATATTCCTAAAATACAATACTTGTAACATTGCTGGTATTTTCAAGCTGTAAAATCTGTGTTTTACATTTGTGTTATCCACCAGATAACTAAGGGTGGATTTCTTTGATCCGCCCACACACCGGGGATATTATTATGCATTTATTAGTAATAATTATATTGATACAGTATAGCAGTTGTGCAGTAAGTAATATCTGTATGTGAATCTTGGTATGCAGGAGCTGGAAAAAATGGCGGCTGACCTTTCTGATCAGAAGAAAAGCATTGAAGATGCAGCAAAAGTTTTGAGGGAAGAGAAGGACACAACTGAAACGTAACCAGACGATATGTCAAGTATCGTCATATCATGGTCGCTCTATTAGGGAACTACAACAAACATTATCAGCCATGAAACAAATCGAAGACCAACGATCACAACTACAGAATACCTTTGAATCATTACAGTCAAATTTGAAGGTCAGTCTTAAGTTTCACTGAATGACAGTATCATGTTTCATTGTGAACCAATCATATTGAACTATTTATTGGTCATGTGACCACAAATAGTATAAGGTCATTTGAATGCTGAAGTCACTTGACCTTTTAGTGGTATAGTTAAAATAATAGACTTGGTGACTTCATAGTTTATTGAGGAGGAGAAGGATAAGGCTGCAACTGAACTTCAAGAGAGGCAACATGAAACCCTACAACTGCAGCAAGAGAACAAGAGGTTGTCAGAGACCACCTTCATGCTTCAGACTGGCTTAGAGGTAAGGAGGGAGAATAAGTGGACCTTCATTATAATGATGTAATGGTGATGCTCAGACATTATCTGAAGAGAAGGCAATGGCAGCTGCTGCACTTGAGGAACGTGAGAGAATAGCAAAACAATTAGAGGATGAGAAGAAACGTTTGGAGATGACAACGAGTGAACTGAAGAGTGGATTAGAGGTTTAGAGTACTGTACATGTAAGTATATTGCTCTAATTGTCCCTATGGTAACAGGGTCTTACCCAGAAGTCAGAACAACTTGAGAAAGAAAAGGAAACAGTTTCTTCAATGTTAGTATGAGCCTGTTGAGGGCATCACATGACCTCAGTGTGATATATTAGGCTACAAGAGAAGGAAAAGATTTCTAAGATGCTTGAAGATGAGAAGAAACAAGCAACAGAGCAGGCTAAAATGTTAGAAATAGATTTAGAGGTACAAGATGAAGATACCGTGTGGTTATTATTTGCTCTCTTCAGACAGTTGTAAAGGAGAAAGAACAAACACTACAGCAAGTTGAGGTTAGTACCAATAGTAGCTGGAAAAGTTTGGCAAAGTTGCGATTGGCCAAATTATATTACCGTTTGACTGAATTTATCCATTTGGCAAAATTTTCCTTGCCAAAACTCTAAATTCACCATAGTTTACCCTGCCAAAGTTTCTCACTAGTTCATATGCCATTAGTTAACTGATTGAGTTAAAGTTATCTATTAGGAGGAAAGGAAAAAGAGAAAAGCTACTGAAAAAAGATTAAGACATGCTGAAGACTCACTGAAAAGACTTGACAAGGTTACTTTAATTATTGGAACTTTTGTATCATTCTTCAGTAGGCACTTCGAGATAGCGGCATCAAGATTGATATTGAGATAGAAGCGGATGTTAGTAATCTTAAAAGTGAGCCAGCAATAGTACACGTTAGATTGTAAACACTTCATTACATTTCCTGCAGAATTCTTTGAAGATTGCGTAGCAGAGGCAAATTATGAAGCACAGAAACTTGACATCATGAGGGATGCAGTTCGAGCACGCGTGTCCTATTCAAGAGCACGTGAGAATTCCATGGCTGACCAAAATGAAACAAACAATTAGTGAATTAATCAAATATAGTAACGAGTGTTGTAGGAGAGCGTGTCACTAAGGTGTAATAATTAACCGCATTACCTGTTTATAGTCATTTGAGCATGCGCAATGAGCCCTACCCACTTGTTCTAGTTACACAAACTCACAACATGACTACTCCGGAGTTGTTGTTCGTACGAAGGAAGCCAGCAGATAATATGCGCTTGGCTCCGATACCGAAGCGGGACCCGCTATCGCGTAGATTATCTGTGTCCGAAACAAACCTTGCCACCATTCACGTTCCGACGCCGAACTTGAATCACCTCAAATCCGATAATAGCAACGAAACAAGCTTTTTGGGGTCCAGATATGATATTGGACTTTCAAGACGTAAGCTAATCGCCTCTAGACATCACCTGTTGGATGAGGCTATTGTTACGAAAAAGGAAGAACGGATGGCAAGGAGTCTACGTTTTCATCTGTGGAGAAGTTTCCATTATGTAGGAAGGAACACATCATTTCATGGCATACCTCATTTAATGGCGGGCCGTTCACTAATCCGTACATTTTACTGGCTACTGCTAATATTAGCGGCAATTTCTTTGATGATCTTTGCCATGGTGACAATCAGCAATGAGTATTTCGACAGAGAAACATTCTTCTCAGAATCGGTACAGTTTCCTAATAGCATAGAATTTCCAGCCGTGACATTCTGTAGTCACAATCCGTATATTGATAAAGATTACAGCCAGTTCCCCATTGAGGTACAAGTGGCTATACGGTATGAAAATTATCGTAAAGATCGCTTGTTTGAAAGTAACACTGCATCCATCCTTGATGCTCTGGAAGAACAATTTAATATATCATCCCAGAATTTTTCTGAGAATGTTACTATAGAAACAGTCTTGAGAGAACATGGACACCGGTTCATACCAGATCACGGTTTCTTTCATTGTCGGTTTGATGGTCGTACATGTCACCCTGACAACTTCACCGAGACTGTTACAGCTTTTGGCCTCTGCTCTACATTCAACTTAGTAACCAATGACGATGAAATGTGGAATGTATCTAATGCAGGTAGATCACATGGGCTGGAACTGATATTGGACATTTGGCAAGGAGATTATTTATACTTCACCAGTCATACTGCCGGCATACAAGTTTTCATCCATCCAAAAGACGAGTATCCTTACTCTGGGGAATTTCATGGCTTCTCTGTACCACCAGGATTTGAAACACAGGTAGCAATATCTCTCACTAACACTAAACTAATGGACCCTCCTTATGGACAGTGCGGTAACAGAGCAATCCATGATCCCTACATTTTCCCTTGTACTGCTGCTCAATCCTCAAACAGTACAATGACAAATTCTACAACTGACTATTCAGATCATGTGATGCAGTCAGTGATGAAATGTCCACAGCCCATAGAACGTTACACTCGTCAAAGATGTTTGGATGAGTGTGAGGCATTGTATCAAAATAGGAGGTGTGGCTGTAAAGCTGATTACCTACCAGGAGGTGACATCAGAGTGTGCAATTTAAATGAATTGTTCAATTGTCTACTGAACGTTACTGATCAGTTTGCAGAGGTAAAGAACAGCGTGTGCGATTGTCCATTGGAGTGCAATCAGAAGAGATATGATGCAAGAATTTCCCAATCGTATTTTCCAGCCTTAACTTACAGCAGACAACTGCAGCTTCGCTATTATGGTCAAGTATATTCACAGACTGATGTTCGAGCAGATATCCTCAGTTTAGTGGTGTACTACGATCAGCTGGAGTTCAGGGAAGTGACGGAGAAAGCAGAATACTCCACCTTCCAATACGTTGCTGACCTTGGCGGCCATCTTGGCTTATTCACAGGAGCTGGACTGCTAAGCTTTTTTGAACTGTTTGAATTATGCCTCTCAACTTTCTACCCTGTCTATGATGACCGCTAGAATTAGCCACTATCTTGTAATTTTATTGAAAAAATTGTTTTGTAATGATATCCCTTTTATAAACAATCATTTTATTTATTTTTACAGTCCACACCACACTCTCACTCCTACCTCAGCAAACAATACAGCATGTTCAATATTAGTACTCTAACTATACTATGTTCGTGTTCACCTTGCCCTTGTAATTGCTACAAGAAAAGTCTTTGAAGTGACAAACTTGTACAAATGATTTTTGTCATTGGAAATGTACAGTAGCAGCTGCCTACAATTTGTCAGTACATGAACTACAAAGGAATATTGTCCATAGGAAATGTATGGTAAAAATTTCTCCCTTGTTTTATAGCCTATCAGAGCGCTTCTTTTATTAATGTTTCCGGCATTTAAAGGGCTTCACGACAATATAAAATTTGTAATCATAGGATGAACACAACGGAAGTTATTCAAGGGAAATGACCGGCAAGGTGAACGCAAACAGACTATAAATACTCTAATACTGCAATCAGGATTTTGTAGTGACAGCAAAATGTAATTATGTATTTTTCATTGGTCAGAAACAAAATTATTGCTACAGAACGAGTTGTTCAGTCAACTGGCTAGCGAACTGATAAAAGTCCAGAGCTCATCAGCTTCTCAATCTTTGCAGATATCTCGGGATTTTTCAAGTGTCTATGGACGAGATGATGGTTACAATGGAACAGTGATGAGATGTTGTTGACTCACTCTCTAAATGCTGTAGGATCCTCCTGCATTTGCTTAAGGATCATTTGCATTGCGGGATCTGCTAAGATTTCCTGTAGAATCAATTGAATTAACATGTACAATAGTTATAAACACTATCATCATCATCATATATCAACATGTTGACAACGAAGACACTGAAGGTTATAAATTAAAAGAAATCAAGAATGATTTGGAGCGAACAACCAGGCCCCTGTCTAAGAGAACAATAGGCACGCGAGGGCATCAAGTACCATATAGCAAGTTTTTGTTGTAAGGAAAATAACAATTTTTACTCTCAGAAAATTGTGATTTTAAATCTCCTATATAAATGCACAAAACTGTACACATGGCAAAACGTGTGTAAGGGATTCCCCCCCCCCCCACTGTATGGTTTCATGAACAACCAAAAGGTTCAACTTATATAAGCAGCTCTGGTCTAGATTTGTCTTCATTGTTTTCTAAGGTTTGCTTGTGAGTTTGTGAAAGCAGTTAGACCCCTTTGATCTCTGGCTGATAAAATTATAAAGATTCTAATAAGACATTACTCAATGACACTACTCAATTTTAACAACACAGTCATGTAAGCACATTAACATTTTACATACATGCTAACATGTGATAATTTTTGAGGTTCACAGAAGGCAAGTTTGAAAGGATCTCTTCACATTTTGTTTTTCACTTAAAAGTTGAACACAATATTATTACCATAAGCCGCTGCTTCCTTTCAAGGATTACAATTTCATAATCCACAAATTTATTGTCCCTTGAAGCTATAATCCATCCCCACCTGTATCTCTGGATCTTGCATTGCTCTCTTACGACGCTCCTCAGGGTTATCTTGTGTATAGCATTTCCTGAGTCCTTCTTGAGCTTCCTAAATAACAGCATGAACATTTGTCACATTTCACCAATAAAACGTACTCCATTATTTGGATCAATATCTAAAACTTTTTGATATGCTTGTTGTGCTCTGGTGAGCTCCTTCATTCCAATTAGTGCCTGCCCCTTCCGTAGGTAACCTTTAACTAAAAGTTAATATCATAAATCATCTCTCTATAGTTGCCATGTCAACCACTAACTGAATTGTGGGTCCATTTTAATACACACATCGCAATCCTACAGGGACACACAATACACAAAATATAACATCATTAAAGAGAGCTGTATTATGAATGGTACTCATCTTGTACCAATATTATGGCTAGCAATGGGGTTAACATGTAAAAAAGGGAAGGAGTAAAGATACGATCTAACAATGTTCGACCCTTCAATAATTTCTAGTGTGCACAAACCCGTTTTGTGCTTACATGTGATTAAGGGTTAAGCCAGTGGGAGCTTTCTTGTACAAGGAAATCATCAGGAGATTTAACATTAAAGTAATAATGTGGTTTAATGATTGTACACACACACACACACACACACACACACACACACACACACACACACACCCTCAAGGCCAGGTGAAATTCAGCTAATCTGGTATAAGCAAATGCTCTGTTACTGTACAGTTTAGGATCAGTAGGATTACGCCTGATGGCCTCTGTGTAACACTTAATGGCCTCTGGATAGTTCCCTGTAAGGAAGCACACATACACACAATAATTACTGAACACATACTCACACAGCCAGTGTACATACCTTATCAACAATATGGTAACCCCCCCAGTGTGTTATACACACACAACCTCTTGTGACGGAGAGTATGAGACCATATATAGAGATGTTTGCCTCTTGTCAGGACTAAAATTTTTGTCCTTATAAGGGCAGAGTTTAAAATAATGCTCTTGTGTCACAGGCCATTTCTGACCCACTTCAGCATATGATCGAGCAAAGTTCAATTTGGTAGGACAAATTACTGAACATTTCTAATAGGGAATCAATGAGAATGTTGTTAGGAACTACCGACCAAATTCAAGTCTTATTTTGAGCTCAGCATAGAGGAATGTTGAGGATTGTGTTGTTGTTAGTCACCTTGCTGAAATTGTTCATTTCCTTTCTCTTTAGCTTCAGAACTCTTTTCTGGATCAATGTATGCTTTCTCTTCCTCATCCTTCAGTGTTTTCTCTGCCTGCAATCACCATGACACATCAGACAGACAATGTCATACAGTGTAACTACGGGAGAGTTAAGATGTGTTGAGGCATTCAAACAAACAGAGATATTTCTCAGTCTTGTGCTACTTTTTGTTAAGACATTTGTCCATGCTCCCCATAAGCTCCCAACTGTACACACACATGTAAATAATCAACAGGCAGTGAAATCAGGACACCTCTCTAATGAGCAGGACATGTGGAACGCCGTTTGTAACAAAAATCATTGAGTTATTTCGTAACGAAATAAGCTTATTTCGTGTCTAAACAAGATCTCTTATTTCATGTCCAAATAACAATCTTTATTTCATGTTGAAATAAGAAATTTATTTTCATTCAGGCACTAGACTTATATGACGCACCGTGATAGCTATGAACAGAGTTATGGGATGGGAGGCCTTTTTGACAACCTGAAGTTATTTATTGAAGACACCGATAGACATTTAGGAAACTGCACCGGGAAGTGCACTTGTTTTGCTGCAAAAAGAATGGAAAGTGCGTACAACTTGTTTCTCAACTAACAGAACACTGAACCAGAACTACAAAAGATTTGTCCTTTAAATGTCCTGTCCATTGTACTGTCCACTGTACTGAGTCTGATGTACAGTGTAGCCGGCTACCACAACTATTCCAGGGATTGCAAATTTCAGCAGCATATATACTCCAATACGCCATGAGTTGGGTCCAGGAACAGAGACGACCTTCTGGAAGTGACACTACCTTACCACTGAAGTGCAGTGTGTATTATATATGGTCTATAGCCTTGATGGCGCTCAGTACGTGATTGGCAATGGGATCACCGGCATACTACAATATACTGTACTACACAGCTTAACTACGTAATCCCTGAAGGACAGGACATTCAAAGGACAAAATCTAATGTAATCCTGTTCCTTTAGTTGAGCAACAAACCTCACAACAAACTGTACTGACATAACAAGCGCACTTCCCGATGCAGTTTCCTAAATGTCTATCAGTGTCTTCAATAAACGACTTCAGGTTGTCAAAAAGGCCTCCATCCCATAACTCTGGTCATAGCTATCATGGTGCGTCATATAAGTCTATAGCGCCTGAATGAAAATAAATTTCTTATTTCTTACGAAATAAAGATTGTTATTTGGACATGAAATAAGAGGTCTTGTTTAGACACAAAATAACTTGATGATTTTTGTTACAGACGGTGTTCCATAAGGACACATACAATACACACACAGGGATACTCACAGCTTGCTTCTTCTTCAACACCTCAGCAGTCCTGTGTTCAGTCAGTGACTTGTCAAAATATTTAATGGCATCTGTCCATTGCTTCTGCTGGTAATAGACATTTCCCATACGTGCCAGTGCCCTGTAGGAAGGGTGGTTACCATGGACTACCAGCCACATCACCTGCTGCTCACTTAGCTATCACTTTGAAGTCAGCTCTCATTTCTCTGCCCTTCTCTACGGCTGACTCACATTGCTTCAGGCAAGCCTCCCAATCTTTTTGCTCAAAATAAACCGCTATAATATTTAGGATACTTTTATGGACACACAAAAACTCTAATCAAAATTCACCAGCTTTATTTGTCATAAATGTGATATTGTCGGGATCAAGCTCCAATGCTCGATCATAATGCTCCAATGCTTCAGTAAACTCCTTCTTCTTGTATGCAGCATTTCCAAGCTCCTTCTCCTTTATTGCCTGTAGCAATAAAATGTGATGAAATATGTAGTTCTGTTCTTGGTCTTAAGATAGTTTGAAATTTGGGCATCACTAGTGGTGACCTCATCACTGATCATGTGATCTAATGGCAGTTTTTGACTAGTGAGTTGACGTCAATATGGAGTATG
Organism: Spongia lamella; assembly: GCA_963930835.1. NCBI lineage: Eukaryota > Metazoa > Porifera > Demospongiae > Dictyoceratida > Spongiidae > Spongia > Spongia lamella. Next base: position 7,312,297 of record OZ005753.1, read on the forward strand.
ACTATTTAAAAATTATGAATTAAATAAGGCAGTAGGGATCGATCTTCGCAAGAAAAAAGCTGTGAATACAAATACTAGTAAAGTCTACAAGATTTAATCTGTGTGTGCATGTGCTCAAGTGTGTGTAAAGTAGTTGACTTGTTGTGGGTCTATTTATCGTAAATAAAAAAAGAAAAAAAGGTGAGGACTCATGATTCCAACAGCAAGTTCAAGCAATTCACTGTACAAACACAATTTACTTACTTGTGCTTTTTCATCGCTCATCTCTGTACTAGATGTGTCCATTGGTTGAGTTGTTTGTTCAGAGGGAGGGGGCGGGGGAGGGGTGGGGTCAGTGTAAGGATCACCATTGCCAGCTGCTGCTGTATTAACACATATCAATTAGTGACATCGTTACCATGCCAACTATGGATACTGTATATGTAGGGTAACTTTTGAGACAAAAATTTGAATTTCAAAATTGTGCATAAAATATACTCCAACTACCACACGTCACACGTGTAAGATTTCATCATAATAATTACCTTGTGCTTCCGCAGCTTCTTTCAAGTCCACTCCAAGCAATACACTGAGCACATCCATTACTCTCTGGTCCTTCACGTAACTACACATAATAATATTAACGCTCATTACATGTTGAGTGATCTCATTTGAATACCACATATCGGGAATGTTTGGTGAGGGAAAAGTTTGGCGAATTCACTGTTGTGAGTGTTTGACAAGGATAAGCTTGACGAATGGATAGATTCAGCCACAAGATAATAATTATATGTAAAATTATAGTTTGACAAATCATGGATGAGTCGCCAAAACTTTCCCCCTCCAAAGTACGTGTGAACCTCAGTGGATCTCAGCAATTTATAATAACCAGTTACCGGTACCAACAACTGACAACTAAATTGATACAATCTCAACTCAAAATCATTTACCATCATACAAACAATTTCACTTAAATAGCCTGATGTTTCAAAATTTCATAAACATCATGTGTTCTTACAAATGTGTAATTTATTATGTACCATTGGACAGAGCAGTGCTGACAGGTAAGAATATTGTATTGCATCATATCATTAGAGTTGAATAGTGGTGAAGTGAAATTTTATGAATAACCCAGTTACGGGTTAACTGATTTTGCTTCACAACACTAACCTCCTAGAGGTATCCAATGAATTAACATGCCTTAATATACAGCCTTAATATTATCCTTATAGAAGTCACAGTGCCATATTGCATTACTCACCGGAGTAATGCCTCTGGATCTCTCTGCAATTCTTTTAGTATTTTCACAAATGATTGATCGTCCAGATAATCTTTAGTTTTGTGGTGATTTCTTAGCCGTTCCAGCAAGTTGGGGTCTTGGAATGGATTAGGCGTAGAACCTTGAGCCCCAGTGTTACCAGCACTTGTTGCTGCTACAAGGGAAGAGGAACGATATCTATTATATACTCATTCTAAAGCTTACCTTTTATCTTTTCTTCTACATCTGCTAAGCCATCCTTTAGTTGCTGGCTATTGGGGTCTACCTCTAAGCCCTCCTGGTAGGTGCTTCTGGCTTCCCGAAGACGGCCTAGATAAGTAAGCGCCGCGCCTTTTCTCGAGTATCCCTAGTAAATGCAGCAAAACATGCACGGCTTGTTGATAAAAACTGCGGTGACTTGCTTTAGGCCAATCTGGTTTTAATTCCACCGTCTTGGTTGCGTCCGTTAGTGATTCCCTATACTTCTTGAGATTTGCAAACGCCGCTGCGCGATTACTGAAGTACACGTGGTTGGTTGGATCCAGAGCGATAGCCTCTCCATACAACTCCACAGCCTCTTCATACTTGCCTTCTTGCAGTGCTTTATTGCCGCGTATCTTATACTGCTCAGCCTACCAGCGATCAGTCAACATGCACATTCCTACAAACTGAAACTTAACACTGCAGTTACTCCTCACCTCTGCTTTGTCAGTCATCCTATCAGTAGCTAATATTAAACAAGTCAGTAAATTTTTAGCTACAGAGGGCCAATTTCTATCACTGCACCAGAATCTTCTAGACAATTCTGGCGCACATGCGCCACAACCGTAAATTTACGTATACTCGAACTAGGTACATTATTGCGAGCATGTGAACTATACAATGCAGTGTAAAAATATTACATTATGAATACAAGGGGGAACTCATGGCAACAGCTATTGCAGTATGTGCAGTACAGAAATGAGAAATAAACTATTAAACTTAACAACAAAACAACCATAAGCTTTCATGAGAAACATACATACACACACACAATATAGTCCAGTTGCTTTTGCTCCCCATAAATTATATAATATATAATATATAATAATATGGTAAAATGTAACAAGCATACAAAATTAAACTTTTATACATTGGGTCTAGCTTATATATTACGCACTGTTGGCATCTATAACTTCAACTCATTGGCAATCTTCGAAGCAATTCCCTTGAAGGTCATGGTGTTTCCTGATATTCTCTTAAACCGTACTCCGTTGACTTGTAGCCGTGGCAACTTGCATACTTCCATTTCCCATTGGATTAATTGATGACCTTCTTTAGCTTCATACGAACACATTAACAGAAACTTCTCTCTGTGGTCGTAGTCACAATGGTTGGTGTCTAAGACTCGTTGAATTTCTTGCAATATGTCTAATGGGTCCATTGTGCTGGTGGTCTTCATACTCCATGTGAACCGTAATGATCGCGGCTTAACATCAGATTCCTCTGTGGCTACAGATCTGCAATGTAAACAGTTACATGTTACTGTTACCACTGGATACTACATTAAGCATCATGTTACTGTTACCACTGGATATTACACTAAGCATCCAGTCTCCCACCCCTCCTCAGAGGGAACACTGACCATAGCAATGGCAGGCACAGTATGCTTTGATCTTTGAAAGATAAAGAGGTTTCTAAAACCACTAAAAACATCAACTTGGTTAGACTAGTGATGGATGATACAAGTCTAATCACTTGAAGTGCTCGATACACAGGCATTGAGTACTTTTCTTATGGAATCAAAAATTCAATTCCTATGATCAGGTGATTTTGTCTTTGAAGTTACCAAGCAAATGGAAAATAAAGAATATTCAGTTTTAAAAATCACCCTGACGTTATTGTCACAATAGAGTCTATAAAAGTAGCTTGGGATGAGTCATGTTCTAGGTTGAGTTAGGAACTACGCTGTCAGTACTTCACTCAAATACAACAACACTAAACAAAACAAGTCACATGTGACCTCATCAACTACTCCCTCGTGACATCATAGGTAATGAAGTGTATAAACAACATTTGATAGTGTTGAGTATCTTAAACCTCTAACTGACATAACCGGCATAACCAGTCACATCAACTCCTAGTACATGCTTCCATTAACTCCCATATCATAATTATTCTCAAATTTTACTAGCCCAACTGACCATCCTTCATTGTGTCCAATAAGGTGAAGAAGTTTTAAAAATAAAAAAATCCATACCGTACATGGGAAAATTTTTTGGGGGGGTAAATATTATATTGACGAATGAGCTGATTAGGGGCTGATTATTAAACCATTGAAGGCACGTAAATAAATACTTTTGGAAGCACGTAATCAATAATAAGAATTTCGTTTGAAGGCACATAATGAAGCATGTAAACAGTAATTTGAGGGTTTGCATGTTTCTTGTAGTGAAATTGAACCTTCTGTGATTAGTTAACCAGTTCTACAGTTATTCATTTTGCTTATACACCAGGATTCATCGTGTAGAATTGATGTTGTTGAAGGGTGTGACCTTAATAAACGAAGCATTCAGTGTTGTGAACAAGGTTAGAGGAGTAAGATAGTGCTGTCCATTTAAGCATTTTAGCTAGTTAAAAAGTGAGCGCTTCGTATTTCATTAGCTAACTGGAATAATCTAAAAGAAATAATTGGTGAGTAAAATATTGGCGGAGAGCCCACAGTTCACCAAATTCACCAATTTTTCCCACTCCAAAATTTTCCCATGTACGACATCTAGTAAATGTTATTTTATTGCTCATGTGATGCCAATTAAAATAGTATACAAAAGATCATGTGATTATTAATATTAATAAAAAATGTCCAGTCTTTTATCGGTATTAAACAGTGATTAATTCACTGGAAAAAGCCAGTGGCCTATTGCCTTCATTGTCATGGCAGTTCTTTTCGAATGTAATTATTTAGATGGTCTACGCAGCCACCACTAGGCTTCTTGTACTTCTCAAGTTTAGAGGAAACATATTAAGAATGACACATTACAACATTCACATTGACCTCACACATTACGTTCAACAGTAATTGGGTGAACATCAGTATGTAATCACATTGCAAAGTTAACACATACAAATACTCATGCACAAGTGTTGATAGAACATTAAGAGATGTTACTGTCAGTGTTACATTGTGATACATGACAAGGTTTAAAGGTGTTCAGCTAATGAGGTGTAAATGGATAACATTCCAATATGAAGTTAGTCATTGTATAAACATTTGTTAATCACACAGTTTGTGTATATTGTGAGATCAAATTGTGTGATATTAATGTTTACAACAGCATAGTCATCATTCATTATCACATGTTAGGGTAGTTTAAGCACCCGCAATGCTCCAAGTTGTAAATATTTTAGCAATGATATTATTAGTGTCATGAAATTCTTCACTATAATCATTCATTAACCTAATGTTAATTGATTGCCATAGTAATTGGTTACTGTGTACCTCTCATGTGCGTAATTTTATTCATAGCTTTTTATTTATTACACTGGAATGGCTTCCATCGAATTTTGACCTGTTATTCTTATCTGCTTGTACCAGTTTGGCACTGGAAGGCATACACAGAAGGCTTGTAGCCTGTAGGATATGCTTGTCTAAAGCCAGAGGATACTGAATTTCTTAATTCTAAGAACATATTATTGGTAAAGTACAAGTCAACAAGTCATTAGTGATATAAAGTAGTTAGTTTTGTAACTAGCATCAATTTGCTAAATTTACTCATGCCAAGCTTTGCCATTTACAGTACAATTAATCATTGTATGAGTACCAGCAGTCTCCGCTGTGTATGGGTAACACAAGTTGTATATCATCTCTGAAAGGCCAAATATGGCATACGGGTAGTAGCAATGGCTACTTACATGTAGAAAATGGTACGGTGACTAACCGATTGATACATTTATACCAAAATCACGTGCAAAATATTATTTTGTGCTTTTCAACATTTTACTACACAGTGACTATCCAAGGGCGGCGATTATCAAAGCCGCGGCTTCTAACCGGTACAATACGATACACTATATGATTATCATGATATAAAATACACTACACACTGATATAGTTGAATGTATTTCACTGCACATACTTCAATAGCACATTAAAAGTTGACACTAAAATTCGTAACTGATTAACTCTAACTTTCTAACGCAGATTATTTTCAAAGAATATTTGCATAATAATTTCATCACTTTCAAAATCCTTAAAACATCAGTAATCACCCAGTCATCCAACCCAAATTTCTTTGTATAACACTGAATAATAATTTGTCACCTCAAAAATCACTAAATGTTGTTGATAATAGTACAAGTTGTTGTTCCTATCTTCCTATCCTCATGAGGTGACAAAATGTCAACAAAAATGTCAACATACTATAATCAGAATTGAGCAATCATTCAATTTAATCATGATTATTGAGAAATAATCATGATGACAATAATCATGATGTCCATTACTTACATATATAATTATTAAAGGAATGTACGAGTCAGTTTAAAGAAAAAATATAACGTCTAAATAGTCACAAGCCATAACAGATGCATTAATAATTTATAAATCAGATATAATCAAAAATCATGATGTTTTGAATGACAATAATGTTATAGTTCACAGGTTTGAACTGACTGCAGCCGATTGTCAGAGTTAAAACTATAAATCAATCAATCATTCAAACTGCTTTTGTCCATGCATATGTGCACGTCCGCCTGAAAGCATTAATAACTACTCATGTGAAATGAAGCCTTCATAACAGGTTAAACTAGTTTCTTCTTAATATGGATATTGCTGATGGGTATAGCTCTAGCAATGAAGCGTGTCGAAATTCCTACCAAAGAAGACCAAGACTGTATTAGCCATTCATTTCACAGTAAAGGTGTTTTACCAGTTCTCCTGTACTAATAAGACTAAGTGTTTCAGTTATAAAAGTGAGCGTGCCAACCAGGTAGTGAGTGTTTAAAAGAAGATTGGTTTACAGTGATAATTATCTACTACTTTCTTAACAATAGGTTAACAGTCATTAAATATTGCCTGATTTTCATACCGTAAAGCATCAACTTGTTTTGTACATGCAAAACTGGCAACATTAGTGGAATGAAAAGAACTGAAGGTTATGACCAGTTTCATCATTTATCCCAGCCACTGCACAGCTTCGTAGCCATAATATTCATCGCCATTGTTTCATCCGTCATGGAACAACCTTTTACTTCATAAAGTTTCATCAATTGATACACAAATACTTGGCAGCAACATTGTTAGAAACTAAGCATTTGATGTCTTTGAAAGTACGGAATTGTGCAAAATATATGGAGGGATTTTACAGTGTGCAAAATAACAACCTGACAAAGGACATTTTCCGGAGAAATACACTATTCGTCAGGGCAATTTTAAAATTGTATGGAAAGGATGTCAGGATAAATTTTAACAAACTACGTAGAAGTAAAGGCTACTGTAAAACTATTGAGAAATACATAATTTATAACATATTATCCTGACAAATCTGTACATTTCCATACAAATTTTATAACGTTCTGACACTATGTCACCTTATACCACAAAAGTTATTTTGCACACTGATTTTATAGACTTGCGTACATAATTTCACAAAACGTAATCCATTACAAACCATTGCTGGGTACTATATAGAACAGTAGGAAATGGTCAAAATAGCTAAAGGAAGGAATGGTTACCACTGTGTATCAGTGAGGTTGAATCAAATAACAACAGATTATCGTGAGCTAACAAAACTTAACTTGTAATAACGAGGCTCTTATTGATAAGGCGTTACACATTACGCTGGGGGCATGGTGACACACCAGTACAGTAGGAGTGTCAACAAATTAGTGAGCAAGATAAACAATGAAGTGGAATGCAAAATATCAAGAGTACTCTTGAGAGGCATAACAAACAACAGCAGGGGATAGGGGTAAAGCAAACAGTAAACAACAAATGATAAAGGAACAGGTAAGCATCCAGCATAACTAAGCATTAATATGATCACGATTAATATGATAATACTCTCACATGTGTGATAACAACTGGACATGTTGACATTACTTATCTGCCAATTTCCTCTAATCTGATTGGCTACTTGAATATTTGAAATAGCCTATCATATCAGTTATCCAGTAATAACGACACACACAGTAACAACTGCTATACAGAATTCAATCAACTACTCAATTGGTTAAATTATGAAGTGGTTGAATAAAGCATGAAATGATGTACGGCCTCAAATGGTATGTCGTTGTGACACCAGTACAAGCATCATTTAGTCATACCACAACTGATTGTGTTGTTAATATGACTGTGTGCTCATATTAGTACTCCCACATATCATGTTGTTACTGAATACCTCACTCATCCCTTCACTACAGTACATGCTATACATTTATCTCAAGGGCCTTAAAAATACATTGAAATACAATTCCCCCATATACCAGAGAACATTACAATACTACCAACACCTTAGTACTTGCCATTGCTTGAACATTACTCACTTTCTGCTGAACTTGGAGGTGATTTTACGGAAGAAGCTGCCTTGTCTATGTGCATGGTGTGTTTCTACGTGAGTTCCCCCAGCCCCCATAGTATGGTGTCCTCTTGTCGGGTGACTGTATGTGCTACGGACCGGTGCACCTCTCAAGAATGTCGGCTCCCTGGCACTGGCCAGGAACATCTCTGCATTGTCATGGTCGCCGGGAGCAGTACTGTACAGTGTACAAGAATATTAAGATAACTATTAGATGACTAGCATAGCAACCTTGGTCTATATTCAGGGTCATCAATTGGAGGCAGAGAAAGCCGTGTGCTAGGGTTGCCCGATTTCCCTCTCTTATTGTGGTGTTGGGTTAACTTTGATGTAGGGTGACTAGGGATTCCCCCACTAGGAAGGTCATCTTGAGAACTACACACGATGTATAGCCCTCAACACATACAGTGACAGTGTAAGCTTACAGGTCTGGTGTGCCATTAGTTGATCCTTGACTGTGCTTAGTATGTATGCTATCTAGGCAAACAGTTTGACGTCGGTTGGCAGTGGCCTATAGTGAGTTATAACAAATCACTATGACGACGGTCTTGTAACTTACACTTGCATAATCGTAGCCCCCTTTTCTCTTAGATGATGATGAAGAAGAAGAACTGTTAGGCATCTCAGCACGGTTAGGATTCTGGGCTATTCCTTTGTGTACCAGAGAAGGGTTATCATCAGTTCCATTCTCTACCACAACTTCCGGATTATGACGCTTCAAGCTGGGTGGGATGTATCCGGTATAGTCGGAGCCACGACGACTCGATGACACCGCTGGTTGCCTCATAGAGACACTACGAGGTTTTCCAGCATGAGCAGTATGAGATCCAACCTATAATTGAATGAGTAAATGTAATTGAAATGTTTGTCATTCTTGAAAGTTAAACAGTTGACATCATTTGCAATGAATAAACTTATAATCTTTGAATAGACTACAAATTTAACCACCACACAAGCACTAGTAATACTAACCCTATATTCAATGTAAATATACAATACCTCAAGTTTTCATTATAAACAGTATTATAGCACATACAAGAAACTCCTCTGCTTTGCTCTAACAAAGTATAAAGGAGAGGAGACGCCATTGTATGCATACCTGCATCACTGCTGGGGCACTGGGTTTTCTTGATGTGCTGGTGTGGGTATGAAGAGATGAGGCTGATGCTTGTGACCCTTGACTGGACTGGCTAGCACCAGCATCCAAACCATTAGGCACTCCAAGAAGACTGGACACCGACTGTGTTAAGATACACAATTGTAACACCTAGGTGTCACTTCTGACTCAAACTATTTAACACACCCTTGACTTCATGTCCCTTGCTAAGAGCAGGTAGGTAGCACAGATGTCATCATAACGATTCTCTGCCAATGACTCTTGTATTTCTCTTCTTGTAAAGCCCATCTGAAGCATCTTCTCTATTCTCATTTGATCATTGATGTCTGTCTTTGGTTCAATGTAAGGTCTGAGATGCTCATCATCAGTAAATCCAATATTCATCCACTTATCACTCATGATCGTCTAATGGTAAAATAGTGAAGGATCATTAATCACAGGTTATTTTAGATATACCTCAAGGCTTGCACGCTTGCTGGGGTTTAATACTAGAAAACGTTTCAAGAGATTTTCACAATCTGTTGACATGTAGAAAGGAATTCGATACTTTCCCCTTAAAACACGTTCTCGTAGTTCCTAAAGATCAACATGCATTAGAATAAGAGCCACAAAAAGATTATTACCACACCTTCAGGTTCTGTCCATCAAAAGGCAACGAGCCACTGACCAGAGTGTAAAGTATCACTCCGAGACTCCACACGTCAACCTCGGGACCATCATACTTTTTGCCTTGAAATAATTCAGGTGCGGCATATGGGGGGCTGCCACAGAATGTGTCCAACTTGTTTCCTGGAGTGAACTCGTTACTAAAGCCAAAATCAGCGATCTTGATGTTCATGTTACTGTCCAGCAATAAGTTCTCAGCCTTACAAAATATTAGTATTTATCACAATACACCAACATGCAAACAAGTTGTACCTTCAAATCTCTGTGAATGACATGTTTTTGATGGCAATATTGAACAGCAGACACAATCTAATGGTGATAAGATAAAGTTTTCAATTGTTACCAAATTAAATTACTTATTAATATCCATCTCCCACAGAAGGCCATAAAACCTTGTATGTTATTAATATACATGTAGTAAAATGTTACCATATTTAGAACAACAACTGTTTAGAAGAAGCAGATTATGTATGCTAATGGAACACATAAGGAAGAATAGAGGGCCCCTTAACTGTGTTACTGTCGTATCTGTACCTGTCTAAATTTCACACGAGCTTCTTTTTCCTTCATTCTCCCATGAGCTACAAGATAATCAAACACCTCACCTGTAACAAATTATCAATATGAAGTGATAAAATGACAATATTCTTATTGTTTAGTGCATTATAACACACGGTCTGTTAAGCTTGCACCAAAACAAAAGAATAAATATGCTATTACTATGGGCTCAAATTTCAAACTATAAACTACATCAATGGAATAAATTAGAATAGACGCACACACACACACACACGCACGCACGTACGCACACACACACACACATACCACCACTAGCATACTCCATCACTAGATACAATGTCTTTTCAGTCTCTATAACTTCAAACAGCTTCACAATGTTTGGATGATCAAGATATTTCATGATTCTAACTTCTCTGAACAACTATTGGGCAAACAATCAACTGAGATCACCAGGATGAATAGCAAAGCCTACCTTCTGTAAACTGCCAGGGTTTAACTGAGTTTTGTCTATTATCTTGATAGCAACCTAGAGGGTGTAATGAGATAAGAATGAGAACAGATAATAAGATGTGGAGGAAGAGTGGGCTGATGTGTGTAATGAACCAATACACACACACACACACACACACACACACACACACACACACACACACACACACACACACACACACACACACACACACACACACACACACACACACACACACACACACACACACACACACACACACACACACACACACACACACACACACACACACACACACACACAGAGCATACACAAACATACTACCTCTTGACCAGTTGGCATGTGCTTGGCCAATTTTACTTTAGCAAAATTTCCTTTGCCGATTGTTTTCATTAACTTGTACTTCCCAACATACACATCTTCATTGGATGGACGAGATATTTTACGAGATGAACTACCAGCACTGCCGGCTGATGATGGTCGAGTACTAAAAGTGACAAGTCATAAGATACTCAACACAATCACAGTTGAGATATACAATGGAACACAACAAACAACACTTCATTATTACCTGTGAGAATGTGAAGAGTGTTTCTTACTAGAGCCACTAGCACTGGCGCTACTATGATTAGAGCTCTGGTGCCTGTGTTGTCTATGATTGTCCTCTACCTGGTAACACAACACACACACATTCATGCGAAAATCACCCTGGCGCTATTACAATAATAACCGAACACAGCGTATCACCATAGCGTCACTACACACCTTACTCACCGTCTCTTCCACGGTGGGTAATGGACCCCGTTGACCGCTAAGACTTGACATAATGAGAGTGAGATCCGCTGACAGCTGGCGAACACCGTATCCTTAGAAACGGACACAAAATTCAGCTTAGAACAGTATTAGATATAACAGGTAATCTTAATACACACACAATATCGCTAGGAAGCGACGTGGGAGGAGTATTTTTAAAGGGGACGAGTCACTAGGTAGCCTTTTAGTCAACATCATAACCTGAACTAACCTTACTACAGAGATGTTTCCTTACTATAAAATTTCTACCAATAGACGACAAGTAATGCCACTCAGCTACAAGGAAGATTAGTCAACGCGTACATGTTGATGTGGTTTGTCTGGCACAGGCTATGACGTATAAAGGCATCCACGTGATTGTAATCTGAGACACACCCTTAGGCGCCTCTGTATGAAATGACACCTGCTCCATCTTATCATGGACTCAGTGTTAAGGCTATATGCGAGAATTGATGGAGTAGCTTCAGAGATATTAAGTGATAAGCAACAGGTATGCATTAAATTTGGATAACATGTTTCTGTTTTTAGTAAAAGGGAAGTATTAATAGAGTAAGCTATTTCCTAATATGGGTATAAGTTGTATCAAGTGTTTAATATTGTTGTGTAACAGATTACAGAGTTGGATGGTAAACGTAATCAGAACAGGGAAGCAATAAGACAGCTAAAATCACCATCCGGTATGCGTGAATTGATATGAGCATTGTTCAAATGTCCTTTACAGTTGATAAGAAGTCGTGGGTCTGTTTTGATAATACGTTCCTACAGGTAGATTCTCACAGATGCTTGAAAATGTTAGAAGAAGGTAAGCAATTTGTGTTGCCAGTCTCATTCTTATATCTATCCTAATGGCTAGGCAAGAGTTAGATGATTCACTTAATAGTCATTGTATAGCATAAAATTTTGACACTAAAAAACTGATGAAAATTTGTCCATTCATCATAAAAATTGAGTTTTGGACTACAGAACATGGTTCATATACTGGTACTTTGCATTGCACATTAAATAGAACTTGGAACTTTCGTTAATATATTATTCATCAAATGTAAAATTTGGCAATTCGTCAAAAGTTTATGCTATATGGTAATGTCAAGAGTTTAGGCTAAACTATTATGAACTCTTGGTAATATTGTTAGCTGTGTCTTCGCTCAAGCCTTCCCTGCATGTGTACCCATAATAACCACCCACTATACTGCTGGTGTCCATTGTGGGGAGGAGACTAGTTCTCACTGTTGACAACACTGATACTGCTTGTCTACAGATCAGAGAACGCTGGACACCGAGATCAACAAATTACGAGAAGGCTTAAAAGAAAAGATAGCTGTATTACATGAAATGGAAGGTAACCCACCAAGCATTACAATTGACAACTGTATTTACACTAACACACAGGTAGTAAGGCGTTGAAGGGCTTTGACTTGAAAGGAATGGATCGGTCAGAGTTATGGGAAGTAACAAACAAAAAATAATTACACACACAGACATACACACACCATGCATACATAAACATTTTTATACAAAAAAGAATTTGATAAATATATAAATTATATAAATTAAAAGATTTAGTGATCACTACATAGAGGACTTCTGCTTGCAAAAAGTTTAGGGGGTGTGGTGCCGGGCATGGGACCAGTTTGGTATGAAGAGTTGATGCTGTGTTTACCACCAGCAGGTGGTCCACTAAACACTGAGCCATAACCGGATGGGCCACTGAGCACTGAATTATAACTGTACCCTGCTCTGTTCGGTGGTATCTGTGGTATACTGACTTGTCTGTGGTTACCAATAGCAACTTGTCATATCCAATCAATGTATTACTTACACTGAACGTGGGTAAGGGAAACTGTCTCCTTCAACGGAGTCATATCTTCGTGGATTGCTGAAAAAGAATCGACTCCGTACATGCAGGTCTTCCGATGTTACATCAGAGTAATTCTGTAAAAGAATAATGTTTTATGTTATGATTGTGACAGCATTGTGTTACCTGCTTTGGCCAATAAATTTTGACACGGAAGAAGATGACGACGAGATACGTGGGTATTACCTCCCAGAATATCAGTGCGATGAGATAGGAGACATAACCATATCTGGAGTTCCACTCATAATCAGCCTAACAGTTGATAAATATAGTAACGTTACCATACATGAAAACTAAGCCAGGCAACATGGACTAAAGTTAACATACACTGTACTGTATTGATAGACTATTTTATAAGAATTATATTGATCATAAAATTCTTCAATTTTAATTACCACTGTGCGAGCAGAGCCCTGGGAAACTGGTGTTGTACCTGGTCTGAAGGTAGATTCCAATTTGCAGTGACTCTCCATCCTTTATCATGGACCACCGCCACAATGTTGTATATACAACGCGACATGAACAAGATGCTCAAAGCCAATGATATTATCACCGCCCAAATCTTCTTCCAGGTGTTCTAACAGGATGATAAGCATTGGATGAGGTTACAGTTGTACACAGTACTAGTAATACCTGTATTTCTGACAGAGCTCTCCCATAGCGAGTAGTGTAGGTTACTAATATACACAGCGATAATAACACTGCCATTATCAAGAACAATATCTCTGATACTAGCAGCCGTGTTAGTAATAATCTACGGATGTCCTTCTTTGCCAGTATAAATCCGAATGTTACGTTAAAAGCTAGAAATCCAAGAATTAACAAAGACCAACTGATGTTACCTGTCCAACTAATGAACAAAACAATATATTAACAACTTATACATATCAATTCTCACCGTATCATATCAAGGCGGGAAGATAGGTTATAACGCCACTCCAGGCCTCTTAACAGCACCTTTACACAAACCATTAACCAACTAAAAGTCATTTTAACAAGTAGAATCTTACCCCTCCAAAATAATGCACTAGCAGCGCCAAGGAGAGGAACTGAAGGAAGGTGGGAAAATTGACCAGCAGCCAGTGGAAGGTGTTAGGAAGATCAAACACTAACTTACAACACTCATCATTAGACGCGAAGTATATTGTGTACAATGATAGCCTTAAACTGGCCCAGAGTAGGTTAACAAATAAGAAGGCGGTCTGATAAGAAAATAACATGAACCATAGTCGGCGCCATAAGATGAACAGTAATTGAACGTAAATTAAAATGTACAAAATTCCAACCAAAATAGTTATAATGACGACGACTGATAGTCGGAGAGCTGGTGTTGTTGAAGGGTTCATATTATCCCATGGCAGATAACCCTGACTATCCGGCGAAGAGCAACTCATGGTCACGCGACTTTGTTACTTACAATTACAATTTACATTGGTGTTACTTGCTTTATATTATTACATAGTCTCATTCATATACAACGTTGCCTTCTCCCCAAATTTCAAGTTTAAAGTTCATAAAAATGTGTAAATACTAATAATTAACCTACTCACTTATTTGGTAATCGAAGGGGGGGATTTTAAGTTTATTCAATTTGTGATGGCCGATGACAATGAATTTGGCGAGTTTAGTTCCGTCAGTGAAGGATGGAGCGAACACAATAATGTAACGACTTCGTTCGATCCGGACTGGCTAGCATATCCGGATAGTCAAGATTGGACTGCCAGCGGCGTTATTCCAAATAATGAGCATCCTTGGAACGCTTCATTTCCAGAGCTTCCTAAAGAGCTATCCAATCTGTTATCTGATGAAATGACGAGTTTAGGCGACAGCGATGCTTTACCATTTACCATCGCTAACTTACCAACTAATGGCAGTGGTCATGAATTTGGTGATTTTGAGTTTTCACTGGATAATCCTGAGGTTGTCATGACTACTAACAATCCTATTACAGATATTAATGTACCAATAAGTACACAGAATAATCTCAATACTAGCAAGTCACAGCCTGTGGGTATGGGAGGAGTTACTGAGGGAATAATAGTTGATGAAGATGATGAATTTGGAGATTTTGAAGGTCCTTCGATTCCTAAGCAGCCTGGAATGGTGCAAGCTGCTAATGTAAGTGTTAGTGAAGTTCAGGATGAAGCAGAAGATGAGTTTGGAGGATTTGTATCAACAACGACTACTGAAGTTAAAGAGAAGGTTGCAGCTGTTGATGACTTTGGCTCATTTGAAGCAGCCGAATTTGTTGTGGCTTCATCATTTCCACCATTGCAAGCAGCCCAACACACTCCCTCCACAGTTGGAGCCCCACCCACTGATAAACTACCTCCAACATTCACTGCAGTAGCAGAAAATTGTTTCCATTGTGACCAAAGTGATCCTCCTAGCACTGACCATGAGTCATTGAACACTCTAGCTGAACAGTCAAGGTAAGTCCAGTAGGTAAATTTCTCTAATATAACAGTCACTGTTGAGCACTCCTTTGTAAATTGTGCATACTGTATCACTCGGGGAATTTAAATTTGACACATAAGGGCTTTGGTTGGTGGAGGCCCAATGCTTCATGTAGGGGGGATGGTGTTTTCATCAAAACCTGCAAAGCTCCCCTGAGTCCCCTCTGTACAGTAGGGGCCATGTCGTTATGTTGTCTCCCCTCTCAGCTTGTGGTTGTCACTACAGTCAGGCTTGAAGACCACGTCACCGCTGTATTCATGGAGCAAGTCGCATGTTGAGGATCAATATTTTGCAGCACTAAGAGTAGACCCTATGGTAGGGACTACTGCAGTGAAATTCTGTTATTGTCATTTGTTATTGTAATAGTTGGTCTATACAATATTGTCGTTTGCTGAAGAAATGGTGAGTATATTATTATAACTGTCATGTGAACACTGACCCTTCTCTCTACGTGGCTACAGGGAATGGCGCCATTAGCTCCACATGATCAGTTATTAGCAGATGAAGGCTTCCAATGGCCTGACAGTCCTACTGAAGAAAGTAAGTTAACTTCACCATCCTTGATGTTAAGGACTGCAGTTGATATAATAACAGCTCTGTTAGAATTTTGGAAAATTTTTGCTAAATAGGAAAGTTTTGTATTATAAGTCTCCTCAACGATAAGTTGCATTACTTCACTGTGGTTACAGTAGGGATACATGGATTGTTACTTTACAGGGCCTCAAGAAGTTGCTGCTACTTTGCTTGATCTCACGCTCTCCTCTCCTGTCCCTCCTGCTGCTGCTTCAGCAAAAGCCATGAGCAGACATGGTAATGAAGGTATTCACACACACACGCATGCATGCACACACACACGCACGCGTAAAGTACACACACACACACACACTCAGACGGACACACACACGTACATATAATACTGTCATCATAATTATTACTGTGTAGAGTCGTTCACACTGGATGCTGATTTGATGGGACTGGACTTCACTCTGACCGATGATCCTCAGCTGACCACTATGGTGGGGGAGGGGCTCCCTGATCCCGTGATGATTGAAGCAAGCAACAGTAAAACTGCTGATGCAATCGCTGACATTTTGGGACTTACCACAAACCCTTACTTGACCAGTAGAGATGACAACCAGCTGATCGGTAAAGATGATAACAATGACCAATTGACCAGTGAGGAGGATGATAAGAA
The DNA here is from genome assembly GCA_963930835.1 of Spongia lamella. NCBI lineage: Eukaryota > Metazoa > Porifera > Demospongiae > Dictyoceratida > Spongiidae > Spongia > Spongia lamella. The sequence continues at coordinate 7,329,179 of OZ005753.1, forward strand.
CAATGAATTGACTAGTAAAGATAACCAATCAGCTTGTAGAGATACTGACAATGCTCTGTTCACTACTGGAGCATTTACCTCTAACACTAGTGAACCCTCACCTGCTGTAGCAAACACGTCATCACTCTCCCAGCCACTGGAATCTTTAGTGGTTTCTAAGGATGAATTACAGTTATTAATGCCATCACAGGAAACACTTGATGCACTAAAGGTTGCCCCTACTACACTACAATCATTAGCAGAGGCTGATGATAAACCTCCTGCTACTAGTGATAATGATCAGCCGGCAAGCCTTAGTAACGCAGCTCTAGACCTGCTCAGTTCATTACCGGTTCTCCCCGAGAGCAGTCATCCACTGGCTCTCAGCAACGCGGCTCACAATCTCCTCACTTCATTACCAGATGTGACATTTATGTTGTCCAATACACACACCAAGCACACATGAATACAACAATGAATTTTAAATTTATAGTTCATAATATAAACTCAACTTTTATAAGCGATTATCTTGTTAAAAAACGACAATAATAATAATAATAATAATAATAATAATAATAATAATGACATGTTGAGGTGGCCATGGGGTATATACACTGTAGATGAGTTGTTTCCTCCTCACTAACTGTAGATCAGTTTAACGTAAGGTTGTACTGCTAGAGGCGTCAAACAAAATGGACACTGTATAGCCCAGTCATTGACTGAGTATGGTATCTTCAACGATGACCAGTACCTGAAAGATTTAAAATTTCCTATACCATGCCACTCAGCTGGTTACTGTTCGATTTAGCAAATACTCTAGCAGGGAAACTTAGTGAACAGCCATAATATAATTAATTATAAGTTTGATGAATCATGGACGATTTGTCCCATTATACAGTATAGGGAGTTATAAAATCCACAAATTTAAATGCCTGGAAAAATTGGATCTCTTATGGTAATACGTACATGCCAACTACTATCCAGCTGTTTACCTGACTGTGGCAAGAGATGAAACATGTCCACAGGGTATGAAAGCATGAGTGGGTGGGTCACTTGCCAAGCAGTAAGCTCGTTGCTGGCCCAGTTCTAGTTTGACATATGGTCCAGTCTGAAATGAACAGAACAATGACGTGATCATCGAACATGTACTCATACTCGTCTACAGGTTGGACACGTCCTGTTTCTATCATCTTCTCTGTCACTGCCTTTCCATTGGTGATAACCACACACATGCCCACAGGCTAGGTAAGCCCATGGCCGTCTCTCCTCGGGCCCCATCTACAATACAATGTGTTAGGTTACTATGACAACTATTTCAACTGTACCGAGGCAATAGAAGATGGTTTCTTAGGCTTTGATGACTGAATGGAGCCATTTCTTATTGGTGGGTAGGCTAATGTGAAGAAATTCACTGGACATTGTGCCTCAGTCGCATTCAAGTGATCCCTGTGATCTTGTATTAGCTCTTTAGTCTACAACACCATTCAGTATGGAAATCTCCTAAATAACATAATCACATATCACATACCGGGGCCTGTTCCAGTCCCATTGCAGTACGCCAAATAAGCGTAACACCACACAAGTCAATCAGACAGCCATCAGTTAAAATATTTGTTTCTTCTGGTACCTGAAGCAGCACAATCAAAAATGACCCCCTTCAGTAGCAGCCATTGCAATAATGGGCTGGAAACCACAAGGTACAGATTTCATGCTTGACAGGCACTCAAAAAACAGATACCCTCTAATGTCTCAACTTACTGATGTTCCAGGATTTCTTGATGAACGCTTTTCACGCAAAGTATAGATATTCCCAAGAACCGACACCTCCAGCCATCTGCCTGGCTTCACCCCTGGGGCAAAACAGCCACTGGGACGTAGCAGGCCAACACCATTGGTTGTGAGGCAGTCATTTTCTCCAGTAGCCAGCGTCCACGACGGGACCGATGACTATTAAGGATTTGATGATGGTCTAGTAAAGGTAATAGTGAACTTACCGAAGGTTTGATCTGACTGCTAGTATCAAAGGCTCCAGCATACAGGCGAGCGGTATATGGAGGTTGTCTCTCACAGATGATCCGGCAAGCATAACGTGACACTGTGCTGTTTGCTTTGTACATCACCTGACCATGTGCGTCCCTTCCAGTATCCATGACAACCAAATCGATAGCATCATCAGGTGATCTACCAACCTAATAAGGCAATTGTTTACATGATCTAGTAACTATGGCAACAACACCTGAAACATATCAGTATCAGGGTCTGGTCCATATGGCATGACAACCATCTTATTAGCAGTAACAGTAATGTTGTGTGAAGTGGCATGGTTACCATCCACCAGGCCTATCCCTGTTGGCCGTTCTTGTCGGAATAAAGTTGATCGATGTCTCATTTTACTACAGATTGGCGGGCAGGGTAGTTCACCATTAGTTCTACGGAGTGATCCAATAATAACACACACTGACACAGGTGATACGGTATCGCCTTACTCACCCTACGAGTATTAGTTCTCCGTATATGGGCGACTCCTTTAGCGACAGTCGCTTCATCTTCTCCTGAATGTCAGCTGGTTTTAATCTGTCACAATACAACCTACTAATAAATAACATAATTAATGTGCCTTCACTAACAAGACTAAGTTGGAGGAATCATCTTTGTGAAGTTTTTCAACTGGTCTAGTTGGACATCTCGTGTGACTTACAATATCGCTCATTTCTCTCTGCTCTTCATACACTACTGTTGTATCGCACGACATTATACTGGTAGATTGCAGTTGGCCGCTACAGCCAGCTAGCGATGCGCTCGGCGATACGTTGTCTTATAAACTTCACACCACAATCGAAATCAACAGATTACCTACAGCACATAGTAAACAAAGACACCTGTAAGTTTTCATACTGGTCTAGTTAAAATAGAAGCAATAAAAAGCCTTTGCTATGTATTGTGTGATCATTTACTAATCAGTACGTGTATAGGTAGCCTTACATTGTGAAGTTCATCGTAGTATCAAACGCCTATAATCTCTAATCGATAAGCGCCCTGCGCAAAAACGCGAGTCTATCTATATGATGTAATCTCACGTGCATCATTAACATATATTTACTGTAGCCATATACGAGAATAGAAATTCTATGCAGACATAAGAGTGAGATTGAGGGCTAAGGAGCATGAAGAGAATTACTCCTATAATTACATGCAGTAGTCATAAAGATGTGACACTCAAGGGGCCTGCAGATGAGGCTAATTGTTTGGTAGCAAACTAAAAATCATTTAAAAATAAAATTCACATTACAGATCATCATTGAAATGTTAAGTAGTTACTCATTTATGGTTTATCTACTAATACATATCCATTACTATTGACTTCAGTGTCATCTTGTTTAGTCCAGCATACCACAGTCTTGTTAGAGTATCCAGCGTAGAGCTCCTTAGAGCAACTGCTGAACACTAAACTGTATGAGCACGCATGCAGAGTATGCCATATATGGATGTCACATCACCATGGTTACCTGACAACTTTGATGGGGCTTTGGTGAGGACAGACAACATTACGTATTAAACTCAAATCCCAAGAGCTCCATAATCTATATGCAACAAAAATAGCTGTAGCTATTTTTATTAGCTAGCTATTCTTAGTACTATATAGCTATTTTTAGATATATGGTTAGCTGTGTGGTATAGCAATCTCTGCATACCTTATGCTTCCATCTTTCATGCCGGTAGCGATGACATTGACATATACGCCCTCAGGGGCTGTAGTGTAAGCGAGACATGTGATCTCCGACTCAACACACGTCTTATTGACTAATGTCCCATTGATACCCCACAACCGCAATACACATCCAGTAGATGCTGCTGCTACAGCATCATCCTCAGTACTGGGTGGGGCTAAACAAGTTATTAGATATACAGACCAACTATGATGCTTATTACTAATCACCTTGTTTGCAAACAGTTACAATATCCCCGAGGGTGGGGCTCGTGGCAACTGCAGTAACTGGGCCCTCGTGATCTCTCAAACTGTTTACATAACAAACGCTACAAAAGTGATAAAATAACACTTGCTGTATGTATTGATGGTCATTTACCGATTAGTATCCCAAATAATGCATGTGCAGTCATCACTGCCGGTTACCACAAAACCAAATGGTCTACAAGCAGACATGCACCTTACAGCTGCTTCGTGCCCTCGTAGAATTGTCAGTGAATCAGCAGATAATTTCTGGAGAGGAAGCATAAGCGTATAAGCATACAGGTGTATTAGCATACACCACATGTTAAGCACTACCTGGCTAGTATTGGTGATACTCCAGCAGTAAACTAAGCCAAGAGAGCCAGCCAGCACTATTAACTGTCCACTGTGTGCAATCTCACAACATGAGATCTGAAAAACAGCAAAATTGTTGATGATCCATCACCTCTCAAATGCATTAGACTTCAGGCTTCAAACTTACCTTATCTATCAAAGAATGGTGAAGTTTAATTTCCTTTCCAGTGAACGATTTCACATCAACAGAATTATCCCACAAGCTCCATAGCAACAGGAGAGAGGATTGCGGACCAGATGCCATGGGGAAGAAGGCGGTACTGGCTCCAACGACAATGAGACCCTCACTTTCACTCAAATACAGCAACGACGAAGGATAACGTTCTACTGATTCTATAAACATCACTTCAAGATTTCTCCTACCACCCTCCCCAATGAAGTATATGCTCGGTTGCTTTAACCTTGGTTTGCACGGTGTAATGTACAGGGGAATATAAGGATTCTCCAGTTTGTCAAACACGGAGTCAGCTGTTAAACGTTTCAACACAGTGCCGATACGTATCCTGAATGTCGTGAAGACGGTCATCTTGTTACGTGCCGGATGAGGTTCTTTGAACAGTTGACGTGGCATCTGGCCGTAAGTTTTCACCATTGCCCTCAATGCTGCCTGTTGAGTGCTGTCTGTAATCTTATCAATGTCAAAACCTTCTTCATAATATGTCTGTAATATAAGTAACTTTTGGTAACATCGGTTATATCCCAGCAAGGTCAGTGTAACAGTGACAATATACACAGAAACAGTGCATGGGACTTTATGGTGAAGACTTTGTCTTCACTATGTAAAATACTCATAAGTAGGGTTCAACGCAAAGGCTGAGGTTTGTAGCTACTATCACCTACAGGATGTTGTCTAACCCTAACCCAACCCTAACCATGCTGAGGCTAAATCTCATAATGTGTCGTTCCTGTGACTACAAAAATCTAGAAACACTATCCAAATATATGTGCTGTGTCTAGAGTCTCAGCAACAGATAGTCACCAGTCTTTATTGATTTGCAAACCAGAAGTCAAGGAATGACATATCTGCTGAGGATAACACACTATAGGGGCAAACTTACATTCTCAATAATATAATAATTATTACTTTATATGAGGGAAACCCCTTAATGACATCATAGCTAATATTCCCTGAGGCACTACATATAAACAACAAACCACTTACAGCTGGATGAAACACATTAACAGCATCAACAGCTGGCTTTCCTATCTGTCGATACCCAAACACCAGATCAACCCACTCATGTAAATGACTTGACACGTATTCACACTCTAGAGTCTGTAATGATGAGTCATGTGATCGTCATGTGATGCTAGCAGTTATTGATAACCTGTCTGTGTTTAAGGATGAAGAGACGAGGATCATTGTTTGACCATGGTGGTAGGATCACATGATCCACTCGTTCACCTGATTGCCTCTCCCCAAACATGAATCCTATAAGGAACAGAACTACAGCTGATAACAGTTCACTATAGTTCATAATAGCTTGTACTGGTGCAGAACTTGCTCGAATAGAATTAACTAATTAACTTGGAATAAACACACACACACACACGCATGCACAGACAGACAGACAGACAGACACACTTTCTCTGTTCAAAAGAAATTCAGGGAAATAAAAGAACTCTGGTATTAACTCCTTCACATCAGATGTTGATTCTGAAGAGGAGAGTTTCCAAGTGGTACCCAGGTGATGAAATGTTCTGTCAGGAATGTCAAAACTGTTGCCTAGTAACAAGATATATGGGAATGGAATATCACTAATTGTGCACATGTTGCTATGGTTACTGTACACACCTTGAAACGAGAGGAACATTTGAGTAAAGGGTGGCACCCTCACTAAGAAGTGAAGGACTATGCCACTATTAGAATAATGGGAGCCATAGTGATACGGCTTAGAGGGTGGGTTAGGATCATTCAGTTGATGTCCTTTCCTGTACTCCTCTTGTAAATACTATTGTTAGCAAGAGAAGAGATGAGATGAGATGAGGTGGACATGATGAACAGTTGAGCTTACTGTATAAGTGTCTAAATATTTCTGCTTCTTGTTAATGTCTTGAATTGATATCGGAAGATGAAATTTCCTACACAAACAATAATAGTTTATGGGCAAATCTCTAATAATGCCCACCATTAATAATAAAATGATATATTGGTGGAGGAAGGTGGCTAAATCAGGTGGGGCTAATTTTCTCCTATTGCAAAAATTAAAATCCTATGGAGCACCCATAAAATCAGGTGGGGCTCCAACCCCATAGCCCCACCCTTTCCGCTGCCTATGTATTTCAGGACAAACACAATTATCATGATAATTTGTGGAGCTGCAGTATTACAATATATTAGTCACAAACACTGACACAATAATATACCAGCACATGTATAATTGTGTGGATTGCTCGGCAGAGCAAACACCTTATTGGTAAAATTTAAACTTGCTGACGACCACTTAATATTAACAATGAAACTTCAATTTAGCAACAATCATTTCATTGATTTGTTACACTGTTAGAAGTTTAGTTATCATCAATGAAATGTACAATCACAAGGATTGATACAATGTTCTAGTGACGTTACCTGAAGACAGATTCTTTAGTAAGGTCCAGGTTGTTGCTATGGTAATTAGCTAGAATAAACGGCATGACCGGATATTGCATGAGGTCATTGAATGTTCGGCCGGCCAGTTTGTTCAACTCTACTAGATACTCAAAGTTTGTAATCTCTCCTTGTTGCCAGCTGTGTATGTAACACAGTAATAGTAACACTAAGATATCCTGACACTCACCTATCCACCAGTACCCTCACTTTATCACCATCAGACTCACCAGAGTCAATGATATTGAGTAATCCGAGATTAAGAATTTCGGTATGGATCATGTTACGATCCTTTGTAGTGACAATAACATCATTAGTATCTCCTCAGGCTACAAATGATGGAGCTCACTTTAGTGGAGTCAAAAGAGAGGAACATGGTAATTCCATTGATCAGGAATATCTCCATAGCATTATCCTACATCGATCACATGATCAGAATCATATCACATGATCACAGTAATAACCTTTAGTGAGTAACGTCTTCTATGAACCTCTACAACTTCATTGTGTTCCCATGACAATAAGGCTCTTTCACTGTCCCAGGGCAGCAACTGTAATCGGCAATACATTAACAACAGAGAAGCCATACAATTCATATTCCTTACTGTAGATATACTAGGATCATCAAACGGCTTGTCACCATGAAACAAGAAACGACAAGTAGCTAAAAATAGATGACATAATGATGTAATGATGACATCATACTTACTAATGATAAAGTGTCCATTCACACAACTATCCTGACTGATACTCTGACACCTGCTCACTACAATTCTGTAATATATTACATCATAATGCATCACATGACATCAAATGACTCACATTTGTTCATCACTGCTCATGGCTACTTTCTGACTGAACGCAGAATTACCATGATACACGGTGTTCTCAAATATGAATGATAGTGGAGCACTCACTATGGCAACATGACATAATGTAATCTGACCCATCACTGGGATGAGTCTGTACCCATAGGTCATAGCTGACTGTTATACTGTTATAACATTCTGTATCCTGTAGGATGTTATTATCATGTTTCTATGGCCTATCAGCCGTACCATAACTGATAATGTTTTGAGAGGCAAAAGTTTTGCAGTCAACTAGTATTTTGTTTAAGGTAAATTACTTTTGTCATTTTAGTAAATCTTTCAATTTTCAGATCGTGTGAGGACCATCAAATACTGACATGTAAGATGAGCTATACTGCTGTGCCCAGCTCATTAGAGAGGTGTCATAGTTTCAGGGCCTGTTGATTATTGTGTGTATGTATATACGTATACAGTTTGGAACTACTAGGAGACTGTTGTTATGGGATACCGTTGCTAGGCTGCTGTTACTGATATTGCCATGGTTACCTTCTCTACTGCTCTTCATGCCTTCATCAAGGATATACTTATCGTCAATGTTACGAGGCACACGCATGAGACGACGTCGTTCTCTACAAGGACCCTCGGTGGGGTCCAGCTGCCAACACATCACTCTCTCCTCCTCATCACTCCATAATGCACTAAATATTAAATACCACAATCAATAATAACAACAATGATGAAGGTTACAATTACCATGGGTGTGTATTGTGCAGAACAATCTTCCTCCACGCTCCTAATATTTCATGCTCCCTCCGAGAGGCTGAGTTCATTTGCTGGAGAGAAAGTTGTCGAAGATCATTTTGTCTCTTCAGCACCTGTGATGACACTTCATTTGAAATGTTTATGATGCCTTGATAATGACTTTCCATCTTGTCAAGAATTCTATCACAAAATAATATTATTGTTGTGATGATGTCATTGTTAAATTACCGGACAAACAGTTTTTTGTTACGATCATCATATGCTTGGCTATCATGTTCATGTCTGTCCTTCCATCGTTGATCATTCTAATAATTTACATACCATAATCAATAATCACACATGTGCTAGTTACTAAGCCCCGATCACTTACATTTCTCATCTCATCTAATGCCAACTCCAGCTTTTGCTTGTTTCTGGGATCAGTCTCTTGTTGCCATCGTAACAGTGAGGTGAGCCGTGTTGACGGACGCAGGCCAGTGCTAGTTGTCTTGACAACAGCCTCATAGAGTGAGTTAAGCTTGACATAAATCGGACTATCCATCAAGTTTGGTAGGGTAGTGAGAATATTCATAATTGTCAATATCAACCTTGAGGCAAGCTATGACACAATACAGTATGTACATGTATATCACTACCGTATGGCATAAAATTTTGACGGTAAAAAAAACTATTTGATGAAAATTTGTCCATTCATCAAAATAATTTCCAAAAAAGAAATCCTATAGGACATGACGCTGCTATACTTTTGCTTTGCGTCGCACATTAAATAGAAATTGAGGCTTGAAACAACTTTCGTCAAATGTAAAATTTGTCAAACTTTTATCTCGTCAAAATTTTATGCTAAGTATATGGAATGTGTTACAATTAAAAATTACCCGTTTCCTCAGAGTAGCGTGAGTTAGTAATGTTGTCAGTAGAGTAACAGAATCTTCCATTTCACTAAACTCCTCCAGTACGACACAGTGGAATGAAGTATCATGTTGTGGTAAACACAAACAACCTAGTATCCTGGCATACTGATATGTTGCTATAGTAACCATATCTCAATATTCTATTAAATGCTCACTTGTTCATATAGGGAGTGACGGTGTATATTAGCATATTTGTAAATATTTGATGTTGATGAAAACTATACAATACAAAAGAAACAAGAGAGATTGTTACCATGGAAACTAATGGATACAAAATGTGCATGTACCCATAGTATGGTAGCTATGGTAACAGAATACCTTCTTAGGATCAGCCATTAGAGCTTCATGAAAATAATACAACAAGAATTTGGTGAACGCTAAAGTAAACTCCATTATGGTAGCTTTACTATTGGGACGTATTCCTGTTGGTAGAGACAGATCCTTAGAGATGAATAAACCGACTTGTTCAGTTCTGTATGCATGAATACTGAATACTACTGTGTCCACTGCTGCTATGGCAACACGTAGAAAATGATTGGATAGATTAGAAGTTGAGACAGAAGCTTGCTCAGTAACGGACAATGTTGGAGCATTAGTAGGCTCCAAATTCTCACAGAACAGTTTCAACGTTGACTGCAACGTCTTGCAATGGAGCAGATGAAGATACAATACAGATTTACTGTTCTTGTCTGCTAAGATAAATGACCACAATATCAATTGTAAATGCTGAATAACTCATGGTACACACCTTTGTCTTGTTCAACCTTCTCTTTACACCACTTCAAACACACCAGCAAACTCTCCATGATCCCGAGTATGTTATCCTGACTAGAACTGTGAAACCATAGCAACTACCTTAGAAACAAACTCATGGACACACGGTGGTCCATGCATATGCACAAATTCACACACATACACATAGTACATGCACACACACACAGACATTCATACGTACACATGCACACGTACACACACACACACACACACACACACACACACACACACACACACACACACACACACACACACACACACACACACACACACACACACACACACACACACACACACACACACACACACACACACAATCAAACAAACAAACAAACAAACAAACAAACAAACAAACACAGAAAACTACTCATGTCTACTACAATCATCACCATAGCGACATACTTACCTAGCAGCAAGAAAAGCAATCAGCTTACAGAAGGAGAAGACATCCTTCAGTATCAGCTCACTGTCCTCACTGTGTATAAATAATATCATGACATGCTTAGATGATGTAACCATGGTTACCTCTTCAGTGAGTCACTGGCCACTACAGTCAATTGACATAAAATCTTTAACAAGCCGTTGTCATGGAGAAACACTGGCATTCCGGGAATATTTTGGAACAACTATAAGACAACAAGATCCCCTCACAACTCATACCCCTCACACGCACACACACATATATATACACCCTCAGTACGACTCTAAAAGATCCTATCGATCACAACTAAAGATCACAACTCTCTTACATATCCTTCCCTCCTCCCTCCCTCCCACACACAAACAGACCTGTAACAATATGGTGAGAGTAGCATGACAGAGGAGGGGTTGGGTCACCGTGCTCATGAGACATTTCAGTAACGGGATCACCGCGTGCATCTGGAATCCAGTTAACTGTTCAGGAATGGTAACATTACCGGAACTGGAATAGGATTAAATGGTACATCTCCATTCCAAAGGCTGAGGACTTACAGAAAACTTCGCTGATCAATTCTCCCTCCCAGTACAATGGATAGTAACGCAATGATTAGCTCCAGTGACATTGTGAACTTGCTTAGCTGTTAGGACGATTTTGATTGGTCAAAATTTGTGAGGATAAGTTGTTGACTGACCTGCCAAGCCAAGAGGTCAAAACCTTTCATTGCAATGAACTCCATTTTGGTTGACTCTGGGGCTCTGTTGAAATACTCATCCAGCACCTAAACAATCATACAGCAATCACAGTGAGTATAGTATTGTGTATGCCGCGCACACACACGCACACTAAACACACACACACACACATACACACACACACACACACACACACACACACACACACACACACACACACACACACACACACACACACACACACACACACACACACACACACACACACACACACACACACACACACACACACACACACACACACACACACACACACACACACACACACACACACACACACACACACACACACACACACACACACACACTTACTCTAATAACAGCTGTTCTCATTAGACAACTCTTATTATTCACCATAGTCAATAAACATTCAGGGTTTAGTATCTTCCCAAAAGCACGTTTCACTTGCCCGTCTGGTAACAGAAGAATTTGCTTTCTCAACTCGGCCAACAAGCCAACCTCTAAACTAGTGGGAACATCTTCCAAATTTCCCTCCCTCAGAGGCACCAGCCCTACACACAACATCAAATGGTTACCATGGCTACATGTAAACCTAACATACTAACCAGTAACATTGACCCAAGAGAAGGGTGTGTGGTCTTCACTATGGTAGGAACTGCCGGGAATTCTATCCACCGATGGCTGAATGTCAAACTCGGGATGAACCAGCTCATTCAACATGTCTGATTGAGAACGTAACAACAGCTGTTGTGATTGCTCGTCGTTGCTATTGGCAGCAGCGTTACTAAGGCCCGGATCACTGTTAACATGTATCATAGCATAGGGAGATGATCGAGTAGTCTCATCTTGTTTATTCATAGTTGATATTTCATTGGCTGTATAAGATATAGTATCACAACTAGTGTTACTATATATAGCATTACCATATGCATAGTGTTACTATATATAGTATTACTATATGCATAGTGTTACTATATATAGCATTACCATATGCATAGTGTTACTATATATAGCATTACCATATGCATAGTGTTACTATATATAGTATTACTAGAGGTGTAGATTATGACTGTTTTATTAGAGTCCAGGACAACACATCATCATCACCATGGTTACCTTCAAGAAGAGAAAATGCTGAATCTTGTCTGGACAGGGACACAAACTTGACATCATTAAGGTCTGGCACTAACAGGTGGTCACAGATACGGCTGAAACAGTCGAGGTTCGGAGGACTACCAAACAGAAGCCCTACAAGATTCATGTACAACTTTACTATATCAGCTGGCAATGGAGGAAGATTCTCTGTCAGTCTCTCCTGAAACACAACCAACACTAAAATTACTACTGTATAGTGGGTTATTTTCGAGGTAAATTTATTTCATGAATGCCCAGTGGTGGCATTATTCACGAGGAAAATTTTCACAAATGCATGACTCTTAATAACATTGCTACACTTAATTTTACAAATTGAGCTCAGTTCATGAAATTTATAAAATTTCCAGGTGATTACCATAGCAACATTACAGCATACCTTACTGGTGAGCAGTATTCTTGTGATGGTATCAGCTTTTTTGAATTGTAAGATGTTGTCCTGGAAACAGTCAAACGTTGGGTTGATCCAATTGGTCAGTTTGTTTAGGACAAAGCTCCACGTGCCCTCCGGGGCTTTGTGCCAGATATGCCAGTCAAGGAGGATGTGTTGGAGTATGTCAACATTAGTAATATGATTACTGTTACCTCCCTCACAACCCCATATGAAGAATATCTATCAGAGGGTATACAAAACAATTAGAATACAAAACAAATAGAATACAATGTGGCACACACACACACACACGCACGTATGTACGCACTCACACATGCACGCACATGCACACGCACACACACACTACATACATCAGCAATTTTATATCCCACAGCTGCTTGTGGTGTCCTCAGAACTTGTTGGACTAACTCAACTCCTCCGATCTCTTCAAACTCAGCTCTAGTGTGTGGCAATCTCCTCATCATCAGTGTCAGTAAGTGCAGGCAACTAGCCTGACACTCCTCTGAGCAGTTGACCTCCACTACCTGATGATGTCATATTGATGACATCATATTACATCATAAGTGACATACCCACACAGCATACCTTAGCATACAGGTATAATATACCACTAATGCCCACAGCTGAAATCAGAGCATCTTGGAATATTATTCTAGTGTAGCGTTGAGCAGCAGGTGACAACGTGACACGTTCAACTTGTGGGAAGCAAATGTAATGTTTCTGTCTGTCTGGACTGATGTGTTCAGCATATTGCCATGATGACGCCTTTGTACTGTCATGGCTACTGTACGCCAGTAAGGGATTCTGTAGTGATTAAAATACAATGCCACAATCAAACTATATACACAATTACTGGTCACCTCTAGTAACTGTACAATGTTTTGCATTGTCGATGTTCTAGTCATGGAGAGTAAACCAGCACGAGTGCTGGTGGACAATTGTGTGGCTTGCAAGGGGAAGCCACACAACTGCAGAGTACGGAGATCGCTAGAGGCACAGTTAGGACCAAGCATATACAAATGTTGTGCCAGTTTAGAATTAATGCAACCTGAAATAACACACACTTACATAATTACAAAGAAATAATAACAATGACAAATAAAGATATAATTAAAAAATAAAAATTACACATAAAATACGTACAAGAATTACAATTAAATATCAAATACCTTGGTAAATAATAAAAGATCCAAGCTTCCAGGATATCTGCTGGGTAGAAGCTTCCAACAGCTGAAGGCTTTCCTCCTTTGTGTGTTCACTGGTGCCTCCTCCAGCAAGATAACAAGTCTTCCCTCTCTCATGAACACCTAGCAGAGGTACCTCTAATATACACTCCTTGAACTCCTCGCCGTCTACTGCTACTGACAACTGTATGGGGTTACCATGGTGATTAGGCATTGTATAACAAGATGAACAGATTAATTTGTCAAGCATTAAAAAGTTGTAAACTACAGAAGTTTCAAGGGGGAAATTTATGAAAAACCGTTTTGCATTTTTAAATAAGGTAAGATGTTTATCAGTAGAATTTGTAGGGGAAGTTTTGTGGATCAAAATATTTGTAGTTTATGATATCACTAACCTTAAAATTTTTCATATCGTTCCTGTGTTGTAGCTCCCTGCATGTGCTGACTACGACATGATTCCACACATTGAGTGTGATCACACTACCAAATATGGCAATTGAACTACTGGAGGATATCATGTCATCGCTAATGTGCTTCCAGTCACAGGAACCAGTAATGCTACCATAGTAACACCCACCATTATATTAGAATACACTAAATATCATAATACCTGATAATGATGTTGCCCGTACAACAGCACGCCCACAATTGCAGGAAACAGTGCTCGTCAATGGGATAGGATACAATATGAACGAGTACTGGGAATGAACACTTTATCACACACAGCCACAGTGTGGAGGAGATTCCATTGGACGTAAAGTTTGTGATGTTTAGAGTAGACGGTATGGTAACCAGGTCTGCCATGTCACAACTGGTCTGTGGTTTGGAGTATGAAAACTGCACATATGATGTAGGACGGAATGGAGTATCAGTCAACCGATATAACAAATTTGGAAGTCTCTCCTGAAAAATGTGTATTAGAAGTCTTACAAGTGATTGTTTTGAGTTTACCAAAAGTTCTTTGCCGTTCTGAAAAGTGACTACCAGTTGTTTGGCTTCTTGAATGCTCAGCTGCTCTTTATTTAGAGTTAAGGCAATCTCTGCTATCAAGTCGCAGCATCCTGCAACAAAATGTGGGTGTGGCTGAGTGTAGTGGGTGTGGCTGACTCACTCAGTGTAGTAGTAGAAAGACTCTTAAACACCGCACCGCAACAGTGGAGTACATGAGCCAGCACACCCTAATATGGCATTATATACTAAATATAGTAACAGTAGCTAATTTTAGTGCTTACCTTGTGTGCACAGTTGACACAATTCTCATCACACGACAACAAGAGTAGTAGCAAATGTCTCAAGAATAGTTCAATATTACAAGCACTACATGAAATACCACAATTACACTCAAATTACATAAATACATGTAAATTTGCATTCTACATTCCACAAAACATTCATACCATGAGGCAGTCAGCTGAGGTGATGCTTCATAGAAGATCAAATTAAGAGCGTGGAAGACAGGAGAGAAGAAAGTAATCTTCCCCAAATAGCTGTCTTGTGGAGGTAGAGTGTCCTTATCAATTTTACCAACAATGGCCTCCCTCTCGATATCAGCATCATAACCGCTCATCTCCCGGCTTGTGTCAGCTAATGACAGGCACAGTGGACGACTAAAACCTGACAGCTCAACTTTGGACAGTCTCTTCCTGCGAAGCTTCTTCCTGCCAGCAGTAACCACATCATTCACCGTTGAGTTCTGACTGGGTTGATTAAGAACCCCTCCCGCTGAACGAGAGGGTCGTTTAGGTCGTTGAAGGACCGTCGAGCAATTTAACAACTCCGAGCAAAGCTTGTGACCATTAGGGATATTGATGACTCCACTACCCTGTAGTGATTCCTGTACATCCCTCAGGAACATTGCTAAGGCCTACACACACACACACACACACACACACACACAAATACACACAGTCCACAATACATTACCATGTGTTTTTCATGGGACAAAATTTCCACCAAAATTATGATGACTGTGCCTACAGCTGTGTGAATATAAAAATGTGATAATCCTATTTTGAAGGTTTTAACAGAAATTTTATCCCTTACAACTCTACAGTTAGACATAGTGAGTGATCTTTATCATCTTACTGTCTTCTGTGATTCCCTTGACTTCACAAAGCAGCAGGCAAGTTGTAGTTGTTTGCACAATACCATCACACTAGTCTTCTGTAAACCCTCCACTAGATCATTCGGCTGTTCCAAGCTACTGACTTGCCGAGTGTGAGTGAGAAAACTGCCGAGGCTTGGAGCCATCACCTTCACCAACTCCCATACATGACTCTCAGAGATATACCTTAGTAACCAATCATCCTCCGTTGCTACGGTAGCTATCACATCCCAAAGACACAAGCATATCTGAAAATCATTGTAAAATTCTTCTTTAATTAGATCACTGGCTGACGTCTTGCTCTCCAGTTGTTTCACTATACTGCTATGGGCAGAGTCGATGTCTACCAGTGTCAGCAACCCTGACCGCAGTGGCTTGGAGCTCTCCGCCATGCCAAGAATCACTTTCTTAATAGTAGCACCACTAGACAATGACATCACTATTCTCAGCACAGCGTGCATCACCTGGAGTATGACGGTCTTAAGAGCAGCTGGCAGTTCTCCTTTAGACTTACGGTCAGTGTTTAGCATCAAAATGGCTTGCAGTAACTTCACTGTGTTGTCACAGAATTCCCTTGACAGTAACAAGACAAAAAGGAGTTGAACAATGCCGGCATCTGCCAGCAGCTGAAGACATGACTCATCTGACACAACTTTATGAAACAACTTAAGAAGTAGGAGGATTAGGGAATTGTAACGTTTTCTTTCATTAGGATCAGTTTGGGATGCATTAATTAGACCATCCTTGAACAGTTTTAGCTGAGCACTAAGGAATGGACCAACAACATAGCAACAGAGATGACTCTTCAGTGAAACACTACTATGGCCTAGTATACACTGAATATGATATAATATCTCCAGTACAATAGTATGGTCGCTGCACTGGAGTAACTTCAGATAGTTTAAGAGAATTTCCCACCACGATGTGTCTCCGCCAACACCAGATGACTGCTGGAACCATGCCTTCTCAAGGAGGTCAAGGTAGAGGGACAAAATGGAGGGATTGTCAAAGAATGATGGTAACCGAGCAGGTAGACTGGGTAGAAATGTCTCCACGATAATTACTGGATCACAAACAGTTTGTGACAGCAGTCGAATAAGACTGATCTGTATATCAGGGAGATCCCCACAAATTCCAAATAAGGTCATCGCCAGTTTGCTGATATTTCTTATCATCACTTCTGAGTCTAATAGATGCACACCTTCATTCATACCGCTATTTCTCACTTTCTCAGTTGATGGCTTAAGGCAGCGGTTTCGTTCATTGCTAATATACGACGCCACTGATGTTAACTTATCGATAACGCCAGCTACTAGCAATTGAGTTCCCTTACCCTCACCCTCCTTGCTACTTGTAAATACAGAAGAAATACATAATTTAGAGACTAAATACAGAAATATTCCATTACACTCCTCAGTCAGAATATTCTGCATAAATGGAGTAATGACATTTAGTGAGTGAGACGGGCATTGACTGCACACATCTACATAACACAGCGCTGTATACAACAGCTCCAACGCTACAATGCCAAACTCCTGGCTCAGTACAGGGTTGGAATCATACTGGTCGACCTTAAGATTAACACAAGCATGTATGATACTGCTCAGCGGCTTGGCTACTAGCGTCTTCAGGTCCTCTGCTGTTGTGATCTGCGGGAACTGTATGGGAATTGACAGCCAAATACGCACCAGGATCGCTGTAACATAAAACAATGTTGTCTTATTGGTCAGAGTGGTACCAGTGTCTCTTAGCTGTAGGCAACATTTGGACCAATGGTTAATGACATCATTCAGTAAGTTAGTAACACTTTGCAACTGTTGTATACAATCCTGCAGCCTAGCAACGCTATAGAGGTCGCCTTTGTAACACAGTCCCTCATACAAGGATAACAGTAGGAGACAAAATCTGAAGTTGTTTAGAAAGTTAAATGTCTCATCTTTCTTAACACAAATATGATCGATGAGGTAGAAGAGAAATGATTGTGGGGTATGGAATAATAATTGTTGTTGTTCATTTGATAAGCTCTTGTTATTCAACTGTGTTCCCATGACGATCAGTTCATAAACTGGTGTGAGTGATACATTATCATCTAGAACACATAACATGTTGCTTAGCAACAAATGCACAATAGCTAAGTCATTCCCTTGTGCCCCGCCCCCATTCTCCTCCCTCTGTTGCAGTACAACATCCATTATGGAGCAGTGCTCTGTGAGCAGTGCTCTAGTAAATGTTATACCTTCACTGCTTTGTTAGTAAACTATCTTAACACTACTAATAACTTGTGGGTACTAGTTTTGGATTGAAATTACTGTACGACGCAATTTTTTGATGTGAGCAAAATATTTATGGTAGCAGTTTATTGAGAAATTTGATGGACGGCATCTTAGACCACCTGTATCACCTATACTCCTGGAAACTATTGAAAGAGTGCAATTCTATCAATATTCCCCCGTCAAAAAATTGCACCATACAGTACCTGAAATTTTAATTGTATTTACAGCTACGTACGTATAATGTAGTTCATGATATTATAACTAATCAACAATACAATTAATATGATATAGACAATATATTGGCCTTAACAATATCATGGAGCCAATGAGCAACATGGCATCAATATAACAGAAGAGTGTACTTACACTACAGTCATGACAACGACTGTTTCTGGTAAATATATTGGCCACTTGGCCTACTGTAGACACATTCAACATTATAGCAGTCATTTCTGCTTTGAGTAGAGTAGAAGAAAATTTCTTCCGAAAATGATCAGATATTATTAGTAGAAATACGTACTATACAACTGATCATGAGTCATAGGGAGCTCTGCGCAATAGCTTATCAGGAACCATTTATATGAAGAAAAACTACATTCTATGGAGTTACAGTAAAAGCTGGGAAGTGAGACATATTCCTTTACATGCCCCTTGCCCCAAAAGTGCTGTAGGTCAGGCTGTGCATGTTCTGTATTATGTAATAACATGATGTGATTATATGTCCTATATGTTACCATAGTTACATAACATACCACAACTCTGCATGAAGTCAATAGTTGAACATAAGGCACTCTTCAGTATCACCAGCACCAGCTCTGCTAATTCTGGATAATACACACTGACCTATGTATGCGTGTGTATAGTGTGTTGTATGGTGTGACACACTGTATGTACCTTGTGACAGACTAGGGATAGCGTCAACATGAGGTAACAGTTAATGTCTTGTTTCAGAAATTGCACGACACTGTATACTCCCACATTTGGCTTAGTGTTCTTCCCATCTGGAGTGATGAAGGCATGACGAATTTGCTTAATCAACTTCTGCACCAACAAGCTGCTCACGGTGAACAAGTCACTATAAGGAAGAAATATTACTATTGTCTATGCTACTCAGTTAGTTGTGCTCTGTACCTTGGAAGAATATTGAAGGCGTCCTCTTCTGAAGTAATGTAAGTGGTCATGAAGTCTACTAGCAGTGCTTTAAGCTTAGCAGCGTTCACCTGCAAGGTTTGCAGTAAAGCATATTCCTTAACTATATTTGCATACCTTGGAAGTTTCTCCATAAAGAAGAATATCCCAGGTTTCAGCGCTATTCATCGCTGCTTTGTCTTTCATGAATGTGTGTACATGTGAACTTGTTGGTGTATGCTAACTTTTTCACTCAACACGTGATCACTTTTGTTCGGTGTAAACAAAACTGTTCGTGGCTAGTAAGTATAAAATATTATAGTTTTCTCAGAGTGAGCTAGTTTATCTAAGCTATGCCTATGAATTTTATACTATGGAGCACCCGTTAAGCTAGTTTACAGACGAGATTTTTCATACAAATTTCTCCTCTGGTAGAATGAATGGTCATTCCATCATATCTATGATTCCATAAAGATAGCACTATCAAGCATATTGGATAATATGTTAAAGCATGGATACATCCTACCTTACTAACTGAATGTTTTATTAGAATTACCATTGCGCTATGTATGAATACATTAGAATCTCATGTGTGAATACACATTGGAAGAGGTAGCCGCACATTGTACAAAGAGATCGTGTTGGATAATCGTACACAATGAGGTATATGATGTGACAGAGTTTCTGGATCAAGTAAGAAAAACATGACCGTGTGGACACACTCACATAGATAGTGTGCTTTATATAGCATCCTGGTGGAGGGGAAATACTTCTTGAACATGCTGGTAATGAGTAATAACAGAGTGGTTAATAATATAACTGATATGATAGGGGCTGATGGCACTGACGTGTTTGAGGATACCGGTCACACATGGGATGCAAGAGATTTAGCAAAACAATATCTGATTGGCACGATAGCAGATCAGGTGAGTTGATTTCTCACTACATAGCTTTATATCCCTATGGCCTGAGTATAGGTCTAGTTATTAGTTCCAATATCTTCATTTCAATAGATGCCTCATGGTATATAGACCACAAGCTGATTCTGATGTTACAGTAGCCTAAGGCTTAAGGCATGTCAGCTGGCTTACTATAAAAAGTGACTGGCAGTGTATAGCCTTGTAGGACCATGTTGTGTTCTATGAATGAATCCACAACTGCTCCTCCTCACTCCCCACATAACTCATGAGCAGCGATTAGGTTGGTTGTCCTAGTCATCAGTGCTCTGATCATCATGCCGGGATGCATGCGGCCACTGATTAATTGTCATCATACAATTTCTTTTTTGTAACTCTTATTATGTAATTAATTAGCTAAGCAGTCAAGCTGTAGATAGAAGTTGTCCACAGCTTCATCCCAGGAACATGCATAGCTTACTGGCTATATATTAACTAGCCATTTATATCACTGGTGCTGTAAAATTTTGTATAATATACGTCACTTGCTACTTGTTTGGTATCACATAATCCTCGTTAGCTACGCTGACATAAATGGTCCTGCCGGACCACTTGCTGTCCTCGGACTAAATACTTCTTGATAGGATAATTGTGCAAGCGTATGATAATACGGTAATTTTATCAAACAGAAAACAGCGTATCCGAAAATTTCCGGCTGAGCGATAGAAACGCGAGTAGGAAAAGTAAGGAAGCTTTGTCATTACCGCTACCATTACATTAATGTTTACGTATGTTATTAAATATTAGCGCTGAAGATGTGGCAGAGTATTATTGGTCGGCCTCGGTTTGGCACGCCTTTTATAAAAGGAACAAAAGTGAACTTTACACAATTGTGGGAAGAAATGTATCCGCTAAGAACATTAGGAGCTGGATTTCTTCTTACTACTTACATCTTTTACAAACTTAGAAAATCAAGTGAGCATTTAATAGAATAAGGATTGTATATCATTTCATTATTATGCCCTGTTCATGGGATATCACTGGAATGCTACAATAATTGTGTGATGACTTTTGAACAGTCAGAATTACATATCCTGCATTAAAACTTCCAGTGGTATATTATACCCACCCTGAATGTGTGTTATGGAAATTCTTAACTATAAACTACTATATAGAGGGTGTGCAAATGTCAAATTTGTCATGTGAATTGATGTGTGACATCAAATGCTTAGCACACAAGTTTTTAGTTTATATCAGTGGCTGATTTTCTTGTTGGCATAACGTTGCTTTTTATTGCACAAAATTAATGATCTACAAAAGTTCTTATTTGTAAAATTTTTGGGTTGTCGGTACAATTGGTACATTTAAGAAATGCAAATTTTACCATTGAAATTGTTCAGAACACCAGTAACTATTACTAATTGTCTTTTGTTGACTAGGTCCTGATCCAAGGAAGAAGATAAAATAACATTATCATCAACTTGTTCATATAATGGATCAGTAAATGTGCACATATTTATCAGTTATAATAATTGTTAATGTTAACATCTCATGTGCTGCTTTTCCTGTGTGGGTGGGGCAGCACGTTTAAAGATGCTATAAAAGCAATTCCAGTGACATGGTATTATTGGGCTAGGGTGAGATTCACCATAACGGAGCTCCCTTAGCTCACACTAGCAGTGGTAGGGATGTGTTGTGTTCCATGTACTCCAGTGGAGTCAATGTTATAGCTGATTGTTATATTAGGAAGATGTGGAGCTGATAACACCTGTAGATATCTTGGGGATGACTGGACCTCTTTCTGTTAAATAAATGAAACATTATCAATGTTTTATCAGTCTTTTGTGTACTTGTAAGTCGCAATCAATGATGGACTCGTCTCGATGTAGCATAATTCTCATGTTAGGGACATTTGCCCATGCTAACCCTAATGCTGGCAGTACTGATGATCTTTAACAACACAATATAGTTTATTGTACATTAGTGTAGTATTAGCTTACTGGTGTGGAGGATCATTTCTCCCACGATTAATAGCCGCTGTTACCTAATTAATTAGAATATTTACATCAATAACTGGACAAACAACACACCTGGTTGACACAGATGACTGCAGCTGAATATTTCCAACTGAGGTAAGTCAATTTGCTACCAATGGTTTTCAGTAGCTTAGCCCTTGCTGAGTGTTGGGATGGAACATATTCAGCTCTAAACAAAGCTGCAATGGAGTCTATTATGATGAGCTTGATATTCTGTTGTGTCAGTAGGGAGGGAAGCTTATACTCTAACAATACGCTAAGAGCTGACTAGAGGAGAAACGCTGATACATACAGTAGTTGATAAGCATGTCATCATGTTACCACAGTCCCTGCATGTTCAATGAAGATGTTATTAGTCAATTGCTTGGCTGTCAATACACTGGAGTGATGCTTATTGAACAGACTAGCCAGTTGACACAGTCTCTTACTGGGGAATGCATCCTCTGTACTAATGTATACTGCTCCTAATGTACATATACAGATTACCTAACAACACTACAACAGGGCACAAATTTTGTCCTACGTTGATGTCAGTAACTATGGTGATGACACAATGAAGTTTACCTCCATTTAGTCCACCTTGTCCTTTAGCCAGTTGTACTACCATACTGAGCTGTAGACACAATTGTGTTTTGCCAGCAGCACTAACTCCTGACAGCTCAGTCACTCCAGGTACCAGTGCCCCTCCCCCTAGCTGTGAGTCCAGGACAGAACACCCCCATGACAACCGACCTAATACAATATAATAATTCTTACAACATTGAAGAGCACTACTAACCCCAATGATGTAATTTGCTCTCCCTCATATACAAATCATGTACAGTGGTTGTATTAGGGATCACTACATTTGATGCTGCTAATATTAATATTTCAACATCTTGAGAAGATATGTTCAGCATTCTACACAAATCATTAGAAGAGTAAATAATTATTGAGCTGATCTTGTGCAGTCCACCTAGAGTGATAGCATTAGTGTGTACGGTCTCATTGCATACAGTTATTACATTTCTGAAGAGCTTTCATAATCCTGGGGTGAAGATTGAGCGAGTCCTTCACATTTTTATCAACATTAGCTTTTTCCATAGCTAATTGTTTATACTAACACAACAAGAGTAGGCATTATCTCGCTCATTATGTGACAATTTCCCTGTACAATATTCTAAATAAAGAGCGCCATAACGTTGTAAGTTATTCTATTAATTTCGCTCAGCATGGTACAGTACCGCTATTATTTATCATGTTAAGTAAATTATTACTATTTATATAATTTGTATATAAACAGGAGAATGACAAGTTGTTATGTGCTAATGCTGTTATTATTATCAGCTGGATATTGCTGGGCTGGCAAATTATGTTGCGACCTATCTTGTTCAGGTGACCATTATCTCTTTGTGTTTAACATTATCTATAAATAAAAAATACACGATAGTCACGTGCTCTGTATCCGGACACGAGATTATAAGAGCTTAGACTATTATGGTGTATATTAAAATATAACTGCTTGCTTTGCAGTCAAGTAGTTAATTGCGAGGCCTACACATAATATTTAAGCACACAGTTTCACTCATAAGGTGTTCATGATTGTTATTCTATGTTGTTGCTAGAGGTGATATCCTATGGAACTACGATTACTAGACATATATCAAAACACCAGGAGTATTTATCATTCCCTCGTAATGCTCTGGTAGAGGTTTATGCTAAGTATGAGGATCCTGATGTCTGGCTTGTTAAGGTAACCATTATATCATTGTGCGTGCATCTATTAGAGTTACAAAGGCATCTGTTAGTCTGGCTTGCGCGTAGCATGAGGGTCTGGTCTGGTCTGGTCTGGTCTGGTCTGTTCTGTTATGCACACAGTGCTCGTGTGGCTGGAATGTAATAAATGAACTAAGTGTATGTGAAGATTGTGTGATGTAAATAAAATATACTAAAACTCTTCGACTTAATTGGTGCAATTTGAAATACTGCAATATAATTGGTGCTTCCACTATAGTGGAAGTTTCACGGGTACTGTGTGCGTAACAGACCAGACCCCTACATTCGCCAGACTAGGCATCTGTATAGTATATGTATCCATCAATCCCTGAGATAAGGCTTTATGTCACAAGCGTTACAAAGGCAATGTTGTGTTACATAGTATGGCAACAAGAAAGGCTTTGTGCCACAGAAGATGATACTGGAGAAGACAGTCACTTGTGAAGAACTCGTACACGTTGATGACAAGGTCAGCTCATCCACTCCGCCATTAATATCATTCAATGTGATTGTTATATTAGGAAACTAGTGAAGAAAATAGTGCAAATCATGAACAAGTTAATGATAACTCTCTTGGTAACCATGGTGACCAAGCTCCATCTAGTGAATCTGTAATAGCTACAACTACTGTACCCACATCAGCTGACACTGGTAGTGATGAACAACATATTAATGAGATGACAGGAGAGGATCAGAAGGAATCATCTGAATCTCTTCCTGCCGACAACACACCTACTGGAGGGACACAAGAAGAAATCAATAAAATTTCAGAGAAGACATTTCATGATGACACATCAGGCTCGCCTACTATGTCACCTCAAGATGATTCACATGATAGTGACAAACTGGTTGAACCAGTTGGACCAGTTGATAGTGACAAACCGGTTGAACCAGTTGGACCGGGTGAGCCTGCTAAACAAGATAGTGACCACTACAAGCCACAATTGGATGATGAAGGAGGGAAGATATTTGAGTTTAACACGGAGGAAGAATTTCGGCATTGGAGTGATCACATGGTGAAGGACAGAGATCACATGAGCAATGAAGAAATTGTTAATGAGGATAGTGAAATGTCTTATGATAAAGATGCAGAGGCAGATGACAATGATGTTGAGGAGAGTAAAATGAAGAATGATGAAGATAAAGTATTTGTACCAGAAGATAAGGAATATTTGAAGAACGAATATGTAGGGAGGGAGGAAGAAGAAGAGGAAGAAGAAGAAGAAGGAGGAGGAGGAGAGGAGGAGGAGGATCAAAAGGAAGCTCAGGAAGCAGATATTGAGCAGAATGGTGAAGAAGAAGAAACGTTTGAGGGCCCATCAGGAATTGGTCATGAAGAAGTAGTACATACATTACCCGCTCACATGACATCACATGATCATGAACAACGTCAACATGAAGATTTACCTAGTGATGTGGACACGCCCACTGATGATCCTGAACTGTTTGAGAAGATTGCCGAGGAATTAGCAGCAGCTAATAAGCAACTGGCTGAGTGGGAAGAATTAGTTGAGAAGGAACTAGATGATAAAATTGACCGGGAAAATGACCTGGAATTATCTGATACTATACCTGTCACCACGGTAACTGATAGCTTAGAAATTAATCCTACCACTACACATGAGAATACAGGCATTGTTACTAGTGTTGTCATGGCTACAGCAGATAGTAATGGGATGTCGGGTAATGAGCAAACACAAGGTGATGATAACAGGATGGACCAGTTGTCAAATAATGATGAGAAAGATAATGAAATTGTTAAAGAACAGTCGAAACATCCTGTAATTGATGAAATCCAAGAAACAGAGCATTCAGATAATGGTGAATTACCTGAAATTCAACAGAAATATGAGCAAGATAATTTAAATATTAGTGAAACATCAGAAAGTCATCAGAAATACGAGCAAGAACATTACAATGATGATGAAATACCTGAAATACCTGACAGACACGAGAAAGAAGAAATAGCAAATAATTCAGAACAAGAGACAGGTAATGTTCTTGAGACTGAAGACGTTAGAAACGATGAGATACAAAAAGATGATCAACATTTAGGGGAAGATGTAGTACATGATGTAGATGAGGGAGAGAAGAGAGATGAAGAGATACAACGAACTGATGACGAGAAGACAGGTGAAGATTATTCACAGAGAGAAGAAGAAGGTAAAGATTTAGAGAAACAAAACTTACATGAAATACAGCAGAAAGATGAAAAAGAAGATTTAGAAAGAGTTGACCAGAAAGATATAGAAGATGAATGGAAAGATGAAGAAGGTAAACTACATGAAGATGAATATAAAGATGTGGTAGATGACAAGAAAGCAGAAGATGAAGGACAGCAACTAACAGAGCCTTCACAAGAAGTTCAACAACCTTCAGTTGCAGATAATCCTCCCAGTGTTACTGTAGTAGTAGAGCAATCAACTAGTATATTAGTTGCCATGACAACCCATGGTATTCCTATGCCTCACTCTACCTCATCTCCACTGGTTACTGCTTCTTCTGTTTCCATGACAACTGATGATAGAGAGTTGGAAGGAGATAGTCATGAGGTGTCAGAGGAGAAGACTGTTGAAGTCGTTCATAAACCTACTACCACTACCACTGATACTACTACTGCTGCTGCTGCTGTTCATCATGATGATAACCAGCTGAGGGATATTGATACTAGACAATCCGAGGATGTGTTCGTATCTGGTAATGTGTGTGTGTGTGTTGTGTGTGTGTGTGTGTGTGTGTGTTGTGTGTGTGTGTGTGTGTGACTGTGTGTGTATGAGTGTATAGCAGTCAGAATCAATATATATGTTACACAGAGAAATATCGTGACACCAAAAGATCAATTGTTGTTTCATATCTCCCGTCATTTATAGCAGATATGTTAATAGATGTGGTGAGTAGTGATGATGCAATATGATGTAATGATGATGTAATAATTGTTCAACTATAGGATGATAATTTTGTGTATACATTACTGGGAACAATGGCAGCCATCTTGTTACCGTGCTGTGTGGTGTCTTGCAGGTCAAGTATAAAGGTGAGGTCGCATGATGTCACATGATCTCTTACTAATTGCCTACGCCTTTTAGTCCAACAGACAGAGAAAAGAGTTAGAAAGCGTAAAATGTGGGTGTGGTTTATTTAGAAAGTGTCGTGATATATAATTGGTTACATGTAGCAATGTGTCGTTCAGCTGATGAGAAAGTAATAAAATTGGAAGAAGAGAAAATACAACTGTTGACCAAATATAACACAGAACTGGGAAAGGTAAAGTGCCCAGCGAGTTTGTAGCTAGTCTCGCATAGCCAGACTGTTTTTTTCCCGTTTTTATTTGTGGTGGCAGAACACCGCCAAGAAAAAAGCGGTCTCGCTATGTGAGACTAGTTGTTAGCGCTTAAATGTACATTGACATGATAATGTACTTCAAGTTAGAGCTGTTCTTCTCTGTGTTAGCTAGTAGAAATGTTCTGTACATATCCCTGTATGTCATATAGCAGGAATTTATTGAGAAAATTTTTGCGAATCAAACGATTTTATTCTCAGAAGAAATATTTGCGATTTTTGAATACCATATCTACACCAAGATTATATGGATCCAAAATTGTGTGCTAGCTTTAATTTTTACTAATGCATCCCAAATCGCAAAATTAAAAGCCTCTCAGTAAATTCCCGCTATACAGTAGTTCACTATATTTGCTGTTACCATGGAGAGGATTGTTTAATTATTCATGTAGTGCCAGTCAGTAGAGGAGTTATTGTCAGCGGAGAAACAGAACGTGATGTTATTACAACAGGCTCACAATGAAATTAACGTGAGCTAACACACTGACCATTACTACGCTGGGTGGTTACCGTTGTCATAGGAACTGCTGGTGTCCACACAAGCACAGCTGCAGCAATATCAGTCACACAATGACCAGCTAGTGGGAGAGTTGACTACAGAAAGACAACTGGTATGTACTACACACTGTGCCTTATAATTCAGTGCTTATCAGTACAAGTTTTTAGCCACACGATACTAAGTTGATGAAGTGTATTTTGTTGTCATTTGTTGAGTTTCATAGTACAAGTTATAATAAGTCACAATGTATGTTAATTCCCCTCCTTCACACTGTGCCTTATAATTCAGTGCTTATCAGCACAAGTTTTTAGCCACATGATACTAAGTTGGTGTGTCTAGTGAAATAGCTTTAAGCCGTATTTTGTTTAGATTAATAATACAGGTTATAAGCCACAATGTATGTTAACTCCCCTCTTAGCATGCTACACAAATAGCAGCAACTCAAGAGACACAACAGGAACTAATGGCTACTAGTAGTCATCTGCAGCAGGTGAGGCTATTGGTTAGGGTATCCCTCATATCATCATGTTACCATGGTGATGACAGGCTAGTCAGCAGGTGAGTGAACTAGAGGCAACAAGAGAACAACTTGAACAAGAATTGTTCACTGTTAAACAAAACCTTGATGAGTTACAGGCTACCCATCTGAAGGTAATGCGAGTAGTGAGTCATGTGGATCACATGTTATAGTGTGTGTGTGTGTGTGTGTGCGTGTGCGTGCGTGTGTGTGGCTCATATGTAGTGTGTATAGTGTCACTATGAGATGATATAATATCATTAAACACTCGGTGGTTATTATCTCTCACAGTTACAACAATCACACAATGAAGTCACTCAAAGGTTACTATTTAATATCATCATCATCACATGACATCATGTGATCACAATAGGTGTGGCAGCTTGGATGAGCAGGTGGTGAGTGTTAGCAGTAACTTAGAGACAGCAGAATCACTGGTGAAGGAGAAGGATGATGAGTTGAAGGTTAGTAAAGTGCTTGTACTGAAATTACTATAATACAATGTTGTCATAGTTACTGAGGGAATGCCTGCTACAGTTACAGTCAGGTGAGAGTGATGATGATGATGTTGCTAAGGAAACTGAGAGTAATGCTGATAGGAAAGGTAGAGCATGTTCATCTCATGGGCTGTATCATCATCATCATGTCTTATGCCTTGTAGTGTTGAGTAGGAAGAATTCAAAGATTGAGAAAGTTCATGCAATGCTTGATACTACAAAGGTGTTCATTTTACTATACAATACCGCTATGCTATGGAACACACACACACACACACACACACACACACACACACACACACACACACACACACACACACACACACACACACACACACACACACACACACACACACACACACACACACACACACACACACACACACACACACACACACACACACACAATCTTATCATTTACATATCTTAGGTACAAACAGAATTAAAGTCAGTCAAGGAAGAAAGGGAGTTACTACGGCAACAGTTAGAAAGTAAAATCAAAAAACTACAAGAGCTAGAAGGTATCAGAATGGAGTATGAGTTATAGAATTATATAATTTGTGTACATTGTACAATATGGGAAGAAATTTAGAACTTGTTAGATCACATGATGTCACGTGATATTAACAGATGAGTTGCAGCAGACAAAGACTGAACTGACTAAAGTACACAGTGAACAAGATGAGCTGTCACTAAGACATAGTGAGACAGAGATCAAGCTGAAGACACTAACAGAATATTTTGAACGCAAAGAACAAAATCTGCACCGGTCAGTGAATTGTATAGTTCATGCTGTGCAGTGTTACTGGTGTAATGTGTGATTGTCCAGGCAAACTTTATTCACGTCACCATGTGTACTAGTGCCTGGACATTATTTTGCTTCATTTTTGAGTGATTTTACTATGGCTTTCTTTTTTCAAAATGAAAATTTATGACTATATTTGAGTAATGAAAATGATCTCCTGCCCACATGCTTCTTTTATAAAGCTTTAGTGATGAACTGTGATGTTATCTAGGCCATACAGTCATGACCTATGATGTCACTTCACCCAGTGAATAAAATAATCACTCAGGTGTTTGTACTGGGCGATTATCATGTGTCCCTTATGATACAACATGTTCTGTGGATATCACATGATTGATGGTAATGTAGCAACAATGCCCAACTCTATTGAAACATATTTCGGCCAGTGTGTCCTGTCTAATCAAGAGGCCAGGCTATAGATTGTAATTATAGACACTAGGGACCTAAGCTCTACCGTAATTATAGACACTGGGGAGCTAAGCTCTACTGTAATTATAGACACTAGGGAGCTAAGCTCTACTGTAATTATAGACACTGGGGAGCTAAGCTCTACTGTAATTATAGACACTAGGGAACTAAGCTCTACCGTAATTATAGACACTAGGGAGCTAAGCTCTACTGTAATTATAGACACTAGGGAGCTAAGCTCTACTGTAATTGTAGACACTAGGGAGCTAAGCTAACTGTTACTGTAGAAAGCTTGGCGTGGAGGAAGCAGCAAGGCAGGAGATTGAGAATAGAGAGGCCACAGCAAAGGAGAAGGTTTCACTAGCTGAAGAGGAAAGAGTTAAAGAAAGGTGACAATACACACATACATACTCTAATCACTTTACAATGTTACAACTATGTGATGTCATGGTTACCGTGTCCATTGTCATGGTTACTGCATGTTTTATTCCAGGGAGGAACTACAACAACTTAGACAACAGATGAGTGAGATTGAGAAGAGTTTGATGCAGCAGGTATTAACCATAGCTGCCATGAAGAATTTTAATGGAATATTCAACATGATCCTCTAGTTTTCACTATTAATAATTCATAGCCTTAGCCAGACGACAATCTTTTGTCATGTTGTCCCATCTGCTGCAGTTGATTTACTTATAATATTTATTTACTGTTGCTAGGTAGTAACCAATGACAAAAGAGCACAGGAGGCATTGGTGAGTCAATAATAATTATGACCACACCCTCACGTTGTGTTGCCATGTCAACAGGCTCAACTAAGGAGGACAGAACAAGAGTTGAGATTGGCACACAGGGAGGTGAATGAGTTAAAGAAGAGGTATATATGATAATGATAATCACATTTCTGGAAGCCTTATGCAGTAAAGTGAATTCACCTCTTGTAATTAGTGGTTAAGCTACACCATCATAATAAGGCTTCTCTTATTAGCCATTATTAATACACCTAATCATTATATACCATATATATATATGGCAAGTTTTATCACGAGTCTGTTTCCACTTTGTGGTACATTAGCAAAACACATTTTTGAATCTGTATATCTTGTGATCTTATGATGGATGTAGCATTCAAAATTGCAACAAAATTTGTTTGATTTGCAAAAAAAAATTCAACAAAATTAAACCTGCATGCATACTGTATAGCTATAGCTATACAGTATGCATGTTAGTTGTGTATTGTGTAGAGTTGTGTGTGATCATCATTATTATTATTATACAATTACAGGTTATCGGGCAGTCGACCTACTAGTCCGGGAGGTAGTGAGACTGGTAGACTACCACCACATCCTCCAATGCCACGTCAACGATGTGAGTTGTTATGCACACCTCCTGAGATCATAGGCGGTGGAATAGGGGGGCACTGGGGGGCATTTGTTGCCCCCACAAAATTATGAATTACTCATAAGAATTCAGTTGGTTTTTCATATTACAGTCCTGTTGGTTTATTGTGCCCCACAAGTAACTGTTAGCCGCCCCTGGGACTGAGATTATAAGTATTCATAATTTCTAATTGACAACCCAAGAAAAGATCAAAGGGATATAGAGTATAGACTTTTGACATGCAGTATGGAGATTTAAAATATACGATGTGTGGTATATATACTATATTATTTGCTGTACAGATTCACCACCTCCAGAACGATACCACGAGTGAGTGTGTGTGTTATTGCATGTAGCTCTGTGCTACTATATGATTACAGACCTGTCCCAGTTAGAAGACGTCCTCCATCTACTGGTCCACGCATGGGTAAATACAGCACTTCACCATGACAACCATTGTTTAAACATGTTCTATCGTTGAACAGAAAGTCGTCCACTCTCAGCTCCGAGATTTCCGCGTACTTCATCACCATCTGCAATAGACATTACTCATCATCCTCCTGTGACTGGCCGGCAACTTAATGACACTTACCCAGGTCTCTCCAGGCCACTCCCCCTACCACACCCACCAAGGGATTCACAGTCACTAGATGATCGAGATAGACTAATGCCCAGGGGACCAGATGAAGGGAAGGGCCTTCCCCCACCACCATTACATCATCACCCACGGTAACCGATCATTACATAATCACCAAACCATATTTGTTATTATAATAGAAGCCTACCTCCTCACAAGTCATCAGATCGGCTGGACAGACCTGTCCCCATGTCAGATCGACCTCCATTACCACAATCTCTCAGTGATCATCGTCATCCATTACCACCCAGGCACATCCCACCTCCAACTGGCCCTCGTGGAGGTAACAAATGTGTGATGTTATCTCGCTCACCCTTAATATAATGATGTACTACATGTACAATGGCCCAATATGGAAGTGCCCTAAAATGTTATTATTGCATGAAGTGGCTAGTCCCATACTCTACCAATAACTTGAGTAAAATAAGTTGCACAAGTTTTAGTTCATATAACCACAACATCACCAATACTGGGTACTAGAATTCAAAGTGTCGGTAGAAGTTGTAATTGGTACAGCCCAAAAATAACCTGACCATGAGCGTGCTTATGATGAGGATTGAAAATTCTCCAGACATTCTCCATTACAAACTCAACGACTTTTCCATTGATAATGTACAGTAGATTTGTCTGACCAGTCAAATGCTTAAATTGACTGGGAAATGTGATGTCTGGTCATTATCATAAGCTCTGCATGTGTGGCATACCTGCAATGTCATTGTGTGGACATGTTGAAAGTATCAACACCTTATGATGTCACAAGAGTGATTATAACTTTATTGCTAAGTCATTCAACTTTGTGCTACTTAGATCCCAACATGATGATGCCAGCTAGAAGACCACCCCTGTATCATCAGCAACCTCCTCCTCCTGGTCCACTATGTGAGCATACAACTACACAGTTCCTTAATATCAACTTGTACAACTAATGTGATTTACTCTTTAGCGAGGAGGCCAGGGCCGCCTACTACACACAACAGACAACCACCATCATTTGACACAACAGGTAATATTATTATAGAAGTGTTAGCATTAATCTACCTTGTATCACTGACAGAACAAGCAAGGCCTAGCGATCAACACAAGATGCAAGTATAGTTGTTGCTAAGCCGTCAACTTTCTAGCAATAATATTTTTATGAATTTAACAAATGCAATGTAAGGAAAACAATTTTTCTAGGCACTAATTTATACGTACAACAATTCAAATAATAAATCTGTATAGTCACTGAGTGAGGTGTGTTCACTCAACTAGCGATGTCGATTGCTGAATATCATCAGTTATAGATGGTTCAAATGTTTCTTGATACGTTGATAAGGTTGAAGAACAAGGGACACAGATAAGCAACATTGAAGCCAATAGACGTGTATGTTATTATTTTGTATGGTAATTCCACCAATGGTCTCTTCCTCACTTCCTCTACTCCATTAGTTGGCATTATCACTGGTAGTGTCTTGAAGCATATCATCTTCATGATAAATCTTGTTGGGACAACCAGTAGAATTCCAACTACAAATCTTACCAAACTCATTACTAAAGTATGGTACGAGAATAACTGAACAGGAAATGGACCGGTTAGCATATCATCCATTGGTATATTCAACCAACAGCCAGTGAAGGTACCAAGTCCTACACCTAATATTGCTGCAGTGTCACCTCTGTCCATACTCCAGCGATCTTTCTCAACAGGATAAATGTACAACATTAACACCACAGCCAACAATGCAATCAGTGGTCCAATCGATGATGACATCAAAAACTCATCAGTTGATACCAGGAACAGTGAACTCAACAGATAAATCACCAGTGAAACAACAATGCCACCAGCCAAGTCCTGTAATAAAATGGTAATGTTAAAATTGTCAAGGTTTTGTGGAAGTTTAGAATTGTACTAATTCACAACATTCACAACAACACAAACTTTTACAAGTCATGAACACCACTGTCAGTCATCATGTTTCAATATCATGAAAAGCAAAGTTGTATATGCGAGAAAAGTCATTTCTTCATTTTACACTCACCATGAAAGAGTGGACACCGACGTATATCCGACTCAGACTAACAGATACGCACCACATCAGAGCAAATGTAAATGCTGGTAGAAAACACAGCTACAATGAAGTTGCAATATAGCTATTATAATGCAATAAATATTTCAACTCACTTCATATCTATAGTAAGCTAGGTAGAGTGTATAGAAAGGTAATGTGGTGCAGACAGTTGCATGAGTGGAGGGAAAACCATACTCCATCTCCAGTATGGGGTTTTGCTCCAGTCGTATCACTGGCCGCGAGGGCGGTCTTGGCCATCGTACGAGCGGCTTTATCGCCTGGCCAACGTACATTGAGAAACACCAGAGCATGATTACTAAGCGGCCAACATAGGCGTCCACGTTCCATATAAAGAATGGCATTACGGTGATGTAGAATGGCTCGTAGCCTAATTCTGAGGCGAATCTAAAGAAAAGGTCGAGTAAGAAGAAAGTTTTAACGACGAGCTCGGGAGGCGCTTCGCCACCAGCCAGCGAAGGAATACGCCTCAAGTACACCTTAGAGGCAATGCCACTCCTTTGGTTATCTTTCTGTGACGAATAACAACTGGGATGGTATCCATTCTTCGAGAACTTCTCCGTATAAGCAAGGTTCTTCGTTCCATCCTGGTCGCGATCAGGTATTACTATACGAACTCCACACAACGCCTGAAACTTAGCCACCAGCCGGGGATCCTTTAAGATAGTGACTAACGCTGAGTTGCCCATTCTCGACCTCGCTACTATATGATCACGTGATGAACCAACAAGAAAATTGAAGCGCCGAATATCGTACAAAGCCTCATAACTACACCGCACCAGCCTATTGTTGCCCTCCACTAAACTACTAAAGGTCTAAAATATATTCACAAAACTGCCACACCCTTCCATATGGAATTCCTATGCCTACACAAACAAGCTTATTGCTACTGCAATAAATAACATATAATATGTTGTGATACAATATAACTGTCAGTTATTTACATTATAATGGTTGCCACAAAATTAAAAAAATTACTTCTATAGTCAAAACCTGGATATGTCAAGGTAGTGAAAGACCATAGGTACAACAAAAACTGCACTGATCCCTATTGATCCATAAGTAATGATTTTGTATGGGAGCTCAACCCATGTACGTTTAGTAACATCCTTTTCACCTCCTGTTGGCATAACAGCTGGCAGTATCCACAGACAAAGCTGTTTTACAATTAACTTGTCCAAACACAAAATTACAACGCCAATAAAAAATCGAAGTAGATACATTCTAAATTCATCAAATGATGCAAGTCGTACAGGGAAAGGTCCCACAATACTATTATCTGGTGAAGGATATAGCCAGGATCCAATATTAACTCCTACAGCTGAACCTAATATGGCAGCAGTGTCACCTCGATCAATAGTCCAGCGTTTCTCTACCGGATAAATGACTAAAGCAAATATTACACCTGCAATAGCCACCAGTGGCGATAAGGGGAAATAGAGAAAAAACCTATCGACTGTTTCCAAAATACACATGCTGAATATTAATATAACAATAGACAATAATATTCCTCCTAAGATATCCTGTTGAAATAAATTATTCATAACATGCATTGTTTATAATACATTGTTAAAACATACCATCACTGAGTGTACTCCTAGATACACCCGGCTGAGGCTGACTGACATGCACCACATGAAGGCAATGAACACACCATAGCCCACGTGATACTAGGATGAGTAATAATATACAACAATCAACCATTTCAACAATTCCTTACCTCATATCTCCCTTGTGTAAGATATAACGTATAGAAAGGTAAGATTGTTGACACAATGGAGTGGGTGGATGGGAAACCATATTCTAGCTCAAGGATAGGATTCTGCTCTAACCTTAGCACTGGTGGAGAAGCAGGTCTAGGCCATCTTATCAATGGCTTCAACGCCTGACCAGTATACATTGATATTGACCATAACAGCACTCCCTGCCGGCCAACGTACGAGTCAATGTTCCAGATGAAAAACGGAATTACTGTAATATAGAATGGCTCGTATCCCAATTCGGTAGCAAATCGAAAGAATAAATCAATTATGGCCATCGTTTGTACTGTAAGCTTTGATAACTCGGCTGCTTTATCAGAGGACATCTTAGTAGAGTGAAACGACACGGTACGATGTCTTCCAAACCAACGAGTAGCATTATCACTAACAACATTGTAAGTTTCATGGCAATGATATCCATTAACTCTTTTAGCACCTTTACTACTACCATTCTCATCGGTTTGCTGTTTACTGTTGTAAGGTGACACGATTTGTACTCCACAGTAGCTCTGGAATTTAGCTACAAGCCGAGGATCTCTAAGATACTGAACTACAGCTGTAATCCCCATCCTCCTCTAGTTGGCACTAATAAGACAACCAGTTAGCTAATGTTACCCTAGCTACTTTACTGCAATCTTATTGGCTAAAAATGTCACGCTATATTTAGTCACGTGACTTATATTGCCATGTCGGTATCGAATTACATAACTCACGTGCATTTATAGTCAACACGTGTATGTTCAAAATGGCAGATACTAAAAGCAATTCTGGAAAGAAGGTTTTCCAGGATAAACAAAAACCTGCAGAAATTAGAGTCAGTAATATTACAGCCGCTAAAGGTAATTAGTAAATATTTTGTTATAAGGCTTATAACGATGTAAGAAAACTTTGTTCCATCAGGTGTTGCTGATGCTATTAGAACTAGCCTGGGCCCTAAGGGCATGGATAAAATGGTGAACAAAATTAGTAGTACACTTAACATCACGTGATACATATGATAGATCCAGAATTCAGGAGGTGACGTGACGATTACTAATGATGGGGCTACTATTCTAAAGCAGATGCAAGTGCTTCATCCTGCAGCAAGAATGGTATGCATTATAACATGTTATTATGTGTTGTGTTAGTGAAGGCTGTGACACAATAGTTGGTAGAGCTATCAAAAGCTCAAGATATTGAAGCAGGGGATGGTACTACATCAGTTGTAGTAGTAGCCGGTAGTTTATTGATAACAACCGAAAAACTATTAAACAAAGGTACACCGATCATAGCCTAGAATTGTTTACACTGTGTCCACTAACATTAGGCATTCATCCTACAACAATATCGGAGTCATTCCAGAAAGCTTGTGACAAGGCTGTGGAAGTGTTAAATGGAATGTCTACTCCTGTTGAGCTGTCAGACAGAGAGTCATTGTTAAAGAGTGCAACAACATCACTCAGCTCCAAGGTACAGTGATGATAATGTGTGTCCCCTCAACACTTCATGATATATAGTAAGAGTTGTTTCCTTATTAGGTAGTGTCACAATATTCACAGCAGCTGGCCCCAATGACTGTTGATGCTATATTAAGAGTTATTGACCCTGCAGTAGCCACTAATGTTGACCTCAGGGATATTAAAGTGATTACTAAATTAGGGTGAGCAGTAAGTGATGATCATCCTAACATTTTATTGATCGTTCACAGAGGGACAGTTGAGGACACACAGATGGTGGATGGACTGGTGTTGGATTTGAAGGCATCACATGTGGCAGGGGGTGTGACCAGAGTTGAAAAGGCTAAAATTGGCTTAATTCAGTTCTGCATATCACCACCCAAAACTGATGTAAGCAAAAATGCATAACATACCTTATATTGGGTTTGAGAAACTTATTGTTTCCATCAATTTGCTAAAGTTTTTCACATCATATAGGACTTAATAAAATTGTACTTGTTTACTTTAATACTTAAATGGACGCTATTTAAACTTAAACCGTTGTAGACAAAGGGAAGGTCACTGGTGAATTATCAGAAGTCATGGGCTATTTATTTACCTTCATTCCTCTGCTGCAATAGATTTGATTCATAGGGGGCAGGAAGTGTGGGGGCCATATGAAAGTAAAAGATACAATTATACTTAATGGAGTGCTATATAGGAGAAATTTAGTGTACCCCTATGCAATAATCCTACAGTATATGTATAGGAATGCATACAATAAAACAACTTACCCCTGGGGTGCAGTGTGGCATTCCTGTATATATAGGAGAGATTTAGTGTACCCCTATGCAATAATCCTATCACTGGAAAAAATTTGTCATTCCCTACTATGGGTTTTATCAAGAGTTAATAATGTATATAAAGGGAGGAGAGTATCCTACTCCCATATACCCATGTAAAAATGCGTAGCATAAACATGACGTTAACAAAGCCCCAAAATGTCAGTAGTAACAACGAGCTAGGCACGTGACGCCATATTAACCAGACAAAAACCTCTTACTACGTGAGGACTTGCAGCATTTCAAGTAAGTACTCGGTTAGTTTCATGGTACAGAGCATATGAAGATGTAGCGTAAAAATCTGAGCTCAAGTTGTGTGCCAGTCCATTGAGTAAGTCGATATTTTAACGATACTACGTATGTTCAGTTGTTGATGTCACTCGTAATACAGGGAAAAATGGAGAAATCCAGAAATATTACATCATAACTTTACGCTACGCGTTTCTACAAGGGTATATGGGAGTAGGATACTCTCCTCTATATATATACTAGAATGATAAAAAATTAAAAATTTAAAAGGTAAGTAGGGATTGAATTCAATAGTGCTACAAAAAGTAAGGAAACAAGGAATAAGATTTTGGGACGAGAGAACATTCTGGCATGAGATAATTTATAAAAGTTTAATTAATCCCTACTTTTGGCAAACCTGCTGAAGTGAGCCAAAAGTAGGGATTAAACTTTTATAAATTATCTCATGCCAGAATGTTCTCTCGTCCCAAAATCTTATTCCTTGTTTCCTTACTTTTTGTAGCACTATTGAATTCAATCCCTACTTACCTTTTAAATTTTTAATTTTTTATCATTCTAGTTTGTTTGCTTTTTATACATGCTAAGCATTCATAATAATCTTTCAGCAGGCACACAAATGTTACAGGTGCTGTAATAATTATGCTTGTTTTCAGGCGCTTGTTAACAACGCTCTTACATGGCAAAGCAGCTGTGTGATAGCAAATAACGCTCGAAAAACAGCAAAAGCTATTTGTCCAAGGCTATAATCTCGAAGTTCACGATGTAAAGTACACGCGTACATGGTGCCACCATAGATATACTAACACCAGGATTGGAAACGGAGCGGCGCGCCCATAAGTCCCGCTGTAACACTCCTTGTCTGAATTCACACCGCATGAAAGCCCTCCCTTTGAGGAAGCGACGACTGAAGTGAAGCAACGTAACGTCTTCAGTTGATGAAAACCTTGCCAAATTTCTATGTAGGGTTTGTTAGTGCTTTAGTTGATAAAAATAATGGATCAACACCTGGTACTGTCGAGTACTGTAAGGTAGCGAAGTTTTGTCTGGTCCTTTCAAGTCGCATAAGGGCCTTTTAAATCGATATACATTACAAAAAGAATCTATAAGCTTAGCCAGTTTGTTTGGTGTACAGCAAGTGTAATTTAAAAGCGCTGTAAGGATACTGGTGTAATAACCGGACTGATTATAGCAATGATCAAGCGGATACAACTACACACACGTGCACGTACTAAGAATCATGTATTCTAATTAATGCTTACAATTACTGCGCATGTGTACATAAACATGCATTACAATAATAATGTCAGTCACTACACTCTTCCTCCCTTGGCTTTCAGGAGCGGTAATCATCAGGACAGTAACGGTGGGGGGGAAGGCGGTCTCTTGGCGGGTTTCTCCTGGGTGGATCTGGCTCTACTGCTGGAAGGCTTTCATTGGGCGTATTGGTGCGATCCAAGTCTAGCGTGTCTGCAAACCCATCTGAGGGACATGAGGGGTCGCCCACTGGTGCATTGGTGTCCTTGAGTTTACGGATGTGATCTTGATGACGACGGATGATTCTTCCATCCCTTAATTTTATCTTGAATGACAACCCAGTGGCCTTGATTATTTTCCCAGCTACCCAGGGAGGACTGTGTCTGAAATTCCGAGCATATACTTCTTCCCCTTCCACAAAAAACCGATTGGAGGCATGGCTGTCATGGGAAAACTTTTGTAATTGCTGCTTGTACTCCACTTTCCTGCTCGTGTCTGGTTTTACCCGGTCCAAGCGTGATCTGAGGTTACGGCCAAATAGCAACTTAGCTGGGGAGATCCCAGTAGTACTCTGTGGGGTGATCCTGTAATTAAAGAGTAGCTTAGATAATCTTTCTTCAATGGTCCCGTTCCTGATCTTTTTGAGCCCCTGCTTGAGAATTTGTACAGCCCTTTCAGCTAGACCATTACTGGCCGGATGGTAAGGTGGAGATTTCTGATGACAGATGCCATTCTCTAAAAGAAACTGTTCAAATTTACTACTAACAAAGCATGCCCCATTATCAGTTACCACGGTATCTGGAATGCCAAACCGAGCAAAGATTGTTCGCAACTGTTGGATAGTTAGCCGAGTAGTTGCTGCAGGCAGAGGTATAGCCTCTATCCATTTAGAGTGGGCATCAATGATGACCAGAAACATGTGACCAAGGAATGGGCCCGCATAGTCCATATGAAGGCGAGACCACTTTCGAGCTGGCCAAGTCCAGGGTTGTAGGGGTGCTACTGGAGGGGCTGGCCGAACTAGCTGACAAGCACTACATTGGTTGACTGTGTCTTCAACATCTTGATCTATACCTGGCCACCATACAATTGTACGAGCTAGAGCCTTCATCCGTGATATCCCAGGGTGTCCATCATGTAACTCCTCAAGCAACTGAGAGCGTCCAGCTTCTGGAACCACTACTCGCGAGCCCCATAAAATACAACCATCCAGTAGTGCAAGTTCGGTTTTCCTGGACCAAAATGGCTTCAACTTTTCCTCAGGACATTGCTGCGGCCATCCCAGCTGAGTATATCTCAATACCCAGGCTAACACTGGGTCCTGTCTGGTCCATCTCTGAATTTGCGAGCATGTTACCGGAGCTCCTGATAGAGTGTCTAACAATAGTACAAATTCTGGTGGCTGAGGTGTGTCCCGCGGCGTGACCTTCAATGGGAGACGACTCATGGCATCGGCATTCCCATGCTTAGTGGTGGGTCTGGCTTCCAAGGTATATTCGTAACAGGCCAAGGTCAATGCCCAGCGTTGTATTCTTGCGGATGCTTGTGCCGGAACTCCCCTGTGTTCACTAAAAAGAGAGGTGAGAGGTTTATGATCAGTGATTAAGGTAAAATGACGACCATATAAGTATGCATGAAACTTTGTTACCCCAAAAACACAAGCTAACCCCTCTCTCTCTATCTGTGCATACCTTCGTTCAGCTTCTGTGAGTGTCCTTGACACAAACGCTATCGGTTTCTCCATACCATCCGACATCCTGTGAGCTAACACAGCTCCGACCCCATATGATGAGGCGTCACAGGCAAGAATCAGATTTAGCTTGGGGTCAAAATGTACAAGAACTTGGGATGATGTCAGCAACTCTTTTGCTTTTTTGAAAGCGTCTTCTTGTCGCGGTCCCCAATGCCATGACATATTCTGCCGGAGGAGTTCATACAAGGGGGCCAAAACTGAGGGTAGGTGGGGTAAGAACTTCCCGTAATATGTCAACAATCCCAAAAAGGATTTGAGTTCCGTGACATTCCTAGGTTGGGGGGCTTCCTTTACAGCTTTCACCTTATCTGCCAATGGGTGTAATCCTTCCTTATCTATTCGATAGCCCAAATAAGCCACTGAAGAGCCCATGAAACTGCACTTCTTCCTTTGCAACTTTAGTCCTGCCCTCTCCAGCCTTGATAGTGTTTCTTGTAAGGACTTCAGATGGTCAGCATCAGTCTGCCCTGTGATCAGGATATCGTCGAGATATACAACTACCCCCGGAATATCTTTCAAAACACCTTCCATAACCCGTTGGAAAATTCCTGGGGCCGACGCAATTCCGAAGGGGAGTCTGTTGTAACGGAACAGCCCCCTATGAGTATTAATAACAACATACTGCTTGCTATCTTCACTGAGTGGTATCTGCATGTAAGCCTGACTCATATCTAACTTCATAAACTTCTGACCACCTCCCAAGGTGGCAAACAAATCATCAATTTTTGGAATTGGGTATCTGTCGACTTTGGAAGCACTATTGACTGTTACTTTAAAGTCACCACATATGCGGATACTCTTTTTGTCACTTTTGAGCACAGCCACAATCGGGGCAGCCCACTCGGCAAATTGAATTGGTTCAATGATTCCCAGTTTGGTTAACTTGTCCAACTCCTCTTCAACTTTTAATTTGTATGCATAAGGGATGGGGCGTGCTTTGAAAAACTTGGGCCTGACTGCTGGGTCAACATGAATTTTTGCGCTGTAATCTTTTAGAGTTCCCAGGCCCTCACAGAAGACATCTTTGTGTTGATCTAAAATTCCCTCTAGTGTTTCCCCCTGGAGACTATTGATGTGATTCCAGTCAAGCTCCAGTTGCCTTAACCAGTCCCTCCCCAATAGGCTAGGTCCATTTCCCTTTGTAACCACCAAGGGCAGAGGACAGTGCTGTGAACCGTAGACAACATCTACTTCCATACTACCACACAATTGCAGTTGCTCACCAGAATACGTCTTCAAGACCATTGTTGTTTGTTGCAGTGGTTTGTTAGGCCACATCTTCCGATATGTTTCTTCTGACACTAAGGAGACAGCTGCTCCTGTGTCTATTTCCATTATGAGCTGCTGCTTGTCAACTGTAACTATCACTTGGAACGGCCTATTCGATGCTGAAGCAAGAGTAAACAAATTGTACTCGGCGTTCTCATTGTCAGAGGCATCATCTTCTTGTGTCAATTCGTCGTGTGTCACTTGTCGCACTTCTCTGGTGGATCTTTGAGCTGTGCAGGCCTTTCGTATGTGCCCCAACTTTTGGCAATTGTGGCACCTTGCCGTCTTGAAGCGGCAGTTTGCTGGTGAGTGTCCTAGCTTGGTACAACGATAGCAAGGCATGTTTCTTGTCCCTTGCTTTTCCTTCACCCACTGCACGGGCTGAACGCTCTGTGGTTGCAATAGTTGCAAATCTTTAGTAGCTGCCTCCATGGCTTGAGCTAGCGTTGCTGCTTTGCTTAAGGTTAACTGATCACCCTCTGACAACAGACGTTTTTGAATTTGATCATCATTAATCCCGCACACAAGGCGGTCTCGGATCATAGCGTTAAGCGTTTGTCCAAAGTTACAAAAGCACGCCAAATCTCTGATTTCTGAGATAAATGTGTTAACTGACTCTCCTGGTTTCCTACTGCGGTTGTAGAACTTGTAACGAGACACGATTTCGGACGGCTTGGGGCTGTAATGGGCCGTCAACACTGCTACTAGTTCCTCGAAGGTTTTATCGGCTGGCTTAGCTGGAGCTAAAATACTACGAAGCAACTTGTACACGGATGGTCCAATGACTGTTAGAAAGGTAGCACGCTGCTTCTCTTCCGAAGTGATCCCGTTGGCGGCAAAGAAAAACTCTAACCGCTCCACATATTGCGGCCATTCTTCCACAGCTGGTTGAAACTCGCCAATCTTTCCGACTGTAGCCATCCTCGTCGCCAGATGTAATAACCGGACTGATTATAGCAATGATCAAGCGGATACAACTACACACACGTGCACGTACTAAGAATCATGTATTCTAATTAATGCTTACAATTACTGCGCATGTGTACATAAACATGCATTACAATA
Organism: Spongia lamella; assembly: GCA_963930835.1. NCBI lineage: Eukaryota > Metazoa > Porifera > Demospongiae > Dictyoceratida > Spongiidae > Spongia > Spongia lamella. Next base: position 7,373,136 of record OZ005753.1, read on the forward strand.
ATAATGTCAGTCACTACAACTGGACAAAGCATTATATTGACTACACTATAGAAACTCGTGTTTAATCACTTAAAATGTAGTTCCAGTATCCTTACAGCGCTTTTAAATTACACTTGCCGTACACCAAACAAACCGGCTAAGCTTATAGATTCTTTTTGTAATGTATATCGATTTAAAAGGCCCTTATGCGACTTGAAAGGACAAGACAAAACTTCGCTACCTTACAGTACTCGACAGTACCAGGTGTTGATCCATTATTTTTATCAACTAAAGCACTAACAAACCCTACATAGCAATTTGGCAAGGTTTTCATCAACTGAAGACGTTACGTTGCTTCACTTCAGTCGTCGCTTCCTCAAAGGGAGGGAGGGCTTTCATGCGGTGTGAATTCAGACAAGGAGTGTTACAGCGGGACTTACGGGCGCGCCGCTCCGTTTCCAATCCCGGTGTTAGTATATCTATGGTGCCACTGTAACTAATTATATCACGTGCAAGCCAGGTTTTAGCGTGACGTAATAAGCAGAAGCCGTAACAGGCTATCGTCACCTTCGAAGGTGAGATTCACACCTTGCTAGGAATATAGAAGAACAAGGAAGGGAATGAAGGATAAAAGGAATCGCCATGGCGCAGTGGGTAAATCGTCTTCGGAACAACATTTTCGTAAATCCGCCGCCATTACCTTTATTGTGTGAAAGTTCTGGAGCCCTACACCTAGCGCAACCGGGTCTTACGGCAGGCTGGCTGGCAGGCAGGCTGGCAGACGAAATACAGGTGAATTTCTAAATTTTCAAAGTTGGCCGTAGGTCGAAATATTCGACTTGTTGCTTCGTTTAACCAAGGTACAGCATCATTACAGCCTTAGCAATGCATTCCAGTCGGTTTTTCGGGTAAAGCCTATTGGAAGGTTGTTTTATGAAGTGCGAAAAATCGGGAAACCATACAATTTCTTACCAATCCCTACTATTAAGTACTACCGTACTTAATGATATTATAACTCTTGATTTTATTTATTTCTCACTGTAAGGTAAAAACCTATTATTGGGAATAGTGAATGGGAATTACATCATTCCCATTATATTTTCCATAAATGGGTTTTGAATATTTTTCCTCTGTATATAACAAATATAGGGAATGGTAACAGGGATATACCAACATAACTCAAAAATTTAAATAGTGAGTTAATTGGGATCAACCTCAGTGCTCCAAAAAGTAAGGAAACAAGGAATAAGATTTTGGCATGAGAGAACACTAAAGATTCTGGCACGAAACACGTTTAATCCCTACTTTTGGCAATTTTTTTTGAGCACTGAGGTCGATCCCTACTCACTATTTAAATTTTAGTTTGTTTGCTTTTTATATTTTATAGCATGCTTGCATATCAGATCAGGCCCCTAGCAGGTGGTGCCAATAACGTTACAGGGGCTTAAGAATTATGCTTGTTTACAGGCGCTTGTTAACAAAGCACTTACATGGCAAAGCAGTTGTGTTACTGCAAATTATGTTCAAATAACATCCTAATCTATTTATTCAAGGCTACATGTATCTTGTAGTTCACTTCATAATGATTGTATTGTTTTGTTTAAGGTTATTGCTCTGTACAATATAGGAGAAGTTTTGTGTAGGGTGCATTAAACCTCTCCCATGTTATATAGGAGGATTATTGTGTAGGGTACACTAAATCTTTCCTATATAGGAATGCCACACTGCGTAGGGATACGTTGTTTTATTGTATGCCTTCCTATACATATAGGAGGAGTATTGCGTAGGATACACAAAATTCTCCTATATATATAGGAGTAGCGATCCAATCAGTGTAAAACTGTACATTATCCGTGCCCATGTAATAGAAATTTATAAACCTAGAACACGAAGCATCAATGCTTTATTACAAAGTGCTGTGCTGTGCACTTTTCATGTAACTTTTGTTTTGTAGTATAAACACAATACTCATGTGTGAATGTGTGTGACGATCACTATGGTGTGTTTAGATGGAGAATCAAGTGATCGTATCAGATTATTCTCAAATGGATAGAATATTACGAGAGGAGAGACAATACATTCTTAACATCTGTAAGAAGATAAAGAAGGCTGGTTGTAATGTACTGTTGATACAGAAATCCATTCTAAGGTAAAATTATCCTGTGAACAAGCACCCGTGCCAGTATTTGAACTATTCATTATAGAGATGCAGTGAATGACTTGGCTCTTCATTTTCTGGCAAAGATGAAAGTTCTTGTAGTAAAGGATATAGAACGTGAGGATATAGAGTTTATTACAAAGGTGACCACTATAAGGATAGTGAACAATATTATGAAGTAAAATATTATCATAGACAATAGGATGTCGTCCAATTGCCAGTTTAGATCATTTCTTACCAGAACACTTGGGTCAGGCTGACCTTGTAGAGGAGGTATCCATGGGAACAGGAAAAGTGGTGAAGGTTAGAGTGTATACAAGTTGTGCTTATGGTCAATTGTGTGGAATGGTATGGGGGGGTGTAGGTGACAGGAGTACAGGCTGCCACAGGACGTTCGGTGACCCTGATAGTGAGGGGTTCTAATAAATTGGTGCTTGAAGAGGCAGAGAGATCAATTCACGATGCACTGTGTGTTATCAGATGTTTAGTAAAGAAAAGGTTAGCACATTAAATATGATGTAATATGAAGTGAGTATGTATGCTTGGGTAGGGCGATGATTTCAGGAGGAGGTGCTCCTGAAATAGAAATATCACTTCGACTAGCAGAATATGCAAAGACGTTAACTGGAATGGAGTCATATTGTATCAGAGGATATGCGGAAGCCTTGGAAGTGATTCCATACACGTTAGCTGAAAATGCTGGCCTTAGTCCGATCAGTGTAGTAACAGAATTGCGTAAAAGACACTCAGAAGGAGAGAAGAATGCCGGCATTAATGTTAGAAAGGTATGAGAGAAGGAGTAGTTTTAAGACTTGTTCACATTACTCTTGTGGTGTTGATGATTTAATGCATGCAGGGAACAATCAGTGATATTGTAGAAGAGAATGTAGTTCAGCCATTGTTAGTATCTACATCAATGATACAACTAGCCACAGAGACTGTACGCAGCATTATGAAGATTGATGATATTGTAAGATGATGACTCATAGTAAACTACTTTGTAATATACTCCTCCTCACTATGTTAGGTGAATTGTCAGCGGTGACAAGAGAGATGATCACTTGTATAACAAACTGCTTAGTAATAGTATTTCAAGTTATGTAAACAATATAGAAATGTTGATTACACAGGTGGTACTAGGGACAATTACAACAGTGGATCACAGGAACAAAACAAAATGTGTCTGACTATAAAAATGATCAACTCCTACCATTGATATAGTGGCTCCCAGTCCAGCCAATGGGTGAATAGTATGTACAGCATCAGTAGGGGTAAACGTAACTTATCCTATGAGAATAAGGTGGTCTTGAAAATGATCATTTGACTATTCAGCAACTCCACCAACTGGAGTTATTATGTCACAACCCCCTAGAGCATCAGAGGAAATGCATGTGCAGTGTATTAGTGTATCAAGCAAAACTCTCTAATAGAACAATCACTAATATAGCGGTAGTTGATTTGTTGTAACGCGATACAAGAGTTACTGCAGTTGTGATCAGTAGGTAATCTCTTGCTATTATAGTAGTTAATAACATGGTCTCTTATCCGTGGTAGATATTTCGTGATTGAACGCTCTATTAGAGTAGTTCAGTGGTCACCTCAATAATATTAAAGGCGTCATTTGTCATCGGTCATTTGTACATTGCGTAATCACATGCAATACAAATTTTAGCGGTTTAAAAAGGCGGCTATACCTTCCAGCTGCTTATTTGGTTGCTAAGAACAAAAAGTGAAAGATGGAGTTGCAGTGTAAACTTCACTTAGTGTAGTTAGCAAGTTAAACTAATAACTAGTTAGCCATTAGGAGTGTAGAAAAATTGAAATATAGAGCAATTTATTAGGCTAGGCCAGTTGGTTAATATTTTCAGTTGAATTTTAAGGTCTACTCAAATTGAACAGTTGGCTTAGACATTAGCTAGCTAAGCTGCTCAGGGGCTAAATTGGCTTTAGTTTGTAACTCTGTTTTGAAAACTGAACTGAACCCAGTTAAGTTTATTAAGCATTTTGTGCTTGAAAAATTTTTTTTTGTTGAGTTAAAACTACTTCCATAAGGCTAAAAAGACATTTTCACTGAACCGCTTAATTTTGCTTTAGCTGAAATGTTAGCAGCAGCAGCTCCTGAAGCAGCTTCTAGTGTTCAGTAGGTTATTAGGTAGTCAGCTAAAGTAGTTGTTTGTTATTTATTGTTGTTATTATTGTTTATTGTTGGGAGACCAGCGACAGTAAGAAAGTGAGTGAATTGTAAATTAACTACTAATTACAGTAACAGGGAAGAGAGATGGGTTAACGTACTTATAAAAACTGACTCATTTTTGCAAAGAGCAGAAGTAAATTTAACATTTTCACTCGAGACATTCGCAACAAGCAAATTTTGTAGTTCTCAGAAATCTTGAAGTACTTTGTGAAATTTTTGTCTACTAAGCCTTAAATATTTTGAAATCTGGCAATTTTTCCCTGTTGCAGACCCCTCGTTTACACCGAGTGAATTCAGTAAACTCGTAGAGTTTGTCAGAAAATTCATGCATGGTTGCCAGATCATTTGTGATCAATCTGTAAAATTTGCTCTTCCACTAACAACACTAGTTTACAATTCAGTGTTTATTTCAGTAATGTTAGGGGAATCCCCATAATTTGCCTTTTAAACATGTAAAAGTCATGGAGAGTTATTGATCAGTACAAGTGATGATTGCTCTTACTCAAGTTAACACTCCCAAAGTTACCGATTTCCCTCCCAATACTAAAATCCTATAGAATAACTGACACTGACTGCAACTGGCTACTAATATTAGTCAGTGTGATCAGTGATCATGATCAGTGTAGGATCATCTTACTAGTTACAATATTATAATCTTAACATCAAATGTATATCCACTAGCTTTTACTGTATGCTCACAATTACTGCAGTGTGGTTTACAGCTATCCGCCAGTATCAATGTATATATAATCTCATGATCAGTGCTCTTTGTACTTGAGTCATTTCAATGTGCTGTACCCCATCTCTGACAGTGAGCAATTATTAGAACTCTCCCTACAGCACTGAGAGAGGTGTAGTTGATGTTATCGTATTTTAATGGCTTTTAGTTTATCGAGTTAACAATTTGTAGTTAAAAACATTTAATAAAACTTTTATCAACTTTAGAATACAACAGTTGTTAATAACACTTGTGGATAGTTAGTCATAAAATGGCAGTAGCTACAAAGAGTAAACTAATGAAAAGAACTAAAAGCTACAAATAGTGAATCATCAACTTCACTTGACATCCTCGGCTTTGTCTATTCTTGTTAATAACTTCTTGTAGAGAACTAATTGTCTTCTCAGTGTCCTCAGGGCAATCGGGAAGCCGTAGCACTTCTAATGTATTATTAACCTTCAGGGCATTCACTATGTTTACTATGGCTTCATCAGTCAGTGGGTTGCCGTACATATCCAGTGTAACCAAACAACTGTTCCTCTCCAGTGCTGTAGTAATGGCATCACAGGCATCATCAGTGATGGCATTGTTGTGAATGTAGAGCCTCTTTAGTTTATTATTATCCTTCACTGCTGTAAACATAGCAATGGCTGCTCTGCATGATAACTCAGTACTGTACATGATCAGTTCCTCTAGTACAGTAGAGGGGTTGGACAACATGGAGTAGAGTTGTTCATTCTCTCCAATAGTGGGGTTATCGGCAATCCCTAACCTCTTCACTTTACACTTCACAGCAATGTCACTGATCAAGGAGGATGATTGTGTTGTTAGGCCATTGTCGTCCAACCACAGCTGATCAATAGTAATGTTCCTACAATGGAGTAGTCCACGATGTAGTATATGAAGGCCATGATCTTGTATGTAGCAGTCGTACAAGTTAAGCCACACCCACTCCTTGTTGAACGATGAGGTAAGAAATACTGTAACACACTCCACATCGCTAGCTGTTAAACTAGTGCCCACAAGATCAATCTCTTTATCGCTAAATGTTACTGATCGCTCTATAGTCTTGCAAATATCAACATCGCCAGCTTCGTGAAAACAGCGATAGAGGCGAAGACATTGTAATTGATTGTTGAGGAATTCGTCAGAAATGGCGATCGCTTTGTTTCCACCACAAAGAAAATGTTTGAAAGAAGGTCGCTGTCCTTTTGTGATTGACACGTATATGGAGAACATGTTGAAGTGAATATCGCTCCAAAATTTCTCTTCGATGATTTTCAGCTCTTCGTCAGCTGGAAGATTAGCGATGTGGTGAGCGGCCAAATATTCTTGCATGGAGAAATGCAAGAAATTAAGTGTTGTCGTCGTTCCAGTGAAGCCAAGGTGCTCTACTGCTTGTAGGAGACCGCAGCCATTAATGGCCCCTGGGGTATCTTTAATATTTTGACAAGCAGCTTTGATCTCCTCAAAGGTAAAAATCAACTTGTCATCATTAAGAGCCTCTAGTGATAACTTTGATAATTGTTGAATTATTTTATTGTAGGGCTCTGGAAGATCGGTCAGCTTGGTGATGTTACCTTGGAGACGATGACCATGTTTGGCAAGATGTCGGGAGATGGTAAGGCAAATAAAATATTTGTATAATTCAGCACAATTTTGAGGTAGGGAAAATCCCTGTTTGTACAGGTAAGCCAAGACGACAAGGTTGAAGGGTACAAAGCACAAACTACTGATTGTTGAGTGATCTTGAAGATATTGTGTGAGTTCATCAATTTTCTGTGGTTGACCCTTCATTGACTCTTTGATGTAATGTTCTCGCTCAGCTTCAGTGAAACCCAAGATGTCTACCTTCACTGTTGCATGTTGTCGGAGGCTTACTGAGGCATGTGGACGAGATGATACAATCAAGCCACAACGAGGTAACACTTCTCGTTCCAATATGTCAGCAATTAAACTATCTTTTCGTAATCTTTCAGGATATTCATCGTACCCATCAAAGAGCAAAGCAAGATCTTCACCATTATTATTCACAAGGTATTTCCTACATACAGAAGCAACTTCAGTGGCATCTTTGTCTCTTTTACAGAATGACTGGAGAAGATCATCGATGAAGGACATTTGTTGTACAGCAGGATCACGCAAGCATAGAAGAAGAACTAACTTGAATTTTTGTAATATTTCCTGTATACTCCAACGGTATGCTATATGTTTTAACAATAAAGACTTTCCTATCCCAGGAGCTCCTTCGATCAAGATAAATTGGGGATTGTCACTTGTCTCCAGTGGGGCTAAGATTTCTGCAACTTCTTTTGTGACCTTGCTAGTGTCAAGCACCTCTTGTAATGGCTGATGGCTGTCTAGCTTAGGACGTTTGGGAAGTGTATCAGTTTTAGTTACAGAAACGACCTTGTCAATATGACCTCGCTCGACAAATTCAGCGATTGCAGTAGATTGTTTTAAGTTACGATGACCTTGATGTTGGATTAACACAAGTGGCGTAAATGTCTTTGGTGGTTCTGGAGGCCAAGCCTCCTTGTCAACTCTTAACTGTGTTTGTATGTTAACCTCTCTTACCCTCTTGGATAATATGGTGACTGCCTCAACTCCTACAATAACAAGGTAAGTTATAATTGGAGCATACAATAATGTGTAGAGGTTACCTTTATCAGTGATAGTCAACTGGTCCAGTTTGGAGGTCAGTAGAGTAGCTAGTTAGTAAAGACAACATAATACACAATCATTCACTCACATATAGCTAGCTACTGTACATACACAATGCATATATACAAAGCTAGTCACCTTTATCAGGAGCACTGCAGGACATTGCAGGTGACTCAATGACAGTAAACAATTCCTCCCAGGAGGCAGTGGTGTCCACTTGTAGCCACTGTATCCACATTTGGTTACAACACCATTTGACGTCTGTAGGGTTTCCAGCCTTTATAGTTCTCAGTTCTCCACTGGGTAGACCCAGTAGTGTTCCTATCACTTCCCAGTCTGCAGCATATTGTGGAGTGATGTGTTGATAAAGATCCTTCAGTAATGGAGTAGTGTTCACTGGAGATTTCAGATTTATATTTAGAATTATTTAAATTACAAAATAAATTTCAGGATAATTAGAAATCTATAATTTAATAACGGTATTATAACCTCGCATACAACAACGAACCTTTGTCAGGTTTCTTGAACTGGTTTATTCCTTCATTCATGATGATGATCGTGATAGTAGCGGATTACTGAAAGAGTTATTGATTGATCAGAACTAAGAGACCGAACACACGTGACACACCCAGTAAACCAACCGGATGTTATTGTAAGTTTAAGGTCATTTCCATATATGCGTAATTATCCCGGTAATTATAGTGGTTAGTATGGAATTTCTACTAAACTGTACAGTCAATGTGTTTACTGCGACAAAACTGAAAACTACGGAGTTCAGCCGTGTACATGTGTTGCCATTAATGTCCAGCCAGGGGCGGATTTAGAGTGGTCTCTGGGGTTCCCAGAAACCTCGCAGAAACCCCCTTCATCTCAATGTTTTTTAAAATTGTATGACAATAGATGGTATAGACTCCTAAGATGGCTGTAACCTTATGCCACTGGTTGTAGCATAGATAGTATATTCTACGGAGAATATACTATCTATGGATTGGTTGTAGTAAGGAAACCCTGCCTATAATTTCTAGATCCAGCAGTAAAATTTGTAGACCGTACTAACTCAGCAGTCCATGATCAGCCGCTGTTAGTATTGTTTACTGCATCATGAACCATGGAACCATCTCAAATCACTGAATTGTTTGCTTAATTGGCTCACCTGATCAGGTCCACCCCAATAATTGATTGGAGCACAGACAATAAATTATATCACACTAAAAACTTTGATCAAATTTAATACAAGAATCATCTGCAACCCACACCAATAAAAACACAATTACAAAGATGGCAGAGAAATGAACTCTGCCCAGTCTGATGGTCACCATCACAGAAGCCGACTACATTTCCACATTGTACATCAATAGATACTTAAGACTGAATTGGTTGGCTCACGATTCTCTGGTCTGCCCCATGACACGAGATCCAATTCCAATCCTTCTAACCAGTTCTCTGGCACCCACCTAAAGTCTCAACACTTACAGGAAAAATTAATAGCAGATGATGTGGGTCATCAAAAATTGGTGTGGGTTGCAGATGATGACTTGTCTTAAATTTGATCAATGTTTTTAGTCTGATGTGACCTAAAACTGATTATTCTATTATCAGTGTTTGTAGGAGTATTTTGAGTTAATAATACAGCGTTGCTGTAGGTGTAATTTGTGATTGTGGGTTTGCTGTTCACTCCAGGAAAGACTGGTCATGGATTATCACAGCTGGACAATGATTGATGTAGTGTTCCACTTGTGATGATGATTGTGATGGTAGAGAGAACATTGTAAGTTTATTATCATAATGTACAACTGAATAATTTGGCAAACAATTTCATTTCAGTGGTGGATTATTTCGGTAGTGTCTGGGTGTTGCACAGATGCACCAAATATTACTCCAAATATTGTCTAAATACTGAAATATTGAAATACCTGGAACTTAAGCTAAGCAATCAACAGAAGGGATCAAACCCTTAAGCCTCATATTATCAAGCAAGCCACTAACAGTGGAAATATGACCATGACAAACTGAAACATCTTCAAGCATTCCACATTTTCTTTACCGTTAGTAATGCATAAATACTTAAATGTAATTATGTTGGTAATTACAACACCACAAGACAACAAAAGCCGTCAGTAAATTAAACATTCATTATTGTATTGTGACTGCTATAAAGGAGTGGATATTGAGTTATGGGCTGATGATCATGAGTAGCAAAGGATGTGGCCAGTGTAGAACAGAACAGTTCACAATGGATCAGACAATCGTCCTTATGATAATCCTGGAGCATTAGTACGTATCATCACTGGAAATGAACAGCAGTAGCTGACCACCATGGCTTTGTCAAATAATAACAATAATAATTAGAAATGACGATATACACATTTGCTATATTTGGTAACACAGTACAATGATAGGTTGCTGACGAGTTGAGCTGAGGAACTTTATGAGGATCATGTGATCCTTTCCGCTTGATTAATAAACAAATCCTGAACACAAGCAGTTGATATTATGATGGGTTAATGTATGCTGGTGACCTTCAAGGGTTTGATGGAGTCTACTAGTTGTGCCAGTCCTGCTCTGAGCACTACTGGTAGAGCCGATGAGGTGGAATAGATACGCTTGGTAACATCCACAAAGGCCATGATCGGTAAATTGTGTCTCTGCCTCATTGTCTCATACTGCAGTAGTTGTGACGAGCAACCTGTGAGGGAAGAGCATCTGCACCCATACAAGTGCAAGGAAATAGGCACCTCATAATTATAATTTTATGCTTGTAAGGTTTAGTAAGCTAGCTTTAACTAGTTTACATCAAAAGGCCCATTTGAGCTGACTGAAGTTTTTGCATAGCGTAAGTTGTCAAAACAATTTAAGTATAATATTGACTACTGGATGAACTCATATCGTATAGTTTGGTTTTTTGAGGTATTTAAACTCCGTGAATTTTGCAGATATTGGTAGATTCGTGGAATTAAAGTGCTCAAAAAATAAGCAAAAACGAAAAATAGCACCAAATATATATCATTTGGGAAGGCCATTCGTGAAAATAAAACTGCAAAATCAGGCATTCGTGGATATAAGTACCTCAACTATATGGTAACTGGAAATGAATATGACTGCATAAATTTTGTCAGCATAGAAATTTCACTGGTTTTCCTAAACACCTTGTAACAACATACCGATATCAGCTCCCATGGCAACAGCAGTTTTTAGCATTTCAGTGAGAGTAATGACATCACCAAAGCCTAAATTGACTCCCAGTCCAGCCAATGGGTGAATAGTGTGTGCGGCATCACTGGAGGTTAAACTATTATAATATCATGTCTAATAATTGTAACTTACCCTATGAGGACAAGATGATCTTGAACATATCTCACACTGTGGTTAAACGATAATGGATAAGATCCTATTGTATCCATAGCAACTCCTATCACCTGGGGCGGCTGTATGGCACGACTGTTAACTTGTGAAAATCGTAATCCTGTAAACCCACAGGGCATGGGAGGAGACAAATTAAAGTTTCAGTGTAAAATGTGATGATGGAAATATTGACAAATAGCATTAGCCAAACATATTGGAGGAAAAATTTGTCAAATTTGTAAACTCTCCCCTCCTCAAAATTTACTAGTGTATAAACAAATGTACTGGATTCTAACAAACCTTCAAAGGTTGTTTAAATTCATACAACATTTGAAATACTTATACTTCACTACATAATGGAATATGTAATGTGTACATTCCTTGTCCCTTACATGAGCAGCCAAAAAGAGGAAATTGTAATTGTCAGCTGCACAAGACTATTACATGTGTGCCTCATGGCTTTATTATGAGAATAAAGTATTTAAAGCTTCAAAACCTCCGAAGGACATTCGTTTATATAATAAATTTTCACTATACAATGCAATGTTATTCACAATACTGTATAGTGCAAGATCTTGATAAGGGAAAGTATTGACGAATTTGATTTTTAGCAATTCGTCAAAATTTTACCATTCAAAGTTTTCTTCCCAATAGCTGTTTGCATATAAGGCTGATACAATTCGTCGAAATTTTACTTGTCAGATTTTTCATAAACCCAATTTGTCAAAATTTTCTACCGTCAAAATTTTGTGCTATATGCTACCTGAAATGATCTGTGTAGTACTAGCAGTGATAATATCCACCCACTGATCTCTGGGATAATAGTCACACTAAGTGATGAAATGAATGAATGAATGAGATTAAGATGAGTTGTTATACTAACTAATGCTGCATTAACAGCAATCACAAAATCCTCTTCATTCAATGATTTCAGCTTCTCTGCATGTTCAGCATTAGTGGACCAAACGAGAGAACTACTTTCATCACTCAACTATATGTGAGGCGGCCATATTAACATCACCATGATATCTCCATGACAACACACATAATCCTAAACATACATCTAAAGGACTACGGTATATGTTATTTCCTTTATAAGAGGTGGCATTAATTCAAATCACTGCTTACTATTAATACAACATACCGGCAATAAAGCTATCGGTCCAGTTGGAAGAAATCGTTGCCATGCAGTCGTGTTACCATCAGCTGCCTAGCAACAGTGACACTACACAACTTCAACAAACAAAACAATTTCCTAACATTAGCCAAATCTAGTTTAGCCACTACAGCTGATTGGTTGTATTTCCATCCAATAGAATGTATTCCCGCTAGCTGTCGCAACTTAGATCGTGAACCATCTGCACCAATCTGCCACACATTAAGATGTTTAAACTATTACAGTAGTTCATAACACACCAATAGTTTGGTTTTGATTTCACTGCCATCATGAAGAGTCACGGTTCTCCAACCTTCTGAACATTCTCCTAGTCCAACCACTTGTTTGCCAAACTCCACCTCAATATTATGATACTTCTTGACACGGTTGCTAAGGGCAGCAGTTATCAAATCATTCTCAACAATATAACCAACACTGGTGGAATGTGATGGATCAAATGATATGAATGAATCTGAACAACTGTCCCATACCTAACACATGTACACAACATGTGACTCTAATATATTGGTGCAGTAATGTTACATGCATATGATCAAATGGTCTAACTCGTACAGTAGCGATGTCATCCCATACAGCAAGCTCTACATTGTACAATGGAGTAATTATGTATTTAATATTTACCTTCCTTACTCCTTAGTAATTCCACTGAGCCATGGTTAAGGTTTACCACTCTAATACTATAATCATCTTCCCTAGAGGGCAAGTTCACTTGTTTTCTACTACTCTCCAGTACAACAATTCTCTTGTCAGCTAGTAATGGCTCTTGTCCTGTGTGATATCAGTTGTTACTATTGCGCATGCGTATAAACTTTCAGATCTCACCTAGAGCACAAGATAAGGCACCGCCCACCATACCACTACCTACTATCACAACATCATACCAAGAGTTTAGCTTAGAGCTAACAGTTGTACATAAACGGCGCGCCCCTAACAGTGTTGCCATACCGCGCAGTAGATTATTTTATGATGAGATATCGATTGTGGGTTTAACATGTAGTGATGGGGTTTCGTTTAACAGCTCGTCGTTGGTCAGATATACTATTGTTAAGCAGACGGAAAAGTGTTCTATGCAGAAATCTTTCCAGCACAATTTATCCTATCCAACCAGGACACGTTGATGGTAACCATGACGTGTTGTATGCGGAGAGTATCAACAAGCCGCAACAGTTCTGGGGAGATTTAGCAAAGCGCAGGCTTCGATGGATGAAGGAATTTGATACTGTGATGGACTGTGATATGAATAAAGGAAAGATCAGTTGGTTTTTAGGAGGGAAATTAAATGTTTCAGGTAATTTAATAAATAAATAAAGTGGGCATTACTGATATGGCAATGTTGTAGATAATTGTGTAGACAGACATGCTGAGGCCTCCCCAGACCGAGTTGCTCTTATATGGGAGAAGGATGAACCAAATCAACATGAACACGTCACCTACAGGTATGTCTGATCATAGCCTGGATCATAGATATTATACGCGTAACCTGGATTGGAAACGCCTATAGATTAATTTACCCATCCTCAGTACTGTGGAAACATAGATAATATACTCCCCTTATGGATATGAAACTGATAAGCGCCACTGGAACTAACCTGATTTTGCACACACACCCCCCCCCCCCCCCCCTTCCGGTCTGTGTACAGCTGGCCAGACAAAATGGCAGTTAATGATTCAAGAATCCCTATAAAGACTCGAAAGAACTTTAGTTACTTTACTGCAAGAAATATTTCAAGAAACAGTAAACTTGTGGACTACTATGCGAGGTTTGAACAAACGAGGAAACAAATGATGCTAACGGCATGCAATGTTGCTGCTCATTTCGAGCATTGTGCCATTCTCTTCGAAGGATATTGCGTTTTATAATATATAGCATTGCACACAGTATAGTGTAAATAGTAATCCCTGTTATTTTGAACAGCGTAGCCTGTACGCTCTTCAAGAATATGTGCCCAAAAGACTCCAAGGTTAATTTACATTTAAACATGAGATTCTCTACTAACAAGGACTCAATTGCTTGCTCAATGCATTGTACACTTTACAGCCATGTATAAGAACCACAACATACCCTGTATAAGCAATTGGTAGAGCTGTATATGTGCACAAACCTTATTTCACCACGGAACTGAAGAACATGGCTACGAAAGCGACAAAATTTTGGGGTAAAATACTTAATTTTACAAAATGTTGAAGGCGGTAACAAACAAAAAGAGAAGAGATATTACACGCTCGGTAGCTTATTGACAACTATCTTCATGGAGGTGCGAAACCTGCATGTTACCAGGACCTTCAACGGAAAATGTATGGCGCGCCGCAGTTTCATATCCATAAAGGGAGTATATTATCTATGGTGGAAATGCGGGTTAGTTGGAGAGTTACTCTACAACCAACTTAAGAAGAACAATTTGTCATTAAATTTGTTTGTTACAATGTAACTAATTGTTTGACAACGTATCTCACTGTTAAGTCTACTTCAGAATGGATGGGCGAAAACATTATAATTGCCCGTGTCTGATGTAGTCTAGTGTTAGTCTCGTCCCCAGACCCTATGAACTAGGGTCTGGTGACACGTAATAGAATTCCGTGATTCAGACCACAGAAATTGTCGGTCACTAATTAGATCAAGGTAACACCATGAACATCACCCGCAATCTCAATTAAACATTCGCACGGATGGATACCATGACACCCGATATTTGCACATTTTAGCGACTGTGTCTACCGGTCTACACCAAAGACACAGCAGAGGGACGCTAGTTGTCCTTTCTAGCGTGATAGGAAATTTTCATAGTTTTACTTCTTCACAGCACTGCTTAGTGCTGTTGACTGATATCACAAGTGCATACATGTATTGGTGGATGTACATTCTTGCACTGAAGCAGCTTCTCATTTTGAACCACAGAATTGTACTGTGTGTCACCAGACCCTAGTTCATAGGACCAGACTAGTCTAGCGTAGCCAGACCCTTTTGTCACAGGGTGCTTATCAATTGAAAATTATAAGCACCTGCTCTGAAAGGTTCTAGTGAACTAACCATCAATATTACACCACTGAATTTGGGTGGGTGACACAATTTCTCACTTCTCTCTGAAATTTACAATTGGTGATTGATTTCAGTCTTTTATTGTTAAAGGACAGAACTAATCACCTTGTGAATTTCAGGGAAGTGAGAAATTATCAGCTGCCAGGGTTTGGAGTTGGTGCTTATAGAAAGGATCTGGTTATGTAGACTATGTCTGATATGTATAGTGTGAGACTAGAGGGATGGAGTGTTACTGTTATGTTACATGACATAGTTTTTAAGTGAGGATCATGTGATCCCTTATGTTGTTAGGGATCTTAAGAAGATGACATGTCAAATTGCTAACACATTCAAACATTACGGGATCACTAAAGGAGATCGGGTAGCTGTGTATATGCCAGTGTCTCCGTTGCTAGTGGCAACCATGATGGCATGTGCACGTATTGGGGCTGTCCATAATGTAGTGTTTGCAGGATTTAGTGCAGAAGCTTTAAAGAGTAGAATACTTGATGGTGAGAACAAGACGATTGTATAATATTACTGATTGTGGGATAATATTATTAACAGCTTCATGTAAGGTCGTAGTTACAGCTGATCAAAGCATCAGAGGTGGTAAAGTGATTGAGTTGAAGAAAACAGTCGATGAAGCAGTGACTGATTGTGATTGTGTACACAATGTGTTTATGATGAGTAGAACTGGAGCACAAGTGTCATGGCAACATGGAAGAGATGTAAAATTGGAAGAAGTAAATATAAATAATTATGATACCTGTTGCTATGATTACTGTTGCTAGGCAATGCAGGAACAGTCAACAGAGTGTCCGGCAGTAGCTGTAGACAGTGAAGATGTTCTCTTCATGTTATATACCTCTGGTAGTACTGGGAAGCCTAAAGGATTAGTACATACACAAGCTGGTTATCTGCTCTATACTGGGATGACTCAACAGGTGAGCACTGTTGCAAAAATTGTATTACTTAAAACACTGCCGCCATTTTGTATGAATATACAACAAAGGTGGGAGTGGAGTGGCAAATATAGCATTATAAGTGAAACCCAAAATACTATATTTGTCACGAGACTCTTATTATACAAACGAAAATGGTTTCTTTGATAATTGTGTTTCAATAGTGCCATAACTACTATCACCGTGCATACCTATGGTATTTATAAAAATACAGATTTTCAGTAGTAACATGGTGCTTTGATTCCATGGTAACAGTACTTTATACTATATATAGTATGTGTTTGACTATCACCATGGTGACGTATATGCTTGTGTTGCTGATATTGGATGGATCACTGGACACTCTTATGTTGTGTATGGTCCCCTTAGTAACGGTGCTACTACTGTACTCTTTGAGAGCATTCCTACCTATCCTGACCCTGGTGAGTGAGTTGTTGTGTGAGGCATTATGATTGGTTGGATTATATGATAGGACGTTACTGGGAGATGATTGAACGTTTGAAGATTAAACAATTTTACACTGCACCGACAGCTATTAGGCTGTTGTTGAAATGTGGAGATCATTATGTGCACCAATATAATAGAGACACTTTGAGAGTGTTAGGATGTGGTGAGTATAGCTGTAGAGTTTATATGGCTTCTTTATAATTCTCCAGTGGGAGAGCCGTTGAACACAGAGGCGTGGGAGTGGTATCATAGAGTAGTGGGTGAGGAGAGATGTACTGTGGTTGATACTTGGTGGCAAACAGGTAAGTGATCACATGATCTTCTCATCTTAGTGTTACCATGGTGACTGCAGAAACTGGAGGGATAGCAATCACCCCTCGACCATCTAGTGATAATAGAAAGCCCAAGGCTGGTTATCCAATGACTCCATTCTTTGGTGTTGATCCAGTATTGTATAGTGATGAGGTGTGAGTGTGTTACTTGTTTGTAATTGTTGTCAAGTGTTTTGTTGTTACTAGGGTAAACTGTTAGAAGGGAACAATGTGTCTGGTCATTTGTGTATTAAACGACCAACTCCTGGAATGGCCAGGACAATTTATGGAGACCATGAAAGATTCCTGGATACTTACTATAGACCACACCCAGGTATATTGTCCACCCTGCAAGCTTAAATATCCAGCTATGGAATAAAATGGTGGAACAGAACAATGGAATGGAGTTCTGGAGTTTTATTTCATGGATAGTCATTTCAATGTTCCATTCCACCATTTTGTTCCACTGATACTGTACGGCCACACCTAAAGACACATCCAGTGTCCTCAAATCATATAAACATTTATTCTCAATTTCTGTGAGGCATTTGTGGATACTTGGTTGTGCGCGGCACACACATACACACACACACACACACACACACACACACACACACACACACTCACACTCACACACACACACACACACACACACACACACACACACACACACACACACACACACACACACACACCACACACACACAAGATCATACAGTATCATTATAGGAGTATACTTCTCTGGTGATGGAGCATCACGTGATGAAGATGGCCATTATAAGATTACTGGTAGAGTTGATGATGTCATTAATACTAAAGGTCACCGACTAGGAACTGCTGAACTAGAGAGTGTTATGGTAAGAGAGATAAGTTGCCATGACAATACTCTACAGCTTCTCCTTTGTAAGGATGAAGACCCTCGTGTAGCAGAAACTGCAGTGGTAGGATATGGACATGAAGATTATGGTGAAGGTATGTATGTGTGTATACTGTAATAACCTAATACTAGAGTAGTTTAGTGATGGTAAATTAAAATATCATGTATTTGTACAGTGGGCAGTGATGATCTCATAGTGATGTAATAGTGGTATATAGTTTTCTGACAATATTTGTTTTAAATGCTTTGGAATATTTTGTAGCAGCTCACATGATCTTCAGAACCTTCTATAACTTTAACTGAGTAGTTAACACGTGTGGTGTATTTTAGTTGAATTATTGATTAAATTTTGTGAAAGGAGGTGCAAATATTAAAACATTATTTATCAACAGTAGACACTTTAGTCTATAGCAATAATTATATTGCTAGCATTTATTTGAACAGTAATTATTTTATATTGTATGTAGCCATTTATGCTTATGTGATCGTAAAAGACAACATCACTGATGATGAAGATACAATCATTGATGATCTCAAGATGGTTGTCAAACAACACATTGGCTCCTTTGCTGTTCCTCATTGTTTCATGGTAACAGCATCACATTGTATACGTGCGTATGTAGCTGATTGTTTCAACAAGATATTTACTGTCAAATGTTTTTAATACCACACACTCTCCATGAAATATTTTCAACTAAAGTCATTCACTATTTTTGGGTGCTTTTACTCTTTTTGTTAACCTCCTCCTCCCTACTACAAAGCATACTCTGAAAATGTTGACATGATGTCAACATTGTTCAAGCAATGATCATAATTATGCATAGTTTTTCTATGTTAACATTTTAAGCGTACATAGACTTTTACTCCTCCCCCTAGCGTACTACATATAGGCTAAAATTTTGGGTTGTCACTATTCACTGGACTGGACTACTGGACTGAAGTTTTTTCCTTTTTTGGACAAGTATTTATGTTTTTAAATAATATAGATTATATTCAAAGTAGATGTTTAACTGGTCACCAGCTACAGGAACTAGCTGGATGTCAATAAAAATGGAACACTGTACTTACCTAGGCTTTGCAGTGAAGCAGTAGTAGTATCTCATCTCTTCTAAATCTAAAATCATTTGACCAGGCTTTGTGGCCTTTTATTTTGACCTTTTCTAGAGTGAAGACAGTTCTTCGTTGCAAAAATTCTAAGTCCTAATGTCATGCATTACTAGTATAGGACTCCAGAAATCAGTGTGGCCAGCCAAATATCCCTAAATAATAGAAGCTGGTGACTGGCTAAATATCAACCGTAAAATTATTTAATAGAAGAATCTTACAATATACGTACAGCAATACAATGACCTCATGATGGTATAGTTACTTTGGAATCTGCATGTACATTATATATTATGTAGCTAAAATAAATTAATACTCTAACTTTAGATACCCAACTCTGTTGCAATGCACTACTAGAACAAGTAAACCTAGCATGAAGTCATTGTATTACTGTACATTGGTATATTTGAAACTAAAAAACATAGAACCTTGCAATTGTCCAAAAAAGGAAAAAACTTCAGTCCAGTGAATAGTGACAGCCCAAATTTTGGCTCCTAACAGACAAAAATGACCCACCAAGCAGTAACTAACTACATTACACACACGTATGTTGTCTTTGCTCCTTCTAGATCACTCCTGGTCTACCGAAGACAAGATCGGGTAAGATCATGAGAAGAATCCTGCGCAAGATAGCGGAGAATAAACATGATGAGCTTGGTGATGTCAGTACATTAGCCGATCCCCCAGTAGTAGCAACTATTGTTAATAAACATCAACAAAAATATGGAACAAAATTATGATGTCATAAAATGTTTGTACAGTTTTGTTTACATGTAATTATATATTTACAGATAAATTAATTATTCATAAAGTAATTAATAATTACAAATTGGAAGTGCTTTTTGGCAAATATCACAGAATGAAAATTTAAAAAGTTCTTTAATAACACAATATAAACATGAGAGAAGATTGTGATCATTATCTGCTGGCGGCATCCATTATGACCCAACTGGAATTGTTTGACTGGACCCAGCTGGACGGGACCCATTGCGGTTCTTGTTCAATCTTTTCTATCACCTCAAGGAGTAGGTCAAAGCTCAGGCCAAGATCATCATTCGCTATGGTACTGTCAAAATATGGTGCATAGTGTATTTCAATTTGTTGACTAGCCCAAAACAATTGCTCCATCTCTTCACCCTACAATAACAGCAGATGAACAATAAACTACATCCTTTGATAAATTATTTGTGACCGCTAAGTTTCATTATAAAAATTCTATGATAATTTAGAAACATGGCATTGCTGAAATGCTTTCATTTCAAAGAAAATTAGCTTCCCTAATGATCCGCTTGTTCAACAAGTACTCAAACACAACATAAACCCTTCAAGGACAACAAGTTAAACAACATATCTAGTCTTTCACTTCCGAATCGCTTATACACTAATTTCATCATATTGAGTCAATTTTGTTAGTGGGCGTGACCTCATTAACGATGGATGGAGTAAGCGCACTAGTCAAAAGGCGAGCATTTCAATTTTGTATTGCTAATAAGAAATAAGTGGTGAGTGAAATATCGAAGAGCTTACAATTGGTCAAATTTGCCAATTTTTTCCCACTCAAAAATTTTCTCACGCATGTCCTTAACAGTTACTAGGCCATAGTGAATTATTATAACAACAGCTCAGTAACCAATAGTAACAGACGTTAAAGATTACACTCACCATAACATCTGCCTCACTACTGCTCCTTCTCTTTTTCAAGTTCCTCTCGGGTGAGTTGTTCCTTCTTGTAGCATATAACCTCTCTATACTAGGGGCTGCTATGAAGATCACGTATGGCATCAAATTCCTATTCCTCAACACCTTCAGTGACTGAAATAATACAACACTTTGTTAATTGTGCTCCTGTGTGTGTGTGTGTGTGTGTGTGTGTGTGTGTGTGTGTGTGTGTGTGTGTGTGTGTGTGTGTGTGTGCGTGTGCGTGTGTGTGTGTGCATATCTGTGTAAGCAGGATTACTAACTTGTGGATGTTGCAATTCCAGTACAGGTGATTTTCCTGCTAACAAGACATTGGATACACTGGCCATATGGACGCCATAATAATATCCTTTCACTTCTTTGTACTCTACAAATTTATTGGCGTTAATCTCTTTCTCAATTTGTTCTCGGCTAATAAAGTGATAATCTTGACCGCTAATCTCACCGGCCTTCATTGGTCTACTTGTAACTATGGATACAGATCATGTGATGCAGTAGTGATGTTATCAACTTACAAGGTACACAGTAAGAGTATCGATCAGGATATCGTGTTATTAGCATCTTCTGCAGTGTGGTCTTACCAACACCCGGGGCTCCTACAATAATAACACTAGATAACACATCTGGACAACTAGCGTAGTCCATATTAGTTTGTATCTACTAATTATAGCATGAGGTTAACAAGTTGTTGCCCTGTTGTGACAGTATAATAGCAGCAATGTCACATATATGCATACATACACATATCAAGTGAAGTTCATGGATAGACACACACACACGTGCACGCGCACGCACACACACACACACACTACACACACACACCACACACACACACGTACATACACACACCACACACACACACACACACACACACACACACACACGTACATACACACACTACACACACACACACGTACATACACACACTACACACACACACACATACATACACACACTACACACACACACACGTACATACACACACACACACACACACGTACATACACACACTACACACACACGCGCGTACATACACACACACACACACGTACATACACACACACACGTACATACACACACACACACACACTACACACACGCACGCACTACACATAGACAGACAGACAGATACACACACACACACTACACATAGACAGACAGACACACACACACACTACACACACGCACGCACTACACATAGACAGACAGACAGACAGACAGACAGACATACACACACACACACACACACCTATTAGTACTATCGGTCGTTTTAGCCGGTCCTCTGGCTGCAACCTCACAACCTCTTCATATGTTAATATTTCATCACCCACACTTAGTCCTAGAGAGAGAGGGATCATGTTATAATTCTTCATATCCGTGTGTTACGAACCTTCAGAACCAATCTGGCTGGTATAAAACACTTTCTTCTTCTTCTTCATCTTATACAACAACCCTGGTGATGCAGTGAGTGAATGAGTGACTGTTTAGTTAGTACAAACCTTTCCGTCGTTGTCTCTGGTAGAAGTTTCCTCCAGGATGTGACATACGCAATGCTTCTCGCCTGTAATATGAAGTGATCACATGAGAGGGTGAGTGATCACATGATCTGCTTACCTCTCTTGCATATGCTTAGCAGGTATCAAGCCAGGCTGAGAGTCAGTGTCTATCTGATCAACACGACGAGCCTATAATAATGTGTACATCATCACATGATGCCTTATGACATCACATGATGCAATATAATTACCTGCCACCAATTGGGATCATCATGATTAATGATCTCTAAGATGTCTCCTCTATTGAAAGGCAAGCCGAGGTCTCTACAGGGAATGTACCCATCCTCTATGGGATTGTAGTCAAAGTATGCTCGGACATATACTGGCTATAATAGTGTAATATTGTCATACTGGTAAATAGAGAATGCCAATATACTGACCTCGGATAGTCCAGCTGTATCTCCAATCTTATTGGCTGGAATGATCGTCAATGCTAACTGAGCCCCTCCCAGTCCAGACTATAACATTACATCATTTATTATTACATCATTTATTATTACATCATACACTTAAATAACAGTGTCCAGTTTTTATTCAATTACCACAAGCAGAGCTTATGATAATGGCCAGTCATCAGAATATCTCTAGCCTACATATCAATGGGGAAGTCAATGAATGTAATCTTGTAGAAGTGTTGTTTCATTTGTGTATGCATGTACGTAGCTACCCAGCTGCAATTGTATACTTGAGTAAACACATGCAGTATACAATGCTGGGTGGTGAGTGATAACTTATTTGCTAACTACTTGTTTCCTTACTTTTTATTGCGATCCCTACTCCCCTCAATTTTTAAAAAAATCTAGTGTAATAATAATATTAGTGATGATCGAATTCATAAGTATTTTAAGGAATGCAGTTGCACTTTCCTGACGTTTTAACAACTCAAAGCATCTTGCACCTCATTAAACTGACATTACTAGTCACTCAACAGGACATTCCAGTCAGTGATAAAAGACTGTGACTGACTTTAATCATCAAAACACATTAACTTAGTAACAGTAAACAATGCATGCTCCTATGTCATGGTTGGTTGGTGCTACAACTGGTCACTCACTTACCATCAATTTCCCTATCTGTTCAGTTGTCTTGCTGACCACAGGAATACCATTAATCTCAAGTAACTCATCCCCCTCGTGAACAACACCTGTCAGTGAGTGACGTAACAACACCTGCCTTAGTAACAATATGTCTACTGCATAATATGGACCCTTAGCAACAGCATCCTGATTATCAAGGTGTCCTGGTCAGCTTATATACTAAAGGACTACTTTGGGCCCTTGACTAAGTGTGTGGATTATGAGGTGTCCTCATTCTTCAAGTATCCAATTCAACAGGTTCCATTGTACTCACCGTAAACCAACAACCCTCATTATTTATATACTAAATTGTGTGATGAAAATAATTACTAATTTGTTCCATGATTAGTATACATGCAGGATTGGGGGGGGGGGCTTACCCAGGAGTACATGATACTGTATAGGCGGTAATTTTCGAGGGATGAAATTTTCACGAAT
The DNA here is from genome assembly GCA_963930835.1 of Spongia lamella. Lineage (NCBI taxonomy): Eukaryota > Metazoa > Porifera > Demospongiae > Dictyoceratida > Spongiidae > Spongia > Spongia lamella. Next base: position 7,396,856 of record OZ005753.1, read on the forward strand.
TTCGCGAGTAAAATAGCCTTCGTGAAAATATAATCGCGAACATTTCGTGCATCATCAATTATACTGTTGCCTGTGTAACGTGCATCCTCCAGTCTTCAGGTGTCTCACGAACAAATAAATGCGAAAATCCTATTTTAAAGCTTTTAGCGAAATTTTCATGCCTCGAAAATTACCGCCTATACGGTATACTGCAGATATGACTGACACTGTAATAATACACTTACCACTTCTTTCAGCATCACAACCCTTCAGTAGGTGGCCAATGAACATCGACTCTTCTTGTTTGTATATAGTAGCTCCCTATAGTCATGTAGGGTGTGTGGATATCTCATAACATTTATTTATCAACTATTGCAAAATTACACTATGGTATGATCCACAATATGAAATAACATTCGGACAATTGATATTGTCTGATGGTGACATAGGCTAGAGTACCAGCCAAAATGTAAGACTGCCGTACATTACACTGCCTCATCTTTTTGTATTAACACATGTCCGAGCTTATTTCATACTCTGGTGTAGTGATGGGCAATAATAAAAATTTTATGCTACGATATCGATTATTGTCTACTAAAAATATCACAATTATTGTTTTTGAGTAACCAACTTCACGATTTTTATGGTATTGACAATAATATCATGATAAAGATATTGACAATATAATATACGAATTTTGACCAATTGGCAGGATTAAATATGGCGGTTTTGCTAAAATCCACCAAATCAAATTCCATGCCAAATTTTCCCGCTATACAGTACAATCAAGACTCACGATAGTGAGTGGCGAGGCCAAGAAGAAGTGCAGCAACGCGACCACTGAGAGTTATTTACACATAGCACCGCCCTCAAACTCGCAAACGCTCTAACTAAGCCGCCATTAAAGCTATTGCTTAGTTATTACTGACCCACAACGTTCTTACTATATAGAATCAATAAACCAAGAATGGAGGAAATTGGCGCCACTATTCCTAAGTACCAGCCATTGCAAGTTTTTATGCGCTCGTTGTGCGACTACACATGATGAACCATCCTTTCCCGCCCGATTCACCTGTTTACTAGAAAATTAGTACCTTCATTGTTTGAAATAACCTGAAGTTCATCAAAATCCGTCCAGCCAGTTTTCTGATACAGCCTTACAAAGTCCTTCCTTTCACCACAAAAATTTTTACACAGTAGTTTTTTTTTTCTTTCTTTCATTTTCATCACACACTTCTTGCAGGAGGTTGCGTGAACCCTGGAAGTTTTTTTCAAACTCTCTTTTTGTACATTCACTTGTTTGTCCAATAACTCACTCATTTCTTCAGCCAAATTTGTATCAGCACTTCTCCTATGTATGCTCTACCTGTCATACTATTATCAGTCTGAAGTAAACACTTGAATGTATTTGAGAAGGGCTATTACACTGCAGGTTGATAGTTGCCATAACTTGGACCCCCTTCAAATGATTTGCATAAACTTTCAGATATACAATCTATATTGATGTATCACTCTGTAGTGAAAGTTAAAAAAAAATCTCAGGCCTGAGTTTTTCAAAATTAAGCTTCAAAGTTTAATTTACAATATTGTGTGCAAGTACAAGTTATGCCCATGCAGTACTTCTCTGCTGCTTGCTAGTAATAACATCTGTTTATACTTCCAAAAAAGTAGTGATATGCTAAACAAAAACACCCTGGGTGTAAAAAAAGTGCGAGGCCAATCAAAAGCAGCATTGCAAATAGGTATGTGCAACCAAAAACTTTGATATCAGTTGAGGCCAAGAAATTACTTATCAAAAACCTTTTTAACTCCTTGAATGACATACAATAGTTTATATTTTTCACAACTATGATTGGCTTTGTCACTTGGCCACCTTTATTATGATGATGTGATAAAGGTGGCCAAGTGACAAAGTCAATCATAATTGTGAAAATATGCTATAAACTATTGTATGTCATTCAAGTAGTTAAAAAGATTTTTGATAAGTAACTTCTTGGCCTCAACTGATATCAAAGTTTTTGGTCGCACCTGTTTGCAATGCTGCTTCTGATTGGCCTTGCACTTTTTTATACCCAGGTGTTTTTGTTTACCATTAATATATACACTACACTACATACTACAGGGCCGTAGGAACAGGTCTGGCAGGTCCGGACCAATCTTACAGGCAAATGAAAATGCACAATTAAATTTTACTGTACAATTGCACTATTTTGAATTCAGACAGGAGTTCAAAGTAACATAATTCATTCCAGTGTTGTATAGTAACAAACTAACCTTTACCCTGAAACGGCTGTTTTCATCGATGCAACTATTCTATTTAATACTCTTTATGTGACGTCTCCTGGATCACGTGACAGTTGCTTAAATGTTGTGGTTGAATGATTAAAGACGAGCTTAAAGGTTTTTTATATACTCTCACTATTAGCTGATTTTGTGAAGCTATCTAGCTAGTCTGACTCTCGCATGGCCAGACTCGCCGCTTGTCAATTAGACAGCCGGCCAAGCGTGGCTAAATTAATTGATAAGCGGCAGCGCAGAGAAAGTCTGGCCATGTGAGACTAACTTATTGTACACGTGTCGCATGGCAGCTACTGCTCTCCCTGAGCAGTTTTGACCTAGCAAGTCCTTTATCTTTCCTAAGAGAAAGTTCAGAGCTAGAGGAGAAGAGCGATCGTTTCGAGCCGAGTGGTGCCATGTTGGCAAGGATGCAGCTTTCTGCTATTTGTGTATGAAGTGTGAGCATGAGAAGAAGTTCCTTTCCAGTAAGAAATGTGAGCCAGCCTTTATTTCTAAAGGGTATACCGTATATATACATATTGGAAGGAAGCTACCACAGCCTTCAAAAAAGCATCATACCAGTGATTGCCATCGTGAAGCTGGTGTTACTTGTGCTTTGTGCCATTCGTGATCTAGCTAGCTAGCTACATAGCTAATGAAATAATAATTACATAGCTATAACTTCAAGCATTTTGCTGTATTGCATGCTAGCTATGTATAGTCTATAGCAATGGTAATTTTAATCATAAAATTCACCAGAATCAATCTCACAACACTTATTTTTCAAAAATTTTCTGGGAGGGATGCCCCCAGACCCCCTAGTTGCTCCATGCTTCGCATGTTCGGTTGTGTGCTATGCACACAAATGTCAGTGTACAGAATAATTCCTCCTAACAATTTCTGCTTCTCATATTTTACTTAGATCTGCCTGACCAATGAAAAATTGCTTCCTACAGCCCTGTACTACACTACACTACACACTACACATACCAATGGCCTGTCAGTCTTATTAATATATACGGTGGTAGCCTGATCTCGTCGATCCCAGGCATCAAGGTGGATGATAGAGGAGCGTAGGATTGGATCAACAATTGACACAAGCAGACCATCACTGGAGACATTTGTATCCTGGCTGTATGATGAAGCCGTATCAGTGATATTATTATATGAACCGGCGTCCGCATCAGATACCATCAAATCACCCATGGCAACACGATCGTGACAAAACATTACAGCCTACAGGTAATTCAATTGTTATAGTATACAGATATACACTCTTAATAATGCACACCTGAACATCTGGATCTTGTAACAGAGCTCTAAGATCCAACATGTCATGACTTGGTTCATATTGTTCTCGTATTTTCTTCCTTACCTAATATTTCATGGTTATATTAATTTTAGCACCCTTCTAATTTAAGCACCCATAATGGTATAGTTATAAGCACCAAAGTACGCATTATACCTACCCAGTACCCGCATAATAAGCACCTACCCACACAATAAGCACCGTGCTACATACCAGTAATGCTGACAGTGCTACATGCTTATCAGTAGGAGGAGGATTGTGACCAATCAGTTGTCTCATTAATGTACACATCTGAGAATGAAACACGTCACAGGTTACCTTGGTAACAGGTATAACACTGACCTTCATTAAGTTGTTAAAGTTATTTGACCGCATGATCCTCTCTAAGGCTTCATAATCATCACTATCTTCTTCTTTACCAACTTTAGCCTTGATGTCTTGTATCAACTGTAACATACCAACTGACGCCCCTACATGATGACACTTGTAACAACACAGTAACAGTTTAAATTAGAGCACACCTTTACAGGCATCTTCACTGGGAGATTTTGCACAATCAGATAATTCACCATTGACACTGGGGCTACCAAGCTGTTTAAAGGAACAAATGATATGTGACTGGCTCTGCGAAAACCCTCCGTGTTCTCATGCAAATTTTGACCCATTTTATAATGTCATAACTCTTTAACCGTTTCATGTAATGTTGTAGAATTTTGCATATTTTAGTTGACAAATTATCCAGCTACATTTTAATATAAAGCATTCAAAAATTGATGCAACTATCAGGATATTATAGTTATTTTTGTGAAGCTACGTAAATCATGCAAACATGGAGGGTTTGTGATAACATGCACACTCACATCAGCATCACTGGCATTCACTGCCAGACTGGAAGACATTGATACTGCTACTTGAGAACTATGATGGCTACTCCCTGGTGAGTCTGATGCAACTTCAGGAGTTTTTTCTAACTGTGAAGGTCCTTCTAACGTGACTGACTTCCATATTTCATCAATTGCCTCTCGGCTGTCCTTGAAGCTGTTTAGCACGGTGAAACCATGACTACCATTGGTACCCTCCATTGCTCTATCAGCACTCAAGTATTTAGCCTTTGTTGGCAGTGAAGCATATTTGTGCATTTCTTTCTTTGAAGGATTGACTACATCAGGAACACTCTGTTGGCTCTGGTGCCTGCTCATGGACTTTAGTCCCTCATAGTTACTGATACAGTTATCAGAGTCTGCTGGTAGTACTCGTTGCAGTTTTGATTGTGGCGCACTGCGAGGCCTCACAACTGATATAGTAGAAGTAAGAGCAGCAGGGGATGCTAGGACTACAACTCCTTTAGGAGCGCCATGAGTCTCATCACCATCCTCTGTTGTAGGAGGAGATACAATCACTTCGGTAGAACTCATAGCAGCTTTAACGGTTACTTCAGTTTCATTTTCAGCTGTGTTCAGTGCTGAAGGAGCTTCTGGTTGTTCGACAGTTTCAGACGACACTGAGCGTTCACCTGGATTACTGCCCAGTTCAGCCGTTATGTTATAATCATCAGAGAATAATGTATCAATGATGTCCATGTGATGACTTGCTAGTTGTATACGCTCAGGTGCACACACGACTTTTGTTGGGTGTTGAGGAGTTGGTACAGCTTTTGTCTCCACTCTGACGTAACCATTATTCACCTTCTCATCCTCTTCCTTCTTCTTGTCTTCACTCTCTTCACTCTCTACCTCACTACCACCGCTACTGCAGTTATCATCGTGCCCTGTAGTGTTAATAACTGAGATCCTCGGCCCCATATCATCATCACCAGCATCACCAGCATCACATGATGTCTCTAGATATGATAACATTGTGATTATACCATAAGGCATTAGTCAATGAATTATATTATCATACAATAACTATTATTAGCAGTCATAACATTGGTATATACACACACGCTCATGTGATACTCAGATGAGCTCATGTGATACACATATAGCACCTGTAGGAATTATTCTCCTAATGTGAAGCTGAACATATCCATTGAGGGAAGCCTACAACAACAATAGATTAACAAGTGCATATTACGCTTGTATGCTGTTACCTTCTGAATCATTTTAATAATTTCAATATGATCTAAACCAGACAATGAAGCGTTGTCCATAGTTACCAGTTGATCGCCTGCTTTCAAGTCAACTCTAGAGGCTGCACTTCCTGAGGGAGAATAATTTGATATTACAATATCAATTGTTAATGTCATAATGTTATCAATAGTAGTACAAGATCTGCAGTATATATACTATCAATACCGCTATTGCTGCTACTGTGACTAACCTCCTGCAATGGATTCTACACGGGGTGGGAAGCCTTCGTCAATTCCTCCAATAACAGAAAAGCCAAATCGCTTCTCTCCAGTGTCAAGTTTCATGACAATATCAAATTCTTTACTGGCCAGTTTGCGGAGTGCAGTAATATCCATGTTAGTAACTGCGTCACTGACAGCAGCCTCATCTTTAGTTGATGATTCCGATGAGTGTCCATTTGGTAAACTAGTGTTAACAATCCTCTCTGCTTTATCACTGGTATCTACGCGATACATTCCGACTTCTCCTTCACAAACTGGCTTATCACTTGATGTTGTAACCTCCTGAAAATTGTCTAACTTGGTAGGCTGAAGGGACGACAGATCAGTGGTAATATCAGCGGTGTCAAGAATGCTAAGGTCAGCAATGGTATATTGTAACTCCACGCTAACCAAGTCCCTTGGGTGTTCTATATTATTAATATCTGCTACTAATGGCTCTTCAGTTATACTATTATTAGTAGAATGGACTCCGTTACACTGTATCTCTTCTAACTGTTGCTGATCACTGCACAATGGAGTAACTGGTGTTACCGGGCAACTATCAGTGACCTCTTCTTCTATATGAACCTCAGCTGGTGTAGGAGAAGAAGGTGAGGTAGCCTCAACGTCCGCTGGTAAACTAAACCCACTCTTCACAGTATCAGAATGAGAGCTGAGCACTCCATTGTCCACATTACTATGAACATTAACGTTAAGTACTGTTGCCCTTGCTGCTGGAGTAGTCGTTTGCTTCTCAGGAGATAAGGGATAACTGTCCAGAGATGCCTTACTAGATGCCTTACTAGATGATGCCTCAATCCCAGTACAAGAGCTAACTGCTTGACTGTTGTTGCGTGAATGTTTAGTAGGTGTTGTGGTGACTGAAGAGTTAGCAGATGAAGAGTTACTGTATCTTCCTGCAGCTGAGTGTGATCGCCTCCTCTATATCAACAACAGAAAACATTGTTAATATTATCATCTTGATGTCATTGTTATGGGGTAAGTGTTATACAGAATCCTTTGATGGGGCACTTGCAGTACGGTGAAGTCACAATGTCACTGAGACATTGTGTGGGGTAAGTGAACAATACAACACATCGTTAACCTGTTGCTATAACATCAGCACAACTATGTGACAAGTTACTGTAAACAGTTTTATTTAATGGAATGTTGTATTAGTCGGAATGGGTTGTTAAAAATACATCCGGAGCTTTGAACTACGTATTGTCTAGTTATCTGACCATTATTAAACATTATATCACGTGACGGTGAATCACTCTACACTAAGGCAATGTTGTAATCTTTACACCATGGCCAGCATAGCAACACTTTAGCTCAATTGGTATTGTGGTGGGCATTAAATGGAATTAACCATATTTTAACACATTACTACACTGTAGTAACAGAACACAATAGCTCACCTGACTGCCCACTAAATTCTGAAATGCTGAGAGGTCTAATTCAGGCCCAGTATATCCCGGTAGTTGATTAAGTGTTTTCCCCAACCAGTAGATAGTAACAACGACCTATCAACAACAATTAATCTACACTGCCTTTACAAGTCTTCTCCACTTAACACAATTATGGAACAAATTCTGCTAAAAAAACTGTTAACTGTTGCTTCAAACACAAAAACAAAAAGCTCTAAATAAAGCGCAGCTTAGTCGTAAGGTATTCATTGGTATTTAAATGAACACTTAAGACTTTTATGGTGTCCCTCAGTAATGTGTGTGGTATGTTTACATTGAAGCCATTAATGAATGTGGGCATCCTTTCAACCACACTGTCTGCAGCAAAACTTACATTCCTCAATTTTCTCTCACTATCATCTCTCTTGCCTCGGGTGTTGCTATAAACAGAACAACAAATTAAGCAGTTAGTGAATATGTAGCGTAAACACAGTAGATGTGGTTATAGCATGACCATGCAACTATAACAATATTGAGTTGCAGTGGTATGGTGGCATAAGTCACTTCCCACTTGTTATTCAACATTCCTCAACTAACTGTTACTACCTGCGTGAATCACCATGTGCTGATGTGGTCCATAGTCCCTGTAGATCTTCTGCATCAAACAATTGGGAGCCTTTTAATCCAAGCTTTTGACAGGCATCCAGAAAGAAGGAAAGGTTCTCCTATAATGTCATGCTTATAAAGCAAGGTGTTAATCTATTAACTTACTCTTCCACCAAAAGGCTTTTTGGTACGATTAATCTTCTTTATCAAGCCTGGCCGAGCTCTCTGAATTAGCCTGTTGTTAGTATATATATATATGGTAACATTGATAACGAGACAATTGACATACAAATACTCACTCGCAGAGTAAAGTTCCATCCTTAACTAATTCCCTGAAGGGAACATCAGGTCGTGATGTATTCGTACATTCCTATAATAACAGAATTAGCAAATTGGTACAAATTTGCCTCACTCACTTCTATCCATTTTCTTGCTTGTTGCATAGCCATTTCAGTATCATGTGATTTCTCTTCTTGCTGAATACTCTTGCCTCGTCGAACTAGTACTGGTCCATACCTACTGCTAGCAGCCATGTTGTTCTGTTAATATGAATAAGTATGATCCACTATATAAGGCCATGCATACAACACATAGATACGGTCCTCTATACTATAAGGCATTACAGATAATTAATATATGAATTACAACCTTTCAAGAGATGAATCATTCAAGTCGCTTTAATCCGACGTCTTATAAGTGACTTGTTGAAGTGTTGTGCCGCTAAAGGAACATTAAACAGCAACAAAGGAACACAGAGGCTTAATCGCCGCTCCACAGGACGACTCGCTCGTCGCTAATAAACAAAACACTTCTAAGGTATCTCTATGAAACAGGACTATCTGGTAAACTCTCCACTGGTAGTAACGCTGCACTAGCACTGTTTATCAATTGTATGAAGTCCCTTGAAGGCCCGAACAGAAGCCGCCCTAATGTGACAGTTCTTGTAACAGAAATTTAATCCGTGAACGGAGTTTTGTAACGTGTAACGATATCCGTAATTCTAAATGTTGAAGCTTCATGTGTTGTTATCCCTTATCATTCTACTGCAGGGTGGTTGTGGTGAGTGTTGAGGCGCCTACTATACATCATGATATATTGTATCATTAGTAACACTTGCTGATGGTAACAATGGCGTACAAGAACAAGTTGAGGAGCCTGCTCAGTTAGAAGAACAAAATAATCATGATTCGTATACGAATGAGGCGGATGTAAGCGAAGAGCCGCCATTGGTTAATAAAGACAGTGAAGAAGACAACGCGGAGTATGAGGCGCGTGAATTAGATCATTCTAAAATAAGCGACAGTCAGAAGGATGGCAACAATGAAGACACTGAGAGTGATAAAGAAGTTGAAGAAGTTGAACAAAAACAAAACAAAAGAGATTTAGATAATGAAGAGGGTACAATTGAAGTTGTATTTGACAGTGGTGGAGTGAAGGTGTCAAAGAAGATTAATCTTATACAGTTGGTGTTGAAGGATGAAGAACTGCGAGAGGAGGAAGACGAAGATGAAGGAATTGATACAGGAGTTGAGGAAGAGAATGTCATTACAGCAGAGGAGGGAGATGGTAGGTGATTGTTGTATTAGAGAAATTCGATACACACTAAAATATAGAACTGTTTGAAGAGGCAATGAAGATATTGTCAAGAAGAATTGGTGCTCATGAGATTGGCCGGTAAACTTGATGGTATTCATGAAATATTGTTATTATGAAATATAGACCATATCAACTCCTCTCTGAGGCTGTTGCCATGGGTAACTCAAAAGCTAAAGAACAAATTGGTTACTTTTATCTGGTAAAATATAGAACTGTTGTCAGTTACTATAGTAACAATTATTAAACAGTTTGGGACACATGTTACACAAAACTTTACAAAGGCTAGGGAGGTGTTTACAGAGTTAGCGGCTGAAGGTAATCCAGCTGGACAAATGGTAGGGAAGAAGACATGGTAACAGTGTTGTTATCATCAACATCACTCATAGGGATTAGGATTTCTCTACTCTACTGGACTAGGAGTGAATGCCAGTCAAACTAAAGTATTATTGTTTATATTGTAATCCTGATTAATGCTCTTCTCTTAGGCAATTGTTTATTATACCTTTGCAGCTCTGCAAGGTCACCCGTTAGCTCAAATGACCATGGTAATGTCTTTACTGTATATCCTAACTAGTACACGTGTATAAACGGATTAAATTTATGGAGTTTTACTTAATAGAACATACATCTTAATGTATGAATTTTATTGTGATGATGATAGGGATGAATGTATGATCACGTGATCTCATGTCTGGTAGGGTTATCGGTCTCACATGGGCATTGGTGTGCCATTAAACTGTGAAGATGCTTTAGCTTATTACTCTAGAGTTGCTAGGAAAGGTATGTGTGTGTAATTATTGTCAGTGTATTGATGTTCTTCTATGTAAACTCAGTATTGCACATGTGATTCACAAAATGTGTGATCATATTCATAAATGATTATTATTAATGTACAATTTTATGAGCATACTGAAATGTTCAAAACTATTTCCATGGTAACACACTCTATAGTGTACATTTTGTCACTAGTGTTAAGAGTAGATATTTCTCAGAAACATGTTAACACTGTATAATAATTCTTACTGAGAATGCGGAACAATAATTACTGTTAAGACTGTATGATAAATAATTAAACCTTTTCTTGTTGAGTGTTGTGAACAAGTAGTTAAATTACTATTTCAGACAAGTCATTTGTAATTATTTGATGAATAGTCCATAATAAGGAATGGAGAGTACATGAACAAATGGTCAGTATTTTAACAAGTGTTTGCTCATTTACAAAGTGTATCACTGTTTCTAGTATTGATTAAGTAGCTACTGTATAGTGCAATTCTTTGATGGGGGGATATTGACAGATATGACACTAAGCTAGTAATGTGTCAAGATTTTCCCTTTCAATAGTTTCCAGTAGTATAGCTAATATGGTGGCCTCCTAGGATGCTGTCCGTCAATATCTTGTCTTGTCAAATTTCTTGATGAAGTGCACCATCAACATGTCTTCCTGTCAATATTTCCTCATGTCAAAAACTGTGTTATATGTGTAGTCTGGTAAAGTGGTGATTGTTTTAATCGTAAGTGTTCAATTTTAATTTATTTATAAAATGATGGAGATGATACTATCATTACTATGGGATATTTTTTTCACACTTTAGTAGTGTCATGATGTTGCTGTAACTTATCTATTCTCAAATGATTGTATGTACATATTGTAATAGTTGCTGATAGTATTACGATTACTGGAGGGGCGGCAATATCTCGTGTACGACTGCTTGATGAGGAAGAGCAGGTGAGTAGCAAGTGGTGTATGGGGCTGGTGAGTATGCATACGTGTCACCAATCAGATTAGTGATGTCGGTAATATGGACGAAGACTTGATACAATATTATCAGTTCCTCGCTGAGAAGGGTGATCTGCAAGCTCAGGTATATACTGATATTGTTGGAGAACGTAGTAACATTACCTGTATCAGATGTTGCTAGGGCAACTGTATATGCAGGGCCTACGTGGTGTACCCAGAGATTTTAAGGTAGTCACCATAGTAACTGGTGTAATATATTGCTGCTGTTCCTATTGTATAGAAAGCATTGTATTACTTTAGCCTGGCTGATGATGAGAAGAATGCTGCTGCTCAGGGTTTTATGGGGAAGGTAATAATGTGTGTCTGTATGTCTGTCTCTCTGTTTGTCTGTCTGTTTCTGTTTGTCTGTCTGTCTCTGTTTGTCTGTCTGCGTGTATGTGTGTAATGTACATACTACATAATCTTCATGTCATCACAGATATACGCTGAAGGCAGTGAAGATGTACCTGCTAGTAGTGCCACTGCTCTAGAATATTTCAAGGGAGCTGCTAGGAAGGTATGATCCTCTTACCCTGTACTGGTATATCTTATGCTGCAGTACAGGGTAATCCTATTGGGCTCAGTGGTCTGGGTATGATGTATCTGAATGGAATGGGCACTAAACAGGTATGTAACTATGTAGATCAGTTTGTCAGCTGTCACAATACTGGGTGGTGGTGACAGTGTTATAATATCCATCTCATAGGACTACACGAAGGCGTTCAAATATTCTGCCCAATCAGCTGAGATGGGTTGGCTGGATGGACAGCTACAGTTGGGAATAATGTATTTTCGTAAGTGATAGTTCTCCATTCCTCGGACTAACCGACTTTTAAATAGTATAAATGTTCTATTTATAATTTATCCTTATTTGGATTAAAGAGATTTACTAACTTTAGATGGTTATGGTATGCAAAGAAACTTTCATCAAGCTCTGAGATACTTCTCATTGGCCTCACAATCAGGTGTGTATTCTAATTATTTCATTATAATTTATTACAATCACACTACAGGCAGTACATTAGCAATACACTACTTGGCCACTATGCATGCTTATGGCATTGGTGTACCCAAGTCATGTCACACTGCTGTTGAGGTATGTGTTATCATATTGTTCACAATGATGAGTGACGTGTGTGTAGTTCATGAAGACTGTGGCAGAGAAAGGCAAACCAAATCACTACTTTATTACTGCTTATGATTTGTACAAGATGGGAGAGGTGGATGCCAGTCTTGTACAATACTTGTTGCTAGCAGAGCTGGGCTATGAAGTAGCACAAAGCAATGCGGCCTACATTGCAGAGAACGGTAACAGTAGTATGGGAGTGTATTATCAATGTTATCATCATCGACAGGTCTTAGTGACTTAGTGAATAATGATTTATTGTTGAAGAGGTCGCTGATGCTATGGTCCAGGGCTGCTGGTCAGGGTTAGTGTAGATCACATGATCTCGGTGTTACTGTGGTAAATCTTTCCTAAGGATATGGTATAGCGCGGCTTAAAATGGGTGATTATTACTACTATGGTAAAGGCACAGGGGTTAACTATCATACGGCCGCATCTCACTACAGAATAGCATCGGAGCAACAGAGCATAGCAAGGGCCATGTTCAACCTCGGTTACATGTACGAAGAAGGCATTGGACTAGAGCAGGTTAGCCATTATAACTGGAGGAGAATGTTTAGACAATCCTTGATAGGATTTCCATCTTGCAAAACGTTACTATGACCTCGCCGTGGAAACTGATCAAGCTGCTCAAGTTCCTGTCAGTATGGCTCTAATGAAATTACACTTCACCTATTACTATGAGTCAATGTCTAAGGTGGTCATTTACCTGTGCATGGCATGTAATGTTACTAATGTACTATGTGCATCAAGCACGTGTGCATGTGTTTAGTGTGTGTAAGTATATTAGTGTACATGCTAAGAATTCATCTTTTTGATTTAGCAATTGAGAGACTTTCAGTTGTCATCATTGACTGTATATCTTCAAGTGTGGTTTGGCCGTAACTGGGACATGTACTTGATAACATTTTTAGTTCTACTATCAACACTCATCTATCTCACCAGGCAGCATCGCAGGCAAGCTCAAAGACGTGTTCAGAGACAGGAACAAAGATAGCGAATGTACAATTTGTAATTTCAATGTATGAATACGTCACTGCATGATAATAATATTTTAATAAGGCGCAATAATGTGTGGCGCTTACAGTTAGTTTGATCATAGATAATGATAATGTACTCCCCTATGGTTTGATGAGCGCATGCGATGACGGAAGTGGATACACGATGGGCGACATGACTGAAGACAAAGTTGTAAATGGCGCTGCAGCGCAGAATCTCCAGGTAACAAACTTCGGGGAAAATGTTTGCAGGCGTAATTAGATAATCACCCTGCTCATAGATAGTATAACCATGGACACGTGTCTGTAGGTTTACTATCTATGCCCTGCTCGTGCAGTAATGTAAGATTCCTCAGTCCTCACTATGTGTTACTTACCCTACTACAGCCAATCAGGTGTACTGTAAACCCTACCTGTTCAACTAGCGAACTCCTCCCCTTGTGTGGGTGTGCCTTAGTCTATTACAGTAATAGTTGCATACCTTTTGTAATAGTAATTGTATACACGTATCATTACACTGTAAATGTGCATTGTATGCAGAATGGAACACACCAAGCTGCAACATTGGAGCGACATACACTGGTATAGTTGATGATATACTGGACAATTATCATGAGATGGTAACAGAACATCTTAGTGAAGGATGCTATTATACAGTTAGTGTCACGCACTACTGGCATGACGCTGAAGTGTAACAAGACTGCAACATCACTGTCAGTCAATGGCAAAGAGGAAGATGAAGGTGATCGATTACACACAGGCAGTGCTTAGCTATTGTGGTTGGTCGGATACACATTGCTTATATTGATGGTGTTTTAATTTGGTGGATTTTTAACAATTTGAGTGTTTGGTGGTTTTTAATTTGGTGGAGGCCTGAAATTTCAGCTATTGCTTCAATTGGTAGAATTATATCATCAAAATCTGCCAAACTGAATTCCATGCTGTGCTGGGTAATTCTTCTGTAATTACACACAAAATATTATAGGCAGCTATACTATTCAGAAGTAGGGGTCCCCTCTTAAATTTTAAGATTCTCCATAGGAATTCAATCACTTGAGTTTAGCTAAGTGGCCTCCCTAACTTTCAGTAGCTTCCTCCACCTCTGGCTGTATTCACTGTATGTAGTAATGTTATTAATTATCATACAGCTTCATTCAAGGTGCACATTACTGGACAGTTGGGCGTTATTTGTTTGGAGAACATCGCTCACGAGCAACAATTTGTTCATTGTTCAGAGGACTCCTTTATAGCAGATCATGTATGCTGTTCCTATTGGTAACATGACCATTGTATACACGCATAGGGAGAAGCCATTGAAGTCAGGAAAAAGTTAATAGTAGGAGAGACAGGTGGAGTATGATGTAACAAGTTGAATTGTTGTTCAGTTATATAGTTTCACAGATGATGGCTTCTTACAGTTTCAAGCATGTGTTCATCCTGGATACTACCTTACCACTAATGCTAAGACTAACCAGCTGTTACCAATTGCTGACAGCAAGGATAGCAGTAACCATGACACCCATTTCATCTTGAGACCAAAGTATTTGGTATGGTCATTAGTTATAGTAGTGAAGAACACAGTACATCATCATTACATCATTATTACATCATTGTTATTAGCCTGGAATGATTTCTGCTATTCCATCACCAGCAAGGAATTTGGATGCACGAATGGTGACTCCTCACGTTGCTGTGAGTAAAGCCTATAATAATAATAGTAGCACGAGAACAACCTCATACCAGTGGTATAGGAACCTGGTGAAAACTGTGGGGGCTATTAGAAATATTAAGGCTAGTTTGTATGGAGAAAACTCATTTTCACCGTCACTCCACAGGTCCTGTGGAGTGACAGTGAAAACTGGAGCCCCCCTATTCTGCCGGCCATGCCTCATACAATAAGGTGTACTGGTCTTTGTTATATTATAGCAACTGTTCTGGCTGACATGTCCATATTTGTTCGTAGTCACAAGCATTACTATAGCAGAGTCTAGTATGGGTAGAGTTTGATGAATGGATAGTTCTGACAAACTTTCCTGCTACTGGCATAATATGGTAATCCCTTAGTATAGGAAGTAGGTGTAGTTGAATTATTAATCACATTGCAACTGACTCTTGTAGCATAATATTATTCATTAACTGTAATGTCATTCATATGTCACAGTATAGCTCATTGCTGTGTTTCCCAAGTGCTGTAAATCTTTGAAGGTCACTTAGGATCTAGTCACAATACATTCTCAACTATAAGCTGCTCTCTTTTCACTAATAACTGATCACAGTGACAGATTTACAATGTATTGATAAGCAATGGCTGGTTCAGGTGCTGATCTAGAGATGGGATATAGTGAGGGTCCCGGGGGTACAACTCCCAGTAAAATCTTGTTCTTTAATTCAATGCATCTAGCTGGAATATTTAGTGATAAGGAGCATTATTAACTATTAATGTCATTGTCATGACAACATAATATACTGTATAGTGTAATTTTTTGATGGGGGAATATTGATGGATTTGACACTAAGCTAGCAATGTGTCAGAATTTTCCCTCCAAATTATCTCCAGTAGTATAGCTAATATGGTGGCCTAGGATGTTGTCCGTCAATAGTTTCTCCCGTCAAAAAATTGCGCTATACGATACATCACTTTAGGTAGCATTTGCTGACGGTAACTGTGTATGCCTAAGGAGTAAGACCAGTGGTCGTTATTTATCAGTCTCCACTAGTGGCAATGTCGTCACTGGGGTGGGTAGTCAGACAGAGGAGAACTGTAAGTTATTATCTCTTTCACTTGGACATGTTAATGCTTTACAATCCATTACTAGCTAAATTTTATGTACGAGCTACCAATGAGGGATCATTGTTACTGCAGACTGTTACTGACAGTAGGAAATATCTCAGTATATCTGATGATCACCTCAACTGTGATGTGAGTAACCGATCATATACGTAGGCACAATGTGTAACTCATTGTACATGTACAACTGTTAAGAGATCACTTAATGATGTCACTAGCTCACATGATCCATCAATTAGGACTCCATACAATAATTATTTTATCATCATAATTATTGTATACCTTGGATCGGCCAATGAGTGTTTCTCAAATCTTACTACCACAATAAATATGTACACTTAGAAAATTGTTAGTGTAAATCTGTCTCTTGATAAAAAGATTTGAAATCTAAATTGATCATGTCAGACCCAATTAAACCACTGAGTAGCTCTGTTATTAGCACACATCTTGTATTGTCATTCTTAGGGCGGTGGAGGACGCAGTTGTAATTTTTACTTGTACGATCATCATGGGGGTCTCATCTCATTAGAGTCAGTTGTATCCCCCGGGCATCATGTTGGCATTGCTAAGAATGGTGTCGCAACTGAACCATCAAAGACAAAGAACAGTAATCCTGAAGGACAATTTTATTTCACCATAATACAACTGGTAACATGGGTGTTAACTTTATCATGTGCTAATTAATGACCATATTAGGCTAATTCAAGAGCTCTCTTTCGGAGTACTAAGAAGAAGACAAATAGTCGATCATTATATGCTGGTCCATCCATCATGGTAATATGTCACCATGGTGATATAGTTAACTTACAGGTTTTTACTTATTGTAGAGTAAGTTTCGGGGGAATTCCCTGATACAGATGATCTCCATGGTAACTAATCAGCCAGTATGGGCAGTTGATGGTGTAGTGGCCGCTAGTGCTCAAGGATTCCTCGGAGTAAACACCATCAAACTGGCTGGCTTACCGGTAGTAACCAAGAATGATACTAGAAGACTATTTGGTAAATATTTTATTATAATCAGTGAGAATTATATTAGTGGTGACTTGTATTTAGATCAGTTTTATGTTCAAGTACGAAGGCCAGGAGTAGTTGCATTACAGAGTGCTAAAAACACTGACTGTTTTCTGTGCATAAAGAAGGGAACAGTATCGGCCAATGTGAGTGTTACACGAGTGCCAGTGTATGTTATGTATTGTTTGTCACGTAGTCTGTCACTGTGTTATACTGTTTGTCACCATATGTGTAACCCTTTGTCACCTAATTTGTTACTGTGTAGCATTGTTTGTCATCATATTTGTCATCTAATCTGTCACTATGATACCGTTTGTTATCATAATTATGTGTAACTATTATCTGTCAGTGTGCCTAACACCTTGTGTCATTTTATGTCACCTTCAATGTTGTGAGTGTGTATCATGTCACTACATGTGTCATTGTGTGTCACTACATGTGTCATTGTGTGTCACTACATGTGTCATTGTATGTCACTACATGTGTCATTGTGTGTCACTACATGTGTCATTGTGTGTCACTACATGTGTCATTGTGTGTCACTACATGTGTCATTGTGTGTCACTACATGTGTCATTGTGTGTCACTACATGTGTCATTGTGTGTCACTACATGTGTCATTGTGTGTCACTAGATGTGTCATTGTGTGTCACTAGATGTGTCATTGTGTGTCACTAGATGTGTCATTGTGTGTCACTAGATGTGTCATTGTGTGTCACTAGATGTGTCATTGTGTGTCACTACATGTGTCATTGTATGTCACTACATGTGTCATTGTATGTCACTAGATGTGTCATTGTATGTCACTACATGTGTCATTGTATGTCACTACATGTGTCATTGTGTGTCACTACATGTGTCATTGTATGTCACTAGATGTGTCATTGTATGTCACTACATGTGTCATTGTATGTCACTAGATGTGTCATTGTATGTCACTACATGTGTCATTGTATGTCACTAGATGTGTCATTTTATGTCACTACATGTGTCATTGTATGTCACTAGATGTGTCATTGTATGTCACTACATGAGTCATTGTCTGTCACTAGATGTGTCATTGTATGTCACTACATGTGTCATTGTATGTCACTAGATGTGTCATTGTATGTCACTACATGTGTCATTGTATGTCACTAGATGTGTCATTGTATGTCACTACATGTGTCATTTTATGTCACTACATGTGTCATTGTATGTCACTAGATGTGTCATTGTATGTCACTAGATGTGTCATTGTATGTCACTAGATGTGTCATTGTATGTCACTAGATGTGTCATTGTATGTCACTAGATGTGTCATTGTATGTCACTAGATGTGTCATTGTATGTCACTAGATGTGTCATTGTATGTCACTAGATGTGTCATTGTATGTCACTACATGTGTCATTGTATGTCACTAGATGTGTCATTTTATGTCACTACATGTGTCATTGTATGTCACTAGATGTGTCATTGTATGTCACTACATGTGTCATTGTATGTCACTAGATGTGTCATTGTATGTCACTACATGTGTCATTGTATGTCACTAGATGTGTCATTGTATGTCACTACATGTGTCATTGTATGTCACTAGATGTGTCATTGTATGTCACTACATGTGTCATTGTATGTCACTACATGTGTCATTGTATGTCACTACATGTGTCATTGTATGTCACTACATGTGTCATTGTATGTCACTACATGTGTCATTGTATGTCACTACATGTGTCATTGTATGTCACTAGATGTGTCATTGTATGTCACTAGATGTGTCATTTTATGTCACTACATGTGTCATTGTATGTCACTACATGTGTCATTGTATGTCACTAGATGTTTTTTGTGTGTCACTGTGCAGTACTGTGTGTCACTGTGCAGTACTGTGTGTCACTGTGCAGTACTATGTGTCACTGTGTAGTACTGTGTGTCACTGTGCAGTACTGTGTGTCACTGTGTAGTACTGTGTGTCACTGTGCAGTACTGTGTGTCACTGTGCAGTACTGTGTGTCACTGTGCAGTACTGTGTGTCACTGTGCAGTACTGTGTGTCACTGTGCAGTACTGTGTGTCACTGTGCAGTACTGTGTGTCACTGTGCAGTACTGTGTGTCACTGTGCAGTACTGTGTGTCACTGTGCAGTACTGTGTGTCACTGTGCAGTACTGTGTGTCACTGTGCAGTACTGTGTGTCACTGTGCAGTACTGTGTGTCACTGTGCAGTACTGTGTGTCACTGTGCAGTACTGTGTGTCACTGTGCAGTACTGTGTGTCACTGTGCAGTACTGTGTGTCACTGTGCAGTACTGTGTGTCACTGTGCAGTACTGTGTGTCACTGTGCAGTACTGTGTGTCACTGTGCAGTACTGTGTGTCACTGTGCAGTACTGTGTGTCACTGTGCAGTACTGTGTGTCACTGTGCAGTACTGTGTGTCACTGTGCAGTACTGTGTGTCACTGTGCAGTACTGTGTGTCACTGTGCAGTACTGTGTGTCACTGTGCAGTACTGTGTGTCACTGTGCAGTACTGTGTGTCACTGTGCAGTACTGTGTGTCACTGTGCAGTACTGTGTGTCACTGTGCAGTACTGTGTGTCACTGTGCAGTACTGTGTGTCACTGTGCAGTACTGTGTGTCACTGTGCAGTACTGTGTGTCACTGTGCAGTACTGTGTGTCACTGTGCAGTACTGTGTGTCACTGTGCAGTACTGTGTGTCACTGTGCAGTACTGTGTGTCACTGTGCAGTACTGTGTGTCACTGTGCAGTACTGTGTGTCACTATGTGGTGTCACTGTGCAGTACTATGTGTCACTGCGTAGTACTGTGTGTCACTGTGTAGTAATGTGTGTCACTGTGTAGTACCGTGTGTCACTGTGTAGTACTGTGTGTCACTGTGCAGTACTGTGTGTCACTGTGCAGTACTGTGTGTCACTGTGTAGTACTGTGTGTCACTGTGCAGTACTGTGTGTCACTGTGCAGTACTGTGTGTCACCTTGTGGCAGAAGTCATGATATTGTCATTGTTTAGGGTAATGGAGATGCATATTGTAACTTTGCTGTTACCGAGGATGGTAAGGTAACATGTGCACTTAATGTTCCCATAATTATAATTCATTATAAATACTCAAGAATTATAATTCATTGGGAGAATACTCAGCCCACTAATATAATTATTAGCTGTATATCGCAATCATTATTATTGTATTTTGATTTCAGACAATGGATTCGTCACATTGGAGTCAGAGCTGTACTTGGATCAGTTTCTTGGCTTCACTTCAACTGGTATTGTTATGTCACCTACCAATGTACATCCAGGCAGTCTGTGTGGACAATTTCTTGTTCGTGTGATGAACTTGGTAAGTTGAAGGAGTTGATTTCATCAAATTTCTAAACATTGTTCAGACTGGAACTCCATACCCCATACCATCCGTTGCTGCTAATGTTGACTCCTCACAAGTATCTCCCATTGTACAGGTTTTCATGGCGATACTATATGATACACTACCTGTAACATGTTACCATGGCAACAGGTTGCATTTCAGGACCTTGTAAAGATTCATCTAAGACCAAAATCATTACTCACTGCTGTTGATCGTGATATTAACTTGAGAGTAATGGACGATGCTTCCATTAACTGTGCAGGAAAAGATGGTGACCCATATGGTAGTCATGGTAACTGAATTAGCGTAATCATAATGTTGTCCTCTTGTTTCAGCAACATTTATTGTACACACTCACTCAGAGATTCCCGGAGTGATATCTCTACAAAATGCAATGAACACTTTTCATTGGCTAGCCATTAGGGAGGGAAAGTTTATAGGGGATGTAAGTGATGAATTATTGACTGAGTTAACACATGTTGTGATGGTAGGGTGACCCAACTGATGAAGCATTGTTCAAACTGATGGATAGAGGAGGAGGCATAGTCTCATTTGAATCAATGGCTAACTCAGCAAAATGTCGTCATTGTTGCATAGCAGTGAAATCTAATGGAACTGCTGGCAACACAAGAGCAACTGGATTTCTTTCTGATGAAATCTTATTTCAAGCTCGCATAGCTCAACTGGTGAGTGTACTATTAGAGTATTTAGTGTGTCATGGTTTAGATGTGTAGCCAAAGTTTTATGATGGAGCGAAAATTATTCTCTTCTCTAAAGAGTTTAAGAAAGCAATCCGGCTAATGCCTAATGGTGACGTCAACTGTCTAGGAGGGCATGGAATGAAAGGTGACAGTGATACTTAAGACACTCCATAGGAATTCAATTTTTGCAATAGAAAATCACTTGAGTTTAGCTAAGTGGCCCCCCTAACCTTCAGTAGCTTCCTCCGCCCCAGCATACAAAAACACCCTGGGTGTAAAAAAGTGCGAGGCCAATCAGAAGCAGCATTACAAATAGGTATGTGCAACCAAAACTTTGATATCAGTTGAGGCCAAGAAGTCATATCAAAAATCTTTTTAACTACTTGAATGACATACAATAGTTTATAGCATATTTTCACAACTATGATTGACTTTGTCACTTGGCCACCTTTTTCACACCATCATTATTAATAGAGGTGGCCAAGTGACAAAGCCAATCATAGTTGTGAAAATATGCTATAAACTATTCAAGTAGTTAAAAAGATTTTTGATAAGTAATTTCTTGGCCTCAACTGATATCAAAGTTTTTGGTCGCACATACCTATTTGCAATACTGCTTCTGATTGGCCTTGCACTTTTTTTACACCCAGGGTGTTTTTGTTTAGCATATCACTACTTTTTGGAAGTATAAACACATGTTATTACTAGCAAGCAGCAGAGAAGTACTGCATGGGCATAACTTGTACTTGCCTAGCACACAATATTGTAAATTAAACTTTGAAGCTTCATTTTGAAAAACTTAGGCCCGAGATTTTTTTAAACTTTCACTACAGAGTGATACATCAATATAGATTGTATTTCTGAAAGTTTATGCAAATCATTTGAAGGGGGTCCAAGTTATGGCAACTATCACCCTGCAATGTAATAGCCCTTCTCAAATACATTCAAGTGTTTACTTCAGACTGATAATAGTATGACAGGTAGAGCATACATGGGAGAATTGCTGATACAAATTTGGCTGAAACCCATGAAGAAATGAGTGAGTTATTACTACTTATTAGACAAGCAAGTGAAAGTATAAAAAGAGAGTTTGAAAACAACTTCCAGGGTTCACGAAAAAAGCCCACGGAAAAAGTGTGCGATGAAAATGAAAGAAAGAAAAAAAACGACTGCTGCATAAAAGTTTTTGTGGTGACAGGAAGGACTTTATAAGGTTGTATCAGAAGAATGGCTGAACTGATTTCTATCAACTTCAGGATATTGATTCTTCAAACAATGAAGGTACTAATTCTCTAGTAAATGGGCAAATTGGGTGGGAAAGGATGGTTTGTCGTGCGTAGTCGCACAATGGGCACCATAAACTCGCAATGGCTGGTACTTAGGAATGGTGGCACCGATTTCCTCCATTCTCGGTTGTTGATTCTATGTAGTAAGAACGTTGTGGGTCAGTGATAACTAAGCGATAGCTTTAATGGCGGCTTAGCTAGAGCATTTGCGAGTTTGAGGGCGGTACTACGTGTAAATAACTCACTCAGTGGTCGCATTGCTGCACTTCTTCTTGGCCTCACGACTCACGATATGTCATATAATGTTGTCATTTTTATTACAGCACAGTTTTTCGTCCATGGCAGAAGGTCAGGAGTTGTTGCCTTACAGAATGCAATGTTCCCTGACAAATGGCTGTGTATACGTGATGGCAAAGTGACCGTGGTAAATACCTTGTTACTGTGTGACACAACATATGCTATATGAATACACTGTCTTAAGTCAAACACATTGCTCTAATCGGTTACCATAGGGACCAGGTGACAAAGAGAGCGAGTTCAAATTTCATGAGAAAGGTAAGCATACTGATCACCATGGTGATATCATGATAATATGATGATGTTGTTGCAGATAGTTTTGTTTCATTTGAGTCAGTCAGTAATCCCGGCCATTATCTAGGAGTGATGCCTACAGGACAGCTGAAGACTCCAGTTAAAGTTTCATTTCCTGATGACCACGACTTTTTTGATATTAAAAATGCTGAGCGATAAATCATGTACTAATAATAATATTTGTTGTCTTTGTATGTTGCTAGCATAATAATTATTATGTTGAGTTATAGAATACGTAATGGGTGGCACTATTTAGATTATTTTAGAATAGGGTATTCCCTTTAATTATTTTGGTGATTCAGCGAAAATGAGTTATTACAAAATTGTTCCAAAGTCAGGCCATACCAAGTTGAAGGACTGCTATAGCATAGCTTATCAGAATATTAGTAAAGCGCTGGAACAAGATGAAGATAAACAAAGTAAGCTTCTTCAAGGAGGGTAATGGCGTTTACTATACCCGCCTCGTGAGTAGAAGGGAGCAAAGCGATAGCATTAAGATATTATCGTGCTGGTATGAAGGAGTTAGAGAAAGGAGTACGCATGTACATAAAAGGAAAAGGTTTGTATTGTTAAAAGTTTGATTGTGGGAATTAATTGATATAATGTGTCTGTTGTACAGTTCGTGTATATGATACACCACAGTATAATATTCCTATACATGACAGTGTGTGTTATACATACACACCTACTGGACAAATTGCTATCAATTGTCATTGAAATAATTTATCGTTTAATATTATGAGAGCTGTTCGTTGTATTAGAGTGATATTATTTACTATGGTTACCTGGCAACCCTATACGTTACATAATATAAACTGACTGGATTTTGAAATTATAGTTTTGACCAATCCTTAGGTGTCTTGAGAGTCGTAGCTGCTTGAACACCATCCTATTGTACTCTAGGTATATTATAATGTGGTGGAGGTCTATAATGTTGGACTATGCTGAATACTGCCATTGGTATCAGTATCACATATTTGGTAGTATCAGAAACAGTAAAGTATATTACTGTATAGTGGGCCGGTATATATTATGAGTCCAAATTTTGCGAACTAGAAATATTTGCTATTTAAATATTTTTGAATAGTCTAGTTGAAATGTACAAAGAGTATTAAACGAATTTAGTGGAAATATTTGCGAACGCTGTACTAATTCGCAAATTTCTCAAAAATTTGGACATCACACATATAACCTGTTTATACAGTGTACAAGTAGCAGTTCTGTTGTTGATACATCACATCTACTATTCTATGAGAACTGACACATTAACAGCAGTGCTGGGTACTGAACCTGAAATTAAATGGCTGATGCTTGCAGTACCTTGTTTCTGAACCAAACCGTGTCACGTGTTCATGATCCCTTGTTTGTATGTAAAACACTAATTCTTGTGATTGTTTGGATGTGTTAAAATATGGGGTGACCACTATCTCATAACTTTCACCACTCCTCTATATGATTATCTGCAGTAGAACTATATCAACTGTTTAACACATGTGGAGTGTTATTAGTATATTGGTAAAGCTAATGTGTGATGGTAATGGCCTCATGTAACATATCCCATGATGATGTATTGTTGGTGAGGAGTAGACACTACTCATTACTTCTTGTCCTCTTATACTACAAACATTACTAAATACAATCTTCTAGTTTATAACATTGTATGGTATCTGTTGTTGACTTACTGTGTGCTTGTATGCCAATAGCAGCAGGTTTGGTATATGGTAAGTTCTTAATTTCCTGAAGTCAAGCTGTGTGCACAGAAACAGCCACAATGGAGCTTGAATTGAGCCAATTTAGTGCAAACTGATGGGTAATTATTATCTGCCTGCCTGCCTGCCTGTCTGTCTGTCTGTCCGTCTGTCTGTGTGCACCCATCAAAACATTTTATGAAATCATTTCAACTACTAAATTACCAATATCAATTGTGTGATGTTTTGTTTATACCTGTTGCCAGGGTGATTATTGTTATAGACGCAAAGGAAGACGATAAGATAGCTAATCTGAGGGATCGGATGATTAAGAACATGGAGCTGTGCCGAGGAAGAATAAGTGATCTTAGTAAGTGACGACATCTTCACTATTCAGTGGACAAGTGTTACATGTAGAGCTCTCCTTAGCATAAGCATTAATGATATTAGCCGGGCTGAAAATGAATAATAAATTTAGTATTCAAATGACTAATTAGAATGGCAAGGCAAGCAAAGATTAAAGCAAGCGACTACACCATTCTACTATGATACATAATTTTTGAGTTGTGAAATATATAAAACCTTGAAATAGAATATGAGTAGCAGAGTAAAAGAAAAGTCAATCATTGTATATCTGTCTTGGTATTTGAATACCAGCACTGCCCAAATATTTGTTTCACCTCTAGTTCAACTACATAGAGTTGACCTTACCTTGAAGGCTTGTTGATCATTGCAAGGAAGGTTTACACTGTGTGGTTAGTCATGTGAACAAAATGTTTCACAAATTGAAATCTGTTTAGTCATTATTGCAAACACCTATGGCTGGGTAATTCAGTGTTTACAACCTCAACTAGATTATAATGAAATATATACAATGGTAATTGCATAATTTCAGATGATGTAATGTTACTTTAAAAAGTTTCAGTTCCATGAAGCCAGTCAAATTTCCCTCCTCTAAATGGAATAATAATAAAATTTTATAAAAAGTGTTTATCCCAGTACTGGTATTATCACATTAGCTGGTGACTTTTCCTCTTTACATATAAGCATGAACACTTCCATATTAGCATGTATACATCTGTAGTCTGTAGTTGTCCATCCTAACACACACACACACACACACACACACACACACACACACACACACACACACACACACACACACACACACACACACACACACACACACACACACACACACACACACACACACACACACACACACACACACACACACACACACACACACACACACACACACACATACACACACACATACACACACACACACACACACACAATTACTGATTGTGGTTTCTCCTAACAGCAAGCAGTGGCAGTTCACCAAACTCTTCATTCCCTGGTGCCACTAGTGGCTCTAGTAAACAAGTTGATGCTTCATTAAGAAGACCACCATTAAACAGTACAAGAAAGGTATGGATGAACTGAGTAGGGAGGGGCATTAATACTTATTATCAATATTACAGAGTTACAGTGGTGATGAGCGACCAGCTGACAAGAAACACTACTCTGACGTTCTTAAAGGAGTTGATCCACAATTAGCCCAGACCATCATTGATGAGATCATTGATAGGTGGGGCACATTATTCATTATGCTGTTACTATACAATACTATACAGTGGTCCATCAGTGTGTTGGGATGATGTTGGTGAGTGATAATTCATTACATGTTCTCCATAGCAACGGCTGCTCTGTGTGCAATAGTTGGACTGGACTTGGTCAAGAGGACACTAGAGGAAACTGTAATCCTTCCCTCATTAAGACCAGAGGTATTATAGTGTGTGTGTGTGTGTGTGTGTGTGTGTGTGTGTGTGTGTGTGTGTGCACGTGCGCACGCATATGTATGTGTGTGTTAGTGTCCATACATATTAGACTATGTGTTACATTACAGTGATACAACATAATGACCATGTATTGGTTAAGAATGCTAATTCTCAGACTTCTGAAGTACTTTATAAGATAGTGAAATGCCTTAAACACTTAAACACCTTGTATAGTACAACTGCAACACACACCTCATGTGTGTGTTATGCTTACCACTTACTTAGTATGGTCAACAAATCAGTGAAAACACTTTTACCAAATCTTACAAGTTATAAACAACAATGCCATCATCATATCCATTAGTATGGGCGGTATGAATATAGCCACAGTGAGTTACAAGTTGCTCGTCACTGGTACAAATACTTACATGAAAATGTAACAAATCAAATGGTGCGAAGCACCTGTGAAGCAATTTGATTTCTCATGTGAGTATTTGTATTTGCGGACAAGCAACCTGAATAGCACTGTGTATCATGTGATCTGCTATGTTACCATATAAGGATATGTAACTATGGTTACAGAGCAGCGAAGGGTACACAAGGTTAACTGATGTTCAATGTGTTACAAATTGTCAACTAATGAAGTGTAGTCAATAACAGACACAGTTCTGATAATGTACAATGTACAGTGTATTAATATGTGTGTGTATTAATGTGTTATTATTGTAAATATTATGTGTTTTGCTCTCGTGTGAATGGCCAGCCCTTCATACCTGTTTAACATTGATTGAAACATTGTGTCCTTTGGGATATTGCTGAGTTTCCATTAGTAATTGTGACTGTCCTAGCAAAAATCTGCTTTAAAACTTAACATACAAAGTTCTTTGCAGAGTTATCGTTGGTGAAAATTTCAGCTTTGTGTAGCATTCCAAAAAGATTTTATTCTCCATTAACTTGACAAAATCAGAGGGTGAATTAGACTGGTTTATACTTGGACAGTCACAGATGTCAGTTAATATTAATTTTGTGAAATAACTTGAGTAGCTAATGTTACATAAAGTGGATATCCTATATCAACATAACAACTATGCTCAGAGATATAGAAAACTTCTATATAAGAAATAAAAC
Organism: Spongia lamella; assembly: GCA_963930835.1. Lineage (NCBI taxonomy): Eukaryota > Metazoa > Porifera > Demospongiae > Dictyoceratida > Spongiidae > Spongia > Spongia lamella. Next base: position 7,424,602 of record OZ005753.1, read on the forward strand.
GGTTGATACTTTAGTGTTACTAAATATATCATTAGTTGTTCACAGGGTTACGATCACCTGTTAAAGGTCTGCTTCTGTTTGGTCCACCTGGCAACGGGAAGACAATGATGGTATGATGTCATGTACTATTACATCATCATCATTGTTATTGAACAGGCTAAAGCAATAGCCAGTGCCTCTAAGGCGACCTTCTTCTGTATCTCTGCTTCATCATTGACATCAAAATGGGTACAATAATATCACATAACATTTTAACTATTGTCAATTATGCTATTAGTAATAACTTATAATTAATTGGCCAGAAGTGTTTGTTGTAAACCTCAACTATTCAAAGTGAATGATTTGATCAGATCACCACTAATGTAAGATGAGTGTAATGGTCACTGTGGCCAGCCAATCCATCCCTATGAATAATGCAATTGTACATGATGAGAAATTTAATCTTCTTTTCTTTTGTTCAACCTCAGCATGGTGAGAGCGAGAAACTAGTTAAGGCATTGTTTGCAGTAGCCAGAGACAGACAGCCTTCAATCATTTTTGTTGGTAAGTTTTTACTAATGCAATAAATCACTCCTCTCTCTGACTCTACTCTAATGTTATTAATAGATGAGGTTGACTCCATCTTGAGTAGAAGGGGTGAGAGGGAACACGATGCGATGAGAAGACTTAAAAATGAATTCCTTTTGTCATTTGATGGAGTAAGGCGCTCACATCACTAACATTACCATATTTGTACATCCTGTTCAGATGCAGTCAAGTGAACAAGATAGAATTCTTGTAATGGCTGCTACTAACAGACCGGAAGAGATTGATGAAGCTGCTCTAAGGTTGTCATCTCTAACTGGATAATAACTATTATTTGTTGTTGCTGCTCTTACCAATTGCTGTTCTAAGATTTCAGTGTTGATAGGAAGTCAATGGCTAGTCCCTTAACATAAATAAGACTGACCATACAGCAAATTTTGAATTTATAAATTACCAGTGAAATTCCCTCCATAAGATTATAAGAACTCAAACATAACAACTTTATACATGATAATGATGATGTCAGAAGTTTATAATATAGATTTTCTCTAGAGAACAATTTCAAATTGTGTCAGGATACCTTGATTGCTCATGCAGTACCAGCATGACTTGCACTTGCAATTTTGCATACCTTAACTGTTAAAATCAGGACACCTCAGTGTAGTGGGTGTGAGGATTAATGAGTTATGTGATATTTATCGTTGCAGGAGATTTGTGAAGAGGATTTACGTGCCGTTGCCACAATCTGAGGTGAATTCTTTACTAAACAAAACCTTACCAGTGACAATGCCATGTTGGGAATAGCCTGGAGGGTGGCATAGTTTCTTAAATCATTAAACCTGGTTAATATTTGGGCAAACAAGTTAATTTAATCAGTAGTAAGAACATTTGGATGTTAAAGGATCAAAGAGAGATTATAGACCTCAGTTATCTTGGTAATTATTACCTTGTGGTAATGTAACAGCAGTTGATGTCTGTGAGGTCACTGCAACTATTTCAACTATTCCTATAGTAACTGTTGAGGATGATTAACTGTCTGTACTGTAATATGTTATCAAGATGTACTGTACATTGCAATGACTGACTACAGCTTCTCTACCAATGATGTACTACACACGTACGCCAGGCCTTGAAATAACTGCATGTTTTCTAGACATGTTCTCACATGTGCAGACTAAACTTTGATGTATTTGTAGTAACTAGATGTGTAAACATTTTGTTTTCACTGTGCAGGTACGCGCAGTCGTACACACATACGTATACGCATGCACACACACGCATGCATGCATGCATGCACGCACACACACACACATACACACATGCATGCATGGACACACGCGTGCACACATAACACACACATACATGCATGCACACACGTGTACACACACACACACACACACACACACATACGTGCACACACACATACACACACACACATACATGCACACACACATACATGCACACACACACACACACACATACATGCACACACACACACGTGCACACACACACACATACATGCACACACACACACACACACACATACATGCACACACACACACACGCATGCATGCACATACGCGTGCACATAACACACAAGCTTGGGAAGCACTATAAATATTAGTTGTTACTCACTAATCAATTTATTTACATTTTTGCCTTCAAGCTAAACAACCTCCATTAAGACATGTACTATAGTCCAGTCATGGTCTTACTAGCCCCTGTGATCTCTCCCATCCTTGATGAGCATTGTTTAAATAACTATCATGTTCTACTGTAAACAATACTGATCAGTTTAACATCAAGTTTACACTCTGTTTGATAACATTGCATGTGTTTCTTATGCAGGCTAGGAAAATTATTATTTCAAATCTACTAAAGAAACATCGTCATTCTTTGAATCCTAAGCAGTTAGACCGTTTGGCAATGTAAATAAGTAATCAAGTATTGCTCATGTGATCCTGCTCATGTGATCTCTAGGATGACAGAGAACTACTCAGCCAGTGATTTGACAGCTCTTGCTAGAGATGCCGCTTTTGGACCAATCAGAGGTGGAGAATGATTATTATAATATAACTGCTGTGTAATTGTTTGCTGTAGGGATGAAAATGGTAGAAGTTAGTATAGTGTCACCGGAACAGGTAAGTCAGTAATACTGCGTCACTAGTACTTTACAAAGGGATTAACACTGGTGACACAAAGTTATAGTTAGTTATATAAGAAGATGACGGCTTAAGGGGGCCACAATAATAGTTGAAGGCTTAAAATGGTATAGTAATTGTACTCAATCCTGCTGTACACTAGGTGGGCCCCTGGCCCCCTCTAATCCTATGCCCCTGGCTTGTGACATTTTTGTAGCATTTGTGAAATCCGTGATAACATGGTCCTGTGAACAAAGGAAGTGGTACTGTAGCAATTTGTTGTCTACACTGCATGCATGGTGGTCTAGCCTCAAGTAATTTCTGACATTCTCTGATATCAAAGTATAAATTAATTGTTCTTGTCTGAGCTGAATGATATTCATAGAAGACATAATCTTGATGCTACATAAAGTCAATAGAAGTACTGTGAAGGCTGACTACCTGTAATCATTACTAATCATTGCATTATTGTAGGTGAGACCAATTGAGTTTGATGATTTTGTAGAGTCAATGAAGACGATACGACCAAGCGTGTCTCCAGAATCACTGAAGGCATTGATAGCATGGAGCAAGTTGTATGGCGCTACCTGACTGACTGACAATTTATACCAATCAATTTAGCATGCACACAATGGAATCTATTGCAACTGTTATAATATTTTTAAACATGATGGCAACTGGAACTGCTCGGTTATAGTCATTCTTCCCCGCAATGACACACCTAACTATATTACAATGGATGGTGATATACTTTATTTATGTCGCTTTTTTATTGGCTGCCCTTGAGCACACATGAGCGACAGTGGTGAGGTGCATGACCGCCTCACGGGCTGTCCAGCAGTGTAGGCGGTTGGTATAAATATATCCGTACCTCTGCACGTTACCATGAGAACAATAATGTTTTATTTTGATGGAATGTTCAACAATTGATGTGATTACACCTGATGGCTGGATAAATTATACATTACACATTCAGGCTGCACCCTTCACACGATTGTAATTCACATGACGGGACAATTTGTGGCTGAATTGCCATATTACAAAATACAACCTTACCATAACACCATATGTATACAGGATTTGTATAAATAGATTATTGCTGCTGTACTTATAAATTATGAAGGTGAGATCATGTGTTACCAGTCACGCATGCGTGAAGGTATGATATTTGCAGTGGAATGGCTTCTCGGCCAATAAAAAGTCGACCTGACCGGCTTCCTCAGTAACCATATACCGCGATTTCTACACATGATACAGAATTAAAATTTCAAATTTCAATGATGGCAGTTTCGAATAAGATCGTCTTTGTGACCGCCATTCCCAGCAGTGAAGAACCGCGAAGCTTCATCTCCTCAGCTAACAGTAGACCGCGATGTTGTGATGGCAACGTTGGAAGGAGCGCTGTAGTTATCCGTAGGATGAATAGTAAGCTATTAATCCACAGCAAATGGTGCTCCATTCAGAAGAGTGGAGAGGCTTGGAGTGAATTTCAGGTACAATATTATTAGCTATGACAATTAACTATATTAACTAGCCGGCTGGTTTAGTTAACTGATCAATTGTTACATTACACTAGGATGCAGTGAAGGATTTGTTGGCAATACCAAAGCATCATACTATTGTACTGTATAGCAGTGACCCTCCCTACCAGCCAGTGAAAGACATCTTTTGGTTACTTAATCAGCCAACAATTTCAATGAACATTTATGTGAGCTCTATCAGTGACACAACCAACCACCGACCGTTGACAGTATTCTCACTGCCTGCAAAACTGGCTACACAGAGTTTAGCCTACTGCTCCAGGATTGCAACTGCTAATGAGGACAGCACTCATAATATAAACTTAACAGTTGCAGGATTGGAGGCAGCATTAGCCAAAACACGACAATTTTGTGATGAACTAAATTGTGACGTTAAGAACAGTGTAAAGGAATTCACCAGTGACTCAGAAATTGATCAGCTCCTCTCACTTGCTAATTCTATTGTAACTGATTTACAAGGTACCTATTGTGGGGACGGTAAACTGTATTTCTGTATGGGGGAGAAACACTATTAAATCATTACATTAATTTGTTAATTATACTGCTGCAGTAAACAAGCAGGTGTTTATTTGTTTTCCATTTTATATAGGCCAAAAATCACCTCCCATTAATAACAAGAATAATGTCAGTCAACACTTACCTGATGTTCCTACTGGAGTAGCCCTGTTACCACGGTCACCGTGTGGTGTACATGTTTTGTGGAATCCTGTCAGGTACACAATATCACTGAGTGTGTTGACATGCTAGGCTCCATTGCAGTATTCATGTATAAGATCTATAATGACTAGATAGTGTTTAGTAGTGATGTAGTGTTTGTAGTGGTTGCTATGTATATATTGTACATGTGGAGACTCAGTACTTATTGCTAAGATAGTGAAGCCATACATATACACAAGTGTAGTGGATTACTTCACTACAGTAACTAATGTGTTTAGCCTGACATCAGTGATCTCCAGCAGTGTAATATGCTTCACCATAAATATATTCACAAATTCATCAGATTAAATTTTATTTTTTAAGTTTATTTCAGGAATTGCTAAAATGCAGTTCATTGGCTTCACACAGCTGGCTCAACAGTTGTCCCAATAATTATCAATTATTACCATCACCAGAATAATACAGTAATTGATGTTAGTTTTTTTCTACCCTCCTTCAGGTTGGATGAGAATGATCGTAATCACGGCCAATCAATTGTCGGATATGATGTTTACGTTAATGGGAAGGTTAAGGTTCAAACTGACGGTGCCTTGAACTGTCAGGTGATACTCGGTGACTTGACAGAAGGACAACAATATTCCATTCAAGTTTGGTAAGTGTCAAAGAGTCCATACCACACTACACATGATACTGCTTGTGCTAATCATCATAATTGCTATATTAATAGTGTCACATGTTATACTAATAAGCTACTGCTGTTAACTTCCTGTGTTGTTGTTTTGTAACCTTAACTTGTTGTTTGTAAACAGCTTGTAAACAACTATTCATAAAGTACACTATTATTATGTTAAATAAGAAGCCATACTACTGCACTACAGATTATACTATTGGGTGGTTTCCATTTGACCATCACTGTAGGTTACCTCAGCTGGTATTACCTGCTCGCTGAGTTAGCCAGGAATATTGTCACACTTAACTGTCGTAACAATATGACTAAGAAGCTTTTTAATCAGATCTGTTGAGCACATGTTTCTGATAATATGATTTAGTGAAGGAGAGCGGTTGAAATTTAATCTAACTCACTGATAATATTGTTATGTTACAAACTATGCCCACCACATTCTTCTCACAGTTAGAGTCATTATTGTGAACACAATAAATTATGTGATAAGGTGTGACATTAGAAATTGTATGTGTTCTCCCATTACAGCACTCGTGGCAGCTTATATGAATCTCAACTATCCAGTCAAGTGATCTACAGGTAAGTAGTACAACTAATGTAATTTGTAGTGATAAGAGATGAGTAGACATTTAGCCCCACCTGTGTAGTACAAGTTGTATCTCATCCTGCCTGCTGTGATGATTAGAATATTATTCATCGACCACTCCTGTGTACAAATCATTATCCACTGTAGCATGTATTTTGTTCTCTTAACTGTTACTAGGCACAGAAGCCATACAGCTGCAGACAGTACAAATGACAGACAATTAAGAGTTAACTCGTTTTCAGAACATCACCAAATGTCCACCAGTCATCGATCTGATAATGATATTGCATTACTAGCGATAGACCATCGTGCTACCAGCAGCTCCAGAATGGATAAAGATGACATGTGTAGTCAGAGCAGTAGGACAAGTGGAATTGAAGCAGACTACTTGTCTCCCAACAGCATATCAGCAAAGACGGCTTCTTCATGTAAAGAGCAGAGCCCATTTTCCAGTAGTGGTAACTCATCATGTTCTGACGAACACTCCTTTGATGGCTTTCTGGATGGCACACCTCAACTGGCAAGACACTATCATGAGAATAAGAAGAAAATACAGCGTAGTGGTCCAGACCCCCCACTGAACATTAGAGTTCATCCGTCGTCTAATGGAACACAATTGGTTGTATCATGGACACCAGTTAGGTTAGTTAAATATTCTAATAAAACGTTCAGTAAACTGTGACTGTTTTAATGGACTATAATAATAATAACAGATCTGTTAAAAACCAGTGTATCATATGACTGTTGTATTAGAGTATATTTTAGGGTTGCACTGAGAAGTTCAATATTGGCAATGTTTCATTGTGCATACTTAGTTTGCCTGCAATACATATAACATTAGAATACATATACAATGATCTGCTTGTACAAAGCAATACAAATAACCTGTAACTGTATAATACAAGAAATATAATTCAAGAATCCTGTATTTTGAATTCCTGTAATAGTTATATTGTAGCCCTAGTACATTATGACTTTAGTAAAGTTTACACACCTGTCTTGTCTCATAAGATTTACATTAAAGTTTACATGCCACATGGAAACCTATCAGGCTCATGGCTCATGGCTCATGGCTTCTTGAGAAATTTTATTTGTGTAAGGAAATATTAAATACAAATTAGACATTGTAGTGTCTCAGGAAGAATTATTTTAAAAATCTTATAAAGAAGTCTCACAATATTCCTATGATAGATCTTGTGTGGAATATATTGCTGAGGAAGATATTTAGACAATTGTGCATTCACTTATAAATCTAAAATCACATGGAGCATAAGCGGCGGAAGTAGGAGGCCAGGGGAGCCATAGCCTTTCATGATTCTCTATAGGAATTCAATTTTTGCAATAGAAAATCACTTGAGGTTATACTAAGTGCCCTTCAGTAGCTTCCTCCACCCAACGTGGAACTATTTTGATCACTAATGTACACACAACAATTATAATGGTTTCTTTTATCTCAGGAGAGACAGTCAAGGATGCAACAATGGCTGCCGTGTCCTTGGTTACAGAGTTTATGTAAACAACAGACCAGTTGTCAGCGTGGATGGGCCAGCGTGTTTTAAAACAGAGATTCCACTCTTCAGTGATGACGTGGACATCTACTTATGGTATCCAAAATATTGTCTACAGAATGTTATTATTACCTGCATCTGTTAATATGTATGACTGCCTTAATTCCTAATATGATTGGTTAATATGATTGGATTAATCAAAACACAATAAATGGCTTTATATAGTTGTCCTGCCAGATATACCATATATGGTAGTTTATGTCATTGCCATATTTGACATTATTGTCCTATTCTAAGAGGAACATATGCATGATCACACATTAACTGATTCATTTCATTGTAGTACAAGGTCTATAGCTGGGGAATCCATACACTCTAAAGTGATCAAGAAGGCAATGAGCTGGTTAGTCAACAAGTTAACGATGTAGTTACATCTTGTTACTCTGTCAACAATTTTGTAGCATCAGCAGTAATAGCATTGATCAACAATCAACAGGTTTGTATTTTGTGTTCATCTGTGTACGTAGTGTGTGTCGTGTGTGTGTGTGTGTGTCGTGTGTGTGTGTGTGTGTGTGTGTGTGCGTGTGTGCGTGCGTGTGTGTGTGTGCGTGCGTGTGTGTGTGTGTGTGTGTACGTAGTGTGTGTGTGTGTGTCTGTTTGTGTATGTCTGTGTGTGTACAAGTGTACAATAAACATGTGGATATAAATGAAAAATTATTACTCTCCATAGTAACCCATTCACAACGTCGTCATGGAAAGCCTTGTCACAGCTTAGCCAGTAGCAGAGAACTACTCCGAGCTTCACCAGGTAATACCAGCTGGTCACTTAAACAATATCACTTTATTATAATATCAACATATACAGCACCACAACGCATTGAGACATATGTGTAACCCTGCCTCCCTATCTTATGCAGGCAGTGTGAGGTATAGTTTTTATTGTGTAATCATTTTGCAGAGTTATCATATCTATTACAGCATCATCCCCAATATCTTCAGATTGTTGGTCATAAGATAACTGACATAACATCCTCCATATGTACATGTTTACGTCATTAATACGTCATCATCATTATCATGATTCATTTAACACGTGTTTACATGCGCACGCGCATCTATACAAGTTTCTAGCTATAATAATTACCACAGAACAACGAAAATTTAAATAGTAACGAATATTAGTAGTGTGAGTAGTAGAGTGGAGGGTTTGTGTGATGACTAAGAGTAAGAAATCTTCAGCTGCTGACGAGATGCTTCGTCAGAGCGTGTTCTCTTCAATACACCTTAGCAGTCGACTGAAGTGTGACATAGTTCAGCTATACACTCCATTATGTAGTAATTGCGGGGCGAACAAAGCGACAAGTAAGAAGAAGCCGGGCTCCTACTACCTCAGTATATACACTAACAATTCAGAACCATTTGTTGTTTGGTGTAAGAAGCGAGAAGATCCTAAAGGGATATTGTGGTTACGAAACTATAGTGTAAGGAAATGCTCTAATGATGTTAACGAGATAGAGCTCGTTTCTAAAGGATGTCCTTTCAAATGTACACACAAGATTAAACTGTCAAACAGCAACAGAACGAGTGAATGGTATCAATTATTAAGGGACGAGTCCAGGAGACAGCCGAGCATTAGCGACGCGGACATCCACAGCGAATCCTTCTTGGACGACTCTTCCCAAAACAATTTCTTCAGCGAAGAGGAGGATAGTAAGTTAGACTTAGTGGAGTCTGACACGGAGACGATTAGTTTGAGCAGTAGCGTTGACAGCGAGGACAAATTATCTCTTGACTATTCAGTTGATAGTCCCAACAGCCCAGTACAAAACTGCAACTCTATTTTATCTTACCTTAAAGGGAGCAGGAGCAGAAACCTAACTACTTCAGTGCTGCCTCATTTACGGGCTAAAGAAACTAAGAAAGTGAAGAGTACTTCCTTGTTACTGTCCCCCCAGCATCAGCAGAAGTTACCGCCAGCATCACCACAGCTGTTGCACAGGAAGCCATTAGCAAACTGTGACAATAATAGTGAAACTGATTTAGCAGAGAGATGGTCATGGCCTAGCCATAAGCAGTAGAGACTTCACCTGTACAAATATCTCACTTAGTGCCACTACATCTTTTTACTCCATGTATTAAATAATTGATCAATTATATAATATATTGTAATTCAGTATTTCTGTTTATAGTCAATGTACTTGTAATTATATTTTTATCGATATAAATACAAAAAGTGATGAAGATTTAAACAATAAGATGAAATTTAAAATCGTTCTGATAATTTCCCAGCAACAGCTCTCATGTGACCATACACCTTAGATGGAGGACTGCCTGTAAATGTAATAATATTGCAATAAACACACCAGCTAATAGAGGTAGTAGTGAAATTATCCACCTCATAACAATAAGGAGTGGTAATGTCAACTTTGTCTAGTGTTAATAAGAGAATTTGTAAACAGCTGAGTAGACATAAAGGCATTACCAGAAGGTTATAAAGGATACAATGTTTATATTCACAGCTTAATAGAGCAGTGATTTCCTACACTGCTTAGTTATCAAACACTCCACCTCTCATCATCTGTATCACTTCACAAGCAACTATTCCACAATTAGTGTGGGCAGCAACATGCGGGATGGGTCACCACAGAGGCTTAATAGAATTTATGAGGTGGTGCATAAAAATAAATTACATTGGCAGATAAGAATGAATAGAATTATGATGATGATTATGATGATGATTAATGGACTGACCAAGTATTAAACTGCAGATTGCATTCCGAGCCACCTTGATATTCTGAAAGGAGCCCAAGATGTGTATTTTGCTGTAAAGGAATAAACAAACATCGTAATGATCTAATGTTTACAAGCATTATATGACTGCAATGTATGAACACTTTCCCAGTATTCACTGTCTAGTATAGGCAGAGAAGGAAATTAGAATGACCTTAAAAGTACCTCCTATTGGAGACTGGGAAGATTTACAGTGAACTTCAGTTAGTAAGCTTCTTGCAACATGTTCAACTGTTAGTTTGTGCTAATAAGAGCTTATTATTTCACTTTCCCCTTCCTTAATGTTAAACCACAGATCAACCAAATACCTCACCCTCCACACACACACAGGATTAAACAATCACATGTTTTCTCCTAGTACATGTACACACTTGGTTACCACACTTGGTTACCACATTATGCTGTCACTCACAAAAACTTCACAACATTTTTATATCCATTTTATAAATATTGACACAAAATGGTCGCTGTGAGTCACACCATTGCTCTGCATGAGGGCACAGGAGGAGCCTGGGAGCAGCGGAGTGTCACTTCTGTGAACAGTGAAGATGAAAGCCATGGACAATACTGTCTGTAAAGATTACTGTCAAGAGCAGTGAAGCCATATGAAATACCACCACACACAAAAATTCTTATGAAAGAAATAGTTTAGTGGGTGTATGAGGGAATTATCCTTATACCAATGAGATATTACAATGACCATT